>CM075867.1:21649680-22849680 GCA_038021265.1 Cyprinella venusta
AGTCCCCTGTGCCAGCTGGTGCTGAGACTGACTGGGCTCTCTCCTACAGAGATCAGCTCGCCTCAGCACACACACGCACTCACACACATTCGGCCCGCACAAATTATCAACACAGAACAAGACAAGTACATCACCCATTGGACTAACACCATTAAAAACCAACACAAACTGGAATGTTATTCGGCACTAAATCGAGAGTACACCGCTGCGAACTACCTGAGCACAGTGAGTGATGTGAGACTTAGGAAAACCCTGACGATGTACAGACTCAGCGAGCACAGCCTGGCCATCGAGACGGGCCGGCGCAGACAGACCTGGCTCTCCCGTGAGGACAGACTCTGCCCGCATTGCACCCTGGGAGTGACGGAGACCGAGCTGCACTTCCTCACAGAATGCCCAAAATATGAACACATTAGAGACCACTATTACCCCAAAATTAATAATATATTTCCCCAATTTAACACCTGTAATCCGACCCAAAAACTTTGTTTCATTCTTGGCGAAGAAGCCAAATGCTCAAATATAGCTGCAAAATTTGTAGCATCCTGCCACATCCTGAGGGACGACCAGAAACCAGCAAACACAATAAACACACACTCACCCACAGCCTAAGACCTACACACATGCATATACATGTATATAATGTTCAATATTTCTCTTTTATATATATATATATAATTTTCTAAATCCATTTTATTTTATTCATTAATCTGTTCATTTTATTATTATTGTTTTATGATATCAGTTGTAATATTTCGTGTACTAAATGTTCCAAATCATTTTCTATGTTGTTTTGACGCTTTGGCAATACAAAATGTATTTTTTGTCATGCCAATAAAGCTTTCTGAATTGAATTGAGAGAGATCTCTGGACTGGAATGAGCCCAAGTCAAAGCTCAGTCTGATAGAGAACCTGTAATTACTGCTGTCAGAGAACACCCTGCAGGCACAAATGACTGTACAGAAGCCAAAGTCACCCTGCTTTAACACACACACACACACACACACACACACACACACACACACACACGGTGAGTGATGGAGGTTGAGAGAGACAGAAAGGGGTTGGTGTATGTGTCCTTTGTTTTAGTCTCAAGACTTGTCCTGAGTGCGAGGGAGTAGACCTACCTTGTTTTCCCACACAAAGATACACGGCAAGGGCAAGCGGAAGGACAAAATCCCTGCCGCATCAACACCCATCTCTATTTCTAATACTTTGAGTCCTGTGGGCCTGGCTACTTTCAGAGATATTTTGGAGGTGACAATAAATGAGGCGATGTGAACCCAAACTGCTGTCCACTGTGCTGCCCTGGGCCCCGACAGCAGAATACTAACAATGTGTTTAATGGACACATGAACATGTGGTGTTTCACCCCTGCTGCAGGTGTCAGCGTGGGGCTTTTGTGTGGAGGACGGGGTATTAGGGCATATGTGTGGGCTAAGTCATCTGGACTCCAAAAAAAATCTGTTTTGTGTGTCTTGAGCTGAGAGTAAAGTGCAAGAATGGAGTCCGAATTCAAAAGTGTAAGTAAATCTGCGTGTTAAGGCAATCTTTTGAAAATTGTATAAAAAAGTAGGCCTACATAGTTTTTTTTCTGTTTATTAATGATTCGATATGTCAACCTTTGGTCCAGTTTGGAGCAAGTTTATTTGTTCAGTATTGAATGGGGGCGGGTGGAAAGTGTGGTGGGAACGCTTGGAGTTTTTTTTTTTTTTATTTTGCAATTATTTGTTGTCTATTGACAGAAAACATGAGGAAAATAATATTGAAAATAAACTAGGGATGCACAATAAAATATCTGTTACGGACTGATATTAGTTTGGGATTGCAAGGTTTTTTTTAATGTTTTTGAACAGCCTCCGAAGCTGTGTCAAAAATACAGTTAAACGATTATCATTATGAAGTACTGTGATTTAAAATAACGGTTTTGTAGTTTAATATTTTTATTTAATAAAATACAGTACAAACATTAACATTATGAAGTACTACAATTTAAAATAACAGTTTTGTATTTTAATATTTTTATTTCTTTTAAAATGTTATTTATTCCTTTGATGCAAAGCTGAATTTTCTGCATAATTACTCCAGTCTTCAGTGTTACATTATCCTTCAGAAATCATTGCTGATTTGGCGTTTAAGAACATTAGTCTTTTATTAGCATTGTTAAAAAATTTTTTTAGGATACCTTAATAAAATTGAATTGTGCATTCATTTATTTTTAAGTTTAGATTACCCTTGTCATGATATAATGCTCACTTCAAGTAAGCACAGTTTTTTTTAATAATTTAAAATAATATTTTAAATTATGTCATTTATCATTTTTTACATAACATTGTCACATGTAGTTAAGCAAATCTCAAAATAATGTCAACAAAATCTCTATAATGTTGTGATTCTTACATTCACATGTAGGCCTAGCTATTTAAATAATTATTTAGTTTTTGTTGTTGTTTTTAGTGTTTTATGTTTAGCTTAAACAAAATATTAGGGTTTTAACATCTGTTGGTTAAATTTTATTGGCCATAACATGGAAATAGCTATCAGTTTATCTTTATAGGTGGTTTGCAGTCACGTGATTGTGTTGACGTGCGGAATGCAGGTAGAGGGCAGGAGTGAAGAGCGCAATGGACAAGATGGAGAAAAATCCGTACTGTACTACTTTAGACTCTATTACAAGAGAAATATATAAACAGAAAATCGAAACGTATGTTGGACGTGATCCTTACGTTATGAAGAGGACCGATTTTCAACTGAATTGAGAGATTTGCCTGCCATCGAGGCAGTAAATATCAGCAACTAACTCGTCTTACAGACATACTTTGACTTTACAAAGTTTGGAAACTGGTATGTTACACAAACAGCCACATAAGTGTATTTAAACACCTGAATAATGTAATTATAAGCCCCATAAATAATGTATTAACTCACATTTGACAAAGTGATCACTGCACACACACACACGGGCATTTTCCCATTCGGCTCCTCCCGACAGCAGACCTAGGTTTGCAAGGCATTTTTCCCGGTGTTTTTCTATCCATTTCTTGTATCCCCCCCTTATGAACAACAACTTTGGGCACACGATAAAAACACCTCGTGGTTTGATCGATTTGAGCAACCATAAACGACGCAAAACATAGGCATTTTGAGTGTGTTATAGTGCTTCCTAATGTAGAAAATCACTTCCTGCCCTCCATTTGCTGTTCGCGCCATACGCACAACCGGCACATCCGGGAACTTAACTGTCAATTTTGTCCCCGCCCCCTTTTGGGGGAAAACAAACTAGATTCCCCATAGACTTCAATACAAAACAACAGCAAAAACTAACGTCCGTACACAGCTTACAGGCGTAAATAAGTCAAGAAATCATTTATATAAAACATGTCAAGTAATTATATGTCCACTCTGCCTGCCATAGTGCGTGAAAAATACATACACAAACTTAATTTGGCCAATTTAAAAACATGTCCCTTTATCAGCGTTAAATTGGGGTAACAACCCCACCCAGTGGCCAGAGGTGTCTTACCCGGACATTTACTTTTACCTCGTCGAGTCACTCACGAGGTAAGAGAGTGAATGATTTTATTTCGCTTTTTAAAGTAAAAAAAACGTAATGTATATCTCATGAATTAATGATTATGATGGCAGGTAGCCTGGGCTAGTTGATAACGGGCATAAAAATGTATTTTTCACGCTCTATGGCAAGCCTGTCTACGGACGTTGGTTTTTGCCGTTATTTTGTATTGAAGTCTATGGGGAGTCTAGTTTGTTTTCCCCCAAAAGGGGGCGGGGACATTCTATGATGACGCAGCGCCGGTTGTGCGTATGGCAACTCAGGTGACGTCACGTGAAAACAAGCGATTGGCCACAATTTAATATTGGTACATCTCTAATATTAATAGAAAAAATATAGTGTTAATAACAATGTCCAGTGTTGATGTGCTTGTCTGATTTGCACTTGTTTCTGTCTTAACAGAATGATTTTCCCTTGAGATCCTGATTCCTCACTTAGCAATAGAAGTCATCCAAAACCATGCATGAATATACCCTAGGGTGTTCATTCTGTCCCTCTTGTCTCCACGTCTGTCCCAGACATGATGGGATGCTCCCTGTGGCCTCTGTCTTGTTAAGAGCTCTGATTGATTAAGGCGATCTGGCAGTGCAGAGCAAGCCATCCCCCCATCATCACCTTCCCTTCACTTCCCAACCCATCTGCCCATCGTCGTCTTCCCTTCTCACCCCATTTCTCTTGTTTGCTCTGCGTGTAGGAGGGTCATTCATCTCTTGAGTTATGATAGGGCATTTTTTTTGTTCAAAATACCCCCTGCACAACAAGTCAAGGTCTCATGATTTGTGTGTGTCCTCCATCTGCAAGTTTTGGCATTTATGTCTCAATAGTGTGAATTAGTTATTTGCTTAGGGGTTTATGAGAGAGACTTAAAATGCTTAAAATAAATAAATAAATAAATAAATAATAATAATAATAATAATAATAATAATAATAATAATAATAATAGATTTGCCTGTGTGTCAGTGTGGTTAAATCAAAAATATCTTCATTTGTGTTCTGAAGATTAACGAAGGTCTTACGGGGTTGGTACAGCATGGGGGTGAGTAATTAATTACTTAATTTTCATTTTTGGGTGAACTAACCCTTTAAAAACAGTTTTGTTAACTGAAATAAAAGTGAAATACAATAAAACAAAGCTATTACATAACAAAATTAAATTCAAATAAGTTAAAACCAAATAATGCAGTCATTTGTGAAATTTACGTGAGTTGTACTTCAACACCGTCGACACGGCACACAATCACAGCGTGGATGAACATAATGTTTGATGCTGTATACCAATGAGAGGGCTGCAACCATAGAAGGCCGTATTTGAAGGCCGATTGCGTCACAGCGGCGTGACGAAGGATGTCCCAATTCAAAGGTACACTCTAAAAAATGCTGGGTTGTTTTAACCCAATTTTGGGTCAAATATGGACAAACCCGAAATGTTGGGTTAAAAATGTAATGTAAAAATTTAACCCAACGGCTGGGTTAGTCCATATTTGACCCAAAGTTGGGTTAAAACAACCCAGCATTTTTTAGAGTGTACACTCTGAAGGTTGCATATGACGGCCAGTTGCATCACCGCGGCGAATGAAAGGCTGTCCCAATTCAATTCTGCATCCTTCGAAGGTAGCCTCACAGCTTCACAGTGATAACAAGAAAATAATACAACACAGATCAATAATATTGTTGAATATTAAATGTCCCCAACTAAGCAAGCCAAAAGCCAAGGCAACAGTGGCAAGGAACCAGACAGAATAGAGAAAAAAAACCTTGGGAGACGCCAGGCTCAGTCGGGGGGGGGGGGGGGGGGGGGGGGGGCAGTTTTGAACTAGCTGAAGTTTGTTTATTAAGCATGCAGGGCAACCACCCAGTAGAGCATTACAATAATCTAGCCTTGATGTCATGAACGCATGAACTAATTGTTCCGCATTTGTCAATGAGAGGAAATGGTGTAATTTAGATATTTTTTTTAAAGATGGAAAAATGCAGTTTTACAGATACTGGACAAGTGACTTTCAAATGAAAGATTGGTATCAAAGAGCACACCCAGGTTTCTAACCGACGACGAAGTATTCTTTGAAGGCTACCCTGATTCAAAAGCGACGCCAAATGCACACTTCGTTCCCCCCTTAAAGAGAGGATACATAAATGGATCCTAAGCGGCCTATCCTACCCCATAAGTTATTGCGCCGGTGACGACAGCATTTTTATTTATTTTTTTTAAAAAGGGTGGCCGAGAGTTTGGTGGTGGACGGCCAATTCACATTTAAATGAAAACGTATTATGTTTTCTTTTGCTCAAATAGCTAGAGAAAGCAGAGTTAAAAGCCACACATTTTTTTTTTTCTTTTTATCTTAACTCATTCGTCACCATTGTGTGGCTTCATTTGTCATGTGGAAACGAGAAAAAAAAAAACATTTCTGTACATTATTTCTTTATTATTTATTATATTTTTTATATTATTTATATTTTTATATTTATTATATTATTATTATTTTTTATTATTTTATGGAACTTTAACTGTGTAAATAAAATACAATTCATGACTCTTCATGAAATTGTTTATTTTTGTAATGGTGTCTGAGTTTTTGCAAGGTTGATACATTTAAACAATATACCTTTGTGAAGTTCAATTTTTCAAGACACATTGTAAACATTTCAAGGAAATAACTTAGTTTATTAAGTTTTGTTTCTGACTAACTCTTTTAATTCAGACTGCAAGTCAAATCAATTTCCTCCAGAGATATTGGTTGTATAATATATGTAAGTGATTTACAATTATGCAAATTCAAAACAGCAGTGCTATAAATATACAGTAATCCTAATGAAGATAAAAAATGGACAGCTCCCATTACCTAGTATTTTCATATCCAGCAGGAGGCAGTAGACCTCTTCACGAGCACTACAAACATCGCCATCCCCCACACCTAAAGTTAACCCATGAGATTACCAAAGGCATTTCCCAAGCCAACACTTCACTTTACTACACTTATATTGTGTCTAGGAGGACACTCCCAGCAGGGGGCAGTAGAGTTCTACGAATCTCCTGGGTTGCACAGTTTCCACAGTCACCCAAGCTGAGTTTTGGCCGCGCTGCATGAGGTCCTCGGAGACTTGAGCCTCTAAAGCCGCCTCTTAAATCATGTCTCTGTATCCCTCCTTAACCCCCGCATGCTCCCAGAACAAGGCCTTGCTTTTCCAATTTGAGAGAATGCCATACACCAAACGTGTGGGAGAGTGGAACTAAGCTAACCTTTCACTGTAGAGTAGGGCGCTGTCTGAATGTCAGAGGGCCAATGTGGGGACAGACAGAACATATTTCCTTAAAACAATGAATGGAAAGGATTTCACGAAATGGCCGTTTTCCAGGAAAGACACGGTGGGCGGCACTGGATGAGAGAAACATGGGAATGAAATTCGATGTTTTTCAAAGAGCATCTGATATTTGTGCAGTGTAGGTCCAGTAAAGTCAGAGTCATGTATAAAAGTCATGGATGAGTGAACGCCAAACATCTGGAGCAGAAGGCAACTGGCGAAACAGTTTTTGCATTCAGTTACTATCTAAACACTGATTTGTGTGCCACTCTTTTAGTTATTCAAGAAATATCACACAAGAAAGAAAAAAATATAACATTTACCTGGATAAAAAAGGCTGTAAAAGTTTTGTTCATTGTAAGTTATTTTACTAAAGTTAACACATTGAACCAGAACCTTAACCCTAGGATGAGCGTTTACTCTGCAGGTCTTGATGCCCAATTCTGGTTTGTTGCCTATATCCAATTTTTATGCAAAGTGCATAAGTTGAATAAGAAACAATGTCTATAATACTCGTTAAAACTCCACGAATCACACTCTTATCGGTGAGAACACTCGTTAAAACAGCATACACACCCGAACTTGACTGCACTTCACATCTTTGACATTACTGATACTGCTTTCATTCGTACTGCAACGGACCGATCTATGGGACATTAAGCCTTAAAATAAAGGGGTTATTGGGCTGTTCACTGTTATACAATAAAAAGCCTGCACAGAGACAGCAAATAGAAATGAACACAAAAAAAACTGCCTAGAGCCTGTAGGCTACTTACAACACTGACAGTGGAGTTGCGCTCAGGAGTAGAGCAGCTGTGGACGATTTTCTTTTTATTTTTTGACCGGCTGCGGATTAATTCTTTCTATGCACACGCAATATGATGTCACACTTTGCGTGTATGTTTTAAAAATATAAATGAGCATGTGCTATGTGTGTTAACCCTACATAGTCTGTAGAGTTAGGGTGATATACATGGCTTAAAATGTGATATTGTCTGCACAAATCTCTGAGCTCGATTGCTGATGTCTTAGCAGTGAGTTAAAACACGTCCCCCTCATTAGCATATGGAGAAAGAAATGTTGAGATAAATAAATGTAGAAATAAATAAATGTGGAAATAAATTAATTAATTAATTAATGTATAAAAAATAGGGCTGGGAAACGATTAATCGCGATTAATCGCATCAAAAATAAAAGTTTGTGTTTACATAATGTATGTGTGTGTAGTGTGTATAATTATTTTGTATATATAAATACACACACATGCATGTAAACATTTAAGAAATATTTGTATGTATATACTTTATATATTTATACAAAATTAATATTATACATAAATATAAATATTTGATATATTAAAAATACATTTTTTCTTAAATATATACATGGATATGTGTGTATTTATATATGCAAAATATTTATACACACTACACACACATATATTATGTAAACACAAACTTTTATTTTGGATGTGATTAATCGCGATTAATCGTTTCCCAGCCCTAATAAAAAATTTAAAAAAATAAATATGTTAAAAAATACAATTATATTGGTGCATTGTGGTGCATTGTGGGAACTGTTGTCTTACATACAAATGACTTTTCTTGGTCAAGAGGGCACCAAAATCCAAAATTCTTTTATCCACTTTCAATAATGATTAATGTTGAAATGGGTGAAATGCTCCTTTAACGTTCAAATCTAAGTCACACATCTTCTCGTCATATGAATTTGCTGGTCATTACCAAACACAGCCTTTTGCAGGTTTATGAATGGAAGACTGGAGCGGAAAGGCTATAGTGTGACTGCGGCTTAAGTTCGATATATCAAAAATGAATATAGATATATTCCAGAAACTGTTCACAGCTGGCTGCTGCAGAATCTGAATACACTGCGAAAGTGTCTCAAGAGAAGGGAAAATGTGAGGCAGCATTTTGATTAATGAGATCGCGGCGAGAGCGGTGAAATACTGATGGGAATGGATGAGAGGGCTATTAAACACTGCCTCTCTGGAGTCGAGGAGTCAGAGCGCCTCTGAAAGGAGATCAGGCCAGGGTAGATACATGTGAGGGAGTTCCACACTGCGTCCCAGGGGACATGACGTGGATGTTAAGTGGGATAGCCTGTGCTGGAGATCTAGGCTGACCTGGTTTACCTGGGTCTGTCCTATACTTTGTCCTCCTTAGCTCTTGGGATGGGGGATGAGAGAACAGAATTCCAGCCCATGGGAGGCACAGCCATACCAGAGTAAATCTCTCCTGATCCAAGGGCTGTGTGTAGCTACAACCGTTATCTCTTGAGTTTACAGGTTTCAGATGTCACAAGAGAGTGAAGACTAACAAGAATGGAAGAGAGAGAGAGAGAGAAAGAGAAGAAAGAAGAGAGAATGGGTGCTCTTATAAGAGAGAGAGAGAGAGAGAGAGAGAGAGAGAGAGAGAGAGAGAGAGAGAGAGAGAGAGAGAGAGAGAGAGAGAGAGAGAGAGAGAGAGAGAGAGAGAGAGAGACTTAGAGAGGGTGAGGCAGATTAGTTGGTTCTTTGCTCTGAATTCAGATCAGTCTGGCATGAGCGAGACTCAGCTAATGTGAGAACAGTGAGCATGAGGCAGAGCTGATAGATAGTGTATCTTACAGAGCATTACCCAGAACACACAAACACACACAGGCACACACATCTTGTGGGGACTCTCCATAGGCGTAATGGTTTTCATACTGTACAAACTGTATATTCTATCCCCTTACCCTGCCCCTATCCCTAAACCTACTCCTCACAGGAAACATTCTGCATTTTTACATTTTCAAAAAAAAAAAAAAAAAAAAAAAAAAAAAAAAAAAAAAATACACTGTTTTCTTCTAGGTGATTTTCAGGTTTTATACTTGTGGGTGTCAGGGGTTTGCCCTGGCAGCTTTGTCTTTGTCTCTGTTTTGTGTCTCTATGGGTCTCATTCATGAAACACGAGCAGAACGAATTTGTGTGTAAATCGTGTGTAAAATGGTTCTGGAGTAAATTTTCGGATTCATTAAAATGTTCGTATTTTCCAAATGTTAGTTGGTACGCAAGAAATCTACACCTGCTCCCAGCCACGCGTAAATGGTGCGCTTAACATCCGAACGTTTTGCTCATTAATAAGGCTGTATTTTAATTCACCAATGGGTACATATTTAAACAGCATTTTGAAAAAAAAAATTTTATATAGTAATTACATACGTTTTTTTCTTTTTACTTTTATTATGAGAGCCAGCCAGTAGCATCTGGTGATCGATGGCGGTCCTTCTCCAGTTTGAATACGATTTTTCCGAAGTCAACTAATTCGTTTTTTGCTGTCAAGCTTAATGTCAAACCATTTGTTTCTCACTTCTGGGACTGTTCGATTAACAGATGAAACTCTATTAACTGCATCTGCCAATTGCTTCCTTTTTTAGGACCTAAAGCGCCACGGCTACGCTTGAAAATAAAATGTGGCGTTTTGTATGAACTTGTGATAATAAAACTTCAATTTTTGCATCCGAGAAATCTTTCTTTTTCATTCGCATTCATGTTATATTATATGCATATAGATGTCAGTCGGATATAATGGGCCTGATTAATGGTATAATTGAGAATGAACGTGCACGTGCATCCCATTTACGATTGGTTGGAATTCATTAGCACATACACACATTTTACTATCACATCTGACATTTACGAAGTATTTGTGAATCAGGAGAAGAGTTTTCGGGAAGTTCTCTTTACGCGCAAATCACTCTCATGTTTACTCGTATATTTACGAATGTTTCATGAATGAGACCCTATGGGCCCTATCTTGCACCCGGCGCAAATGACTTTATACACAAACGCATGTCTCATTCCTATTTTGCACGCGCGCAAAGCGGGATTTTCCCCTCCACAGACGCACGTCGGTAAACTAGGAAATGAACTTGCGCTCCCTGGGCGGATCGGCGCAAAAAGGAGGCGTGTTTCGGCGCAAACATTCCCAGGTGCTATTTTACACTTCCAGAGCACAATTGCGCCACTGACCAGAAAAAACCTGGTCTAAAGTCAGTGGCGCGTTGCGCGTTGTTCATAATGCTATTTTAAGCGCGCATGCTTGGCCATAATATAGCGGGTACACAACGCGCAAATACTGATTCTCTCATCAACATAGATGCAGTAGTTTTTATTTTTGCAAATCATACATTATAACAAGGAAAAATATTAACACAAGAGGGAAATGAAAAGATGAAAAAGATGAAAAAACTGAAATACCCATTTCTTAAGGCTATTACTAAGGATCAGACCTGTTTGCCCAATAGTGGCAAGAAACATACGTATAGGCTATAATGTTTAACCGACGCTGATGTGCAAGAGTTTCTCCCATCCCTATACAACGTCACTTCTGTCTTTCACTGTCCTGACAAGAACGTCGGTCTCATCGGCTGTGAACGCTCCTGGTGCGCGCCTGGTAAACCCGCCGTTATAATAACAATCCGTCATGCAACATGCGCACCTGTTCTTAAAGGGTATGTTGGATGGCGCTCGGATTGGTTTATTTCACGTTACGCCCAAACCACACCTATGAATAATGAAGCTACTTCAGACCAACCTCTTTTAGATTTGCGCCAGGCGCAAGAGGCATTTATCCCGCCGGGAAAATAGCAACAGCGCCAGGACCCGCCCACAAAGTTACTTGCGCCATGCGCTTTGACACTTGCGTTTCAGATCGTTAAAATAGGGCCCTATGTGTGTATTGTGTTTGAACTTGTGGTTTTGTTTGTGTTTGCCATGTGCTCCTTTGTTCCTGCCCCCTTGTTTCCCTGTGCCACGCCCTCTTGTCTAGTTGAGTCCTTGTTTGCCTGAGTGTCACCTGTTCCTCATTTTCTCCGCTCCCTTGTTTGAGTCCTCGTTTACCTGAGTGTGTACACCTGTTCCTCTTGTTCTAAGCTCCCTTTATAGGTGTGCTCTTTCCCTCATGTGTTTGCCAGTTCGTTATACGTTGTGCTACATAGTGTTTCTTGTTTCAAGAGTTTTCTGTCATTTATTTGTAGAAGTACTTTGTGCTTTAGTTCTGTCAGCAGTCCTGTTTGCTAATCTTCTGTGTCTCCAGTCCTGCTAGCAGAGCTCCCCTGGTAGCTAACACTCTCGGCTTTGGAGGAAGCCTGGTGCTGAGCCTGAGATCCCTAGGTGCCTTGCTGTTGCACTTGCAGTTTCCTGTCTGGCTACTGGTGGTATCCTCGGGGCTCATACTACTCTGCCATTGCTACTCTCCAGCCTACAGCCATCTTGTGCTACCATCAACAGCAGCTCTGCTAGCTTCATCCCTGTCTTTGTGTCATCCTTGCCCATTGTCTGGACTGTTCACCTCTCCTACCACATCCTGTCATCTGTCTGCTGTCTGTCAATAAATCTATCTATTCACATTCTGCATTTGAGTCCTCCTTCAGAGACCCGTGACAGAACGAACTGGCCACTTCAGGACTCAGCAGAATGAGCATCAAGATTCTTCCACCTGCTAACTTCCAGGAGAGGATGGCTCGCCATCGTGGTCTCACTGCCCTTCGCCAGGATGGCTTTCAGGTTGGGGGTTTTGCTCAATTCTTCTGGACCATGTCTAGGGGGCTTGATTATAATGATGCTGCTCTCAAGGATATCTTTAACTCCTGCCTGGATGACACCTTGCCTGCATGGGAGATGGATTCTCTCCGTATTCTGGATTTCTGGGGTTTCACTAGGTACCTTGGTAATCGCAGTAAGTGGGGAATGCCGCCAAGTCCACCAGAATCTGCTTACAAGAACCACCCTGCCCTTCATCACCTGTCTCGCCACATTTATGATCCTCCTCTGGCTTCCACTAGGAGACTAAGACTCAGACGAAGAAGGGCAGTTCAGTCCACCACAGCTACCCTGGAGTCAGTCAAACCAATCACCATCATCTCTCAGGCATCCAGGTCAGCCCCAGTCACTTTAAGAACTGAGTCAATATCTGTTAATCAAGACACAGTCAAATCAACCACTGTCTTCCCTCAGACTACTACGTCAGTCCCAGCCATCTCTGAGTCTGACGATTTAACCTCCGTTTTCCCTGTTACAACTCAGAGTTTACCTGTTACTTCAGAGTCTGCCAGATCTGTGTCAGTCAGTGCTGATTCGATGAAGGTCACTGCTTTTTTGCCTGGGTTGGCCGAGTTAGCTGTTGATACTACAGAAGCAGCCCAGCAAGCAGTATCAGCTCGTCGAAAGAGGAAGAAGAAAAAGGCTTGCGCAGAGCAATCTACGATTCTCCGTTCTCTAGATCCAGGTCCAGTGGTTCCTGAGGTATCAAGTCCAGTGAAGTCAATTTCTAAACTGTTTACTAGTAATGTTATTCCATCTGAGACAATCTCTGCCAGTCCTGTTATGTTAACTGAGGCCAGTCCCAAGATGCCTGTTGTCGTTGCTGCAGATGCCTTCTCTGAATGTTTAACAAGTCTTGTCAAGCTCCTAGAAATTTCTGCCAAACCTGTCATGTCCACAAGTCCCGAGCCTGCTGCTGTGAAGGTGGTCCCCGAGCCTGCTGCTTCAGGGAGGGCGGTCCCAGTACCGGCTGCAGTGAAGGCAGTCCCCGAGCCCGCCGCTTCAGAGAGGGCGGTCCCCGAGCCCACCGCTTCAGAGTTGGCGGTCCCTGAGCCCGCCGCTTCAGAAAGGGTGGTCCCAGCACCCACTTCTGAGAGAACAGTTCCTGAGCCAACTTCAGAGAGAGCTGTTTCTGAGTCGGCTGCTCCAGAGAGTGCAGCCCAGGAGGGCGCTCCCGAGTCAGTCCCCGTACACACCAGTGCTTCCCAGGGGGGCGCTCCCGAGTCAGTCCCTGTACACGCCAGTGCAGCCCAGGAGGGCACTCCCGAGTCAGTCCCCGTGCACGGAAGTGCTGCCCAGGAGGGCGCTCCCGAGTCAGTCCCCGTGCTCGCCAGTGCAGCCCAGGAGGGCGCTTCCGAGTCAGTCCTCATGCATGCCAGCGCCGCCCAGGAGGGCGCTTCTGAGTCAGTCCCTGTCCCTAATTTCAAGACGTTCACCAATCTTGACAGTCCTCTCTTTGCACCCAAGCCTGTCATGTCAAGTTGGAAGTCCAGACCAGTTAGGCCAGTTCCTGTGTCCAAAAGTACCTCCAATCAAGTTACCATTCCTCCCATCCCACCTTCTGCATTTCCTGGTTATGGATTCCCTA
Organism: Cyprinella venusta; assembly: GCA_038021265.1. Taxonomy (NCBI): domain Eukaryota; kingdom Metazoa; phylum Chordata; class Actinopteri; order Cypriniformes; family Leuciscidae; genus Cyprinella; species Cyprinella venusta. Next base: position 21,663,724 of record CM075867.1, read on the forward strand.
ACCCGACACCTCCGTTGTCAGCTTTGAACTTTTTTTCCCGGTTCTGTACCCACCCGTCCTATCCCTCCCTCTGGGTTCCCTGGTCAGTTTGGGACTTCCATGTTTACACCCCACCCACCCCCCCCAGTTGTTGCCTCCGTGGTCTTTGCCTGTTTTGGACGCCTGGAGGCGTCCATTAGAGAGGGGGTACTGTCAGGGTTTTGCCCTGGCAGCTTTGTCTTTGTGTCTCAATGTGTGTATTGTGTTTGAACTTGTGGTTTTGTTTGTGTTTGCCATGTGCTCCTTTGTTCCTGCCCCCTTGTTTCCCTGTGCCACGCCCTCTTGTCTAGTTGAGTCCTTGGCTGAATTCCAAACCGCATACTCAATGAGTAGGTACTTAATTTCAATAAGTACTTACTCATCGAGCGCTAAAAGAGTAGGTACTTCATAGCCAAATCTCGTTGAGTATGAATGCGAACCGGTCATCTGCCATGTTGACGTTATCATGTGACCTACGACGCGTTATCTCAAGCGCAACACCATAAAATATATGAACGATACGTTTAATTCATCTATCGATAAATATCTTGATATTGATTAAACTTGCTCATTTTGTTGTGGTATTGTTGAAGAAACAGCTGCCCATTTATTTTGTGAATACATTTGGGTTGATTTAAGTTGTTATATTATAAACCCTAGGCTACTAATGTGACCAACAGTGTTATTCTTATAACGATATTTTTTTTAAGAAACCCCAAAATCGTCATCTCTTGATTATGTTGTTAATTTCTTTATTTTATACCCAAAAAGTTTCTCCTTTAAGTTTTCCTTTTTCTTAATGAATTTACCTCGTTTCATCACTCAGACATATAACAACTTTTTTATGTATTATGAAGAACTATAATGAAGATATTTAGCCTTTTTTATTGTTCCTTTTTCCTGTGTATAAATATAATTTTATGTCATATTGTGAAGTACACAAACCAATGATCTTTATATTTTCTGTTTTGTCATTATGATTGTTACATAAACTATAGTAGGCTATCTTTCCATGATCTTGCATGTAATAAGTTTAAATTATATGAGCGACAGGTGCACTAACACATCATAAGCACATCCTAGAACAGTTTTCCTCTGCGTTTGTAATGTTTGCACAAAGGAGCCAGGCAGCTGCTCGAAGATCTCTTTTGGAGAAAACTAAACATTGCTGATCTCCGCGATGTTGATATTAACTTATCCTCGCTCGCGTGGCATCCTGGGATAGATGAGTATCATGAGTACCCATGGAAAAGCACTCAAAAATCTGGGCGGAAGCAGTAAGTCATCCGGGAACTTCTCCCCTACTCTTTTTATGAAAACTGATGTTTCGAACGTACTGCTTCCTTCACGTACTGTTTTCGCCTACTATATAGTAGGAAAGTAGGCATATTGGAACGCACTTAAGTCCGAATCTCGCGACAATTATTACGTCACCCAGGTAATTCTCGCCTACTCTTTTGGATTCATTCATACTTTTTTGCTCGCCTACTCTTTTTCCCATACTAAATAGTATGGAAGTATGCGGTTTGGAATTCAGCCCTTGTTTGCCTGAGTGTCACCTGTTCCTCATTTTCTCCGCTCCCTTGTTTGAGTCCTCGTTTACCTGAGTGTGTACACCTGTTTCTCTTGTTCTAAGCTCCTTTATAGGTGTGCTCTTTCCCTCATGTGTTTGCCAGTTCGTTGTACTACTGTGCTACATAGTGTTTCTTGTTTCAAGAGTTTTCTGTCATTTATTTGTAGAAGTACTTTGTGCTTTAGTTCTGTCAGCAGTCCTGTTTGCTAATCTTCTGTGTCTCCAGTCCTGCTAGCAGAGCTCCCCTGGTAGCTAACACTCTCGGCTTTGGAGGAAGCCTGGTGCTGAGCCTGAGATCCCTGGGTGCCTTGCTGTTGCACTTGCAGTTTCCTGTCTGGCTACTGGTGGTATCCTCGGGGCTCATACTACTCTGCCATTGCTACTCTCCAGCCTACAGCCATCTTGTGCTACCATCAACAGCAGCTCTGCTAGCTTCATCCCTGTCTTTGTGTCATCCTTGCCCATTGTCTGGACTGTTCACCTCTCCTACCACATCCTGTCATCTGTCTGTCAATAAATCTATTCACATTCTGCATTTGAGTCCTCCTTCAGAGACCCGTGACAGTGCGGACATTTGGTCCACACAATGTAATATAAACAGAAACACACACACACACACCTTGTACAGTGCCTCTCCATCAATCTATAATGAATCTTGTCTAAGTGAATCCAGTAGAGTTATCTAGCCTGGTTTCCTCATACTGCCTTGCCGCAGCGCAAATTTATTCACAAATAAAATTTTAAGTTTTATTCACAGCACGAAGTCTCAATGAGACTTGGATCTGACGTTAGCCAGGCTAAGAGCTATCTCAAATTAGAAACATTTTGAAACTATTTTTCAGACCGCATGTTTTTCATGATCTTAAAGACCTTTCTAAAGGCTTGAACTTAAATGCTTGAAATTATTTTATGAAGACAAATACTGTATATTGCACGAATGCAAGTTTTTTTTTTTTTTTTACACAAAGCTGAAATTTGGATCATTGCTATTAATATTTTTAATGAAAAAGCTTTACAAATTAGAGAAAGAAAAGCAGCCAACTAGTGCAAGCATAAATAAAAGCTTCATCCAAGACGAAAAGCCTCCCAAGTGGCTCCTCATGAAATCGGTTAAGAGAAAGCCAAAAGTGTTCAGGAAGTTAAGCAAGTGCTGTATATTGATGATTCAATAAAAGAACCAATTTATTATTTCTTGAATTGGACTTCAATAATCACATGGCATGTTTGTTTATGAGTGCAGCCAAGGTGACAACTCACCATTAAAACTAACGTCTTGCTATTATTTCACATCTTTTTGTTTCATCACATTCAGTAAAGACTGCATATTCTCCTCAGCCAGGTAATATATGACTGTGTTAATTTTGATGAATTTGATAATATTATTCTAAAATGTGCAGGACAACAACAACAATAATAGTCTCCAACATTTTGACCTACTGTTGTATCCTGTGAAAGCAAGATTTATTGCATTACATATTTAATGGATTAGTAACACTTTGTTTCAAAAACGTGCCAACTGGGAATTACAGGAAGAGAAGAGGTTAGGGTTCTATGTGTGGGATTGAAGCAGGAAGCTCTAAAATGACACCTCGGGTAAATGGTCAATTCACTTTTGAACGCTAAATTATAATTTTTGAACGCTAAATCATAAAATTAACTCTGTCCTTCATCCCAACCAAAAACCCAGGTCATAAAATCTAACATTAACCAAGGCAATATTGCAGCAAATCTGCCAAAAACGTCATTGCAGGTTTCCCCAAGTGTGGCTGCTGTGGTCTTTGAACACTGGCCCAGATAAAACACTCTCCAGTATTACATCTGGATTTTTGAAGCCATGCTTTTAGGACTTGGAAGCAAGGGTGCTAGGTGGTTCCCTGGCAGCTCCAATGAAGAGTTGACTCACATGGCTGGCAAAGTTTTCAAGCAGGCCTTCAGAATTCAAGCCAGTGGAAAGAGCTAAACCCTTCTCACGCCTCCTATGCTTTCAAGAGGAAAACAAATCCTTTGAAAACATAGCCAACTCGATTTGTAGCTTTTTTTCGGTCATATGTCCCCATCCAAGACAATGACATGACAGACTTGTTCTCTTCTGAGAGTAAAATTTGGAAGCGGAAAATTAAGTGGCGGTTTTGTGGCCACTGGAGACCCACAATCTGAAATGATTATTTGGAAGGAACACTACAGAGACTTACTAAGAAATGCTGGCCGGTGGTGTTGTTAAAACTCAGCACTCCATAGAACTTGAATTGATGAAATAAAATCCATTATATGGCACATTGGTCATTACCAGTGTCTTCTCCTCCTTGAATTTTAACCCTCCAGGTTTTTTTCTCAATTTTTCACAGATTCATTCTCAAATGACACATTTTCATTAATCAGATTAGTTTATTAACTCTATGCTTATCTATCAGATTATTAACAATTTCAATGAATGTTTCACAATGTTTCAATGAAAGTACATAGTACTTAAAGCCACTTAATATAAATCGGGACCATATCTTTATATCACTGTTTAAAACAGTGGTTCTGGATGCTGAACATTACCTGTGTTAAAATATCACAACACAGCCCCCTAGAGCGGCCAAATAATCTTAGTTAACATGTCAAGGACTATTTAGTGGCACTTGATGAATTTGCTCAATAAAATAAGGCAGTTAATAAAAATAGCACTTGATCATGAAAACGTTTATGCAAAGTTATTTCAAGCATTACACCTATGGATTACAGAGGATTTGCAAAGGGCACATGGTTCAGTCACACAGAGGGTGTTCCGTTCACAGCTATATCCCTTGAAGCTGAGAAGGATTTTGATCGGTTGGACTTTTCAGCTGCATCATTGATTTAATCTGGTTTTGGGCCCATTTCATAAAGGTTATAAAGTTTGCTAATAAAAAAAGCAGCAGTAATATAACCAATGGTCGTATATCACCATATTGCACTGACACATGGATCAAAGCAGGGCTGGGCATTTACACCTTTGTGTATGCCTTCACCTACTGTAAGTACTAACCCTAGATTAACCAATGTATAGGGCAGGACATGGAACACAAGACAATGTTGTATGTATGGTCTACCAGCACAGTCTCATCCCAAGACGTCATACAACTGATGCTTTTGACCATACGTCAACATTCGCCTTTTTAGGGTACCCTTAAACGTCGGTTAGATGACGTTATCGAATCCTAACCCTACCCCAGACCTAAACCTACACCGTCACCTAACTGACGTTAAAGGTAAAGCGTCAGTTGGATGACGCCCCAGGATCATCATCTAACCGACGTTTAAGGGTACCCTAAAAAGGTGAATGTTGACATATGGTCAAAAGCGTCAGTTATATGACGTCTTGGGATGAGACCGTGTTAGGTCTACCCCTGACTTAAGTCCTGTTTTGGTAGCATATAAAAGTGGCCGTAATGATGCTATGAGTGTGCGTCTTCTCCACGTTAGTGAGTGAGCCACGTATTTCCAGAGGGGCTTATGAATGTCTGCGAGGTAGGAGCTGTTGGCCATGATTGCATTGTGGTTTGTCTCGTTTGTTCTTCATTCTTGATGATATTCAATGGGGCAAAACTGAAACAGATCTCGATTGGGTAGCAATCTCCACCCTTAAGTGTGCCAACATTCTCAAACCTTATAGTTTAAATAGTAAAGTAAAACATCTGATTCATGACAATAATTGCTGAAATTGTGTTTAAACACATCTTTATGTGAAAATGAATTCAGAATATTCATTTAACTTGAGTATCATTCTGGCCAGGGTTCAAAAGCTGCATTACCATTCCATTCTGCAATGTGACCAATGTCTGTGACATCATCAGGGACACTGGGACCTTTTGATCCACCCAGTGTCTTTGTGATAATAATGAAGGCAGAGCATGTCATCACTCCCTCCTTTGTTACACATTTCTTTGTCTATAAACAATTTCCCTGTAGATCTGTCTCTGTTCACTGTTATCACGATATAGTGACACTATTGAAAGCCATATGAGAAAATCAGTTAACACAATTTCAAAATTGAGGTTGATGAAAAAATAGTTTTTTTTAAGGTTTGAAACCTCTCCCCCCACCGATAGGTTGGAGTTGTGAGTGGTTTGCTCTAGGGGAAGCTCAGTCATGAGTGAATGACAAGCCCTGGACAGCTCCATTAGGAAAACAGATGGTGGGGGAGTGGAAAAAGGGCTATATAACAAATGTAATATTTTCTGAATGCAGGAGGCTGTAGGACCTGTTCACAGCTTGTGCGCTTGGCTAGAACTCAAACCATGCGTTTTGGCCAGCGAGCAGCCGGCGGACAGTCGGTAACCAGCCGAGCCGCAGGTTGTCTCGCACGGTCAGTAGCAGACTTCTCCGCGTCACGCATCAGGTAGTTATCTCCACAGCGCTCGTGAAGTGAGACCGTGCCTGGCCAGCTGTCTTTAAGGCCACATGAAGGAGGGGAAACACTAGTGATAGGAGAAAGGCTCCTTCTGGCATTACCTTCATTTATAACTGCTTGTCCAGAGATGACAACTGATGGAGGTTAGCTATTTCCCTTGCGTCCTTTTCATCTCTATTGCAGGAGCAATACAAATTTGGTTTCTCACATCCACCTATTAACCTCAAGCATTGTCCTTTCAATTTCCTAGAATGACTAACAAAAACTGTCACCATTTACTCATCTTCATGTTGTTCCAAAACTGTATAACTTTCTTATTATTTACTATTTCTGTACATACATACAAATGAAGATTCTTTATACTGGAGAAAAGTTCTTTAGATTCACGAGTCATGAACGCGCATCACAGAACAGAGCAAGGCGAGCATTTGTGCTTATAAAACTTAAACTTTTTTATTTATTTTTGAAATGACCGATCATTTCACTAGATAAGACCCTTATTCATTGTCTGGTAGCATTTAGAGCCCTTTGAAGCTGCAATGAATGAAACTGTCATTTGGACCTTGAAACAGTTGGGGTCCATTGAAGTGATATGGAGATTATTATATTGAGAAGCATTATATGGAGAAAAATCCTAGAATGTTTTCACCAAAAACCTTAATTTCTTTTCGACTGAAGAAAGAATGACATGGGCATATGACATGGGGGTGAGTAAATTATCAGCAAAAGTTTTTTTTTTAAAGTGAACTAATCCTTTAATATGCTGGGAAATGAGCTCTGACGAAGACAGGATGATGGTATATAACATCTGTTTAAACTGAACCATTCCGAGCTCCAAAAGTTAACGAAATACGTTTTATTTTATTCTTCTGTGATTGTAACAATAATATCAGGAGATATTTATATTATCACGACAGGTAGAGATCCATCTGTGTTAGATATAGATGCGAGTCGCTGAAGACCCGAATATGTAATAATCATTAGGGAAACATGCATGCATGAACTGTTCTTAAGAGCTCTACACCCCAAAATGGTTCTTCTATTGCAAGAGTGTCCATATTTGGTCCTGGAGAACCACTGTCCTGCAGAGTTTGTGAGCTCGCATCGGCGACTCATTAGTCAAAACGAATCGCAAGATCACTCTACATAAACATACTGATTAATACAGAGAGTGTTGGCGTGTGACAGGAAAAGACAGGGTACGAAGAGAGAGACACAATTACACACTCTTACAGTCTAGACACTTTTCAGAGAGAAACAATGGCAGCATACCTCAAAATACTAATAGGGTTATATTTGTGCTTTAAAAACAAGACTGAGGCCAAGTTTTGGCTCTCATTAGATACTCTGACTGTGTGAAGGAGAATAAGGACAGAGCTATAGATAACAGCGCCAGGAGAAATCCAGCCAAGTCCTTCAAAACTGGCCCAGTGAGCATGAGACACCTCTCTGGCTCACAACATCCAAAAATATGCTCGCGTGTTTGTGCTTAATAATTTTTTTACACAGATCCCAAAGGAAACATCGGCTGACATTTAACGCATCGTCAGAAACAATCAATACACAGAACATTCATTAGATTGATTCTAAAGAGTAAAAACTCTTAAATAAAAGAAAGTCGCTGCCATCAGAATGAAATTGCAACCCCAAAATTGCTACTGGACCTTAAGTGGCTCTTTGTGCTATTTTTAGCATTCTAGAGTTCTTGGAGAAAGTGGTCACTCAAGTAACCGCTGCAGTGCCCAACGCCAAACTCAAAATGGCCAAGAGAAACCGCTCAGGGACAGAGGTTTTTTTTTTTTTTTTTTTTGGCCTTAACGTGGTTTGACTCAACCAACCCCATTAGTGGTCTCAACCGAGCTGTGTCGACTTGCATTGGTTATCACTTGGGACTGTAGGGGAAAAATCTTGAGACGTCCTCATTTGGAAATCGAATAAATTTAATGGGGCGATAAAAAATTGGCACTTCATCTCAAATGAAATGAAACGGATACAGACAGAACCGGTTTACCGATCCATCTCTGCCTTCCTCTCACTTCTTTTCTCATCGGCCAGACTGTGGGTGTATTGATTTGTGCCCTCTGAAAAGGCAGGCTTGTATTCTAGGTTGTATTCTATCTCTTTCTATTACGGATTGGCACCCTGTGTGGAGGAAACTAAGGCGATTCACAGACCTCATACAGTCAGACAGGTATAAAGAAATGATTATGGTCAGGAAGATTTGAGCAGATTATTTCACTCAAAGTACCTCTCATCCCATCAGATCAATGAATGCCAAAGCAATCTTGGAAAGAATTGACCATATTTTTTACTTATTATTTATATTATTATTATTTACTCATATTAGTACACTTCTTGAATTAACATTATTATTCTCATCCATTGGCAAAATTGTTTCTGCTAGTTTTGAGCACAAATCTAAATTGTGTAATGTTTTTGGTATACATGTCATCCGATTGATCAATCAGATAATGCAGGCTCATCCGGGTTACTGTCAGCAGCGCTATATGTCTGCTAGGAACTTTTTTCTTCTTGGAAGTTTTGAATTTGGTTAGCTAATAAATGATTAAAACTCAGTCGAATCAATATTTTGTGTACAGTTATTTAATTATGCCATCCAGCATAATGGATTCAGTCTCTCTTGTTTCATCCAAACGCAGCTACTGCCATTTTGTGACTATTGCTTTGTACACTGCTGGATTATAAAATACAAAAAGGTATTGCTGTATGCTGTGTGTAATAAATGGTATGACTGTATACCGTATCTCTTAAATGTCCGTCTAGTTTGAACTTGCCGCATGCAACTGCTCTCCACGGAAGCTTTGCGTTAAAAGACCTAATAGAATATTTCAACTCAGATCAATAATTATTTTCTATTATTTATTTATATAATTTATATAATTATTTACTTATGTGGCAAGTAGCCGTGTAATAAGCGGGATTATGTACGTCGGTTGTTCCCTCCGCTTCATTTTGGGGTCCTCATCACCCTGTCAGGGGTTTATTTTGAGAGAACAACCAGATGGATGTATATTATCCCTTACATAGAGACAGACAACCAAAGGTAATAACATGTTCCTCAAAGGCATTTAAAAAATAATAATAATAATAATTATAAAAAAGGCAGTAACACTGAGCACAACTACTCACAATGAGTGTCGCTGAATTATCTTGAGTGCAGTAAGAAAATCAGTTTAATCACATATTTCCATAATGTATTCTTTAAATCAACATGGGCTTGACACGGCTGCCATCTTTATGTTTATTTTCTGTCTGAAAATGTATTCTTCATTTCCAGATAAATGGCAAACATCAGCAAGCAATGCTACATGGTATAATTTTCCCAGTCATGCTCATAGTTTATTGTTCAGTGACTCCAACTAAGTATCTCACCTTGTTTGATTTGCCTCTAGCAACATCTCACATTGGAAAGAGACTCTTGTTCACAAACACACAAGAGTGTTAATGAGTTCTTGAAATCACTAGCTAAGACCTGAGGCTGGGCTTGAAGAAGCTGACAGGTACAATGATGGAAACCAGGTGTGTGTATGTGTGTGATTGGGAGGGTCTTGCAGAATTGCCTTTCTATGACTGTCTCATTGGCTACAGACAAAAATAATATTTTTCTCTATAGACGAATCCGATGAGCGTTCTTGTATAGGCTGCCATCTTGTGGCGACGCCATTACTGAGCTGTTACACCGGCATAGACATATGCACCGGTATGTAAACAAACCTCGGAGATAAGGTGATAACGCACCCTCGATGACAGCTACAGCCAGGCAGACTTGTTGGGTTGATGATGTTGGACATTGGCCTCCAGTCAGATGAAGGTACAAACGATCTTACAGATTATTTATGAAAATAGCTTGGCAAGCTAGCTAGGCTAACGTTTGCTACCGAATAAACTAAAAAAAAGATCTGTCCATTTGGCAACAAAAAAATAAATACATAAATAAATGAAATCAAATAAACAAATTCATGTTTTTCATTTGTGTCCATTATTTATCTCATTTTTACATTACAACGGGCATTGGTAAGGTAATGTTACAGCTAGAAAGTATACACAATATCGACCAACTAGTGTTTTTAAACCATGGAAAGAGGTCAATATAACAGCAGGAGAACAATTATGTCACATAACGTTACATTTAGCTCAGGAAAGCCATTTAATGACCATAGCATGTTAATTAAATAGAAAAAATAGCAAGAGAGGAGATTTTGCTGATCACTATATCACACATTTATTATATTTTTTTACTTATGTCATTAAATAATTGTTATTATACGCGAATCGCCCAGGAAATCTGTGTAAACCGTACGGCACCTGACAGGGGCAGTCGACCCGGGGTATTCACAATGTTTTCTCTTCAAAATTGAAATTTTACTGCCACCATTGAAACAATTTATAACGGAAACTGTTTACCCACTCGACATTATACAAGGGCTAATGTTGTAACGTTAGTGACAGTCGTAAATCGCGGGCTGTTTATTCCTGTGGACGCAAGTTGCAACTAAAACAATAGAAGGCAATGGAGCAACGCTACCCAGCAACAGCTCAGTAATGGCGCCCGCTTACTTCCGGTAGTTTTGCCGTATTCGTCTATAGCCTGTTAGTTTACAATATATATTTGTTATGATAAACACTGAATATTCATCTATGGCTAATGATACAGATTACAGGATTGAGTGGGTAGAAGCCTTTGGCTGTAAAAGTTTCTAGTGAAAGTCATATCCATTAGTTTGACCTTTGACCTGCAGTGCTCTCTAGTGCAATATCATGATTATTCTCTGACTGGGCCTGAAGGTATTCAGTCAACTCTGGACAGAGTAACAAAAAATCCTGCTCTTTTTTATGGCGAAATCATACACACACATGGGGTTTCTTTATGTTATGTTTTTATGTTATACAAGTTTACATGTTTGTGTAAAAGTAGTTGTCAAAAAGAGAGAGAGAGAGAGAGAGAGAGAGAGAGAGAGAGAGAGAGTGTGTGTGGGGGGGGGATGTTAGTGTCTCAGTGTCTCTATTTACAGTACAGCCTGTTTGTTTTTTATTTCTGAAATCAGACCAGCATTCATTCTGAGATGTCTGTGTTGTCACTGCTTCAAGCTATAGGACCTCTGACCTCTGGTACTGTCTTACTGCTTACTGTTGACCAATTACAACTGCCTGCCAATCAATAAATTGCAAGTCCAACAGACAACTTTTGGGGATAAGAGCAAAGCTCAGTATATTACTGGATAATATAGCTCTGTTCTAATGGTTTCCGAAACAAACTCCAATATGGTAGAGATAAAAATGCTGAATATATTTAAATATGTTCAATTCTATATAGCAATATTATCAATTAAAAATCTAAAATGTACTATTTTATCCAAAATTTGTTTTGCAGGTTAATCCTTGTGGAGTGAAATTAAACAGATTTAGCTTGCTGTCCATGGTGGAGGTTTCAAGCACAATACTGGACTCAAACTGAGTATTTAGCAAAATGCTATCAGCTAATCAGAAATACTTAATGCATAATGTAGCAGATTGCCGATTTTCGTCAATATGTTTGGCTTGATATAAACGTTTTTGAGATACATTTTTTATAGTTACAAGTTTATTTGATCATTCATTCATGACAAAATGGAAAATTTCCCCCAAATGGCACCACTGCGTTTTTTCATCAGCAATAATCACACCCTACTACAAATGTTCACTTATGACATCATCACTTGTGGGCGGGCCCCCCGTCTCATAGTTCACAGGAAATTCTATGCAAGTTAATTGAAAAAAAAAAAAAAATAAATAAATAAATAATTGAATCCACTGAAATAAAATAACCTTTTAAAAGATTCTTTAGATTATTTAGAATAATTATCCAAGAATAATGATTCTTTTAAGAACTGTTACCGGGGAGGTGACAGACATTTCATGTCCGATCGGCTGTGATCCATCTAGCAACCAACCTGGGGTGCGTTTCCCGAAAGCATCGTTTGCCAACTATGGTCGCAAGTTCCGTCGTTATCAGCATAGTTCAACGATTCGGTGTTTCCCGAAACCATCGTTCCAACGACCATTCGCAAACAGCATCGCAAAGTTGTGTGGTTTGAACGACAGCTCTCGACCTATGGTTAGAGGCATCGTTTCAATATTGCAACACATTTGGAGGTAATAAATCCTTATCTTGAGCATAATGAGCAAGCTGACATTCAGTACAACCGGTGCCTTTTATTTAGAATACTTACAAATAGAATTTACCTCTTTTAGTTTGTCAAAATATTTGAATTAACGTGTTTGAAAAGTGCGCATGTGCAAACGCGCTCCACTATGTAAGAACGAGCCAAATATTGAGTCTGGTAATAAAGCAAAACAACTGAGAACAATTAGAAATAGTCCTCAGATGACATGTCTGTAATTTATATAAAACAAATCTAGCGTTAATTGGATCTCAAACAGTTTCATTAAAAGTAGTTATTACTGTACTCCACCACGTGCGAAACCAGCGTGGTTGAACGATACTTTGCGACAGTGGGTTTCGGGAAACAGTCGTGTCTAGCTAGTTGATTTTTCTAACGATGCATCGTACTATGGTAGTGAAGCAGTGAACTACGTCGTTGTACAGGAAACACACCCTTGTTTCAGAAAAACTGGACATTTCACTTTGAAAGGATCGCAAGACGTGACATAAAATAATTTAGCAGAATTTGTCACCAGGCAATTTTTCCAAGGAGCCTGCTGAACTGACGGTACAAAACTGAAACATTATGAAAGAATATCATATATAAACCACTTTTCAGAGGAAGTCAACATGAGCTCAAGGGAGGTAAAAGGAACACTGCTTTTTAATCTCACATAACAATGTTTCATTTTCTTTTTGTATTGTTGGTTATTTCCTCATCCAAATCTGAGAAGGTGCTAGCATAGAAAACAGCCTAGGGCATATACACGCAAACTACTCTCAACCGCACAGCCATGCTGCGGGGCCGCCAGAGGTACCTGAACTTGAACATAATGGCAAATCAATTTCATCCTGACCGCCTGGGTGAGGTGAGTTTAGATCATAATTGCTGGGCCAGAGAGAGAAAGAAACAGGGAACTATATAGAAAGAGGAATGCAACAAGCGGAAAAATAGGTGTGACATTTTGTAGAGAGAAATGGGTGTATGAAATAGGTGGGCGAGAGAGATAGATTGTGGGAAAAAAGGACAGTAATAGAAAAGGCTTGCTTTGTGAGCTAATCCACTGTTCTCCTCCTGCTCTTGTACTGATGTGAAGCCAATAGTGTTATCCAGGCAGATGCACCATAGAATGAAAGACACACATTTTGTGAACACTTTGAACGTGTAGCTTAGACAGCGGCACTGATGCGCATAGCACCGTTTAATCAGATTCCCAATATGCCGTCTGCATTGGCCGGATTTGCAGAATTATCTGGACTATGTGTGGCTGCGTGTGTGAATGAGAAATCGATGCTGTGGAGGAGCTATTACAGTCGCTAAGGCCAGTATAAAGAGCAGGACATCTCACTCACACATACACAGAGATGAAGGAAAATACTTCTGGACCTTGGATGTTTGTGGGGCTTTTGGCATATGAATGTACAACACATTCTCATCCTTTGGCGTCATATAGGTGATGCCATATGACACTTCGCTGAAATACTACGCACATGGCACCCTTTAACGTCAATATAACACGCACTGTTATGGGTAGGTTTAGGTCTGGGGTAGGGTCTGCGTCTCATATTGACGCCAAAGGATGCCACTCACCTGTATGACGCCTTGGGTTCTGTATATTGACGCTTAAGGGTGCCATGTGCGTAGTATTTTGATGAAATGTAATATGGCGTCACCTATATGACGCCAAAGGATGAGAACGGGCTCAAATGTATTGCCTTTAATGTAGATGTCAAAACTGGCTCCATCAAAAGTGTTAATAGCAGGAAAGAGGAAGATATTTGGAGAATTGAGACTTATTCTAATCAGATTTTCACTTTAAAATGTCCTCATGTAGAGTGGCTTCTTTTTCATCCATGTTCTCACAGATAGAGGGACGTTGCATTGGAGGAGAATACATTTACTAGATGAGCATTATAACCAACCACAAACCTTTCTGTTTTGCATATGACTGCAGTGGCAAATCAGAGGCATTTACTCTACCATTCAAAATTCTTAAAAAAAAAGAAAATAAAAAAAAAATGCAATTAACACTTTTATTCAGCAAGGATGCATTAAATTAATCAAAAGTGACAAGCTTCTTTTGAACTTCAATTAATTCAAGAATCCTGAAAAACATATCACAATTTGCACAAAATATTAAGCAATTCAATTGATAATAAAAATAAATATTTCTTCAACAAATCACATACTAATTGACAATTTTGCCATAATTCTCATGCCCTAATTTACACAAAAAACACAAATGTGCATGTGAAAACATAAAAGTAGCAAAAGGCATCCAAGGACAAGAAAAAAGCCACAAAAAACACAAAACATAAAATCAATTTCTGAGCAAGTCAGTTAATTGCTTTAAATTCCTCAAAGACCCACATCTCCTCAATTTCCCCAATTTCCCCCTTTCGCCTTCTCTTTTTATCACTATTCCTCCCCATTCCTTTCCGTTAGCATTTCTCCCAGGGGGCTTTTAGGCTTTGCCTGGTTGGGGTGGCGACGTACTTTTGTGTATGTCTGCGAATACAATTTGGGTTTAACATCTCTGAACTTAGGAGCGAATCCTGGATGCCGCCAACAAACCCAATTAAGCGAGAGTCAATAGAGAGCAAATTAAAAAGCCTCTGGGCTTTAAACGGTGCCAGAAAATGCCAGCCGTATCAAGATGGTCAGGGGCATAAACAAAGACGAGGACGGCCTCAGTTTCATCCATCCGCGCTGCAGCAACGTGATTAGACGGGAGAGATTTAGTGCTCTCTTTCACAGGGCAAGAGGAGAAGGGAGTTCATTCACACAGGTCTATGGGTCGAACAAAATGGCAGCCATGGGGGCGAAAGGCATTGAGCTTGCTCAGCGAGGTGTAAACGACCACCTCTCATGAACCACAATAAAGAACAAGCGGTGATTGAGAAGAAAACCTGTGAGGAACTCTGACATGGATTAAGAGAAGGTAAAAGAAAAAGATGGTGGTTAGTGCCACTCAAAGTGGATAGACAGTCTTTTCAGAAGAAACACAGAGGAGGAGTTCACCAAATAAAATGTGTCTCTGTGTGAGAATGTGTTCTGCTTATTTTGAGGGTTAGCTCATTGACTTCTGTGTCAAATCCCTAATAACTGTGTCATCAATGTTAGTACTACTGTATCAGCAGCTGTTCTAGTATGGTTACTACTGTATGGTTACAGAAGGAGCTTATATATTACCAGGTGAGTTCCTATTTAAAACTGCTTTAATGCAGTTTCTTGAATAAATAAAATGTACAATAGGTAAAACTAACATGAATGTTGTAGGGCTACATTGTTCAGCTTTTCTTCTATATAAATTTCAAAAAGGTTTAACAACATATTTTAATTACAGAAAATGCCCAAAATAAATGAATAAATGCAAAGTGATACTGACTGCAGGAGCAATATGAATATTAGCTCAAAATAAAAATACTGTAATTTACACCCCTGTTTAAATTTGTATGATATTTTGGTAACGCTTCCTTTTACAGTCCAGTACTTGTAGTGTACTTACAGTGTACTTACCTAGAAAGTACTGTCTAATCATAAGGTAAGTACATGGAACAGGGGTAGGTTTAGGGGTAGGTTCAGGGTTAGTACTAGTTATTAACCAGTAATTGTAGTTACTAAAATAAGAACATTGTATTTAAATGGGTAACTGGACTGTAAAAGGAAGTGTTACCGATATTTTCTATTGGCGCTTTTCCACTGCTGGTACGGCTCGGTACGTCCCAGTACGGTTCGGTTTGGCTCGCCGCGGCACGGTTTGGCTGGCTTCGCTTTTCCACTGCGTGGTACGACTCGGCTTGACACGGCAAGGCTCGGTTCGCTTTAGCTCGGTTATAGTGGGTGGGATTATAGACTGTTCGATAACAGCGGTGGCTGTTATTGGCTATTTAAATCTAGCGGGTATGGTTTCTCGTGTCGATGTCTATTGGTCGCAAGTACAATGATGCTGGTAGTGACGATTCTGTCTGACCAATCAGTGATCTGCTGTGTTTCATGTCGTATTGCCGGTACGGTACGTTTGAAACCTCAACAGACCAGGGGTCTCATTTATAAAGCGTGCGTACGCACAAAACAGGGCTGGAAACGTACGTACGCCAGTTTCCACGCAAAGGTTGTGATCTATAAAAAACAAACTTGACGGGAGAAAGTGCGCACCAATAAGCAAACTTTGAGCCGTG
The DNA here is from genome assembly GCA_038021265.1 of Cyprinella venusta. Taxonomy (NCBI): domain Eukaryota; kingdom Metazoa; phylum Chordata; class Actinopteri; order Cypriniformes; family Leuciscidae; genus Cyprinella; species Cyprinella venusta. Next base: position 21,680,035 of record CM075867.1, read on the forward strand.
CGTACGCACATTCTGGACAAGGGAATTGGCGACACCGATGGTGAGGTGTAGTTAAATGTCTTTTTGGTCACTTTTAGACCGAAAATCAAAAGAAAATTATAGCCTATCTATAGACTACAAAAATAAAATAGCCTACAAATAAAATTTCACTCACCAAGCGAATCACTTGAAGCCAATATCCATCCCTTCTTAAGTGTCTGCGCCAGCACGCGCACTGGGCTGTTTAGTGAAAGTGACGCGCATAAGACGCTGCAGATGAACCGTATATCTTCATGAGTAAGCTAATAAATACAGTGCACGTTCTCAATAACAGTTTAAATAAATGAAATAATGATTTAAACTATGTTTTACTTCTGATATAAACATTTAGATTAAATATGCCATTCTCATTAATGGAGTTAAACATTTAAACTACATGAAATCATTACTGAGAAGTTACAATATATATATATATATATATATATATATATATATATATATATATATATATATATATATATATATATATATATATTCAATAAATACAAATATATATTTGTTGTGGATGCAATGCTTTTAAACACTTTCCCTCTGGCATGCAGTGTTTTAATGTTTTATCAGATAATTGCTAATCATGATAATAGCAGATTGTCTGAGAAAATAATTCCATGCAAATAATGCACAACCATGTCTTTCCATTAAAAATATAAATTCATTAAAAATACTATTTGGCCAGTGGAAAAGATTGAGAAGATCTTTCTCTGAGATGTATTTGACAATATTTGATTTATACATTCAAAAACAAGGCAAGGATATAGGCAACGAAAAAAAATAAAATAATTTATTGTGACACGGCACATCTGTATTTCATATTTTCCTAACGTCTTGTACGTTAACATGGTATCACGTGGATGAATAATCACATGCAAATGATATGTAGATGAGGATATGCATATTTAAACTAGCCGTTGTAAGCTCCATATATGGTTATTTCGGGGAGGAGACGCGTGTGCGCACAATCTTCGGCTGACTGGGATTTATAAAGTGAATTCTGCGCAGGTTCTGGCGTACGCACGGTTTTATAAATCTGAATATTTTTTGGCGTACGCCATTTTTGGCTTTCGGGCGCACGTACACTTTTAGTAAGGATCCTACGCACAGTTTTATAAATGAGACCCCTGGTACCATTTAAAGCGAGCCGAAGCGAGCCACACCATACCGTACCATGTAGTGGAAATGCCCCACAAGTGAGCCATACCGTACCGTACCATGCAGTGGAAAAGCGCCATACGGGAAAATATAAGATTGTTGTAAACTTAAGCATATACGTACCATACAACTACAGTGGTCCATATAATTTCAGTGTGTTATTATAAGTCTTCTGTTCATTCAATGCTGAGAAAGTAATACATTCTCACTGACCTTTGCCTAAGAAGTTCATTCTACCCACTATGATCATAATACTGTACATATCAGAAACTTCCTCAGGCACCCTTTCTCTGTAAAGGAATTCCTCTCTTTCTCTGTTCTCATTTTTGATTTTCCCTGTGGCCACATCTTGTCTATCGGTAACAAGTATACTCTCTGCAGTAAGACGGCACTCATGTAATCAGGTTCACACCACAAATTGCATTCAGTATTTCTAGAAAGGCTTCCCCTCACTTCTATAGTTCACATAAAACAGTGCTCTTTCTCTCCTCTTTAAGCATATAATTCAGGCATTTCTTTCATGAACTCCTTCATGGCATGAGGGTTGGTGGTAAGTTCTTGCCTCCTAACCTATCTCAAAGGCTTTGGAACTTATTCCATAGCAACTGCCTTGGGTTTTACCAGCAGGGACTCAATGCAGCCTCCCCCCCACCAGTGGCATGAGAACTACGTAAAGGCAGTGCTTTTTTTTTTGTCTCGGCTAAAGACCCTCTCCTGGTGCAAAGTGAAACGAAGAGGGCTAAACTAATTACCAGCCCTGCTTCTCTAAGCCTGGAAATCATGGGACACAATGGAAACTTTTGCTTCTCTTCTATTCATTCTCTTCCCCACATGCTGCCATCACCACAGCCAACAAAAGGACTCCATTAGAGTAATTAACAGCTAAATTAAATGCACTCTTGTTTTGTGTGTTGAACATTTTTTTTTCACCCCAGCACCCCCTCCTTTCCAACCTTATTTTTTCCTCATGAAAGAAAGAAGACCTTTCAGTTTTCATTTTGGGTTTTTCAGTATACATTGAAAGCCGCCAAAACACAAACGCAAAGCCGTGAGGGATTTCTAGTACCTTCTAACCATCCTGTGGTGTGGTTGTATGTCTCTTTCCTCTTAGTGTTTATTATTTATGTGTCGTTTTGACTGTCTGACACAGGAAAGTAAATACACCAGACTGCCATAACAGCAATTATTAGTCAAAAGAGTATCGGCAGAGCCTTAGTCTTGAGGGCTGGCACGTTAGTTTGACTTCCGACTGAGTCTGGACGATCATTTATTTTCACATTGGTACAGTTTATAATTAATAAGAGTCTGACAACCTAGAAAACCATTAATTTACTGACTATGAAAACAATTGGAGGAAAATAAGAAAATAAGGAGAGAGAGGGGGAGAGAGAGAGAGAGAGAGAGAGAGAGAGAGAGAGAGAGAGAGAGAGAGAGAGAGAGAGAGAGAGAGAGAGAGAGGGAGTTTTTTTTTTACAATTATAAACAATATAACCACCACTATAAATACATTTGTACTCTTATTATTATAAAACCTTCTTCAAATTTTGAAAACAAACTCATCTTCATGTAATATACATAATACTTCATCAACACACCATATATCATAAAAAACAACAACAAAAAAGTTTGTCAACCTATAATATGCAAATTCAATCTTAATTCAATCTTTATTTTTCAGTGTTTTCCACACTGCCGGTTTAGCTGTTCCAATCAGGTAATTTTCCTTTTTGAAAATATATATTTTATTTCTCCAATAAACACCCTATCGGAAAACTCTTCATCAAATTTCCTAAACCAGCTCCCAAGCAATTTAAAAATACCCTTTAATCTCTCACACTTTAGAAACAAATGCTCCAGATCCTCTTTTTACCCAAATAATGTCTGTTTTCAGGTGTGCCACATGTCCGTCTGTTGCTATCGCCCCTTCCTCCATTGCAGATCGCCCAAATGCTTCTCTTCAGGGGGTTTATATAGGGCCCTCAACCTGTCTCTTATCAGGAAGTCTGGCCTCAACAAATCTGGCCATTGAAGCTTTTTGTTTTCTCAAAGAGTCTTGATGGATTGTTTTTACTGAAATATTACAAATTTCTTCCATTAGTTTGGACACCAGACGTGAAGATCTTAAGCCTGTTGCTTGTTGAAGATCATCAATTGATTTCCATCCTTCGTCATTCCATAAATGATCCAGCTTTACCATTCCATTCCTTAATAAACATTGTCGTATCCGAGAAGAACGGTTTTAATTGCGCTAGCAAACTTACCATATCACAAAAGCTCTCGTTCTATTTCCTGACACTGGATGAAAGGCACCATATTTGAAACGGTCACTTTAATCGTTGGAGCAACCAGCGGCAAAACAGTAATAAAGTCTCCACTTACAACTATTCCGCTGCTTATAAGACAATTTGCTTGGTTCTTTTCTTTTACAAACACCACCACCCCTTTGCTCATTCGCGAGGCATGATGAAATGTTTTGATTGCCGATCTCCTGTACAACTGCAAGTAACACTTCCTTCATATTCACCCTGTTCGCCATCACACACCTGACTCCATGGCGGAGGGACACAGGTGGCGTAAGCGACGCCATCCCGCTCCCAATTTGATCCTCAAAATACTCTTGTCACTACAGCAATACTTTTAATCAGGAAATATTTTTTAAAAAGTTTTAGATAAGTTTGAAACAAGCACACGATCACCCTCCCCTCGTGAGAACCCTCACACACAACAAAACACTCCCAGCATGCACCGAGGGAGAGAGAGAGAGAAAGAAAAAAGTACAGAAGCACAGATTTTTTTTTTTTTTTTTACCATTGTTCCAATGTTCCATTATACTATTGTGAAAAGAATTGGGGCTAATTATGGAAATGTTTTGATAAGTCCTGTCAAACTTGCTGTGAACAAAGAACCCGTTTATTTGACAGATTGATGTCCTATTCATGGAAGTGTTATCTGATCCCGAATCTTCAAATAGTATTACTAATTGTCCTGGTGCTAGTGATTATGCATTTTGAATAGCACATTTACCCCAGAACCAAATTCAGTTTGTTCTAATTAGGGATGCACTGATTTTAAAACAGTGCCGGTATTGATAAGCTATTATTTATTTATTTATTTATTTATTTTTTAATTTTGTATGTTATGGCAGATAACTGTTAAATGGTTTATATAAAAATTCCATTTTGTATGCCCCATTATGATATTTTTTTTTTAAAGTTTCTAATTTTGTTTCAGAGGTCTCCTATAATAGCTTTACATGCATCCAAGGTAAAAGTTTGTTCAAAGATTTAATCTCTCTAAACCCTTTCCAAGAGACTACATTGTTTGGTCAGATGGTCCAGTCTGTTGTAATTGGTTTACTGCTTTAAGCATGTGTTGGAATCGAAATGCTTATTGCAATATCAGAATTTTAGTTCTGAAGGCAGTTTTTAAGCAATTGATACATAGTGATACAAGCAGTAGCGATGGCGTCGGTTTTTCCATATCAATTCGAGTCCATCCTTTCGAAGAGCATGCAAAGTGGTCAACAACACGAACCAAACCCTTTCATGCCTCAGCTACAACAGTGTTTAAGGCCGCGTCAAAGTAGACATTGTTTGTGGGTAGACAATGGAAACCTGGCATCATGCGAATTTGTAACATTGTTACATGGGTATAACAGGGAGTGAGAATGGCATTGTTGACGACTCGCTTCAACAATTTAGAATCAACTGTTCTTTTAGGAGACAATGAATTGTTTTTGTTGTTCACTTTGCTGACCTTTTACAACAGCTAAATTACACTCTGCAAACGGAAATATTAGAAAAACAAAAAAAGCAATTATAGGGGCACTTTAAATAAATAACATTTCATAAAAATAAATATATTGAAAATCAAAATACTAAAACTATGTTCAGTTTTAATTAATATCTCTAAAATCAACCACGAGAATATGTGGCCCTAAATTAAAGTAATTATAGTAAATACTATAGCTCTAAACTTCCCGAGAACAAAAGGAAATGAAAGTTGCTGATCATTGTGCATGTTGTTGTACAGTTTTTTTTAAATAGTGTGCTATACGGTGACATAAATTATGACATCCTGAAGAATTCCAAGTTTAATCAACTGTGGCTGTGATGGCTAATGAAACACAGACATAAGATATCAATTAATGTAAATGCACTTGCATTATGTTTATTTATGTTAAGGTAAGCTCTCTGTATCTTAGTTTGTCCCAGTGAACCCCAGGCAAACACAGCAGGTGCCGAGAGCTTCATAGACGTACAATTTGACAGCTACACACCCTCCAATCAACAGTGAACAGTGGGATTGTGAGCATATGTGCTTGCACATGTGATTAGATGCAGGTGTGAACTGAGTAGGCTTTCAGGAGAGATGTCGAAGGGAGGCAGGTTAAATGCTTACGGTCTGACTGTGGTAGGTCCTGTTTTACAAATGTGATTTGGTGCGCAGCACGCTTTTCGTCAAAAATGCACAACCCACTGTCAACACTTCAGTCTCGGTGCTCCATCTGCATGACAAAACCCGCTCAAATACCCTATATAAGCCACCTGAATGCTGATTATTAATAAGTGACATTAAAATCAAATCAACGATTCAATGAAAAAAAATAAGATGTTATGATCGCAGTATTATTCTATTCTAAACTACTCAAGAGGTTTCTAGAATGCTGAACTCTTCCAGAGCCATGTTGTGTTTTGTCTGATATATCAGCCCCTGGAGGGCCCATCAGAGCATGATGGCCGCCTGATGTGTTAGAAGGCATGGATAGGAATGGATGCAAACCTGCGTGTCCATCAGCAAAACCCCCCTTTCTTAAACACCCCCACTTGAATAGTTGCTACACAAATATTCACCCCCTCACCCCTTTTTCATTTCTCAAACACAGCACCGCTAAAAATCAAGTTTTGTGTTTTATGAGGACTCTCCATAGACATAATGATTTTTGCACTGTACAAACATTACATTCTAATTCATTCATCTTTACATTTGTAAACATTGTACATTGAAGGGACATTTGGTCAATACAACGTTGGGAATACCTGACACACACATTTCTATTATATTATGAGAACTTAGACAGGATAAATGTTGCCATATCAGTAGCATCTGTGTTTGGTGAAAATATGTTACATTTCATATTTTGAAGCATAAATATGTTGAAGTCAGATAGCGAGTGTGTTTAGTTTTGATGTTTTAATCTCTACCCGGGGACGCCCTTGGCTATTTACTTTTATCAGCGATGCAAGTTGCACTTCCATGTTTCACTCTTTCTCTCCCAGCATCTTTACACATGCACACACGCACACAGACACACACACACCCAGCATTGTTTTTAGAGTTTAGCCTTGAAGTTAATGAAACAGCAGCGGGAGGTAAGCTACAGTTTTTTTTTTTTTTTTTTTTTTTTTTGCAATTAAAGAAGCATTTATTTCCCTGGATAGACTCCCATCCCAGAATTCAGTCCATGGAAGTTGTCCTCAGAATGTGACACAAAAGTAAATCCGTTTCCAGAACAGGAAGTGAGACAAAAACAAAGGGGGAAAACAGAGAGTAATTAAAAAAAGGTAAGGAACATTAAATACCCATGATGCCTGGTGCACACTTGTTAGTCTGAAACCCCCTCAAACCACCCGAGGTGGCAAGCATGCATTTATCTTCATTGTTTTTCTACAGCTTGAGTCTCTAGCTGTCTTGTTTTCTCTGTTGTTTTTCCCTAGTAAACAATTCCCATGTCTATACATTCTAACCTGGGTCAGTGTTGAACTAGGTCTCATGTTGTGTGATTGTTTTGCGTAGGGGCTGATTCGGGGCTCTAATTTCTCCGCTTTGTTAGACTGAGACAGAGGTACGGCTCCCTCTGATAGCACTGGCGTAAAACAACACTCACTTTATCAGAGTCAGGCTGCTGTAATCACTAGCCTGAAATTACCTGTCCTCCGTCAGGCCTCAGGTGACTGCACACATTAACACACATTCTGTTTTTTTTGTCTATTTCTCTTTCACTACTAGTCTGAAAGTCTGAGGCTGGACAATCACAATTCACATAATACAAAAAAGCCAATTCTACAGACCCCATTATCATTACCTGTTTGCATTTGCATGTAAGCACTGGCATTTAGCTTAAATTATGTAATGTCAAATATCCTCTAGCATAGGGTACAATGAGGCTTAAGGCACTCCTTAAGAAAAATGTGCTTTTCACTACTCAGAGTGTTTGATTGCAGAAAAAAAAAAAAAAAGTTTTATTGAACATTGATGGGGCAACACTAACTTTCACATGTGTGAGGTCTTGTTTAAAGCACTGGGACTTTTTATGCACAGAAATTATAATGTATGGTGCTGTCAGATGTTGCGAGGTAGCATTTTGTTGTGCATATACCCTCAGGTCACAACTAAGATATGCTGCTAATGCCATACATTAGCACAAGCTGAGTGTAATGTCTTCCAGGGAAGAAACTGCTGTAAAAGACAAACACGATTACTGTGTTCAAACTAGCAATTTTGTTGAAGAAGCTATAATGCTGCTTTTATGCAAACCCACCACAATGCTTGTTCAAGATGAAAGTTATAGCTGCACAAAATCTCAAATTGTATGCCAATTAGCAAAATAAAAGATATTTGACATTTGGCAGGGTTGCCAACTTTCACGCATCTGGCGTGACACTCACGCTTTCAGCAACAATCTCATGCAAGAATCGTCACGCCAAAATCCATTTATCTCCCCTCTCAATCGGTTAATTTTCTGTTGACGACTAGACCACAGCATATTAATGACAGGAGAGGAGTTCAAGGCCCACAGCTGTAACATCTGCCAACAACGTCGTTCTCACAGTATTCTCTGAGAGAGCAGAGCATAGGTTTGGAGTCGGAGCCTACTGATGCACGTTTGAAAGTTTGGATAAAAATCAAGGTAAGCAGATGATAAAATGGTGTGCCTTGTCTCTAGTGATGTAGCCTTGCCTTATCAGTCTGTGGGCTGTACAGACTTCAACTATAGTTGCAAACAATGTCTGACAAATTGAGCAAGTGGCATTTTAAAATTACAATCGCAAATTATCATGGGTTGTCCAGATTGAGCCTGCCATACTCAAATGCGGATGCTGAGCGAACCTTTTCAGTTATTGGCCTAAACAAGACTGACCCCACAAACTGTCACTTGATGGCACACTGTGATGGGAATTTCGGATCATTTTACTGACTCGTTTGTTCGATCTCGTTCATTAAAATGAACAAATCTTTTTTTCGAGTCATTTCGTTCATTTAAAGAGCTTTAAATATTATACTTTTAACAGCTAAACTCCCCAAACTATACATTTTCACCTGTAATCGGTGCAGTCACAGGTATTTTTGAACACTTTGTTGACTATAAGTATCTTTGCAACTACATGTCAACTAATTTCCGGTGGAGTATTAGTAGACTGTTTACTGTCTGCTAACTCTTTATTGTGTTGATCCTCCAGCAGAAATTCCTCTGACTATAAATTACCTTTGCAAGTACATCAACTAATTCTAACCCTAACCCTACCAGTCTACTAATACCTACTCTAATAAGAGTTGGAAGACATTGGTAGACAATGTTACTTATAGTCAACAGAATATGTTAAAGGGACCCTCAAAATAAAGTGAAACTCATATTTCAATTAAGTCATTCTTGTTGTGAATGAGAATGTCTGATTCAAGCGACATTACTATCAAAAGTTTGGGGTATATGATTTTTATGGTTTTTGAAAGAAGTCTCTAATGTTCACAAAGCCTCCATTTATTTGATTGAAAATACAGTTAAATAACAAGTAATATCACAAAGTAACATCATTAAATATTGTTACAATTTAAAATAACTTTTTTTTTAAAAAAATTGAAAATATAATTAATTCCTGTGATGAAAAAGCTGAATTTTCAGCATCATTGCTCCAGTCGTCAGTATCACATGATCCTTCAGAAATCCTTCTAATATGCTGATTTACTGCTCAAGAAAAAATATTTTTACTAAAAAAAAAAAAAAAAACTATTTTGCTGCTTAATATTTTAGTAAGAACCTTAATAGATTTGATTTCATTATCTTTTGATGAAAATAAAACTCAAAAGAACAGCATTTATTTTAAATGCAAATTGTTTTGTTGGTTGATATTCTAAATCAGTGTATTACTTTGTTTCCAATAAATAAACAAACAGATAACTAAATATAATACAATTACTGCCTCAAAACATTTAAACGGTAGTGTACCCCTTTCATCCAGTTGATCAGCAGATATTCTTTCACAAACAAGATGCCTGATTTGTTTATTTTATTCCTGAATGAGATACACATTTCGTTTATTCACAAATAACATGACTTTTTCAGCCACCAAATTCACATTTATATAAACGTGGGGCCGAATGAGTGTACAAAATGTTTGGACGAAATAATTATTTTAAAATGGAACTGTCTTATGTTCATGTTTTTGCCCTGAGACTGTGCTAGACATAAGAATGATGGGTAATGCCATCCTCTCTGTATGGGAGATGAGAAGGGAAATTTGAAAGGTTCTTTAGTTACCCCAGCTGAGCTGCAAACAAAGGACGGCAGAGCTTTTTTGCTGGTTTTCGCTCTCTCTCGCTCTGTGTCGTATGATGTTCCTCTCTACTAATTAATTGCTAATGCAAAGAGCAGATAAACCCTCTTTAAATGCATTTCAACAGATGAAAGGCATGGATTATGAAGAAAGCACCGGGATATTAAAGGATGTCTTCTTAATGAAAACTTTCATTTCCTTTTCCTGCTTTCTCTCTGTTAAACTCTGTCCATTCTTCTGTATTTTCTCTTTCAAAGAACATAGTTGATGTGTTAGTGTGTGTATGTGTGTGTGTGTCTTGGGTCAGTAATAACTGGTTTCAAAGCTCTCAGAGAGAGAAATAGAGTGAACAGACCTTTGATGGTGGGCAAGTTTTGCCACTCTTTCCAGAAAGTGTCTCGACTGTATTGCCCCGTGCATGTCATGCTGTGGTTACCATAGAAACTCTCCTGGTTGGATTTGTTATTGACAGAATGACAAGGCTGAGCATGTCCTATGTGTGAGAGATCTGTGAGGAAAACAGAACTGATAGACACAAAAACAGATCGCCAACAACACATGCTGGAAATTCAATTGACGCACATCAATGGCTTGAGGAAATGTTTCAAAGCCAACCACAAAACTGCATGCTTTAAAACATAACAAAACAAAACAAATTAAGAAGATACCAGTGTTAAAATAGTTGACATTAAAAGGGATGACACTTTTATGTTTTCATACATCAATTATAATATCTATTGATGTCACATGGAGAATGAGAAACTAATGTTAATTTAAATTGCATGAAATTCTAGGGGGGTTCTCTCTCTAAGCCTAGTTCACACTACACTACATGATGCACGACTTAAGCCAGATTTGCAAATCGTTGAGCTCGCCGACAGGTCAGGGTGTTATCATGTGCAAATCGCGGGGATTAGCGGGCAATGATCGATCACCAATCTGTTAATATGAAAGAGCCAACAGCGCATCAAAGACGCTCGCAGGCGCCTCGCAGATGCATCGCCGAGCCCAGAAAAAATATCTAGCATGCTAGATATCCAGAGCTGTCGCACGACTCAACCTCACGTGATATCTTGAGCTACAGCCTATCAGAGCAAGGCATGGGTTGAGGTCGGGAAAACGTATCTCAAATCCCATTGCACACTGGTGCAGACCAGGAAACATGACGTTCAACCCGGAAACCGTAGCAAAACATTGCACACCACTTTGAACTTGAACGTGCCCCTGGTTCATACTGTTTTAATACCCTGTATTTTCTTTCTCATTTTTAGGAAAAAAAACACTTAATCACCATTGTTCATTTCTATACCAAATGTCATACACTATAAAAATATAAACAATTACTTACATCATTATGTTGATGTATATTTTTACTATATAACTTACGACAAACATGCCTTCTAATATCCTTAGTTGCATATACCGAGCTGCATCGAATACATTTTCGATGACACACCCACCAAACAAGAGAAAACATATCTCAAATCCTGTTGCACACCACCAGTGAATGCCGTTTCTAGGAAACATGACGTTCAACCAGGAAACCATGGCAAAACGTTGCGCACCATTTTGAACTTGAACATCCCCCAGTATTCTTTGCTAGGTATTGTCGAGCGTGCTGTTTTGCATCATTCCTGGTTTGTTTTATCGCGTGATTTTTGTGACAAAATGTGGTTTGTAGACAAGATAGAATTGTTGGGTGACAGAGTTGTTGTCAACTCGTGTAGTGCGTTACCTCCTGTTGCGGATCAATCACATTGTGTCGTATGGTGTGAACAGCTCAACAACTTCTCAACACTCCTGATTTCACAGATTGCAAGTCATGTGGTGTGAACCGCACACACACAGTAGACATCCAACGCACAGGGCACCCTTTAGCATCAATATAACACGCACAGAGAATGATAGGATTAGGTCTGGGGTAGGGTTAGGGTTAGACCACAAGGAGGCGCCTTCTGCGCCTTCTTCCATATATATCTGCATCTCATTTGACGCTAAAGGGTGCCATGTGCGTTGGATGTCTACGCTTTGGCAAAAGCGTCGTATATGATGCCTTGGGATGAGAATAGGCTGGGTGGTCATAGAAACAGGCCAATTTTGGATGGATGGATGGATAAATAGTGTGCTAAAGTCAGTAAATGGGAAATATTGCAAGACTTAGTCTCGAAAGGCTTCTTGTAGCCAGCTTTCTGTTTTTGCTGAAGTGTGTTATAGTTCATAAAATATTCTTTGATTGTTTCACATACACTGCATGTTTGAGGTATATCCAGAGATATTCCAAATTATAGCCTGGGCACAGTAAAGATAATTCAACTGTCTGAATCATATACTTGAAGTAGTTTATGCTTGATTTATAAGTCTCTTAGGCTGCACTCATACTGCATGTCTTGAGGCCCAAGTCCGTTTGTTCACTATATCCAATTTTACACTATATACGGAACACCCCAGGAAGACGTACTGAACCAGAAAAGCTTAGGCTAAAAAGGAAGTAAAAACTGTATGATTTGTAATAGACTCAGACAAAATGATAATACGTAAAAGCTTTTGCTTTCCGCACCATCTTTAAAGGTCAGCAACACGTTGGTCTCTTGAGGCAGAGAATAGAGGAGAGCCCTTGTTGCAGCCTGGGCAAATGTAGCAATGATCACTGATATAATCGATCATCAATCATCAAGGGTGCATATTGACTGAAAAGGGGGCGCTCGAAAGCACCCTTATAGTGACAAATGGGACACCCTACGGTCTCATGGACTTAACAGACAGGCACACGCGGAAGTCCACAAGACTGAAAGTAAATATGAAGTGTGACATTTGTGATACGCACATGCACAAATCCAATTCATATCCATATTTCCAAATATAAATGAGGCCTAAAACCGATCTTAGAATATTGGATTTTTGAAAATTGGATTTTTTTCCCCTGCATACACCTTTGTGGGTCATATCCAATCTGTGCCACATGGGAGGAAAGAATAGGAATTGGGTCACTTGAACCATGTAATGTAAATGTGGCCTTATTGTTTTCGTTTCTTCACTTACTATGAGACTTCTAGGATTGATTGAGCAGAATACATTCTTCCCTCTATACCTGCAAAATATTTTCTTTGCCAGTGGCAGTTACACAACCACAAAGCATAACAGATCCACCCCTTGTGAAGTACCTAATGTTAGCATCATGTTTATTGAACTATAAATGCAAAATCACAATTGCAATAATACGGTTGGTTAAATCTGAGACATGCTGATATTTAACAACAGTACTCTTCCTTGTGTGACATTGTTAAACCGAAATGGAACAGATCTCTGTGTCACACATTTTCCGTCCTCTTCAGCCACAGAAGAATGAGTGAAAGAAGTGTCCTGTGGATAGGGTAAGACATAGAGCCATAAAAACGGAAGGAAAGGAGGTGAGAGCAAGATGGATATGGGACAGAGCTCTACCCGTTAATCACAGCTGGATCTTTCTGAGGTGGAGAGAACAGAGGAGGATGCAGCAGGTTTGATGACGACCCTTCGCTCTAGTACTCTGGCAGGGGCCCTGAGGGCCAATGTGGCCTAGAGAGAAGCACCATCTGGATGAACCCAAAAAGACCCCAGATGTGGAGCTTGACACAGCTGACAGGAGACCCCAGCCCCCCAGCCCCCACAAATGTGCTGCCTGTACAGTAAATATGGTATGATACTCTCTTTACATAATATATATATATATATATATATATATATATGTGTGTGTGTGTGTGAGGGGACTGTAATGGAGCATTTTGTTTGGATGGACCTACTGACTAAATAAATATAAATTTGCTCCTTCTTTGAATCAATTGCTCGATTCAGAAAAAGACAAGTGAACAAACGGTTCATAAACTCTTATTAAACCAACTAAATTTTATGACCATATATAATTAAAATTCACATGCTAACTTTTTTGCCAACCCTGTTATTTGTAACTTATCAGTTGAATAAATGATTCAGAGGTTCACTATAACAGAAACAAATACTCACTTATCGCCAAGGCTGTAACTGTCAGGGTTCTGGGGTCTCATTTATAAAACTTTGCTTAGGATCCTTACTTAAACTGTGCATCCGCCCGAAAGCCAAAAATGGCGTACGAAAAAAAAATATTCAGACTTATAGAACCGTGCGTACGCCAGAACCTGCGCAAAATTCCCTTTATAAATCCAAGCGGAAGAATGTGCGCACATGTCTCTACCCTATCTCCTCCCCAAAATGACAATATATGGAGATTACAGCCTAGTTTTACTTTGCATATCCTAATCTGCTTGCTGATGTGGACATTTAAAGGGATGGATATTTCTTTCAAGTGATAGGCTTGATGAGTGAAATGATATAATTTTTCTGTATATGTACTGTATATTTTTTTTGTCTAAGTTGCCATAAAGACTTTTAACTCCAATGTCGCCAAACTGGTCCATCTCCAAAACGTTTGTACGCATGGGTCAGAGTTTGTGTGCATGAGCGCAAATTTTCCCATCAAGTTTTTATAAATCACAACTTATGCGTCGGAAGTGGCGTACGCCTCTTTCATGGCTTTGTGCGTAAGCAACGGTTATAAATGAGGCCTCTAGTGTGTTCTAGTCACACTACTTATGAGAAAGCGCTGATAGATGTTTTTAATCAAAACACAGGAAATAACAGAAGAATCAAAATGCATGAAAACACTCTATAAAGACAATACCAGACAAAGAACTAACTCAAACTGAGGGCTTATATACACAAACAAAGGAGCTAATAAACAAGGCACACCTGAAGTGAGGAACCTAATCAAATCAGTGGCTATGGGGACATACAGGTGGGAAACAAGGATGACAGAACTAATTAGCAGATTAGAAGAACAAAGAAACACAACCGAGAAACAGATCAAAAGATAAAATGAAAACATGATAGTAACCATGTTCTCAACATTTAGGGCACAAAACCATTTTGGCCATATCTTATTAATAGGGGGACGTAACACCCTCAATGCCAATGTGGTTACAGCCATTCTTCGCCACCTACTAGGATATAGATATCATTGACTATGTTTACATGCAGCCAATAACCTGTTCAAAACCAGGATATTAGCAATAACCCGGTTGCGAACGGCCATGTAAACACCGGCAAAAACCAGAATATGCTCACATCCTGGATTTTAAAGACCGGGACTTATACCTGGGGTACCCCTTTTCTAACCCGATTTTTTGGTCATGTAAACGGGTATCGGCATATCCCTATAGTGATGTAAATGGGTTATTTCTAATGTTTAAGAAACCCGAATAGTGACCTTAACCCGACCATAACCCAAAAATTGGCTACATGTAAACATAATCAATGAGCAGAAAGTGCCATTGAACAAATCAGTGAATAAATCTTTCTAGTGACCAGATTTCCAGAACTCCTCTCTGAAATGATTCAAAAGCCTTACCACTAAAATGCACATAGTAGCCTACCTTCTCCATACATTAACCACACGTGCTTTTACAGCACAATACACATTTAAGCTGTAAGTGTAGACTAACAGCACCATAATGAAGACACTTAAATAATGTATTTTTCCAATCAAGTTTCCCAAACTCACACCACTGACACAATTTCTCTTGACAAAAGCCAGTGTTCTAAAAGTGCCATAGAGTCAACAATATTTACACTCTTTAGAACATAAAGTAGACATCTTTTACAAACTTTTTGCTTCTACACATTAAAAAAAAGTAAAATGACTTTGTAATCAGCATTTCAAAAGAAAATGTGCTGTGTATAATTGTATTATGCTAAAATGATCTCCAAATTAGCCTGAATAATTTTTAACAAGAGTCCAGTCAGGACTAAAGAACAGAACATTTTCTTTGTAGGACTCTTTGTACTGACATACAGTATTTGTCTATCTCTGCTCATTCAGAGTAAATGCTCTAAAGAAGCGTGTGATTCAGGTTAAGTACCAGAGAAAAGGGAAGTGCTTTATGTCGATTAGTCAGCGCGAAGCCTTCATTTTCAGAATAGAGCAATGAGTTCGCCAAAATGGCCAACTATCGTTTTAAATTAAGGCTGCATATTCTTCTAACCTTTTGTGGAAAGGAGACAAGGGAAGAGGAAAGAAAGGGTCGTCATTTGCCAAAAGGCCTGGCACACCTCTGTAAAAACACTATTTTTTATTCACTTGCAAAGACAGTTGTCAGAGTCGATTTTAGTCGCTGCTTTTTACTTTTTCTTTCTTTTATCCCGCTTTCTTGCCAGAGAGGGGTAATTTATCATAATTTAGAGACATGAGCTGAATGCTTTCCACCTTTGTCAAGCAGTTTCCCTCTACATTCCTTTGTGCTGCGAGAGATGGCGGGAGTAAAGCACAAGGAGCAAGGAGGGACAGACAAAGAATACGAGAGGAAAGGTCAAGCTTTTCCTCCCCTCTGCAGGCAATCACACTGACACCTGCAGGTGAGCAGACCCCAGTCCAGAGAGAGAAAGAGAAATAGAGTGAGACCACGAGAGGTCGAAAGGCCATGTGCTGTACCGGCAGATGTGTGTTAAGCAGGTATGTGTGTGTATGCACGTGATGCTGAACATGAATGTGAGTGGTTTTGAGAGGGTTCAGGCACAAAAAGGTGCTTGTGTGCAATCGTAGAGGACTTCTGAGTGAACAAGAGGGTCTGGTAGCACCCGCCCCATCATTTCTCAAAGTAATAACTCCTGCCAGTTCTGCTGCCAACAGAGAGAGGGAAAGCAAGAAATAGAAAGGGATACATATGAAATGGGAAGGGAGTTAGTTTTGTAGCAGGGAATTTCTGATGGCCAACAGACATATTTTCACTACTGCTATCCACACAGATGTATTTTCTGCTGTCTAAATCATATCTCTGTGGCTCCTATTCTACAAGAGAATGAGTCACTCAAGGATATCCAATAAGCTGCTGTTCATCTTTATTCTTTGTTCACTTACTTGTTCACTTCTGGAGTTCCAACACGTGGGGCCAGTTGCATAAACTGCTAAGACAAATCTTACAAGTTAGACATCAATTTATTTTCTTTAAGACTGTTAATAGTTTTTTTAATCAGTTATATATAAAAAAACATAGATTGACCTAATTCGATACTGAAAACTAAGACTGACTGCCCCTTGACTAACTGTGGGTCATTCTAGACCTTAAGACACTGTCTTAACACAATGGCTATGTTTATGCAACCGGCCCCTGTAGCACTGGCATTGACTTGAACTGCATGTAATATTTATGAAGAGTATTTTTATTCTACCTTTTCTCCCACTGGTATCCTTTTTTCTCTTAACCTCTGTTGACATAGATGAGTTATATACTTTTTTTATGTTAGCTGACCATTTAAATAATAAACCTATGTATGGCCAGGGTTTGATTGCGGTTTTAGAATCACATGAGAATGGGTAAACAACTATTCCTTAGGTTTCAAACCAGGCTGTCATCATCTGCATTTTGCCTTACTTTCACCTTTTTCTATCTTCACTTTACCTCTCGTTTCTACAAATTGTTCTGTCATTTGGAGAGATTAATCTCTTGGTCATCTTCTCCCTTGCCAGTTAAACCATATAGGCCTGAATTATGAAGATCCCTCCAGACAACACCTATTACACCTATTAACACCAACTATTATTTTAAAATAATAGTGCATGCATGTAACAAATCATGTATGTTATAGTCTGTATAAACCAACTGCCAAAGGCCATCTAAACTAGAACACTTCTGCAATAACTGGTAATGTTTTAGTGAAACAAACATAAATGTGGTGTACCAACTTTGTAGGCTACCAGAGAAAGCCAAAACATCCAAAGTGACCAAATTTCTACCAATGCCCCATTAATGATCTTGAATAATGAGAAACAGAGTACAATCCATTCAGACTATTATGATTCACACCAAACAAATCTACAATACAAACCATGAAATAAATGTCAGATCAAGTGTGAAATAGGCACCTTCTCAAAGTCCAACTCTATAACGATTCTTGGAATCAGCTAGAAAGACCTTGGAAAGTGTTTCCCAAACCGGCTAAAGCTCTCCCAGGGAGGCCTGTAGGAAAAAGATTGATGCATTTCTGTCCTCCTTTCTGGACAATTTGCTCTCAATTGATGTGCAACACCATCTTTTCTCAGCCTACTGGCCTCTCCTTCTCTCTCCTCCACTCAAGGAGCTCATTTATCTGTCCTTTTCTTTGCCTTTTCTCCCTCAGCCTTTCTTTTATATTTCACAGTTCTTTTGAAAGGTACATTAGAGGGTAGTTGAAAAGGCCCTCATGTTGACATGCACTAGGCCTCATTGAGGCTGACACTTTGCCCATATCGGCGATGTAGCCTTAATTGCGTGCTTTAAGATTGAATCGATGCTGTGTTTGGAGTAAGGGAGAGACTGCCACCATCCACGGATAAGTGAGGGTCGAATCTTGGCCTGAACAAGTGGATGGGACAGTCTAAATTGAACCTGTCTTCGTACATACACAGTCACCTGTCATCAGTGTTCAAAGACAAAGACTACATTCACACAGTGATCTGATCTGATTCAGCAGGACTAAAAGAAAGACAGAATGTTACACAAACCATACAGGATGATTAGACAGTCAGAGATGACAAAAAGTCAACATCAGAGGCAGTATTGAAAGCTTTAAATGTGCATTCAATATATTTTTCTTTATTTTCAAGAATTTAAACAATAAAGACATGACTTATATCAGACTCGAGTCGTACCAGTAGCTGATCATAAAAGCTCTGTACTGATATCGCATGATACCTTTGTTTTTCGACATTTTTATTATAGTAATAATTCCAAGGGGGGAACCAGTGTAACATTTGGTCATAAAAAAACACGCAGAACCCTGAACTCACTGGTGCAAATAATAAACGGGTGAATATTGTAAAACATGATTAATCCCAGCAAAGATTGGAATAATATTTTATCATAAAACATAATATCCCTCTTCAGAATAAGACACTGAATAAATACTGCTATCTACTATCTAAATACTACTATCTAGTTGTATAGACCTCTTCTACTCAAACATCTCCTGCTTAAATTTTGTTCTCAGTAATTTTTTTTTTCTCTTTTTTCCTTCTTTTTTTACTCTGTTCCCACTTTTCTCCTGTGCTACACATTCCCGCTCAATTAAATCTCAAGGCCCCTGATTCCCGTGGCGGCCGTTAGTCCTGTACAAACAACCGATCTGGTTACAGAATGTCAAAGCACACATAAGAGTCGGCCGATATGTTTTACTTCTTCCTGTTCTGCCTCAGACATCGACTGTATTTCATGGACTGTCCTGATGTCAGATGTCAGGTGAACTTTTAGAGCAGTGTTTTCCAACCTCTTTTGTCTTATGTATGTATCCACATGCCAGTGAGGCTCAAACATCCTTCACTGACACCAAACTAGAAATGTGCCTGCTTTTGTAAATAGAAAATAGATGCTTTACATTGTAACAATATTTTACAATAATATAGTAATATTGTGTTCTATTTTAAGATATTTTATATCCATTTTTTATATCCATCCATTTCACATGTCTTCAGTGTCAATACTGATTCGGTGCTTGAGAAACATTTCTTATTATCATCAATGTTGAAAACCGTTCTTTAATGAATAGAAAGTTCAAAAGATTTTATTTGAACTACAATTTATGCATAACATATATGAGGTTAATCATAATGAATTATTTTGATCAAAAACCAAGCAAAACTTACATATTTGCCTTTTTTTTTTCTTGTGATACATGAACAGCTGGTTGGGAATCACTGTTTTTGAGGGCGTTTAGTAGATGTGGAGTGTTCTTGAAGTTCTGTTTGATAGATGTTAAACAAAATGAAATCAAAAACAGGTCTCTACTAAGTGTGGACTGCAGTCAAGGAAGCGTTTGCCAAATTGTCCGACTTGGACCTTTAAATTCAGCTCAATATATTTGCCCCCAGACAGCAGTTTGTCCTTCAAGTGCTTAACTCCATCGGTGAGCGATACTATCTCTGTGCTTTGCTTGAAGTCAGTTTATTTTCCCCCGGGCCTAATGACTCCAGCAATAACTGTAAGCGTAACTGAGCGGGCATCCATGCAGCGCCAGAGCAAAGACATTTACCACATGTCACAAGAAGAGTGGCAATAAGTAATAGTTTTTTATACCTCTCTTGAGGTGTGTGTGTGTCATGAAGAGGTTAGACATTGTTCTATGAACCTGTTTCGTTCCAGACAGGCTGTGCCGTCATGATTGCATTAAATGCTCACTTGTCCTCTACAGCACTCTGTCGTCTCTGCTTTAATAGTTTCTACCTCATTTAAGCTCAAATGCCTTTATGTCTTAATTGTGGGTAATAACCCAAACGCACTCCCAACATTAGTGCACCATTCACCATTAAGAAAAAATAGATTCATTTATCAAGTATGATGTGTGCAGAGCCTTTGAAGAGCTATTTTTTGGTGTGCCAATGGGGTTTAATGTGTAATGCTGAGGTCGTTTGATGACATTGACAGGGATGCGTGGAGGTGATAAATGTAAAATAAAGGTTCAATACGTACCTGCCTGTGGATGTATTTTTAGGGTTACTATGAATTTGTCACATGGGAACTTGGGTTTACTATTACTGTTGATGATTTCCATTACACCAGAGTAGATGTTAAAGCTTAATGCTGATTTGTACTCGACTTTCGCCAAGGTAAGTAAAACTAAGACGTAGCTTTACAGTAAACTAAGCTTCTCCATCCATTTACGCTTCTTTCCATATGGTTAACGGCTGCAGTGTACTTGGCTGCAACTACAGTGTGGTCTCCCTAGTTGACTAGTGGATTGAGCCGAGTAGGGGACATCTCTAGGGTCTTCAAATGGGCACCTTCCGTCCTCAGTGTTTCATCGACTAGCCAACGACACCTCAAGAGGGCTCGACAGTGACTCTGGCATCCCCGAGTCACCCCCCTCCATCCCCCACTCAACTCAGCCCATCTTACCTCTACATCCCTCCTGCTGCTTAGACCCAATCACAATCTCTCCGCAACCAAACCATATGCGCCAACCCGTTTAACTAAGGCTGTCGAGCCCCACTGGTGTGTTAATGCAGTTACAGTGGCAACGGTTCCATGTGGCATACTACCTACCGCAAAACACAATACCTGGCCAACCAACGTCATTCAACAATATACACAGGGATGTAATGACTGTAAATACAACACAACCTATACAAACAGACTATTCAAGAATTCTACAAAACCGTACCATGGCGACCTGTACATAGCCAGCTAGAATCTTTCCGTCTCAACCACAGCCAGTTGCTGCTCTTCTCTGCGGCTTCAGATAAGTTCTTTACTGTGCGACGCAACTCTTGGTCACTGAATCCGACGTCTCTGAGGAACCGGGTTGTAGAGTGTGCCACAAAACCTCGACAAACCCACTTCCACTGGATAAACCTGGGCTCTCTATCCTCACTGTTCTGCTTCAGTGGCCAGATGAGCATACCGCAATTTCTTCCTCTCATATGCCTCATCTACCGCATCCTCCCATGGCACTGTTAACTCCATCAGTCCAGACCACAAAACAATATCTTGTCTTAGGTAAGTGGTAGCAATCTCAGGTGGAAAAATAAACCGTTGATCAAGATCAGCCAGCATCTTCCAGTCCCTATTACTGTTGCATTTAAATGCAAACTTCTTAATAGTGCACTCTGACTCTAAACATTTGAAAACACAGGTAAAATGTGTGTGTATAAATAGTTTCAAATTTCGAAGGTCATCCCACCACCTCCCCACAACCCCCACAATAATTTGCACCCTGGGGTTTGGGTTATATGTGTTTGAAAGGAATATTGTTTGTAGGCTACCTGAAAAGATCCAACAAAGGACCAATAAGGGAAGTTGGGGGAAAATGTGTTGTCAAATGTCTCACTTGACACAATCTCAGTAACCTTTGAAGTATATTTGTTCTGTGCTTTTAAAACTCTGCTTCAGCCTTTCCTATCTCCTAGTTTTTCCCTCTACACTTATAGTTGTAAATTTTGGTCACGTTGTCAGAAATAAATTCAGATGAGTCAAAGAAATGTACAAAGTCACACCAGTGGATGAATTTCGAGCTGTTTTATATTCCTTGCAAGCTCTCAGGTGTGAAAACAGCCACATTGCTGTGTTTCCTTTCAGTACACCAATCAACACTTCCAATTCCCAAAAACCGCTGTACCACCTCAAATCTCATAACATTTCACTAAATTTGAATGATGTTGCTGACAGTCACTTGTGGGGTGGAATAAATTGCTGCTTTTTCGGATATGCTTGTTTGGTAGTGTCATCTAAATACATGGTATTCCCGACAAAGAAGCAAGAAAGATGACAGCAGACCCGTAATCGAAGAGCGACGCAATGAATTTGTGAGTTATCACTGAGAAGGTGAGAAAGAGAGAGCTCTGAATCTCAGCGGAGTGACTCGGAGATGAGCATGAGCCTCTGGGTGTATCTCTAATCTTGAACTTTCATTCTCATTTAGTCACTTCCTGACGCTCTTTACAATCATAATTTACTTGTGCCCTACAATACGCAGACAAAAGTAATAAACATTGTCATTTCTGAGACAGACAGTTTCGGGTCTCATTGACTTCCATAGTAGGAAAAAATATACTATGGAAGTCAATGAGACCAGAAACTGTCTGGTTACTGATATTCTTCTAAATATCAAAAAATCAGCCGAATACATTGGAAAACGGTAAAACCCAACTATTTAACTCTGGGGGAGTGGTAAAATGAGCCTATTTCCAAAAAAACAGTGGAGTATCCCTTTAAGATTTCCTACTTTTGACGACACAACGTTCACTCGCTATAACCTCCTCACCCAAAATAAATCATGAGTGATTTTCTCCTTTTCTTTTGTTGCTTGATTCATTTTAACTGCATTTATATCAGTACTGTATATTATGCTGCCAGTTTTTGGCAGAGTATCTAGGCATTCCTTTTTGTCATATCTAAAGCCTGTCTATCCACTATTTTATGTAATTTGTATTGTGTATCATCATGAATAAGTAATAAGCAAGATTTGCAAAAAAAAAAAAAAAGTCTTGACAAGCCTATAAGCATGCACAGCAAGTGATTCTCTTATGAATCAGCTGACTAACTAATGTGTTAGACTAAAGAGAAAAACTTGACCCAATTCACTGTTCCAGTTTTAATTATTATCCCCCTGCTGAATCAGATCTATGGTGAAAAGAGATTGAGAGGTAAACATGTCCACATTTTTTCTTGCCAAGGTGTGTAGGTATTGAAATGTCCTACAGACTGCATCATGGGAAATTCATTTCCAGTGTGACCTGTGTTAAATATAGACAGCAAAAACAGAAACTAGTCCATTTTGACTGGGACACCACTTGAGGAATTTTAACCTTTTAATGTGACAGTGAATGTAGATTACTCATGTTTGAACATGAAGGCAGGGCATGCTCATTTACAAGGAAGGGACTTAGCTTGATTTTAATAAAAAAAAAAAAAAAAAAAAACTGTTTTAAATAATGACTAAAGATGACGAAATTGCTAAAACCTGCAAAAATCGGTTCAGGTTCATTGCTAATGCATTACATTTTAATGTCCCAAAGGTAGCAGAGACATATAGACATTCATACACAACTATCTATATCTATATCTATCCAACCATCCATCCATCCATCCACACACACACACACATATATATATATATATATATATATATATATATATATATATATATATATATATATATATATATATATATAATAACTGAGTTTTAACTGAGGGGCCTTTACACAGGACCATTTTTAACTAAAAACAGAAAAATTTTATGCCTTTTGGCTGTAAAAGATGCATTTATACGACAAATGAAAACGTGTTTTAAAATTGTGAAAACATCATGCACATGTGTTTTTAATCATTTTCGCAGATCAATGGGGATAGTTTTGACAACAATGTCTTCTGTATGAGTAAAATGCAAAGGTAAACCTTTTTTGGTGACACTTTATTTTACAGTATGTGTATGTACCCAAGAAAGTACTGGTAATATAAAGTAACTACATCAGTTAAGGTTAGATTTAGGGGCAGGTTCAGGGTTAGTATCTAGTTATAACCCAGTTATTGTATATTGTATAAGTAGTACTGCATGTACATGTTGAACAGGACTGTAAAATAAAGTGCTACCAATCTTTTCGCATTTAGTACATCATCGTCATGCAAGCATAATCTGAGCATCACAATAGGCAAGAAAGGAGATTTAAGTGACTTTGAACATGGCGTGGTTGTTGGTGGTAGACGGGCTGGTATGAGTATTTCAGAAATTGCTTATCTACTGGGATTTTAATGCCCAATGATCTCTTGGGTTTACAAAGAATGGTCAGGAAATGTGGAAATATCAACTGAGAGGCAGTTCTGTTGGCGAAAATGCCTTGTTTCATGTCCTTGTACCACGTCCATCCCATTTTGACCACAGTGTACCCATCTTCTGCTACTCCAACAGGATAACGCCATGCCACAAAGCTCAAATCATTTCAAACTATTTTTTTAACATGACGATGAGTTTCTGTTTTTGATTTGTACAAAGAATATAACTTTATTTTACCAATTGGCTGTATTTACTGCTATATACTGTATATAGTTGCCAAACAATATCCAATGTCAAATGAAATCACAAGCTTGCCTGCTCAGTGAACTTTCCCCTGAAATGTCAAATAACGTTCTTTTTTATTATTATTTTAAACTGTATTCAACTGCATTAATCCAAGAGAGCAGACACAAAAGTCTGTTCAACTTTAAAGGAAGTAGAGTTATTCTCTACAATATGAGATGTTATTAAATTGCAGATTTTCTGACTGTCAAGTCAATATCAAAACAAATAAGAGCACTACATTTATTCTCATGCACATAGTCCATGAAATGTTTTTAGACTGTCATATGAATCAAATAAAAAGAAAATAATAGAAAGAACTGGAGGAAAAACCAGAAAGACATCCAATAAAATTCTGATTATGACCTCCTCTGAATTATAGCAGCTCAGTGAAGACAATCTCCTGTCATTCAAAGACATACAGTACTCTCAGAGACCAAAACACATCTTTGAGGGAACATCACTGGAAAGTAACCACCCCAAACCACCCTGAATGCAGAATCTGCGAATGTACATACAGTGCAGAAGAAGTAACTCTAGGTTGCAAGCCTTTCCATGGCAAAAACCCAGATTTTAAAGCCTCAAACCAGGACACATTACTTAATAATTTATCCACCCTTATGCTGCATAATTTACGAGCGATTGAATTCAGGAATAAGTATAGAAACCCCCTCTAGTTAGAACATCACAACCTAGCTCAGAGAAACGTCCTGATGTGTAGCTGTGAATTGAAACATGAGGGGGTTCTGCAAGGCACTGCGATCTTTTAAGCTCTGCAAATAATATCTGAGAATTCATTCCAAAGTGTAAATACTTCTTTTGGTCTTTTGCCCTCATTTAAAACACACACTAATATAGAGTTAGAGACGAAGAGGATTAGGCTGTGTGTGACTTCCATGACTTCAAAGAAGCATCCATGATTTAAAAAGATATGCCACTCTGTTAACCTTTGATTTAGAGACTGATATTATTAAAAACAGCCATTAAACAAGCAATGTATTTTACTGTAGCTGGCAGGAAGTTGGTGGTAGTGCGAGAAAATTGCTTGCAAGCACCATAGCTGTGGCTCTGGGTCTACAAACACAGCACTGGTTCAGATTTCAAGTGCAGCCAATCGAAAAGTTACGATTTATAGACCTTTTTTTTATTATTGGATACCACAAACGACAGAAAAAGAGAAATCTCAGTAATATCTTATTTGAGAATCAAATATGTTCCATTAAATAATAATATAAAAATGCATACGTCAACATTATAGACAAAAGGCACCACTACAGAGTGATAAAAAGATAGCATAACCTAGATCATTTATTATTAGCAGAATTTCATTTATATTATTATTTTTTTTTTTAAATGCAGAAATTAATGTTGTGTCAAATTTAAGACACACTTTAAGACTGAAAGTCACATTTAAGATGTTGAGTTTGAGATGTACAGTTTTTATTTCTCTCCTTTAGGAGAAACATCTGAGGAGCTGGAAACTTAAAGGGTTAATTCACCCAAAATAGGAGCATTCTGTCATCATTTACTTACCCTTTCTTCAGTATTCTTCACTATTTACAAACCTTTCTTGAGTAGAACACAAAAGAAAACATTCTTAAAAATGTCTCAATTTTTTTTTTTGTCAATACAATCAGAGTTGTTTTTCAAAATATCTTCTTTTGTGTTCCACAGAAGAAAGAAAGTCAGACGTGAAGGTAAGTAAATTACGACAGAGTTGTTTGGTGAACTATCCACTTCAGCCACTAGCTCTCAATTTGCTCTCTTTTTAACCAATGTGTCTTAAGGGATATCTTATTTGAAGTTTTTCTTTCATATATCTTATTATTTTGTTTTATTTCATTGTTTTTTCCGCTCACTTTTAATATTTCATGACCAAAATAGTGTTTCGGTGAAATCAGAAGATCAAGCAGACTTTCACAAAGAGAAAGAGAGAAATCACGTTCCTGCACACTGGAGACTGTAAAAGTGTTAAACTTGATATTTTGGTGTTCAAATGTAATCTTGTTTTATGGGCTTCTTTTAAACCATATGACTGATTTTAGTTCCACGAAAATGCAATTAGTTAAATAGTAGGTTTCAAACTCAAAATGAAATTTTCTTTGTGAAACAAGAAATCAATAAGCAGTTGAACAAAAGTACATGAGGATGAATTCATTCTCTACAAACACTGGCAAAATGTCCCTGAGCTCTTCCCAAAAAACATGCTTCAATGAAGTAATTATATGTTTTGCATTGGAGTCCTTCCAATGAAAACTCATGACCTCTCTGAAATATGCATCTCTGAGGTAACATTGTACTTAGGTATCCAACAAAAACAATTATTTGCTGAACTCTGTAATCATGTTATGTACTGACATACGTCTAGATCAAAGTGAGTTAAAAGCTAGACATTTAAAGCCATTGGATATCACTGCAGATTTCATTCAGTGAGATTCTTTAATAAAGATCTGGATATTCAGGCTTCAATCAAATGTTAAAGGGATAGTTCACTTTGTATCTACTGTTGGGATGTTTCAATCGGTTGTTTGTCTTTTGTTTTCCAATAAAATAATAAACAAAGAAATGAGCAGAATACTTGTACGGAGTGCAGTGTCAAGTTAAGTTGTTACTTTGTCTAATTATGCAAATATTAAGAAAATGTGATTTAATTGTGTGAAATTAGCATTTGCACTTTTTGAATAGCATATTGTATAGCATTTCCATTTTTAAATGTTTGTAAAATATAAGAATTTTTTATAATATTTTGAATGGCCAGTAAGATTTTTCTCAAGCTCACCAAGGCTGCATTAATTTAATAAAAATACAGTAAAACAGTACAATTGTGAAACATTATGACAATTTGAAATAGATATTGTTTTTTATGATTTAAAAACATCTATTTGTTTAGTATAGACATCTACCATATAGACAGCTCAGTGTTTATCACCATCATTCCTAACCAGCTGGTCACCAACCTCCTTGACTTGGGCCTCAGCAGCAGCCTGTGTATGTGGATCCAGGATTTCCAGACAGATCGCCCACAGACAGTGAGAATGGGTCCACACCAATCCTTGATCCTGGGGCACTGGAGCACCACAAAGCTGTGTGTCGATTCCATCTACACGTATGAGTGCATATCCACCTTTGAATACAATGATAAA
Organism: Cyprinella venusta; assembly: GCA_038021265.1. Taxonomy (NCBI): domain Eukaryota; kingdom Metazoa; phylum Chordata; class Actinopteri; order Cypriniformes; family Leuciscidae; genus Cyprinella; species Cyprinella venusta. Next base: position 21,707,507 of record CM075867.1, read on the forward strand.
GTTTGATGATGACACAACTGTGGTGGGAGAAATCTCAAACAGTGACGAAAACGCCTGCAGAGATGAAGTTGACTCACAGGATGGTGTAAAGACAACAATCTGACCCTGAATGTCAAGAAAACAAAGGAGATCTGACTTCAGACGGTGTAAGGAGGACCCTCAATCCCAATGAAAACAGTTGTGCTGCTTAATATTTTTTGGGAACCATCATACAATCATTTCAGAATTCTTTAATGAATTAAAAGTTCAAAAGAAAAGGTTTTTTTTTTTTTTTTTTTTTTTTTTTTGTAACTGTATAAAAGTGTTTACTGACACTTTTGTTTATAGACAACCAAATAAACTATAGCTCAATAGTACCACACTCTCAGGTACAAAGCTGCCACTGAGGCAATATTAAGGTACAAAAGTACATCTTTGTACCTTATTTACCCCTAAATGGTACATAATATACTGGTACATATTAATACTTTAAGTCAGGGCTATTCAATTAATTTCATTCCAGGGACAGATTATTAAATCGAAAAGTTGAGGTGGGCCGGTGGGTTTAGCTTATTTATTTAAACATAACAGTATCAATAAGTAAGCTATAAACAAAAAAAAAAAAAAGTATTGCATTACTTGCAATGTGGTACCCAACAGTATGCAGACCATAATAAATAACGTATTTACAGCTACAAATATATAAATTATACAATACCACGGCTATTGATGAGAATTATTTTATTAATAATTATTTTAGGCTTAAATTAAAATATCCTGACAGTGAGACTTAACTATAAAAAAATACCTAAAAAACCAAAAGCATTAAAAAACATAAAAAAAATGTCTAAACAGGTAAAAACTATACACACAAAGAATTATACATTACTCTATCCCCCTAATAAATCTAATGCAATATAAATGACTATAACTGTAACAAAGCCTTAAGTTATCCCTGATGGCAGTGTATGCCCTGTGTTTGTTTGCTTTATATTCTTTTTATAAATGTTTGTTTCTCATTATTAGGTGACTTTTTCTAGTCTGAGGCGCACATTAGACTGATAAAAAACACTAAGAGATTTATTTCTTTATTTTGGTATTCACATAAATCATTAATTGTATCCTCATTTGGAAAACTTACCTTCCAGGTTCATGTCTGCAGCATGGTTTCCGGGGGTGGGTGTCTAAGAAGACGTGCGGCCTTCCTGTTCCTCATTTTATGCTATCCCAAAGAATTCTGGGTAGTGTAGGCATAGTCCATTTCTCAATGGGAGCAGGGGGTTATTGTTTCATGTTTTATTGTGTTTATGTTCATTGTGTGTAGAAATGTATTTGTTTATTTTTCGTATTACTTTCCTTGTATAATTAAGGTTGATGTATTTTGAATATTATTTTCATTTTAAGTGTAGTTATGCATTATGTGTGTGAAGATTATTTAATTTCCCTATTACTGTAAAATGGTTGACCCTTTCAGTATCAAGGAAAGTATGTTTGTCTGTGACAGCAGTTTTGGTGAGGAGGGTCATCTTGAGTGAATTTTGTTTATGTTATTTTTTTAATATTATTATTAGTATTATTTGATATTCTTTATTTGGAAGTCCATAAAGATTTCACTGACTGCAAGCAGTGTCTCCTGCCTTTGCTCTGGTCATGTCTTCACAATAACATATTCAATATAAATATTCCACATTTCTGCCCAAACCATAGTAAATTATTACATTCATGGTAAATGTTTGTAAGGGTGGTGATTAGGGGATTTATATTCTCCTAACTTTGTTCATGTTTCTGCTATTTACCTCATCAGTAGTGTTGGGAATTTTAAGACAGTATAACCTATTGAGCTCAATGTACATCTATCATTCAAAGCCTCGTTTTAATTTGTGTCAAGATTAAATACTGTGTCTACCCTGACTACTGTAAGTATGGCTGTGGCATGCCTTTGTGCCCCTTTAAGAGTCTCAGAGTCGAGTAATCTCAATTCAGGCTCACTTTAATTTCCTTCTCTTCCAAGCAGAGCGTATGTTCACTGCACTCTTTCCATTAGCTCACATTCTTAATCAGTCTGTGTCACTCTGAATCTGAATGAGTGATGGACAGGGAGTTGGTGAGGTAGAGGGACATGCTGTAATGAACAGCTTAATGGAAAGATAGACAGAGACGGAGAGACGCAAGAAGAGAAAACCAGGAAATGTCATTTTAGAAAAAGCTGCAATATCTGAGAATAACTGCACAAGTCCCGAAAAAAACAGACATACTGACAGGAAGTGTTGTTTTTGTCCTTATCTGTTTATCTCATCTTTGTTGCCTGTCATTCGGTCTTTATCCACCTGTCATTGGGTAAATGAGCTCTGATGGGTTCTTGAATGCACCTGACCCTGCTGTTTTGTTTTCTGTGGACAACAGTTTTGTGTGAATGGAAAATTAAAGAGTTGAGACCTGTAATTTATTACCACCACATCACAAGGTCAGTGTTTTCTCTTGCTCAGACTGAGATTTTCTCTCTCCCTTACACACACATAACCTTGTATATCTTGTTCTTAACCCTCATAGTCTGTTTGAGATGATCACAATACCATTTTACTGTAGTAGCTCTAATTTTCAAGTTCATATGTGACTTTTCATAATCATATGCAAATGAATTATACACTTGTTAATATGCTTCAAATGTCCTCCCTGAAAATCTGCATATTACTTCTGTTTCATACTCTATATGATTCGGTTATGGAGAGTTTAGGAATATTTGTAAAACATTCTAACATTATAAATGTCGTTACTGTTACTTTTGATATGTTTACTGCATTCTGGCTGAATATTAATTCCTTAAAAGAAAAAAAAATCTTACTGCCCACTAACCCTTTTATAAATCTACATCTTGTAACTGTGCCTTCCTGTCATGTGTTTACTTTGATTTATTTTATAGTATTTTTCTCCAATGTGTTTTGCAAGGGTGAAACAATCATTCATGGACCACCAGCATGAGATTCACTGCAAACCTAACACCAATCATAGGCATTATGGCCACAGCTGGGGTATCCGGGGACCTGGTGCAGGTTGCTGTGGGCCCCCTTGAAATCGCATTCGGCCCTGATATAAATATACAAATTTTGACTTGAATACAACAAGCCCGTTATTTAAGCCCTTAATGAACATTGTTCCCCCATACAGGTTAATTTCACCTGTTTTTTTTTTTTTTTTTTTTTTTTTTTTTTTTTACACAAACACCTGCTCATTAGAAGAAAGGGACCACAATAACCTGCACATCACACTTAGAAGATTAATGTCTAACAGCTGGGAATACAAGCATTGATGTCTGCTGTATTACAAGTCGTATACACACATACTGTAAAAACTATTCAGTAAGTATTCAGTTCTGATAAGAGACAATAGTGGGAAACTTGCCAGCCTGTTAATTTGTAAAGCGGCTAATCAGATGAAAACAGAATGAATGAAAAGTAAGTGGTGCAAAACCAGCAGTCAGTCAAAACTAACAATCAGTCAAAACTCTGGAAAGCCAAGCGCAATGAAAATTGAGCAATCATACAGATTCTCTCTTTTCCAGCATCCACTCGTCCCCGGCAGCTGTCCGGAGAGTGATAGCAGAGAAACTCAAAAACATTTGTCAGCCCTGCATTTGCTGCCCAACTAATATGAACTGTCAACACAAAGTCCACTCATAGGAGTCCACTCACTTTGATGGACCGAGCAACTGATAAGAGGAATTTCCAGAAAGTGAAAGAGAGAGAGAGAGAGAGAGAGAGAGAGAGAGAGAGAGAGAGAGAGAGAGAGAGAGAGAGAGAGAGAGAGAGAGAGAGAGAGAGAGAGAGAGAGAGAGAGAGAGAGAGAGAGAGTGTGTGTGTGTGTGAGTGTGTGATAGGACCCAGTATTGTCGTTTGATGAGTTCAAATGTACTCTCATCTTTTGATGCAAACAAAATGGAGGTTTCCCTCTGAAGAGCCGAGCATCTCCTTCTTTGAATGGCTTTGCAGGTCCATATGGACATGAGCATTCTGAAGGTGACACTGAGATTTGAGAGGTTATTTGTGCAGGGGCTGGTCTGCTGAGATGACTTCAGTTCCCTGACACACTGACCTTCTGGTTGAACTGGGTTGATTAATAGAGGATAAACTTAAATTCTGAAGAACAGTGGCTCAAAAAGCATATGCACACCTACCATTTTTTATCTTCATTTTAAACAGTGTAAGTCAATGTTATGCACTATTCAAAATTGAATTGAGAATGTCTTTTTTTTTAAATTCCCATTCAGTTCCTGAATTTGATTTGAACAGGATACAATAAGGTCCCATTTGTAAAACAATGCATTCACTAGCATAAACCAACAATGAGCAATTTACTTTGTTAGTCTTTGACATGAAAATAGAACTGTTCATTGTTAGTTCAAATCAGATCAGGTCCAAATAACAATAATTCAATCAACTTTTGATTTTAATAATGTGTTAGTAAATGTATACTTGAAATAAACAGGGCTTCATTCGACATTGTCTTTTAATGCAATGACATTTTAAAGGTGTATGTTAAATACTTTTTAGTGACGCTGTCGGTTTGGTCTCTGTGATCTGATGTCACTGTAAGCACACATGGCCCCAGTACTTCAGCATCCAGTTAGGATCCTGTGTCACAGTGTTGACATTTGAAGGATTTAAAGGTGTGAGTGTGTGAGAGAGAAGAGGGGGGGAGTTGTTAAGTGGTTACAGCCGCTATCCCTGACGATGGAAATATCCAAGACACATGGTACAGTGGCACTTATTTTATAGTGGACCATAAGACAAACGTCAAAGGTCAATTGCTATGTGCCAGCATACATATCACATGTCTGTGCATGCTTCAAATTCATGCCTTTACTGACTCTGACAAATATTACATTACAAATTCAAAGCTTTGGCTTTCTATTTGTGGCCTTCTGTAGAATTCAGTTACACTTGCCTGCAAAAAAATAAATAAAATGAGGTTATATTTAGTTATCACTCAGAACATTCCAGTAATCACTTGTGTGATTTAAATTAAATTATGGACAAGGAACAAGCAATGAACTAATCAAGGTTAATTAAAGCTATAAGCAAGGAAGGCTGTGCAATAGAGTTATTTTACCAATGGGAACTTGTACAACATGTAATGGATTGCCAACCACTAAATGTTTTTCAAAATAATAATGATAATTTGAAACAAATTTGCAGGCTGTTAGCAATTACCAAACAACATAATCATCATACTATAGAATTCAAATTATACAGTATATAGTTACAGGTCTGTGTGTATTATTTTACAGCTTCGGCTATCCATCAACATTTTTTGTTTAATATCCTTGTAATGAATTCATATTTACTTTATCTCTACATTATGCTTTTTATGGGAGATTTACCTTTCGTATTGTGTATTAGGTCTGAAGATGTCATTTCTCTCTCACTTTTTTCTCGCTTTCTCACACTTACTTTCCCAGTCACTTTTTTTTTTTCCTTTTCCTCCTTTGTTAAGCCAAAACGCAAAGTTCCCCTTCCAGCATCTGTTGGTATTCTGGTCACAGGAAGCATATTTCCAAAGGCAGATTTGAAAGGGAAAAGCTCAAATTTATCCTTGGACTGAAATTTTCATCTTAGAGCCTGGTATGTGGACCCATTTTCATTGGTCGCATTTGAACAGAAGAAGAGGGAAGTGTAAAATAAATAAATGTATTTAGCATCACTGAGGTTGATTTTATCAAGCGAAAAATTGAATGCAGAATGCATCTAAATAATGGAGGAGGGTTTCAGTCAGAACCCTAGAACAACACACCTGAAATCCAATTCAAATAATATCATCTGTGTATGTGTGGTAGTTTGGTTCAGCTTTCTTTCCATTTGAGTGTTGCATTTACTATCCATTTCAGAGCAGGTAACACGTTTCAGATATTGATTTTTATTTTATTTATTGATTTTTTTTTCCAAACAAATCGCTAGGACACATTTCTCAATACTCCACAACTCTTCAGTGATCACAACAGCAGTCTATGTGGGAGAAACTGTGGACCAATTATCATGGCTTTGGTGCAAAATGCTTTCAATGAAGAATTTTTTCAAATCAATTGTTTTCTACACAAAAACCAACACAACTATGTAGTTCCAGGCTAATTTTCATATTTACATATTCTTTTCAAAACTATTAAACTTAAGCTTAAAACAAAAACATATTACAAACACACTGAATAAGACTACATTTTAGAGTACATTGCTACATTTCTACAGTAAAACAATTTTTGAAAAGAGAAAATAATGTTGTAATGTGAACATGGATCATTACAGTACAAATTTATACTGTATGCATTTAGGCTAAACAGCATGTTTACTTTGATATAATATAATATAATAGTTACAACACACAGACTCGAAGAGGATGTGGTGAGTAAACATTGAGATAGTTTATTGGCAGATCAAAGTGAAAATGGTGAATTAGTGGAAACAACAACAGAGCTGAAGAAGGAGAAGAGTCAAGTTGCACCACAGACACTCTTGGAATTGAAAGCCGCTGTATTGAATGAATAAAGGGGATTGCTCTTACTCTTACAGGTCTTTGAAGTACACACAGGAGACTAGGGATGGAATCCAGATAACGCAGTGACGAGGAGACAATCACAGAGGTAAGTATCTCAGGTAAGCAGATAATCATATAGTTTGGGAAGTTAGTTGTATACCAGACAAAGTTATTGTATGTGATGCAGAGCTACTAATAATAAATATAATTAACAACTGATGAAAGAGCGAGTGCAGGTGGGAGCCATTTAGGGAGGATGATGAGAACTGTAGTGCAGAGGTGACACGTGAATCATGACTATCCTATCCTATCCTATCCTATCCTATCCTATCCTATCCTATCCTATCCTATCCTATCCTATCAAATTAATAGAATAGAATAATATTTATATGCAACCCCTCCATCCGGGCTCCTACTCAGCCTCAAACCCGGGTCTCCGGTACGAGAGTCGGGCGCTCTAACAAGGAGGCTAAAGACTGCAGCTGCGAGCATCTGTCGCTAGAGCGCCTATTGAGATCAGAGGAGTGAGGTTTACCTGCACAGCAACTACTAGCTGGCCTCCGTTACATATACACTTCTATATACACACACTAAACTACTGTTAGTAAATACTATTAGAAGTGCTTGGGGTTAGTAAGACTTAAAAAAATATATGTACACACACACACACACACACACACACACACACACACACACACACACACACACACACACACACACACACACATATTTAAAGGAACAGTAGCTTTAGAAAAAAAAAGTCCAGTCCTGCATTCAAATATGCATCTACCAATATGCAACAACCAGAACAGAATGTCAAATGACTGATGTCAAATACTTTGTATTCATAATACAGCATCCACTATGTAGTACTATACAGTATACCTGCAGAATGTGCTTCGAGAATTTTATCAGAATTCAGATGCAACCAGTGTCTTTGCTGTTTAATCTATTCTAGTCTTTCTCTCAGGTTAACCGAAGCTCCAGACCTCTCTCTTGTCTCTTATTTTTTATGCGGCTTGCACAGCAAAACACCCACACACAAACATTTGCTCTGTATCTTTTAATGAGATCGGACTTCATTAGCGTGACCCTCTTCTCCAAAGCTCCTCCAGTCTCATATGCAAACGATCTTATTAGCAGCACTGCCGTGCCTCTGATAGCAGCATACTGGGTGGGCACGTTACTTGGGACTAATGAATTGAGGCCTTTGTGGACACTGAACATCAAGAAATACGTCTATGTATCTGGAGAACACTAAAGAGATTTCAAGAGGAACATTTATTCTCTTGGAGAGTTTGTAATTGTGTGGAAACGTATCATCGATCTCATTTGAATCCAGTTATACAATTTCATTTCAACCGAGTAGTCGGACAGGAACTGAACACTGTATACATGGATGCTACAGTATTTCTTTTGTGAAGAAAGTGCACTTTGTACGCTTTGGCAATTCTTCAACTTGCGACTCATACAAATAGATTTTCTTCAAAATGCACGACAGACAAATATTATACATGCAATGTGTTGATATGTATAGATTTTAAACTCCAATCACCACAGTGTAAGATTACACATTATGATAATCACAAAACTCTACTCAGATTTCATATCAATATGGATCGTGGCCCTATGGTTATGTGTCTTTTTTTGTGTGTATGTGTGTGTGTGTGCTTTTTCTGATTGCTGTGGACAGACTTCCATTGTTCCATTGCCCTGTGGTATTGCGAGCCACAGGCAGGAATATTCTCGAAACAGAAGGGAGATCAGCACACACTCAGGCTGAATTATTGTATTATTGAATTATTAAAACAAACACAGACTGTTCTGTGTTCTGGTTCTGAATATGAGGACTCCTTGAGTGACAAGAACTGAGAAAAAATAAGAGTTAGGATATAAATACTTGATTACTCCAAGAAATCTCCAAACAACGAAAAAACTTACCAAAGAACTCTTGCCAAAACTATAAACTGGGTTCAATGTTAGGGTTCGAGTTAAAAAAAAATGTAATTTCTTATAATAGGACTATCAACAACATGCAATTGCATATTAAAATATTTGACTTTTGATTGACAACCCGACATTTGAATTCATTAGCCATAGGCGTTTTTTTTTTTTTTTCGGCTTTATATTACACCAATGGCTAAATGTGCAAAAGTTTTCAAAAAGCTCTACCTTTTATAACTTCTTTACTTTTTAATTCTCCACAGACGGCGCCTAGGATAATTAAGCATCCTTGCATGGACAAGAACCTAATCGTGTTTCCTTTATCAAAGCTCATTTCTTAATTTTAAATTAATATGAGCTCTTCACAAGTCCTTGATTTAAATCTTGACTAGACTTGTGTAAATTGCGAGAAGTTCTCCCAAACCAATAATAGATGTGCTTTCATAAGAGGTGGCGCTTTTGAAACAGACATGAAAAGTTAAATTTGACATCCTCCATCTTTTTACTTTTAATTTTTCTGCCCATTCACTGCAAATCTGCTAGCTTCTGGTATTCAGAGGATGTTGAAATGGGTGGCTGGTCGTGCGGGGAACGGCAGTCGTCATCCGCCGCTTTATGCTCCAGCGGAGATTCCATCAAAAAGCTGTGAGGAAGAGAGTGAGCAGAAATTGGAGAGACCTTTGACTGAGTATTCAACTCATCTCTGAGTTATCCACACAGAGAGACATTCTCATAGCAAAAATTTAACAAGCCCAGACTTTGCTCACACTGCTGCAAATGTAACGGCATCAAATATTCATATTTATTTGAGTGCTGAGCGAATGGAGGACCTAGATGAGAGTGAGCAAGAAAAAGAGAGAAACTTCCAAAGAGCTGCTCTCAAAAGCTTGTCGAGAACGACCAGTGAGCTAATCGAAAGCCCTTGCGTTTCTGGAAATAACTCGAAACGAGCGGAAAAGAACTTTGTTGAGCAGCTGTTACTCAAAGGTGAACAACGCTACACTACATCCTGGTGCATGATGGGATATGAGGAAAAATGCCTGACAGAAGGTGAACACAGAAGGAACTGAAATCCCTAACAACTATTTGACTTGAACATATAAGTCACATTTGCCCCAACAAAGACAAAGACAGGTCACTTATAGGGACATGCTGTGAAAGGACAGTAATTGGCATCACAAACTATTCAAAATCTCTGAAAAATTGAAAATGAGACACCCGTTAGGAGGATGTTTCCATCAGACATCATAGACATTTAGGATATCTTTCAGATGCGTATGATTTAAAGTGTAAAACTGCTTTTTCTAAGACATTTATCAGATGTTTTTACAAACCAGATGTTTTCAATATCTCCAGATTTAGCAGAAGACATCTTCAGGAGGGTAGAATTGACACTCAACGTGCTGAATCAGTTTTATGGGAATTAAAATATGTAACAGCAAATGATGCAGTAATGCACCAATTTAGTTTCTTTCTGGACAAGACAGTATATCGTATACATTTCCAAAGGAGGGACAGAAATCTATCTTAAACAGTCTTCCGAAGATGAACAGAGGTCTTACGAGTTTGGAATGACATGAGGATGAGTCATTAATGACATCATTTTCATTTTTGGGTGAACTAACCCTTTAAACATTTTTTGCCATGTCATAGAGTTAGGGAATATGAGCCATGTCATAGATTATAGGGAATATGAAATAATGTAATAGTGCCCAAAAATCAGCTTGTCTTCATATCACTCAGCTGATCTTGATATACTGTATATTCAATGAGTTAATTTCATATATTAGGGTTGTAGAATAGTTTGGGTGGATTTGGTGTGTTGTCTTTTCTGCAGGAACTGAAGATCATAACTCTGGAGAGAACAGGGGGATAGAGGATGTGTGCTGGAAACACTTAAAGAGTGATGTAACCTCTCTGTGTATGTAGATTATCAGTGTGAATGGCTGGATTATAGGAACATCATCCTCCCAAAATCTCATTAATAATCCTAATAACAAGAGGGACCCTTTTGGGAAAGATTCATAAGTCTACTGGGACATTTATGTGTGCGCATATAGAGATTTGAGAAAGATAGGACAGGCCAATATATATGTTTGAAGAGTTCACCAATACCACACCAATTCAGACAGACAGACAGACAGACAGACAGACAGACAGACAGACAGACAGACAGACACATGCTTTCTGGGTGCTGAGGTTTGAACCTACCAGCACCACTTTTGCTGTCATAAACGATTTAGATTCGATGGCTGCCAAACCGAACGTTTGTCCATGAAAATCTGCCAAGAGTTTGACACTCACCAATTTATTTTACTTTAAGTGCTGCGTGTCCTGATATTACCCCTAATGATAAATACAGTTCTGTTCAGCCAAAAAACGAGAAGGATCGGGTTGCAAACTGATCATTTAATTTCCCTTGTCAGCAGGTCATTTCCATGAACACTCACTCAAGATTACTCTAAAAACCACAAGCAGATAAATCCAACCTCTGGCGGAAGGAAGATATTAGTGGATATATAGTTAGGATCAAGAGGGGTACGAAAAGAACTGATTTAAAAAAAAAGAATCTCTGAGCAACTTTATCACAGTTATTTGTAAAGAGTTTAGTACACGTCATTTCCTGGGGACAAAACAGACAATGTAGTTCAAAGATAAAAAGGTCAAGATTAATCTCTCATGTAACATCTGCCTAAGCCTCACAGTCAGAATATGTGTGTATGTGTGTGCATAATGGGCGCGGGAGTGACTCAGTCATCACTAGATGGAGGCCGTGTCTGCTCTCTTGGACATGTGGTACCATGGCAACAGATAAATCATAACAATTATGAGCATCATCGTGGGCTTGAGTGATAGATAGATGATGAAGGGCACTCAGTGAGAGATGAGCAGTGTTTTTATGCAAGGTCAGAGAGCAGACCAGCTGAAGACAAGCCAGAAGCAAATGTTCATACAGTTTACTCATAATAAGCTATAGTTAGAGATGTACTTCAGGGGAAATCAAATAAAAACAAATACAGACAAAAAAAAATTGCAATGTTTAAACATTATTGAATTGATACATAAATATGTGGCAGTGATTTCTAGTATATAATCATTGTATATGTAATTTACAGATAAATCAAAAGTATTGATTTCATCCCATTGAAAATTAATAATAATGATATCGTTCCAATGAGGTAGGTATGATTTTTTTTTTATGTTTATGAAAGTATCTTATATGCTCTAACAAAGTTGTGTTGCTTACTATTTGTTGTGGAAGCTGTGATTTCAGGATTTATTGGATGAATAGACAGTTCGAAAGAATAGCATTTATGTGAAAAATAAATAACTGCATGATTTGTATTAGCTTTGGCTGTTTATACGACAATGATGTACTAAAAACAGAACATTTTAGGACAATGCTGTCAAAACTATCTCCTTTCACATGGATACGTGAAAAACAACTAAAACACTGTGTCAGTACTGCCAGGCCAGTAGTGTGATGTCACTTTGTAAAGAAACACTATAGACTGAAAATGTAAAATGCATGCATGTGATGTTTTCACAAATTTGCTTTGTATTGTAAAACTTGCACTTCGAAACCAGTTTTCAAAGTTTGCATATTCAAGCCCTCATAACCTTAATTTGAAAGACACAGATAATAGTCAAAATGGATAACACTCACTGGATAACAGGTGAGCCAGTGGATAGCGCAATATTATACTGCACATAAACATCTAAAACCACTATGCAATAATGAGTGTGAGAAGTTAATCATTGTTAACTATAATTGAAATGAGTGGAAAAACAAAGACCCTTTCAAGGAAAGTCTCTGAGCAGCTATTTCAAGCATCCAAGACTTTCAAGTATTTATGAAAAATAGGATGTTTTTACTGAATGTTAAAAGCTTCTCTTTTCACTTTAACCTCACACCACCTACCTAAAGTATAAAGATGAACTAAAAAGAAATATAAGAACCCTAATGCCCTGACCAATCCTATAGTGTTCCCTGCAGAGACCTGAGAGAAAAAGAGAAAGAGAGAGAGATGCTTACACAAGAGCAAAAGGTAATTTCAAAAGCATACAGCTTTTCAACTGCAATGAGAATCAGTGTAGAAAAGTAAAGAGATATTGGAGAGACAAACAAGCTGGAAGTGTAGAGAAGGAATGATGGGACATGTTCCTCAGTTTGGAATCATGCGATAGAGGTGGCCCGCTGTTAATATTTTAGATCGTAATACAGAAAATTCAAATTATATGGGGAGACCAAGGCTATAGTTGTATTTTTACTCAAGTGAATATTTCACAGGGTAGGTTTATATCTGAAAGTAAATTTCTGCAAAGGCACATACCATAAAGTCTTGACTGCAAAATCACATTTTCACAATTTTTTTCCAGAAAGAAAGAAAAATACCTTTGATTTACTGTCATTATTGAGAATCCTCAACAGTAGATAATTTGTGCTGTGTGTGTGTTTCTGCTCTTTTGTGGCGAATTATGCGTCACACACATAGTTCATGTTTATCATTGCAAAACATTCATGAAATTATTTTTAATTATTCTGTAATGGATGGAAAAACTGTTGTGTCAAATTAATCAGACTATGCTATATGCCCTGCCTTTAGCTCTTAAAGCAAATGACTCAAAGGCAATTCTGATTAAAATAGATGAGACGATGAAAAGCATTTCAAAAACGATGCATGCGTTCCTGCAATAGTAAATGTAGCATAGTAGGAGATGTAAAAAAAAACTTTTGTAAATAAAAGGGATAAATCTTGGTAAGTCGAAGGGATAACTTCAACTAAAAAAAAAAAACAGTCCTGATGCCACAACAGCTGCTGAGCAAGTAAATAATGTTGGTGATAGTTTCCATAGGCACCAAACAGATGTTCCATGGCAGGCATCCCGGCAGTGGCCATCAACATGTGTCCTCTTAACGCTCTGTCGCCTCTCAGCCCTTATGCACAGCACAGAAACCTGCTGATAAAGATCAATGCAATGTCACAGTGGCTGCATCTGACAAATGCTTTCTGACCTCTGTGCTGGGGTTTGGGTAAAGAATGAAATGATTTATCAGCTTTTCTCATAAATCAACTTTTTCTTTCTTTTTTTACGATAACGATAATGAGTTTCAATACATCACTCTGGCTCATGTGATACTATAAACCAAACTCCGGAAAACCTGCAAGAACACACCAATGCAATTTAAGTCGCTGTGTCCTGAAAAAAAAAACTTCAACAAAACAATGATGGAGACGGCTGGGATTTCTCGCTTAAACTTCTGTTCTGCTTCAACAGTTTGTGTACCACAATCACATAAAAATGTTCCTGAGACAGTTTTATGCTGTACGCATCCCATATGCAGCTGGTCCCTCGGCCTCTGAGACGAAGCCAGAATCACGGCCATCGAGTCGTAACTAACGGATACAAGTGTGTGTTAATTAATTCGACAGCCTTTGTGGATTGGGCTGGTTTGTCAGAATCTGTTTTTGCGTCCTCTCTCTCTCGTTTGTCTGATTTCTCTGTTTTTGTGAAATGAAATGAGACGGCAGTCAGGCGATCCAGACAGATGCTGCTGGAGGGTGACTAGCATGCTAATGCTAATGTTATTTTGGAAAGTAAGTTGTATTCCTAACTTGTACTTTTTAAAAAAATGAGCTGTAACTTATATATTGTGCAATTACTAGAAATAACAAGAAAAAAATACACGACAAGGCTGACTTTAACCTGTTTTAGAAGCCTAGCAACTCGGTTGTCAGAGTTATTTTGGGCAATATTTTGCAGCTTACTCAAAGGACCTAAACATGCTCTCGATGCTTTTCATTTTTACTTTCAATCAAGTTCCTTATGCCCCTCTAGTCACACGCATACTTAATCATGGGGCTATGGCATTTTAATGAGGCATTCTGTGAAGATGTGTTAACAAGCAAACTCAATTACCATGAGGTTTCGATGAGAGAGTAGAGGAAACAGATGCAGTGTTGAAATTTTCAAATGAAAGAAGGAGAAAAAGAGAGAGAATTTTTGTATTTTCACAGTGAAGCCAATGATTTTGGCCAAAATAACACAAAATTAAAGTCAAAATCACAGCAGTTACATGTTAACAGATAAACACATAAAAAGAAGTGAGAATATGTGATGTGACACCTGATATGAAACTCTGCATATTATTTAGATTGTATTTACCCATTACATGTTCAGATAGATATTTGATTTGCATATATCAGAGGTTGAATATTTTCTTGATGATGATTTATTTAAATTGAATCAAGTTAATACATACATTCATAAAATAATTAAATAAAGTAATTTTTAGATACTAAACTGTCATTTTAAAAAGACTACAAAAGTATGAGATGGGCTGGCTCTCTTTACATAATATGCATGTAGCATTGGTTATATATGCATCAGCGTTTACATCCCTAAAAGAAAACTACTCAGCACAAATTAGAAACAGATGGCAATAGATGGATCAGCAACATAGATAAAGGAAAATAGAATATCTGTTTATTTCCAAGAGAAATGGATCAACCTCTGTTGATCTGGATGACTAGAGGGGTGAAGTGGCCCTTTTCATGCTCTCAAACAATGAAGCGTGACTGACTGGGCCGCTCTGGCTTTCAGAGGGTCTGTAATGACCCTCCACAACAACTACTGAGAGCTTTATAGTGGGGCAGAAATAGCATTAGCAGTAAGGTTAAAAAGCTGAATAACCATGCTAACTTGGGCCAACGGCACATTGACACTGGCAACTGCTGAGAGGAGGTTGAGGGATGGTCCAGGACAGAGAGCACTCAAAACACTGACTCCTTAAACCAGTGACACACTTCTCAGACTTTATATAAATATGTTCCATAAAGTTGGACTATAGAAATTGGGTTTTAGATGGTTGCTAGGTGGTTTTGTTTGGACCACCAGAGACTGCCCAGTCAACGAGGAGGATGATGAAGATGGTGGGGAACAGGTATGCATTCGCTAAAAGATTCATAACGGAGAGTTACAACCAATTTTTAGCATTATAATCCTCCGAATGCACACACTAAAAGATTAATCTGGACCGCGAGACCACAGACCTGTTGATGTAGTAAAATGTCCACAGTGAGACAAGATCTCACGGAGACTCCCAAGATCAAACACGATCTGAGAAGAGAAACAAATGGACGATCGACGATCGTCGTCATCAGCTCATTCTACTGGCATGAGTTTTGTTAAACAAAGGCGAAAAAAAATATGGGTCATCTTCTTTCTCAATACTTCATGTTTGTGACTACCAGGTCTCAGCTACAGAGGCATGCAACATCTGGTTGGTGAAGCTTGCTTGCTCTCATTGGCTATCGTGGGAATCAGAGTCAGAGGCAGCCCGATCGGAAGATGTGATCGTGCGGGCTCCGACACGATCGGGAGCAGAAAAATAATCGTTATGACACCACACAATTGAGGATTTTTTGGACAAAATGTTGTTTGCGACAAGCATTGAATTGGGCCATCACCATGATCAGAATTCTAGGGATTGGGAATGAGGAGTCTAACGCTGAGGGATTGGATGGATTTGTGACTCTCAATAGTATGGTCCTCAAGGGAGCGTTCCCCCTGGGTGAAGAGGAGTCTGACTGCTGGTAAATCCATTTTGTTGGGTCGGTTCTTCTGTTAAGGTGTGGTTCAAAGACATAAAGGAGAGATCAAATTCCAACAGTTAAAAAAAATGTAATTATCAAAACAAAAGCAGGAGAACAACAGCCAATATATAAGAAAAAAATCACTACATGCAACACGAACTTACATTTATTCAGACACCTAAAAGGTCACAAACAATGGCATTTGGAACTGAGTGGACATTACAGACTAATTTATAACTTGTTCTGGGAATGAGGAAATGAAAGAATTCAGATTCACTGCTGTTAACATCCCATTACCGGGATACTACAGCTGATCTCATGTTGCCATAGCACCAACACGATTTTCAAATTGCTGTTTACTGTTTTCAGATTGATGATTACTTCACATAGCAGTGCACAGTAGCAGTGTTTCATTCCTGAATGATTCATTGTTTTTCAGCAAATCGGTTGAGTAAATTATTTAATCACTCATTCATAAATAATACTTATTTTTGTTCCAGAATCATTCAGCATTTTCAAACAAATCATTTGATAGCCAACTACTGGCTTAAAGTAGCCATGATTTTTTTTTTTTTTTTTTTTTTTTTTTTCAATATTGTGACGTATATTCAGGATAAGCAGCTTCTCGATCAAGAAAATTGATTGGATCATTGAATCGTTGTGGTTTGCTATTGCTGTGATCTCACGTGAGTTAACAAGTTTTCCCGCCCTTCATCCCAATTCGTCATATAACTGACGTTTTGGGACGTCTTTTGACCATTCGTCAATATACGACTTTTTAGGGCCCCCCTAAACGTCGGTAGATGACGTTATGGGATCCTAACTCTACCCCATACCTAAACCTAACCCTAAACCCAACTCGTCACCTAACTGACGTTAAAGGTAAAGCGTCAGTTGTATGACGACCCGGGATCGTCATCTACCGACGTTTAAGGGGGCCCTAAAAAGTCGTATATTGACGAATGGTCAAAAGACGTCCCAAAACGTCAGTTATATGACGAATTGGGATGAGACTGTGTTAGGTAACACAGGGGGGGATGGCAAGTTATTTTGATTAAAGATTATGATGGGGGAAAAAAAATAATGATATGGAATGTTTTTAATAAATTTAAAAAAAAATCAATTAATTTAAACTTCAGAGGCACAACAGATCTACACACAGGATTAAAAGAGAGCCAATCCGACTTAAAACGTTGAGTAAACCACAAACATCCCGAGGACAGACGCTGTAGAAAAATTCATTCAAGGTCACATTCGCACAAACACCCTTGTTCACCTCAGGTCATCCAGTGAGGTGTCAGAGGAGTTACATCAGTCAGAAGTAATGACATATCTCTCTCCCTCGTGCACACACTTCAAAACCACAAGATTAGTTTGCTGAAACCCCACTTCTCCGTCCATTTTAGAGGGACACTGCTGTTGACAAGGTCATTTCCTTCCCTGTATAGCCTTGATAAAAAAAAGAAAATAAAAGACCCCTCTTCAGTCTCTCTCTCACTCTCTCTCCCACAAAGTTCTAACAAAGTACTTTTAGGTGTGATGCACCTCAAACAGCTTTTTTTAATTATTATTGCAATATCCTCTGTTTTTTTTGTTTTTTTTTTTATAGGAAAACAGATAAAATCTGAGGTCAAATTATGAAGTTCGTTTGGTTTTTACATTCAAAAACATCAAAATGAATAAGTAATAGGCTATTTTTACCCTAGTTTTTAGTCTATCTGAAAAACGCTCGGTTTTTATGGGTGTCTCGCACTGAAGACTTGGAAGTAAACGCCCATTGCTGTGAGTGGATAAAAGTTTTGCATATTATTATGAGTTTCAACTCACTTGCTTATGCAGTGACTGCCATCTTCCACAACCAGGCACTGCACAATATTTTGCAAACAGCATGTTTATTGCTCGGTATCTCGATCCGGTTTGTCATCATTAGGTAGGCCTATGTTATTTAGCTATGGGTGTAACGGTGGGCGGGGCTAAAACGGACGTGTTGAAGTAGGCATCGATCTTTTTCTGCAGGGGTGGTGTTTTATCCTCTTTGACGTCATAGTTCCTCACTTTGAAAAATTAGTCGTTTGCTGAGCCTGTTGTCAATGAAAACTTTTATTGGACTAACAAGGACGTTTTCAGTTCTGAAACTAACAGGATATAGTTATAATATGATGACCTCTTAGATGTCAAAAGCTTGAGGAAAATTTGATTTCTCAGTTCATCACCCATTTAATTATTATGGAATTGGCTGACACAAAGATAAGTTTATATCTCTTTAGAGGAAGTCTAATTTGAGGCATGTACCGGCCTGTCATGGTGAAGAAACAGTTGAGCTGCAAGGTGAAGCTCTTGATTTACCAGCCTATCACCTTTGAGTTCTACAAAACAAGCCAATGGTAAAACAAAGAGTGCATTCACACTGGGAGGAGGAGCAGCACGTGAGCGTCAAGCAGGAGTCAAGCATGTGCTACAAGTTTTGTCATATAAAAATGGACACATAGTCTGAGATATATTTTCCTTACCTAGCTACTGTTGTTGATTAACAAATGAAGAGTTCAGATGCAAAAGCCTCTAAATGCCATTTGAAATTTTCTTCTAAAATGACCATTTTTATCAAACTTGTATAATTAAGTTCAGTAATTTCACTTAATTGACAATTAATAGGTAATCTTCATTGCTATTTAAGTGAAATTACTGAACTTACATATACAAGTTTAATAAAAATGATCATTTTAGAAGAAAATTTCAAATGGCATTTAGAGGCTTTTGCATCTGAACTCTTCAAATACGCTTGCAGGTTTTAGTGCTGAAACAACTCTTTAGCGATTACATACCAATCAATAATTTGATTCAACTATTTTGCTGGTGTGCATTTGTAAAAACAGGTGGAAGGGGTATAAAAAAAGAATAACATCTGCTAAACAAGAGAGATATTTTGGTCTTAAATTCTGATATATTCCTTTGTCAAAATACTGCTCTTAAAGTTCTCACTAAAGGTATGTACTGCAGCACAACCCTATCAATGATGAGGACATTTGTATTCATATGAGTGGTATGAGAACAAGCATAGTTAATGAATTCATAGTTCACCATTTAGCTCAATATTGATTAGCTCCTCCAGCACTGCAGGTTTCTTTTTTTGGTAAGAATCTATTGTGTGTTTTACACAAGTGTTTGTGTGCACGTAAGTGAATCTCTGCGTATAGCAATACACCTTGATGAAATTGCTTAATGATTTTCTTTTATCTTGAGTTTGGCCATAACAGCTGCCATTGGCTGCTTTGTTTCCACAGAAAGCAAGCCCATCATTAGAAACTACAATTACATGCAATTACCGCCCCTTTTAGAGATGAAGGAACAAAGAAGCTCATGTTCCTTTCTGTGTGTACGTGTGTGCTCTCAGCATGCGAGCAATTGTTCGAAAACTCAGATGCTTGAACCTCTAAAAGCACTGACTATTTTAAGTACTTTTTTTTAAAGGAAAACAAATTCTTAAGGGAACGCAGAATCTGCACTCCTTCAACCAGTCAAAGGGGAATATTTTCTACCAGTGTAACTAATATTCAGACGTAGCTGTGCTCTGTTTGCCTTCTTTGTGAAAAGCAATTAACCGAGTGAGGCAAACACTCATGAATCTGCGACATGAACGGAATCAATTTAGTGCTCAGAAAATGTAAGATGTGTTTCTGTGTCAACAGTTTTAAACTTAAACAGAGTCTGGTTGTCAGTAACTGAAGAGGAGAACACCAAGGGAACAGTTCAGAATGTTTATTAGCAGTAACAGGAAGGTCACAGCAGTCAAGTTCAAATCAGTACTTAGCTTGAAAAATATTAAAGTCTCTTTTCTTGTCTATGATCAAATTGGATCTGAATAGCCAAATATGAAGACAGAAAACAGACAGATGGCCAACAGTTAAACCAGGTGGGAGTCAGGTAAGTTTTAGCATCAGTGGTAAAGGAGGCCAAACAATGAGAATGGGCAGAGTGAGAGTTTATATGCACAGTCCAGATGAGTGTTGCAGGTGGAACCAGTTAATACTCCGGAGATTGGGAACGAGTGGGTGGAGCTGGAAGGTCTGAAGGTCTGGCCCAAAGATATGTCTGAGGGTATGTTTACATGACAACGATATGCTTAAAACGGAGAGGTTTTTCCTCTGAGTTTTCCATGTACAGACACCATTGTCAAAACGATCCCCCTTCACACAGATCTGGGAAAAAGAGAGCCCGATCTCATGAAATTTTGTATTTATAGCACGAATGTCATTTCTCGTGGCATTTATATGCCAAAAACGTTTTTGCGTGTATATGGTACACGTTTTTCGCGTGCATATGATACACACTTTTTGGCGTATAATACGCACTTTTTGGCATATAATACGCACAAACTCCCCACCCCCCTGCCCTCTAAACCTACCCCAGAGTTTTTTAGTGCATAGCATAAGCACGCAAAAATCATTATTGGCATATAAATGCCACGAGAAATGACATTCGTGGTATAGATATGCATCCTCATGAGACTGTTTTGGAAAAAGACTAAAAACGCTGTATTCTGCTGCCAGGACATTAAATGGCGACGAAACTATGTAAGCTGAACATGTAATACGCATACATGACGTCATAATTTTCACAGATTCAAGTTTTTATTGTTTACACAGAGACAGTTTTCAAAAATGTTCACTTTCAAACCAGTCATCACAAGTTTATGTTTTCAGCCATCCAAAACGCTGCTTTCGTGTTAACGAACTAAACTGATAAAAAGTTTTTTTTTTTTTTTTTTAGTTGAAAACAATGTTGTGTAAACAGCCCCTAAATCCGTGACAGTGCTGATCAAAAAAATCAAATTGCACAAATCAAGCATTTGTACTTCGTATATATTTATTTGCATTATAATAATTTTGGTATGGTAATAAAAGTAAAACATTTTCCCTTTTTAGGGAAAATGTGATTTGTATGACTATACTTTTTGCAATATGAAGTACAGGACATCTGAAAAATTTATTTTGTAAAAAGTGTACATTGAAAATCAATATAATGGGTGGCGTAAACATGGGGTAAAGGCTGTTGGGGAAATGTCGATTTAAATATGTCAATATTTTTTAACTATATTAAGCATGATTGGCACATTCATTCAAGAAATCTATTTCAACAAATGGTATTTTGTTGGATTTAATAAACCATTTTTATTTAGTTATTGATTAATTTCATTATATATATATATATATATATATATATATATATATATATATATATATATATATATATATATATATATGGGGAAATAAGGACCATTAATTCTTTATTATGTTACTGCAAGCACAATTTTGATTTAAAAACAAACCGAAACACCCCCCAAAAAACTGGAAGTTGAATTTAATATTGGACAGGTCATTCCGCCACACATCAGGCCGGCAATTCGTAAGCTCATTCCAGTTGCTCTTTTGGTACTTTGAAATGACTGACATGTAATGCCACTGTGCTGACAGCAGCCGAAATGTCTGCCATATCTTGACTGCAGAATTACGTTGAGCTTCATCTCTCAGTTCTAACCAAATGCCAACGATACCTTTACAATTCTTTATATCTCTCAATTTTCAGTTGCCTTCCTCCTGCTCAAAACAAAATATGACTTTAAAGGCCATCGTGCTGACAGGCATCGTTGAGAAAATGATATCTAACCAGGGTGCCTTAGCAACAGAGTGACACTGCAACTACCTTTGATGTCCCGCAGAGCAGACAAACAGGCACATACACTGCCAAATCGCAGAGAGGGGAAGGGGAAAAAAATGCAAGAAAGAACAAAACAAGCTGAACTTTTCTGAAATTGCTCCTCCAAGTCTCTCACTTGGTGTCTCTCATCACCCTCTCATCTATTTCTCGTACTTCGGTTTCTCTCATATCTCGACTGCCTTGTCTTCTTTTTTTCAATATTCCATGTCAGCTTTTCATCTAGCTATTCTTCAAGGAGCTCAGTCGTCTTTGTTTTGGACTTTCCAAATACACCCTCTTTCAGCTTTTGAGAGTTAGCATGCTAACTATGCTAGGGGCTAGATTAACTCCCTGATGATATTGTATGACATGACAAAAAGAAATGACTGACATGTGTTGAAATTAACTGGCATGTAGATCTGTGAAAGTGAACTCTCCAGAGTGAAGAGTAGCCTATAGCAGTCAGCATACTAAGCACTTGTGCATTGAGCTATAATGTGTGTGTTATATGAATATTTTATATGCAGAGGTGGATAAAATCAGCCTGACTTCGTCATAGCCATATTCTAGTCAGAATGTGAGTCTGATACTGCTCCATGGGCTTTGATTATGAGGCGTGTCTTAAACCAACCAGGAAATTAAAATACAAACAAACAAACTCTGCACTCAATGGGATAGACCAACAACCAATCAGAGCAACACAGTAAGTGACGTATGTTGAGCTATACGAATAGTTGTCAACAGAACTCAACTGCATGCACGCTGAAAGTAGTAGAAATGGAGAAACCGCAACGACCACAGGGTTTTCATTGCATCCCATCATCTCGGCGACCCAGCTGATAAATTAAACCTTTTGCCATATCCTGTAGGATTCACATCTTCTTTCCAATCAACAAATGCCTTGAATGCAGTTCTCTGTTTGTCTTTTAAAATGAATGCATTGTCGATTTCTTTTACAACAGACGCGGTAGTTGAATCTATGCATCTTAATTCTCCAACTGCAGTCATCTTTGAGGGTAACCAGATCAACCCAAGCGCTCTTTGATATTGTGAAGATTACGTAACTGCAGATCAACTGTCCATCATCATATAAAATCCGCCGTTTGGCCCGACTAATTCTGAACCGATCATAATTACTCATCCCGGATTGAGTCCCGACCAAAATTCCCGACCAAAAAATGTTGTGGGCGGGGTTCGGGCTGGCATCCATGCTAGGCTATAATAATAAAAATCCCGCATGAAAAGCAAAACGCTTTGTTTAAAAGTAATTGAATTTATTAAAAATACAACCAAAAAATTTCACAATAGGTTATTAACAGTTTAGGTATAAAATATTACGTGGTAATTTATGTAAACATCACTGAAATGTATACGTTAAAGAATGTTCTTGATATTCGCAAAAATGAGAATATATATATATATATATATATATATTACATAAAAATAAAATGTTTTTAGAAGAGAGGGGAAAAAACGTGTTGCTTTGTAATCATAGCGTATTCCTCCACATCGTCCAATTCACTTCATCATTTCAGCAGGGAGTGTTGTTGTCTGAGCAAACACATGTACATGTAAAAACCTGTAAAAGCCACAGATCTGCAACAACTGCAGCCATGGTGTTATAATAGAAAATGATAATGATCAACATTGTATTGGTTTCTGGTATTTTATCTTTCTCTCTGCCCTCCCTAGCCTCCATGTTAGTCCTCAAATATTGTACAAAGAATCTGTCAAGACCATCCTCGTGAAATTGGAGCTGGAGGTTTTTTTTTTTTTTTTTTTTTTCTTTCTTTCCAATGAAGAGCAATACATATGTCAGGAAAAGCACAGAAGAGTTGTTGCATGTACTGATAAGTTGTTGTCTGTCTATGTCTTGTTTATGTATAATATAAATGTATTGTTTTTTAGTTTTTGTTTGTTTGTTTGTTTGTTTGTTTGTTTTATTTTAGTTTGTTACTTTCCAAAAGTCAGCTGATATTCAGGGACTGTTTCTGCACAGTAGGTTACATTGTTACACACGCATGTGGAGACATTACAATAAGTAATTAATTCAAAACAATGATTAATTCATGATCAAAACACAGAGTCGCTGAATCGTTCACACAAGTGATTTGTTCAAAGACACTGACTACGTTTACATGCAGCCAATTTTCGGGTTATGGTCGGGTTAAGGTCACTTTTGGGGTTTCTGAAACATTAGGAATAACCCGTTTACATGCGTGAGCAGAGAGAGTTTCTCCTGTATACATGGGATTGCAATATCCCGATGTAAACGGCGACGCACGGTTAGCGTCTAGACGTACGGACAACCTTAAGACGCAAAATGCGTCATTTCCGATTCTTCTTCCTGTATCCAAAGAGAACAACAGCAGTATGGAGATAATGAATAGTTCGGGGCAGATAGCGATCGCCTTTGTTTGCACTATGATTCTGGTAACGTTACTGAGCTCGTTCCAAAAGTATGCTGTGCTGTGTCTCGCCTGGTCTCGCCATGTTTACTTCCGGTATACTGCACGCGGATTTTTGTATGCGCCGAGAAGTTTCTCTACTCAAAAGACCAAGATTCCTTGCGAATAGAACATGCGCAGAACACAAATCACTATGGGCATATGCCGATACGCGTTTACATGACCAAAAATTCGGGTTAGAAAAGGGGTAACCCAGGTATAATATCCCGGTTTTTAAAATCCGGGATATGAGCATTTTTCGGGTTTTTACCGGTGTTTACATGGACGTTCGCGACCGGGTTATTGCTAATATCCCGGTTTTGAACGTGTTATTGGCTGCATGTAAACGCAGTGACTGACTACGTTTACATGCAGCCAATTTTCGGGTTATGGTCGGGTTAAGGTCACTTTTCGGGTTTCTGAAACATTAGGGATAACCCGTTTACATGCGTGAGCAGAGAGAGTTTCTCCTGTATACATGGTATTGCAATATCCCGATGTAAACGGCGATGCACGGTTAGCGTCTTGACGTACGGACAACCTTAAGACGCAAAACGCGTCATTTCCGATTCTTCTTCCTGTATCCAAAGACAACAACAACAGCAGCAGTATGCGGATAATGAATAGTTCGGGGCAGATAGCGATTGTCTTTGTTTGCGCTTTGACGCTGGTAACGTTACTGAGCTCATTCCAAAAGTATGCTGTGCTGTGTCTCGCTTGGTCTCGCTATGTTTACTTCTGGTATACTGCACGCGGGTTTTTGTATGCGCCGAGAAGTTTCTCTACTCAAAAGACCAAGATTCCTTGCGAATAGAACATGCGCAGAACACAAATCACTATGGGGATATGCCAATACGCGTTTACATGACCAAAAATTCGGGTTAGAAAAGGGGTACCCCAGGTATAATATCCCGGTTTTTAAAATCCGGGATATGAGCATTTTTCAGGTGTTTGCCGGTGTTTACATGGACGTTCGCGACCGGGTTATTGCTAATATCCCGGTTTTGAACGGGTTATTGGCTGCATGTAAACGCAGTGACTGATTCATTGATTGTAACACTGCTACTGTTGCTCAATACATTCATTTTGAATTAATATGTATCTATTTCCGCTGGCAAAGCAAAAAATACACTAAACAAATGGCAATATTGTCTAAAAGTCATATCACATTCGTATTGGTGCTATATGTGGCCATTTCAAAAAGAAGATACAACACGTGAATGTAGAAAGCCATTATATGTGTCCTTCTGAGAGGGAATTCAGTGTCCATTTTGACCATATTAATATTTAATTTATTCATCTCATTGGACCATAAAGCCATGCATATACATTTGAAATATCTCCTAGCACTCATATGGTGAGATGTATCAGGGCAGTGAAATTGTCCATTTGTGTACTATTTCAGACATGTACCGAAAGCGTATTGGGGCACTCTGAAGTTCACTAACATTTGAAATGAATGGTTTCAGTTGAGTGTTTCCAGAAATACAGAAGCAGAAGCCTTATCCTCAGTGGGTGTTTACAGAAAAAGACTCCCACATGACAAAGATCGGAAAGTAGTAGTAGCCTAGTTGTGTTTCAATAACATAAATATTCTAATGTCCTAAATGGAAAAAAGAGTAACACTTTTTTTGACAGTGTCCTTGTTACACGTTGCATAGATTATGAGTATGAAATATGCATAATTACATGCATCTGAACTGAACTTCAGTCACTACAATTCTAATCTTAACCATATAGTAAGTACATGTAGTTAATTAATATTACTAAGTATTGAAATGCATAATTACACTGTAATAAGGACACCTTAAAATAAAGTGTAACCAAATAAAATGTAACCTGAAAAAAAGTAATGATACCATTGGAGATCAACGCATAAAACATGTTTAGGAGCATTGAAATGCTAGCATACTGAATATCACTATTTTTGTTATTGCTTCAAGGACACATTATTAAAATCATACAGCTTTCAGCAATCAGTGAGTTTGAACATTGCTTACTAATCAATTGCATGAATGCTATATCTGTTTTCATTACAGTTATTAAATTGACAGACAAACAGACAGATTATAGACACAGATAGATAGATAGATAGATAGATAGATAGATAGATAGATAGATAGATAGATAGATAGATAGATAGATAGATAGATAGATAGATAGATAGATAGATAGATAGATAGATAGATAGATAGATAGATAGATAGATAGATAGATAGATAGATAGATAGATAGATAGATAGATAGATAGATAGATAGATAGATAGATAGATAGATAGATAGATAGAATACTCATTGGTTGGGACTCGTGGTCTAGCATGAAAAAGCATTTAAAAACAATTTCCAAAGGTAAAATTTTCACATTTAGTGGCAATAACTTCTGTTAAAACAGTGAGGTATAATAACAATGAGAAGTGCACTTTCATAGTATAATGTTCAATAACATATTGAAACCAGTGGAAACTAGGCCTTTTATTGTGAAACACAGTCATAACCAGGTGCAAATCATTACTCACTGGCAAACAGTCCCATTTTCATAAGTCATCCTATTGGCCACATGCTCCTATTGTGAGCCTGAATGTCAAAGGCTGGGCTGATGATGATCGGTGGGGAAGCAGATCATCTGTCACACCATTGATCAATACAAAGCCAGTTTAATGAATATAGAATGTCTCTTTCTGAATGACTGCAGCTTCACAGGGAACAATATCCTAATCATAAAAACCTAATTTGTAATAGTATATTGATCAGGAGTCGTTGGCAGACAGTTAATTGTTTTATCATAACTTTGTCAAATAGGCACACTATCGATCATTTATATTGATTCCTTGATCTATGTTGCAACATAGCCTTTTCATTTAGTGATGGCATCAATTGAACACTTGAATTAATTGCTCTATACAGAACAAAAAACAAAACAAAAAAAAACAAAAAAAAAATCCATCTTCACTTCAAACAAAAATTTCAAAGTTTATTTATCACTTGATCAAGTTGGTTGGTGTGGTGTACCAAAATATGTTCAGACCTCATAAGGCTGGCTCCATAACGAACGTATGTAGTAACTTTCATCTGTGCACTATTAGTTACTAGTTCGTTAATCAGAGTTTTTTTTTATTTTTTATTTTATTTTTTTTTTTTTAGGTAATGGTAGTTTCTAGATTGTTAATAAACTTTTTCAGTAATTATCTGGGAAGCATTGAAAAAATAGTAGTTATTGATTAGTTAATAGCGAAGTACCACTTTCATCTGTGCGATACTTACTAGTTCATTAATCAGAGTTTCTTGTTAGTTAATAATAGTTACTAGTTTGTTAATATTGTGTTACTTATTCGTTCTAGTGTAGTTATTCATTAACGAAGGAACTGTATTCTAAAGTGTTACCAGGCTTTCTAAGCAATATCCCATTCGTCGTCATCCGACTGAACGTTTCTGTTTCCTACTCAGGGAACGAGGGTTACATCCATAACTGAGACGTTTTCTTGATCAACACTGAAACGCCATGAGGACTTAACATGTAATAGGTGTTTTGAAGACACTTTAGAAGAGTAAATGTTAATTTAGGCAATGTTTTCTCTTAAGCCACCAATACTGAGGACAATAGAAAAACAATAAATGTATGCGTAAATGAAACATACATAAATAACATAAAAATACTGCAACATGGGCAAACAAATCTCCTCAGCCATACACCTCCACATACACACCCTAACATACACACAACTTCAATAGGAACTTAGGAACTCAATAGCTTACTATCTAATTAACTAATGTGACTTAACACAGATAGTGCTCTGGAATCCAATTACTAAGGAGAGCTACAATCGCTTTTTAAATCGACTCGTCATGATTGATTGTGCACTTCTGAGCTCTTTTGGTAGTAAAAGAATAGCCACAAAATAAGAAACATAAATGTATGCCTGACCTTTGCTTGATTTTTATAGAACTAGGAGACTTCTGACAGATTGATTATAAATTACTGTGTGAACCAGAAAGGTAACAACTATTATAAATGTCCCACCCACTTTTGCAAATTTCTAAGACACTTTCTGGAAAATGATTATATTTAAAGAGTTTTAGTCAAAGTAAAGACAGACAATGTTAGGCCTCCGCATTGTCACATAATTTAACAAAGGAAGTTTGAAGATGGATTTTACAGTTGTGAAGTGGGCTGCTACTGTTGGCGTTCAAACTAAGAACTATTTTCTGTCCTTGAGGGGTCTCAGTCTTTGTTTGGGGATTTCTTTTAAAATGTGTTATTTTTATCAGTTCGTGAACACAGTAGAAATTGTAAGTGCTGTTACAATAAATAAATAAATAAGAAAAGAGGGATAACAGAAAGGCCTGGAGGTGACTAGAGGTTGTATATTTGTCTGTATGTTAGGCTTGAGCACAAAAATACATCAAATGTAACTGCTACCATAAAGGTCCAAAGCTTCTATCCTTCATATTAATGTGCAAAAAGGCCAACATAGCATCAACTACCAAAAGTATGTAGCATTAAACAGAAACACTGACACCAGATGAGGAATATACTCAGTGAGCTGAATATTCAAAGAAAACCATGAAAGTCTCTCCACTTGATGATGTTTCCAGAAGGTTTTGGACTCAGCAGTTCTGCTGATCTGGTTTATGTCCCTAACCTCTACATGATTTATTCCCCCCAAGACACAGATAGTCTATAGCACCTTTAGTTTACCAACCTCAGCATGTTTATAATGGCCTCATAACCCTGCTATCTCTCTAACAAGCAGTCAGTGACTCTGACCTCCTTAAGTAGTGCTCAATGTGGGTAGCTAGCTACAATATCTTTTATTTAGTATGGAAAGGGCAAGAAATGGGGCCAACCTATATTAAGGTATGTTGAGAAATGAGGGAGGATTTAAAGATGGAAGTTCTGCTTGTCACAGACAATGTTTCCCAAATGATCACCTCTGAGGTCAGAGTTTAGAAATGTATGTCTGGCCTTAGAGCATTTCAATTATTAGAATTGTTTTGGTTGGAAAGACTTGATTTTCATGGTTGTAGTGCATTGTGCGATATATTTGACACATTTTAAATATATAAATATTTTAATATATTTTAGATATCAGTTCAAATATAATGCTTGTAACAGTTATGTTTGGTTCAATGGAATCTAATTGTGAAATGATTTCTCCTTATCTCCTGTCTCTCTGATTATGTCCCTGTTTGTTTCTATGGTTACTTATAATAATTCGCTGTTTGGTTACTTAGGGTAATTAGCCTGCAGCCATATCACCCTGTAGTCCAAGACTGATTGTCCACTAAATCTGAGCCTGGTTAGTACCTGGATGGGAGACTCCTTTGGAAACCAGGTTGCTGATGGAAGAGGTGTTAGTAAGACCAGCAGGGGGCGCTCACTTTGTGGTCTATGTGGCTCCATAAGGACTCAGTAAAGTGACAGCGACACTATACTGTCAAAGAGCACAGTCGTTTATATTAGATGTTAAATCCAAGCCCCTTACTCTCTGTGGTCATTAAAAATCCCTGGATGTTCTTCGAAAGAGTAGGGGTTTTAACCCCGGCATCCTGGCCACATTTTTTTTTTCATTGTATCAAAACAAAATAAATTTTCCGTACAGCCATTTGGCAGATGTCAAATGTCTTTGACAATCCACCTCACCTAACCTTCATGTCATTGGACTGTTGGGGAAACCAAAGCATCCAAAGGAAACCCATCCAAACATAAAGGCTTCATGGCTCAGCCGGGACTCAAACCG
Organism: Cyprinella venusta; assembly: GCA_038021265.1. Lineage (NCBI taxonomy): Eukaryota > Metazoa > Chordata > Actinopteri > Cypriniformes > Leuciscidae > Cyprinella > Cyprinella venusta. The sequence continues at coordinate 21,737,429 of CM075867.1, forward strand.
ATGACTTTCTAGTTGTGAGGCAACAGTGCTACCACTGGTCCGACATGTCACCCAGCATATGAACAAATATGTAACATAAATATTAATATAAATCTGAAGAAAAGCATTTCCAGTTAAAATAAAATACTCTTGGAATGTCACTCAGCCAATCAGATTAGAAGATCAAAACAAACTGATTAATGCACATATGCACACCAGTGAAAAGCAAACTAATCATTGCTGAGGTATGTTTATGCTTTGCTGTGGTGAAACAATTTAAAGATTCATGGTCTCTTAGCTGCCGGTCTGGAAGGAGGTGAGGTTACAGACAGTTCAGTGGAGCACGTGAGGATGAAGGACATCTCAATAGCTACACGTGTCAATTTTTTTTATCCTTCTTTCTTTCTGATGACCAGTTCTGATGTTTCTTCAAACATTTTAGAATTGTAGTTTATTCTCCATCGTGCTGACCCTTGGGGTCCCACAAATTTCACTGAAATGAATTTCTCCAAAGTTAATGAGATATTTTACATATTCATTTATTCGTTAAGCACAGAGGTTTTTAAAACTCATAAGGGGTACAGGGAAATTATACGGCAGTAAAAAAAAGTGTAAAAAAGTTATAATTGAGAGAGTTCAAAGGAATAGAAGTCAGTGACATCATTTTATTCTAGCCATATTTAGTTAAGAAAGAACAAACAAATCTTGATATTGTGTTGTGAAGAAAACTCTAAGTGGTCATATCTCTATCCTTGAAGGAGAGATGATTTTTAAAGTAGGATTTGTAAAGTTTTGATTAGTACTATAGCTATAAATAAACAAATTGCTTGTGAAAGCGGTGAGCATCTTTTTTTTAATATGTTTGGTTTAGAGTTTAGACTGATGACAGACTCTCAAGAGTTTTCATTTTATGTGTTGGAAAGGACACGCTTGACTGAACTCTGGAGCAGCAGTCAAATCAGCCAGTGAATTGGCTCAATGTGGCTAATCCAGTGAAATGACAACACGGTTCTTCACTTCTTCTCTCTCTTATGTTCTTTTTCAATCTAGCACCATCTTTTCACCTCCCTCCCACTTTCACCCAGTTGTTGAGAGGACTGACATGCTGCTGAAAGAGATGAAATGATATTTTCGAGCAGTTTTGGGGTGAGAGAGCACAAGGGGGATGGTGCATTGCAGCCATCGACTATAATAGGACATTTTACGATGACGACAAGCCTTTCACAGCTACGGTTCAACAAGGCCAAGCCAAAGAGTGGAGGAAAGAACAAGGGTAAGCAAAGATGTCTCTGGCGCCTCCATCTCAAACAATACTCCCTGCCCCCCTTTTCTGATACAGTGTGTCCATGTAAAAGGATCAGAATGCTAAAACACCAAAGAGTCCATCATGGTAAAGCTCTGTGTGTCTCAAAGCTACTGCAATCTCATCCTCATTCCTCCCTCCACACCTTACTCCAACCTCTACTTTCTTTCCAAGAGGAAATGCATCAGCTTCTTGACACGATTACTTTACCCCGTTGATGGGCAGGAAGTGCAATTCTGAGAGAAAATGGCAGCAACGGATGAGTGGAGGCAGATCCCCACTGAATGGGTCAGGTGAAAAAAGCTACAAGAATGACAACTGTAATTGTGAGGCTAAGGTATGGAGTTGTGAGAGAAGTGTATTAGTGAGAGAAGACAGAAGCCAAAGAGGAGGAGGAGAGAGAAATAGAAAATTAACACAAAGAAAAAAAAAGGAGAAAATGAAATCGAAAGTGCACATAAAAATTAGTCTGTTCACCATTATCCAGCAGATACCAATCTTCCTCCGAATTGAACATTAGGGGGATATGTCATCTCATATAATTTACTGCCCCATCCATTTCTCAAAGAAATGGCTCCAAAATGGTTAGGGACTAAGAAGAGGGAGTTTCGGGAAAGAAAGATTTGAATGAAAAGCTTCTTAAGAACAGCAGCATGTGTCAATATGATTATATAAAAAGGGATTTAAAAGATGTTGAAATGGCAAAAAATTTAAATTAATTTTGCTTTTACCAAAGCATGACGCACCTGAAAATAAGGATAACAGATGCTGAAAAAGATTTAAAAAAAACAGCTAATTATAAAATAAAACCCTATGTACAAACACAAATATACACAGTACATCATCTAAAAACAGATGGCAATGTTCACTATTCACGCCTTTCAGTGAGAAATAAATACATAAGATCCTCCTATTTGACAAGCCTCTGGGGAAAGAAAAGGTGTTTGAATTGTGGCAGTGACGACTCAGCAGCCTCTTTAAGAAAAGCATCATGATCAATAAATCATCAATCAGTGGATTTAAAGTGTGACATGATGCCTTTGAGCATACAAATACAGGGATTACAAAGGCGATAAGGAATTTAAAAGATTTGCATGGGTAAGTGAAATGCAAGTGCAAAAAATGCAAAAGCTGCTCAGAATGACAGATTGTGATCAGGGATCACTTGTTGTGAAACCTGAAATGTTACCTTTTATCTCACATTTGATGTCATTGGACAATTGCTGGTCAATCTTGGTGTCTCCTCTGATCACTTGTTGTTTTGGGAAATACACTTTGACCCCTATCAAATTATTTTACTTTGATAGTCACAGTAGACGTTCTACTAATTATAAGTATCTTTTCAACATGTCGACTAACTCTCATTAGAGTATTAGTATATTATAGTAGAATGTCAGTAGACTGTTCAACCCGATCTCACGACCAAGTCGTACGAATTCGATGAATGTTTAAAAAGAGGCTAATTCGTACAAATTCATACGACCTCACTCGTACGAATTAGTACGATTTTGCTAAATCGTAAATATTTTACAAATTGGCCAATTCGTATGAATCCGTACGAGTGACCTACCCCTTACCCCACCCCTAAACCTACCCATCACGTGGGTTTACACAAATCGTACGAATTCGTACGAGTGAGGTTGTAAGGATTAGTATGAATTAGCCCCTTTTTAGTCATTCATCTAATTCGTACGAATTGGTCGTGAGATAGGGTAGGACTGTTAGGTTATGGTTAGGTGTTAGGCTTTGGGTGAGGAGAATAAGTTGACTTGTAGTCGCCAAGTTACTTATAGTCAGATGAACGTCTGTTGGGGGACCAACAAAATAAAGTGTTAGCAGATATTAAGCTGACAGTCTATACTCTAATGATAGTTAGTTGACATGTAGTTGAGAAGTTACTTATAGTTAGTAGAATGTCTAAAGTGGACTATCAAAATAAAGTGTTACCGACCAGATTCAGTACTGTGCTGAGGAGGACATAGATTCAATAAAACTGAAATATTATGTACAGTAGATTACAGTGCGAATGCACTGTTATATGAAGTGAGTATTTTACAGCATTTTTTTTTTGTTTATGATCAGATACCTGATCATAAACAAAACAGCTAAACAAGCTGAACTATCACTCAAACTTTAAATAAAAGGTAAACTTCAAATGGTAAATGTTACTTCCAAATTTGTCATTTTTGGAATTAGTAAAGCATTTAAGAAATCATGGATGATACTCTTGGATATAGCAACCAAGAAACCCAAATACTTTGCCATATGGGACAAACATATCATTCTGCCTAACATTAGTATCATCACAGAGTGAACCGTTATATTTGCATATGGAGACGAAAAACCGACAACTCTGTCATTATTTACTCAGTCCCAGTTCCAAACCTCACTTTCATTATTCTGTTCAACAAAGAAAATTGATTTGTATTTATGTATTTATTTTTTTTTTTTTTGGAGATGGAAATGTTTCAATGTTTCGTTCAATGTTCGTTTCAATGTTTCATTTGGTTGAAATATATCCCTTTCAGTGCAACTGGAATCAGATTCAACAGGAAGCAATCAAATTGATAAAATACATATTTGGGAATATTCATTGTCATAGAATGAAACATTCAGTGCTGCATGTCATTTCATAGAAAAAAAGAAAAATGTTTAGCATTAAAATCTTTTATCAAAATGTAAATCACATGCTCTTCTTAAATTACTTGCTTTTTTCCGCTGGTGTCAATATAGGCCTTGTGGGCTAGACTATTTGAATGTTATCCAATACCCATGAAAGCACTGTTTTTTCCATTTTGGTGTACCCACTTTTCACAATCTGATTGATTTCTGATGGATAAAACCCCATCCCATCCTATATATATATATATATATATATATATATATATATATATATATATATATATATATGTATATATATATATATATAACTTTTCTTGTTGAATATTCTGAATATTTCTCTCAGAAATAAGTCACATTACGTAAGTAAATTGGTTGTACACAGCCATTCACATTGACATCACATTGCTTTTGTTCATTTCCCAGACCTGTTTTAAGTGTCTGGCAACAAGACAGATAGATAGTAAAAGAGAGAGAAAGAGAGAGAAAAAGAGTTGTTGAGTGATTTACCAGCTAAAATGGAGCCCAGAGCTGATGACCAAGAACGAGAGAGAAGGAAAGAGAGAACAGGGGAAAGCAAAACAGTTTACACTCTCTGCCAGTTTGTCCCCCAAAGCAATCTGAGAGCCATTTGTCAAAACTAGAGGAAGAAATTCAACAGCCCTGGCGACCAGAGATGATTTATTGAGTTGGTATCAATGCCCACACATACCCGAGCACAACTGACACATGGGTAATCTCAAGGGACTGCCTCTATATGGATTTGCAAACATTTTTCCCATGATCCATGTCTGCTCCCAAAATTATGGCGAAATCTTTCATTAAACTGAATACATTTCAGACCATATAAATCTCTTTTTCCCATAACATTTACTTTCAAGGAAGCTTACTTGATCAGCAAGGCCAAGACGAGGGCAAAAAGAATGCTTCTATTTATTCTAAATGATCCAGACAAAGAGACTTAATTAATTGAGTAAAGTTTGAATTGGTCATGGGTGAGTGAAACGGGTGAGAGAAAGACAGAATCCACCCACCCTGCTGCAAATGTAATCAGACGATATGGCAACCAGGGCCAGGTGTAAATTTAAGTAGGCATACGGCATGGCAAACGCAACAAGAGATGTTAATTTTACTGCAGAGATAAAGAGATGAAGTTAATTAAAATGCTCCAGCTCTAATCACTGGAGCACAGCCGCTTTAAAGAGAAAAATACATGCCTTGTCAACGTGTGTCAGAGTTAGAGAGAGGGAGAGGGAGAGCATGCTGTGTTCCACTCTGGAAACTGGGAATGAATTATCTAATCAAAGATAAATTTGCTTGGTGAGCAATAGCCAATCAGATACTCAGATGGTGTGCCGCAGAGCTAAACGCTGTAGGAGGTGAGATACTTTAATAAGCTAATTTGAGCACATCTGAATCCATCCAAATGACAGCATGCATTAGATATGAGTGCATGAGAGGTGCCGTTGATGGTGGTTACAGGTGTAATGGCTTATTACTTTTCTGTGCCAGGATTTCGAGGAACCTAGGTGATTATTTCAGAATAGGATTCTTAGTATGACCGTACAAAATTCTACATTTGCTTAAAGGAGGAAGCAAATCACACATCGCAGATTATTGCAAATCTTTTAGCCATCTTTTGGTCCACACACACACACACACAAAAAAAAAACCCAAACAAAAAGATTTGTATACAATTTGTAAATGTGCCTTTAATAGATATGTAATAAGGTTATAAGAAGCAAAAGACTATTTTACTGAGAGCTAAAAACTCTCAATGAAATGATCACAATACATTTCTCAGGCAGAGAGAGAAATACTGTGGACATATAAGCTCTCACTTATTTGTGATTGATTAAAATAACCCAATTCTCTTACAAATGCCCCCTACATTTATAATACATAATTGGAGTTCAGTAACAGTAAAATATGAACTGTCCATTCATGGTGACATTATTTTCCCTTTTTTATTTATGGGGATCAGTCCACTGCAAAACCATCTGGAGGTCAACTAGGAAAGAAATCTTTAAGTTGAGTTATGGCTAATGACATATTTGACATCACATCTTTTGCTCACAGCTGGAGGAAATTCTTTACGCATAGAGGGAAAGCTATTGTATGCTCATGATTAACCACACACTTCCTGTTGAATGAGACAAAATGTCATTAAATCAGTCCTGCTCAGAGAATGGGAGACCTCAACATTTTTTACAGCCAAAGTTAATACATTTATTTGATAAAGAGCGTCATACACACCTAGGAGTATTGTTCATGGCCTCCTCACGTCTTTCAAACAAGGTTACGTGAGGTGGTGACTAAGACAAAAGCTGCCCAATTCACACTTCTAAAGAAAACAAAACCTTCTCTCTCATTTTTATTTTCTATTTTTGCTGAAATCTAGGGTAGTGCCAGAATTAATTCTGCAATATGTTTTTCCTTGCAGTGGCAAAAAGCCAAAACGAAAATCTCTCAAGTATGTGAACATGATGGCTAATGTGAACTCTTTCGCCAAATCACTTGACACAAACAACACTAAATCAACCTTTTTATCCTGAATGAAATGAATGTATTGGATGTCACAGCATAATCCAATCTAATTCCGTCCAATAACCAACAATTTCAACCCATGATCTGTGCCTCTGAAACTGTCTGGTGACACTCCGTGAACCCAGCAACATCACAAATCAGTGCTTAACCCCATAAAATGCCACACACCAGCTGGTGGGAGCAGATATTCGGGATCTATAGGGCTATCAGGAAGATGAGAGTGTGAAATGCTCCCGTCTCTCAGTCTTGCTCAAGATTGCTGATTCTCCCATTCATTCTATTGCAATAACACCTCTCTGAATAGATAATAATCACTGAATCACTGGACGCTGATGTGAAACCGTCGCTGATCAGAAAAGAGATGAATGCACATTTATACCTGATGTATCTAATTTCCGTGATTGTGTCAGTCAATGAAACAATCAGCAGCTTCTACTCTAAGCTGCATTGTTCTATTCAATACACTCTGTGCGTCATTAACCATCCACAATCGTCTGGTTTAACAACTGATTATTGTTTTACTTATTCAAAGCTGTAATAGAAAAGTGACAGACCATTAGTGAGTTGACCTCAACGCATGAATTAAAAACTACTTTTTATATAGAATCAACATTCAAAAGCTCTTCAGCTGAAAAGGTTGGATAAGGACAATTCCATGCAAATGCCAAAGTAAACTTGGATGTTTACTAAAATGAAAACACCCCTTTTAAAATTGCACTTTCAAATGGCACTCTAAGTGCCATTTGAAATTTTTATCAAGCTTGTATATTTAAGTTCAGTGATTTCACTTAAATGGCAATGATGATTACCTATTAATTGTTATTTAAGTGAAATTACTGAACTTAAATATACAAGTTTGATAACAATCATCATTAAAGAAGAAAATTTCAAATGGCATTTAGAGGCTTTTGCATCTGAACTCTTCATTTTGCTATACTAAAACATTGTAAGGAAAACATACTTGAGGTTGGTAGCAACAAAATGATCTACCATGATTTTAAAAGATGGATCAAAATAACATTTTTAATAAACACTTTCCACATGATTTCACAGGAAACCTTTGTCATTCTGAATTTATCTGAGTCATACATATGAGTTCCCTGTGTTCCCTCCCTGTTCAAATCTATCTCATACCTGTCAATCAATTTTATTACACAAACCTTCACATAATTGTTGTAAATTATCAAAAATCCTTTACTATTTTTAACCAACCATAATGGACTTCTTGCACTGAACTTCATGGCGCACTTCCGTTTGAAATAGTACAACTCATTTATTTCCGGTTATGTATATTTTTTCAATGTGCGTAGACACATAGTTGACTACACGCCACTGAAAATGATTATCCACAAGAAGACTTAAAAAAATCAGAGACAGTGGACAAAGAGATATTTTGATGATTACTGTGTAAATTTCCAAACTCAGTGGAACATGACGTTTTAATCCAACCCAAGCCGGTATGAGAAAGCAGTAATATTAAATGTAATTTACATGTTTATGCCCAAAATCATTAATATATTCAAAGTAGTTGACTGTCATTCTCTCTACGCTGCTTTGCCGTTTAAGATTTACATTTAACATAGCTAAATTATTTAAGGCACATTTATTCAAATAATTTAAAATGGTGCACACCAGTGCACACAAGCAATTTTATCAGTAAAATTCATTTAAAAATGTAAACTCAACAGGTATGAAATACGATCAGTAAGAGAAAAACACTGTTAATGAAAAGATAAGCATTGGACTGCTGAAGGTTAGTGGAAAAAATATATGTATATATTTTCCAGAATGGACCGTTGGAAAGACAATATATTTATAGGAACATTTCAGCAGGTTCAAGATAATTCATGTTAATGCATAGAACACAATTCTTTGTTTTAATCAACTGACAGCCATAAGGCGTAGTTATAATTTGCATTTTAGTATGTAGGTGAACGCTGTTACCGAAAAAGTAGAATGTGGAAGAACTATTGTTGTGTTCATTACCACAAACATGTCTGTATAAATTTTCATTTCGAGAATTTCGAAATTTCAAGAATTTTCTGATGTCTTGACTATATCCAGGATTTTAGAAAATAAATAGAATTAATTAAATATGGTAATTAGAACTTTCTCTGATAAGCTACATTTCATGTTTTGACTGCAAATGTCACATCTGGAACTGCTCATAATAAGACAGTGTTGCAGCCATATTCACCATGACGAATGATTTGTGCTGCCCATCAGTCCGTTTTCCTGTGCAGCATGCCTCAATTTACTATATTTCAAAGTTCACATATGAAATGACTTTCACACAAAAAATAGATTTCACGTGACAGGGTCTTAAAGTTTGTCCCTTCTTGCCAAGAGTTTGTCCCTTCTTGTCCCTTCTGTCACATTAAGGTGGCTGCAATGAAAGGTTTTGACTCACTGTGTTCTTTTATCTAACTTTTTTTTTTCAGCAGGAGCACTTTCCCATTATTCCAGAGTCTTCAGTATGTTTTGCCAGTGCTAAGCAATACTGTACTTGAAAGTCTGTTAACGACAACTCATTAACGCATAATAAATGAGCTCCTTAGGAACCGAATGGGAGATAATGGATGCATTGCGGACACTGGCATCACGCTAATAATTCACATCCATAGTTGTGAACACACTCTAGTAGAAGAAGAAAAAATAAGTTTGATTTATATAGCACCTTTCCATAGCTCCATAGCTTTACAGTGCAATTTACGATGCATCTATACACAAACATTACAGTCATATAGGATACACAGTCACATTAAACGAAATACATTAGATAAACATTTTTAGCTGGGCAAAATACATTAAATAAATATGTTTTTAGTCTGGTTCAGAAGGACAGACTGAAAAATCATGACTGATGCGAGGAGGAGCTAGGGATGGAGGAAGGAAATTGGTTCCTGAGAAATGTGATAGCTGCTGAAAATACTGAAGGAGCTTATATATGTCCAGTGATAGGCGTCATATTCCTATAAGTAGACGTAGATCAGCTGATGTGAGTTGACTATGACCTTCCAGAACTAACGCTTTGCTTAATTTCTGTCAGGACCACTATGTATAAATACGATTTACAATTAGCATACAGTTAGGATTGGCGATATGGTTCTGTTCTGGGCGAGAACTCCCTGCGCATCTATGCAGCCTAGCACGAATAATAGGGAGAGCAGCAATAATTCCCCAAAACAAAGCAATATGTCAATATCCCCCAACACAAACTGACAGCAAAATTCTGGATGCCTTTAGCACACTACCCCCAACGACGAATGCTGATGGAATGGTTAATACACCCTGATGTTAGTGGCATATGCATATATTAGTGCCACTATAAATCCAATCTAATGGGGGAAGCATCACCCCAAGCAGGAGCAAGCGAGGACACATTGCAACAGTAGTGTTGCTGTACCAATTTAACAGTGTATGGGATCTATTGGGGGAAGCTTACACCCCTTGCGGCAGCAAAATCTGATTCAACAAGCATGTTGTATAATTGCGGAACTATTGCTAAAACTAGTGTAGTTTGACAGTGGAAGTATACTGCCTACAGCGATGTACCTGACTAGTGGCAACAAAATCTGATACAACAAGCATGTTAGATAACCATAGGAATAGTATTAAAACTAGTAGTAGTCCGGTCAGGGAAGCATGCACCCTGTAGCTCTGAGAGCAGCTATTAATGAAGTACAGTGTGCTTCCTCATTCACGAAAATGATTTCTTCTCCTGAAGTACTGAATTCCATTGGTTGTGTTAGTGTTGAATAACAGACCTCTGCGGTGAACGTACCTACTGTGTATTTTGCACAAGTATGTTACCGATAACCTAGATAAGCTTTAGCTACAAGCATGTGCTACTTTAACACAATGCATGTTGCAATAATCAGATAGAATAAAGAACAAGCATTTTTACAATGCAGCAGATAAACCTAAAACAATGCTTGATTACTACAGCACATTCCTTAAGGGCAGTATGTGCAATAATACTAAAAGTAAGTAACAAGCATATATACGATAACATTTGCTAACAACCACCAGTACAGTAGGCTACTGATTGCAAGTTGGTGAAACGACAACATATTGCTGATACCTGATAAGCTTGGCACAGCATGTGACAATCACACCAGATATAAGCCTAAAACACAGCCATGTTCCAAATAACGATTGAGCTAAATACCCATCCACATATTGCCTTTTTCCAGACAAACAAACAAAAAAAACAAAAAAATGTTTTTCACAAGTGCCCCTGTGACAACAAGCTTGGACCCCCTTGTGCCCCCCCTAAATGTGGAGTGTGAAATATTTTTTACAGTGTCACGCATTGAGCGTGACAGTCACTCATTTCAGTCTTTTGTCACACACTCCCATCAAATATTGTATTTCTCATGCAGACAGAAAAGCTATTTGTAATATATTTAATATGCCATAATTTCTCTAGCCGCGTCGCTCTCACTAAGGAACCGGCGGGAATCAAGCGCGTCTACCCTGGAGTTCAGCAGTCGACCCTGCCAATTATCAGTCAATCAAAAAAAGAAAGGTGCTACTCAATAGCCAATCAGAAAAGAGCACTATTGTATCTGCGTAAGATTTAACGCAACAACCAATGAAAAAAAAAAAAGAATTGTTCACATGATTCTGCTACAACATCTTCCGAAAGTTTCGTTCACCCACAGATGAAACTAACCACTGGAGCTCTGAGCATCATTTAGATCACAAAGTCATCTCCTGTTTTAATGTTACAACAAATTCACAACTTGTTTGACAAAAACAATGACAACTTGACTGATGTTAGAGAATGATTTTCAGATTAGCATCCGTTTTTTCATAAAAAGAACTTTCTGTAACTTAGCCAACGGTTTTACAGCCTGTTCACTGACAACACCTGCTCAGAACAAGTACTTTAAGCCAAGTCATATTTCCGTTATCGCACGATGACTGACATATTGTCACATTACAAACATCTCTCTCTTCCTATTGGCTTAATAATTTTATTAGCACTGAATAAAGTGTAGCCTATTGCATAGTCAATGTTATATAGGTCACTTTTAAAATCATGTCATATTTTATAATTGTATCCTGACAAGATGCATTAATTATTGCATGTGTTTGGATACTTCTGTATCTTAGCATCTAATACAAAAATCGTGGAATACAGTTAATGTGACTGATACTGAATATGTAATGCAAATGTAAAAATATAATGCAAATCCAAATACATTACTGGATGATTATAATGATTTTGCCTGTTTATGCCTGCAGTGCATAAAATGATATGACAACAAGGTCTACTGTAACTGGCCCCTCTAATAGTACAACTGGACCCAGCTTCGTATTCCAATAGGTAGACGTGGACCAGCTGAGATTCAGCTGATGCGAGTTGACTAACCTGAATTGCAAAAACTAACTACGCTTAATTTCAATTAACAAGATGTCAGTATTGAGTAACCTACATTTTAGTCACGATATTACCTTTTTCTCTCAAACTTGAAGAAAAAAATAGCAGAGAACGAGTCTTTAAGAGGATACAAAAAGAGAGACAGGAATTAAACTATATTAGACACTGAATTTTGCCTACTTTTTCCATGCTAATTAAAGCAGACACCTCTAATGGTGTTTAACTTGACCTGAATCTGTCTGGGGGAAACTAGGAATGACAATTTCCCTGTTTAGTGCCATACAGCCACACTGATGGAGAAGTGCAAAGATCTTCTTCTACACCCCTGTGTTTATTAAAACAGATGTGCACCACTTAAATTTCCATTGCTCAGTAGTGCCCCCATCACATGCTCATTCCATATACAGTTGCTATCTATTCATCACAAATTAAAATATAGTGCCATTAGGTGTGACTTGAAACCTCCACCCCTCATACTTCTTAAAAGGCCCCTCCTGATATGACCCATTAGATTGAAGGCATAACAGTGAACCACTTCCCCATCTTCTCTCAGTCATTATCGCCTAGAAGGTTTTGGCAACCTTCTCTACTGGTGCATGGCTGAAGGATCCACAGACTAGAACAGGCCACATTTTCACTGACATTTCTACGGTGTGTGTATAGCCTAAACTAAATCCTTTCTACCCGGATGTGCATGAAGAGGTCATGACATCGTGGAAGTCTCCTTTTGACGAATGCGCCCTCCTGTGACAGAAGAACAGTGGCCGCACTGTGGACAGCCCGTTCTCATCCCAAGACGTCATCTAACTAACGCTTTTGACCATACATCAACATCCGATGTTTTAGGGTACCCTTTAACATCAGTTAGATGACGCTATGTGTGCATGGTTCCTACTCTGAGTAACCCCCATATGCGTATTTCCACTGTAAGCCTCCCTGAGCTTTCCCTCGGCAAGCCACCTTGCCACTCCTGGAGTTGAATGTTGCCACCCCACGGGCTGGTTACTCCAGTGCTCCTCCATATGGCATTTCTTTGCCATTGGCTCGTTTTGTTATACTCAAAGTCAATAGGTTATACTTTCTAAGCGAAACCCCATTCTCGTCATCCGATGTAACGTCTCCGTTCCCTACTTATGAATGAGGGTTACATGTGTAACCAAGACATTTTTGCATTTCAATATGGCTTAGATGTAATGGTCAGGCATTTTAAAATATATATAATAAATTAATTTCATAGCAGGTTGCATAATTGCTCACATCTTGTAAAAGCATGGTTTGCCATACTAAAAGTAGTATATTTTGATTTCCCCTACAAAATGTGAGTTTTAAAGCCACAGTACATAGCAGCCATGAGGCATTAGCATGTGATTGATTTACAGAATAGCACATTGTTTAGCCCTCCAGCTAGTCACTAATCATATAATGTCATTACAATTAGTTGACCACATTTCTCATACATATTTTCCATAATATTACTATCCAGCCTACAGTGTAAAACACAAACATAGTTTTAAATAAAACATGAAAGTTTTTTTTTTTGCTACTGGTTTTCCCTTGAGTTACATTGTATTTTGATAGACTGAACTGAAGAACAAGAAACCACATCAGCAAAGTTAACTTTCATTGTTGCCATAACTTTTGCATGACAATGGAGCATTTAAGCATGGTGCTGAAAAGTACATCATAATTTAATTTAACACTCACTTACTACCATACTACAGGTATTTAAAGGCATCACAATCAGGTTGCTTCTCCATTCATACAAAATATAAAGTAATTCTCCCTTGCAAAATCATGTTTGTTTCCATTTTTGAATCAATGCAATTGTTCACTTTCGAGAGTGGACAAATATGGTGTTAGGTGACATTATTGTTTAGGACAAACTGTGCAGAGCTACAGTGTTGCTGCTTCTGACAAACTCATACTGGCAAGCCAGACATCCACAGCCAAGCTCTGTTAAACAGCACTTTGAATCCATTGTCTTAGCTCTTTTACCTCAAACACACCTCCTATCTGACTCGCTTTCTTTAAAAAACACATTCCTGTGGGGGGAAAAGAGCTCACACTAGCCAGAAGTGATTTGCTCATCTAACTGCCTGATGCTTATCGCCTGGCAAAACTGGAAGATGTTAAGGTGAAAAAAAAATAATAATGAATGAATGAAATAAAATAAGTAAATACATAAATCCAACTTTAAAATATATTTTGGCTAAATGCTAAATGTATTTTATATACAGTCATATGCAAAAGAAAAAAAAATCATCTACATGGCAGGTCTTAAAATTAGGAAATACAACCTCAGATGAACAATAACACATGGCATATTACACAGTGTCATTATTTATTTAACAAAAGCAAAACCAAAATCCAGAAGTCATGAGTAGAAAACCTACATCATTAGTTGCTATGGAAATTAAACCGTTAATGTAGTCAAAAAAAAAAAAAAAAAAAAAAAAAAAAAAATCCGTCATCATTTCCTCACCCTCATGTCGTTCCAAACCTGTATGACTTCCGTCATGTTCTGAATACAAATTAAGATATTTTCTAAATGAATTATTATCCATATGAATTGAGCGTTTTTTTTTAAATTTTCTGAAGAGACACAACTGCTTCACATTATGAATAGATTGAATTTAGACTTTTATTCACATAAAAATTGATCAGCGAACATAAAAGAAAGCTCAACCTTATTTTCCCGACGTGCAAGAACAAACCTCAACACAAGAGAATGAGCCTCATTGGTTCTCGCACATCAAGCAAGCATGTTGGAGCTTCTGTTTACCACAACTGATGTGTGAGTTGATGAATGTTTAAATTGGTATAACACCCTCTTTCTCCTGCCAGTGAATGAAATCATATCCCTGAAATCATGCAATCATACCTTCCACAAAGATACGTATGTGATGAAAAAAAAAAACTGTGAAATAATACCTCCGTGGAAGATCATAGCCAGATTCTGATGAGGTTCAAGCCAATGTCTGTGTTTTTGTGGGTGACTCTGGGTCGAATCAGTTCTACAGACATGTTTCCCTCAGGGCCATATCTCATTGTCAGCAAATGTTTGATAATGTGTTAAGCATTAGCTCAAGCTCAGTCTGAAATCTCCATCGCATGCTGCAGGGCAAACAGCCAGTTTCTCCATATTCCTCTCATCTCCACATTAAACATCCACTTTATTTATTTATTAATTTATTTTTACTTTCTGTGCATTAATTTCACATGCGGACACTGGATTTAATGTTCAAATGGACCGAGCGATTAAATCCTGTCTGGCATAATGATGCCTTGATTTGAGTTTGTGTTTGTCATATTTACCAGTGATGGATGGTTTGTGCTTCCTATCACTGCTATTTCAGAACGTGCCGGAGCATTTGTTCCCATCCTTGTGCATTAGGGTTTATTTGTGTGTTTGTGCTGAAGAGCTAAGCTCAAAGGAGCAGAGGGCTTAGAAGATAATCAGAGTCTTTCTTCATGGTCATTTATCAAGACCAGGCTCTCACAACAGGCAGACCTGAGCTCTGAATCAGCTGCTACAATTACCATCATCAGGTGGTCACGGTTAAATGTGTTTGAGATGTTACAAATCAGGCCTGCTTTAAAAGGTTGGGGACATATTTAACAATGGCTGTTTTGCTTACACACCATCTGCCATTTTTACATCAAGGAGGAGATAAAAAGTCTAAATAGTAGATGAATTACTGTGAAGATGGTGGGGTGGGATGGATGAATGGACGAATGCATTTAATGTGAAGTGTGAGGTATTCAAAAGTTTGGAGTTAGTAAGATTTTGTCAATTCATCAAAATTAATCCTGCAATATGTTTTATGACTTCCACTAAAATATTAAGCTGTAAAACAATAATAAATAAATAAATAAATAAATAAATAAATAAATAAATAAATAAATAAATAAATAAATAAATAAATAAATAAATAAATAAATAAATAAATAAATCAGCTTTGCCATGACAGGATAAAATTAAGTTTTAAAATATATTAAAATAATATTGTAAAAATATTTCACAATATTATTGTTTTAATATATTAAAACATTAAAAACAAACTAAAAAAACCTTATTCTTACTAATTATCTAATACAGCATACTGCTAAAATAATGTACTAGTGTAATATTGTTTGTGATAGTGACTGTGCATTATTTTTTTGCAAGTTACATTGTTAAACAAGTGGGTGCTGACACATTACTGCAATTATGAGTGAATTATCATTCACTTAACTGATTCTTTCAAACATATTGATTCATTCAGGAATTAAACAATTGCTGTCTTGATGAGTGAGTCATTCAATTATTCACATAGCCAATTCTTTCAATCTTCATTCGGGAACAACAACAACAACAACAACAAAAAAAAAAAACAGTACAATTCTGCTTTGAATTAGTTTGGAACTATTTTAGATGGCAGTGCAAAACTACATAAGAAATGTTTAAAATGTAAACCAATTAACTTATTGAATATTTATTGAACTGTTGAATTGAGTTTATTGTACTGAACTGTAAAAGCACAATCACAATCACAGACAATTACCCATTACTGCAGTTTTGTTTCAGTGCAATTGCATACTGGATTATTATTTATGTTAGCCTATATAATGAGATTATATAATTATTAGCCTATATAAAGAGATAATATCATAACATTATTTTGCATTTTCCTTATTTATACCAAGCAGCACATTCTTAGATTTGTAAAACTTGTTCACATTACATACCTTGTTATTTCCAACAAAGCAAAGTCTAAATTTAAAGAGTTCAATTTACAGCTGAGCACCTCTGCTCAGAAAATTACCTTGAATGTCTTGACTCTTGCAGAGTTTCACACACAAACGTATGCACACACAGAGAAACAAGGACTTGGCACTTGACAGCAATTTTTCTTGTTTTATTAACAATAGCTCTCAAGTGAGTTTGCATACAGCTAGATTAAATTCATTCAAAGCTTTCAAGTGCGCAAATCTTTTTTGTTTCCTGTAACATGCACATCGGGCCATTAGCGACACCACATAATCCAATTGCCTACTTTTACACACTCTTTGGTTATCTCATTGGATCTGAAGTTCACATTAGGACTGATCTCAGGGGACTGGCTGTGATTGTATTACTGTACCATCAGGGTACGTTTATCAAATTAGTACTTCAAAACGTCTCCATATGTGCGTGTCTTTATGTGTATGTGCGTGCTCATTTAGGTCAAACAGGAAGTGGTATCTGCTGTCTGGTTGAGATTGATCTCATGACTAATGTTCTCAAGGTCATAGGGGTCACCCCTAAATCCTCGTAGGTCAAACAGCTTCCAGCTTTTACCTCAAACCCATATACTTCAAATGCAGATGCATCTAATCTAGGAGTAATTGCCAATCAAATTTGCCCTCTCGCACACAGCAAGCGTCTGATCTTTCGCTCTTCCATCGCTTTCTCCTTCCCTGTCTTTCTTGGCAGAGGACAGACTGATGTATCACCTAATCGCTCTTGTCCTCGGGGTGTGTGAGTGTGGTTGGGCTAAGGTGAAAGTAACTGTTGAGGAAATTGTCATGATATAGGTTTAAAAACACTGCAGGGTCTGATTTCTCGAATGACTTTTGCACGCTGGGAACCAGAAGGGGAGGTTGGGGATATTGAAAAATGAACTCTGAGGGAGCATTCACACTGGAGTTTTAGCTTCAATTCAGTTCAGTTTCTTTGGATGGTGTGAATGCTGTTTTCTAAACTTGGATGTGAAGTGTCCAAACATATGAAAGCAATCCAACCTAACTTGCAGAAATGAACCAGATGTATCAATATTTATGATGTACAATCTGGATCTCTCATCGCTACTTATCTCTGAAGAAGAAAAAAAAAAAAGAGCCCCATTTCTTGCAATGCACCTGCAGTCGACAGATTAAAATGCCTTTCTGTGGATGTGAAGTTTAATTAAACAATCAAACAAACTGTGAAAGCTTCAGTAAGATTCATCTAATTTTCTGACCATCCTTTCCAGCACTCTTTCCATTACAACCTTCAAAATTTCAATTGAAACTAGAAAAGTTATCTGACACCTCTATTCCTCTCTTTGTGTCTGTGGGATATAGGTGTGAATGGAAAGGTCGAAATTAAATTAGGAATGCTGTAACCAGAGGTGGAGGAGAGAAAGTCAAATTACTTTATAAAATAAAGACAGAAAGAGGAAGAAAGGGTTAAGGATAGGCTAAATGCAAGTAAAATCTTTTAAAAACATGCATTGTTAAATGTTTTAATTATTGTGGATGTCTCAATTAATTTCTGTGCTTTTTTCATTTGGTGTATGGTGTATGTGTGCAGAGAAACTCTACAATCAAACAAGTTTAAGGCAGTAAAATGTGCATATGTATACAGTTGATTTTGGTTGTTTCCAGGTTGATTTTACAGCAGCAGAAAATAGCAAATCCTTAATTTACCAAAACATACTTGCTTGTCTCATTTATCTCTCCCTGCAGCAAAGACTAAGAGAGACAGACACTAGGGAGCAGAATTACTCCAGAAATGTAAAAGAAATGGGCAAGAGTGGAATGGAAGAAGAGAAAATGGAGCTCATACATCTTCTGTCTCTTCTGGCTAAGGAATCAATTTGTATTATATATTTAAAAGATATTCTAATATAGTACAATATTAGTTAAATAATATTCATGCATTCCTATCCTCTCCCTTTGTATTATACAAAAACATCATAATTTGTAATTTATAGAAATGTATTATGGAAGGTCATAAATTTGGTTTTAAAGTGCTGCTTTAATAGTTAGAACAATTTTAAACAAACTAAAGGACTCATTAATTTGTTAGTTATATAGTCTTAATACATGTTCTTTAAAGCATGTACAGTATATGCTATATGTTATTCATTAAAGCTGTAAATTTCAGGTTAAGGTTACTATAAAGCATAAATAAGGCTATAACAGCTCCCTTTGTTCAGTTTTTCTGTCCTCCTGTCTCCAGCCCTGTCATGTTAGTTTGAGCGCCTCTGATAAAAGCCTGGTCTCTACTCTTCACAGCAACACTCCAAAGCTTTTACCCGATAACAGCAAAGAAAAGGGTAAGAGATGAAAGACTGGACACATACACGCACAAACCCACCAACAAATATACTTGAACATGACCAAAATACACAAGAATGACATTACAGTATGCATGCTCCTTACACGAGTGCAGGTACAAAAGCACGTCCAAAAGAAGCACCCTC
The DNA here is from genome assembly GCA_038021265.1 of Cyprinella venusta. Taxonomy (NCBI): domain Eukaryota; kingdom Metazoa; phylum Chordata; class Actinopteri; order Cypriniformes; family Leuciscidae; genus Cyprinella; species Cyprinella venusta. Next base: position 21,756,474 of record CM075867.1, read on the forward strand.
CAGCAGATTAGCCTTAGAGGAGGACAACACAAAGAGATGAAAGCGAGAAAGAGACATCTGTGTTGGTTATGGGTAGCACATGTTCTCCTTCACCAAACTCCCATTTAGAGACCCATGACAGGCTCAAATTTATAGCCTGAGGTAATACACCGTGACCCAAAGGACCAAACACATACACTTTGACTGAATTTGTTTACTTCCTTAATGTCACAGTTGTGTTTAGGAGGAAGGTTGTAGGTTGTTTTTCTATTTCTACGCTCACCAGTGGAAAGTCCGTGAGGGAGTTTTACAATGAGGTTTGCCGTCACCTGTCCATTATGTTTGCACAACCATAGTAGCAGTACAACTGATTTCAACATTGACAAAAATGAGCAATTTTTTTCTTGTTTCTTAAGCACCAAATCAGTGCATTTGAATGATTTCTGTTGGATCATGTGACACTGAAGAATGGAGTAATGATGCTGAAAATTTGATCACATGAATAAATTACATTTTAAAATGTATTGTAGAAAAGTTTTAAAATGCTATATAATAATATCTGTGAGGTATTTTGAGGTAAAAATTCACATACACACTCTGGGGACATCTACGACCTATTTTACATCTTGTGAACTGGCCATTATACCACCCCTGTAACGATATCAGTCTGAATGGACGAAAAATAACATCCCTTGTTAGATTACTAATCAGAGGAGCCACTGTCAGCCTCCTTGTTTATTTGTCCAGTTATTGTAGATGGTAAATCAAATTTGTAAAACAATACTTAATTGTTTCGCTTACATATGTGAGGGGAATCCAACCCGATCTCACAGGAATTCGTACGAATTTTACGAGGTGGCTAATTCGTAACAATTCGTACGACCTCACTCGTACGAATTAGTACGATTTTTGTGAAATCGTACATATTTTACGAATTGGCCAATTCATATGAATTCGTACGATTGACCTACCCCTAACCCCGCCCCTAAATATAACCATCACGTGGGTTTAGGCAATTCGTACGAATTCGTACGAGTGAGGTCGTATGAATTAGTACGAATTAGCCACTTTTGAATCACTCGTACGAATTCGTACGAATTGGTCGTGAGATAGGGTAGGGGGAATCCCTTGCTTCTGATTGACAGCCACTGTTTTAACCCTCGGCAAAGTGTGCATATATGATCGAACTAAGCCTTTTCTCCATGTTGGTTCATGTGCACACGTCTATACACATAATCTTGCTCTTTTAGTACATGCGTGTCACACTCATGCAGTTTTAAATGAACAGTTTTAAATCATTCAAATTTAGTGCCTTTGGTTTAAACATTTTCCCCCCTCCATTCTTGACAAATGATTCAGTGCATTTAATTATTTTGATAAACTTCCAATGATTGGTTTAAGAGTTTACTAAATAGGGTTGTGTCTGTGTGCCTCTGCGTGTGTGTGTATAGCCTTAAGTTAAATGGACTGACTGTTATTTTAGGCTGGTAGATGTTGATCCTGATTTGTGAGAGTTAAGCTTTGATAAACGAATTGCATCCCCCTCCAATACGGCACAGCCACCAGTGCCCTGCATAAATCAATAGACATTACTGTCACCACAAATCACCCTCACCTCGGTTTCTCTCACATGTATTCAGGCCAAAATTTAGTCATTCCACTCTCATCTCTGTGTAGGTGTGTGTGATCTCTACCATCTCATTCAGTGGAAAAAACTACTTGGTCACTCACGTAACCTCAGTTCCCTGAGTTAGGGAATGAAGTAATGTGTAGCTATACGCAGTGGGAAAACTCCTTTTTCTCAATTTACTGAAAACTATATGTAAAACGGATTTGCAGCTGCATAGCTAGCCCCTTGATGAGAGTCTGGCTCGCTCATAGGCTGTGCTGCAGCAACTGCACATCCAATGGTGCGGGCGCCTCTGAAGTGCAACCAATGAGATCACTCTACGTCATTATACGTCGTAAAGATTACAGATCACAGAGCCCGTCAAGGGGCGTGGCCTCAGCCTATATTAGTCCCTGAATTCACCATTATAGCAGGATTATATGACTGAAGCGACAACTAGCCAGTTAGTATAGTGCGGCTGGCTATACGATACTTTGTTCCCTAACTTAGGGAACTGAGTGCACGTGAGTAACCAAGAAGACACTCGCTCCGTTCCCACAGCTGTCGGCCTCACCTTACTTGCCACAACTATGTATTTGGATATACTACTCTGTTTCCGTATTGTTTTTCGCACAGGGAAGTATAATTTTTTGTGCTATTCATTCAGGAACAAATCAAGTGTGAGTGAGTCACTGAATCATTCATTCAACCGATTCATGCCCTCGTAATCTTTAATCAAAAGTGTTAACCTCACCTCCCCCTCAAAATAACATCTGTTCTCTTCATGTAGTGTCCTGGCAGAGGGTGGTGCTCTATATCCTTCACACCTGACTGAACAATCTGCCATTCAGATCTACCTCCACTAATTTAGCAATGTCCAACTTCCTATGATACAATCAATTACCGAAGGAAAAATCAAATCCCGCCCTACATTTCAGCCCATTCTCATCCCAAGGCATCATCTAAATGCGTCAACATCCGACACAAGTGGCACCCTTTAGCGGCAATATAAGATGCACCTCCTAGTGGTCTAACCCAAACCCACCCCAGACCTAAATCTACCCGCGTCATCTAACTGACGCTAAAGGTTGCCATGTGCGTCGGATTTAGACGCATCATCAAAAGTGTCACATTTTGATATATGCCACAATAGGGGAAAAAAAGAATATAGCCACTTCCGTTTCAGGCTGACTTTACTCTTTTTGAATTCAATGCAAAAAGCCACATAATAACTGCTAATATTGTGTCTTAAATGTACATTTATTTCAATGTACTTGTTTTAATTTGAGGTCTTTGTGGTTTTTAAATTGTGCTCTATTCATGCGTACGCATATCAATTTATGCTAGACTGATCAAGTTGATATGAAGTCATCATATAGCATAGTCTACACTCTTCCACTTGTCATTCTGTTATACATTTGTTATTTTATTATCCTTTTTCTGTTTCTTTGAGTACTGGAATGCTATGTTTTCAGTCAAATTCCTTTTGTGTATGATGCATACTTGGCAATAAAGCTATTTCTCATTCTGATAACTGCACATGCTGGTGTCTTCTCTTAATAAAAAAGAACAATGGCAGAACAGATCCAATATATTTTCTCAAGCATCTAACCTGCTGTAACGCTAAAATCCAAAGAAGATGAAGATGATGATGATAACAATCCAAGGTTTATTAAATAATAGCTAATAAGAGAGTCACCATGCAAGAGAGTGTGTTGAACACAAACAGTACCGGACAATGACCTAAACGAAGGAAATAACTTAAATATACAGCAATGATTAACTAAAAGAACAATAGTAATGAGTAATGAGTAATGTCCATGGTGACAGATGAGTTGGGAACAAAAGAACTCTGTTGTAGAATAAAAGAACAGATGTGATGTATGAAAACAAACTGACTAAACATAACTGTGACACCCATTTTCTTGAAATGTCCAATCCACCTGACTGTTATAGTGGTGTGCTTTATAGCCATGTCAATGAAAAGAAAAGTCTTTTTCAAGAAACTTATGTTATATAATATCCTCTGTTAAATGTAAAATCATAAAAAAACACTTTTCAAATTTTAGATAATGCTTCCCAATGCGCAGTGTAATTTGTTTTGAATGGTTTCTTCCTAATGGCTCTCTGTGGCATGTCTTAGGCCACTGTTAATGGATGAAGAGAGGGAGAAGACTGAACAGACACACTTTAGAAAAAGATTAGTAGAAACTACTCAACAAGCAAACAAGTTATCATTTAGTAGAATGTTGTTTGTCTGAGTATATAGTAGACACACAGAGAAAAGCATCTTTGTGACCTTTGGATATCATTGGACCAGTAAAAAAATACAAGGAATGTTTAAAGCAATATATCTTACATATATATATATATATATATATATATATCTACATATTGATCTTTTATTTACCATGCACACAACAAACATCAGGGTCGAAATATCCATTATTCCTTCGTTACTGCTTTAAACAACATCTAATCTATCCATCAATAAAATGTGTGCCACTACAATGAATTGATGCTTGGCTTGAGGTGATCTACATGTCCTTGCCTGTCACACCGACTGGACTATGAATGAGCAAATACACACATGTTGAGGGAAGTGGAACATGGGAACCATCGATTATGCAGTGTTTTTATTATGAAAACATGCACACTGTTATCCATATATTCAAAAGGAATTCAGATAACATGCCTTTAAGAATATATTACACTGAGATACAAACATACTTGACATGCAGAAAATACATCTGTAATGGTCTTTTACTAATGGTCTTTTCACTAAAAGAAATAACTGGAAGGTATAGCATATCCTATAACTTTCAGCAACGTGGTCAAAGTACCTATATGTACCAAGGTTTGTATTTGTTCATTTTATATTAGTCACAAGTGTCATCTAGTCAAACAGTACAATATTAGCAGTGTTCTGGGTTAGAAGAGTCTTAAAATTCATAAAAAAAGTTTGAGGTAAGCTGGTTAAGATGATCAAAATGCTTTCATACTAAAGGAAGAAAGTACATGTTAAACTACCTTTTTGTGTACTTGTTCAATAATTCATGGCAGCAGTGATTCAAGAACCTCCCGTATGTAGTTTTGGACAGCAGAATAAGATGTCTATATTTCTATTTGGTAAGGACCATCTCCCTCTGTGGCTATAATATTCATCAGGCTTTGGCTGCATGATGGGATGTCCAGGGACAGATGGTCAGCACGGTTCTGCACAGAAGCCACGGGCATGATTGCGTCCAGCCCGTGGAGCGCGTTTGTGAGGTTTAATGGGCTGACTAATCAGAGCGAGAAATAGATGCATCTAAATTAGTCTCTGGGATCACCAGAGTTCAACCACACACATGCATAATGAAAATCATTCGAAAAGCAGTCTGTAATGCAACCTCTCAAAGCCTCATACCTAAATGAACTAAAACGCACACTACTTTCATTCTTTGAGAACATTTAATCTGCATTCTAGAAAGAGACGTGCATGATTTCAATGTGCAGCAGTGTATTGTGATGTAATGCCCACATCGTTAAACCAGAGTAAAATAAACCGAAGTCATTAGCAAGTTGAATTCCACATTCGTCTTACGAGTGTGAAACGTCATAATAACAAATAACTTGTCTCACAAAACTGATGCCATTTCACACAGATCTCACAGCTACTTTGACAAATTTTTCAGAGCTGTCAGTGTAGCAAAAGGCCACCGTAACAAGCTGACAAAGCCACATTTGAAAGCCCACAGAAACACACACATTTCTCAGATGCCAGGAAAACCGGCATCTCAAATCCCTCTTGACACGGAGCGGTCCAAACTTCCGAAGAGAGTACTTCTATAAAGCCACAGACTGAATAATATTCACTGCTAAAAACTCCACATGAAGGATCCACAGTCAATTTTTAAAGTGGTCATATCAAGAGGGATCCAATTCTGCTTGATCTTTTGAAATATTTTTGAAAAAGAGTTCATTGTATTATCAACATATACTGTAACTGTAAATTTCCTAGTGCTTAGAAAAAAAATGACAAAAACATATTAAGCACTTAAGTGGCGTCAAGTCTGCATTAAAAAAGTGCAAACGAAACCATCATATTTTAATGTCAGCGGCTTGCATAATAAAACATGTAAATAGAAGTGAGAGATGGGAAACAGATTGTCAATACAAGAATTACTGTCTTTCCAATATATGGGTATACTAGACGCACAACCACAGCAAAACCCCCGAGACATACATCTCTCTGATCTCTCAATGACTTCCAAACAGGCCTGTAAGAATTCAATCAATTTTCTAAATTGATTTTTCGCCATGGACAATTTGCTTGACTATTAGCGTGTCACCCATAACTATGCAGGGGATTTAAACCAGAAGGAATGTGTCTGCGTGAGAGTGTTCAGACAGAAAGAAGACCGTCTAGATATCACACGCACACACATGCACAAGGCCATGTAATTTGCTTTTGTAAGGGGAACAGAGAATAATGAATGTAGAGTAAATAAAGCTTTGTACTATGTAACCGCCAATTATCTGGTGTGGATGATCCAAGTCTCTTAACATTAAAATAATAATGGTGAAACTCCAGCATGTAAAATCAACAAAATGTTCAACAGAGGAAAAAAAAAAAAAAAAAAAAAAAATCTGGTTAAAAATAAAAATTAGAATCTGTCACAACACACATTTAAACTGCAAGTATCAGAATCAGCTAAAATAATTTTAAAAGAATTACATATTACCATTAAAATTATATTAAGGATTTAGCCAATTAAAATACTTTACACAAGACACAACCACAAATCTGTGCTAAAAAGGAAACAAGCCATTTTGGAAAGTTCAGCAGACCAACCGCAAATGAGTTGTGGAGAATAACTGCTGAAAGTGAACTACATTATTGTTCAAAAGACTGGGTTCCTTCAGGTTTTCTTAAGCTGCATTTATTCGATCAAAAATACAGTAAAAAGCTCAAAAGCTCAAAAACGCTCGGTTTTAATGGGTGTCTCGCACCGAAGACTTGGAAGTAAACGCCCACTGCTGTGAGTGGATAACAGTTTGCATATTATAATGAGTTTCAACTCACTTGCTTATGCAGCGACTGTCTTCTTCCACAACCAGGCACTGCACAGTATTTTGTAAACACAATGTTTATTGCTCGGTAGCTCAATCCGGTTTGTCATCATTAGGTAGGCCTATGTTATTTAGCTATGTGTGTAATTAGTGAATCGGTGGGCGGGGCTAAATAAGCCGTCCGTGTTGAAATAAGCGTTGATCTTCTTCTGCGGGGGTTGTGTTTGAAAAACGAGTCGTTTGCTCAGCCTGGTGTCAATAAAAGCTTTTATTGGGCTAACAAGGACGTTTTCAGTTCCGAAACTTACAGGATATTCTTATAATATGATGAACTCTTAGATGTCAAACGCTCAAGGAAAATTTGATTTCTCAGTTCCCTTTAATCCACTGTAACATTGAAATGTAAACCTTTTTAGTCATTTCACCAATTTAGTTTCAAGCTAATCAACACAGACTGACAGTTTTAACTCACTGAGATAACTTTGTTTTACAATAGGGGTCATCTAATTTCTTCCAATGTAGGTAAACCTCGAGGATGTATTTCGTTTCTAGATCAATTTAAATCTTAATGTTTACTTCTGCTCTGGTTCCTGTTTTTCCAGGCCTTCTTCAAAACTGACAGGGTTACACTAACTTCTTTGCTGTGCAGCTTATATGACAGACAGACTTGAGTAATTGTCCTCTTTATTACTTCTTTATTACAGCCGGGAATCTCGAGCAGTTCTCAGAGAATCTCCCAAAAATAAGCAATAAGCATGGCCGGTGGATCTCAGACAAATCCCATTGAGAATAAACCTGTAAAATACAAATATGAATAGAAAGGATGGCAAAATTGCATTAAACTTTACTTAATTTGATTGGTTCTTCATACTAGGTAATCAAACTCTTTTTTTAGTTTGATGCAGAGTTTAGACACCTGCCTAGTTTCTTTTCCCATATTTGTTATTTATACACACACACACACACACACACTCAAAGTCACAAGTTTCCCATTGGGTTCGTAAAGTACATTCTGTTCAAATGTTAGATGTTAAATTAGATTAGATGTTAGCCTAACATGGTTAGTTTAATATAGTTACATTTTCCCACCACAAGCGCAAGATCAGACGATGACCCAAGAATGTCAACACAGCACAATATTTCACTTTATTTGTGACTTGTTTGGCCCTGTAAACCCGTGTAATGAATTTTCAATGGTGAGCAAGTCGTTTTTCATCATCCTTGTCAAATTTGGAAAGCAAAAGAGAAAAATAAACTTTCAAGTACCTATAGCCACTTGGTGATGTGCGAACAACAACAACAACAACAAACAATTTATTAGTTTAAAGTTTATGTGAGTAGATCAAATTAGTGATAACTGTCTATCTCTCATATGAGTTTGTTTATGGGGACTTGCAATGCTCTCTGGGAGATTTATGATCACATGCCTGCTGAGATAACACAGAGAATTCACACTAGAGACCAAGACACACCACATTTATATATTTCCTATCTACTTTATGTTCTCATTGTGTCCTTGACAGATAGCGATTACACGCGACACAGTGCAGACCCCAAAGACTGCATATCTAAAAGTAACACCAGTGTTAAATATGCCACAAAACCAAAGATCCACCACTGCCCTCTCCTTGACCTTCACTCAAGCAGGTAGAGTAGCTTCCATGAAGGAGGTATGGAGTTAAAATAGCTGATGACATTTTCTCTAATGAAGCCAGCTTTGCTGAGTGGGAGTGGTCAGTATCGCTCTGCAGTTCCTGCGGGCGACGCATCAGAAATGTCCACGAGTTAATTAGGTAAATGTCACGCACTCAGAGACGCGGCAGACAACAGCTCCTGTCTACCTGCTGCGAGAAATATTGCCAAACCTTGAAATGACGTGACCTCATTAATTTCTCCAGACGTCTCCATAGTTGCACTAGATATTTAGCTTTTCCCTTCTCTTTTTCTCTGTTGTTGCCGGTCTACTAAAGTACACAAAGTTTCTAAGACAGACAGTGAAAGTTTCACACTTTACCAGGTCTTGCTTTATGCTTCTATTTTTTATTTGTTGGTTTATCATTAATCAAAGAGTTCCGTTAAGAAGGATTACTCTTATGTGACCAAAGAGAGACAGAAAGGATTAGACTTCTTTCAGGACCCGCTGGAATCAATACAAAGTCCTATCCATCCTTCTCAAGCAAATGTGTCACACATTCATTCTCATTCAAAATACAAGTGTGGTATTACAATGTATTAACAAATAAAATAAAAAAATAAAAAATAAATAAAATGCACAGACACAGAGTCCAAATCAAGTTCCAATATTATTATTTTTTTACTTGAGTCCAAATGTCAGATTTACGTTTAAGTACTAATATAGTGTAGTAATACTAATAAATCTCCACAATGTCTGGTGAGTGTTCCACATGAAGTAGCAGTAGGTTGATGTGTCCAAATGTAATAATTTGAGGAGAATCTTATGGACATTTCCACGAATCAGAAGATACCATGTGCCATGACCATGTTTTCATGGATTTTATGGAGGAAAATAAAGGTTACAAACATTTTATTTACTTCATCATTATTTACTTACACGAGTCAACCATACTTGGCAATGGTCTGAGAGAAATAATGAAGGCAAATAATGTCTGAGACAAATAATGAATATAATTAATGATGCTGAGAGCATGAAATGGGGGTAAGTTAGAACAATACAATTATTAGTATACCAGTACATTATAATAAATACTAAAAATATATTATATTTGAACAATATATTTGAACTCTTTCTTTCAAAACAGGCACAACTAGGATAAATCATTCACTGTATACTGTCTAAAACAATTGCAACTCAGAAACATTAGAAACATTATTTCATGAAATTAATTATACTAAAAGGCATTTCAAGAGGCATTTTAAAAAAAGGGAACAGCGTAAATAATGGCATTCTCTGAAACAATGCTCTGCCTCTTACTCTTAAAATCCTGTTTCTGTTCTAGCAGAAACAAAAACGCTTTATCTCTCAAAGGACGCCAATTGTTCAGTGGATTCTCAGACATCATTTTGCTTTCATTTTTTAAAACAACAATTTAACAAAAGTTGTTTTGGAAGCTGAGGTGTGGTGTTGATTTTGATGTTGAACACATTCATCAGAGATGTTGTTTACTCATGAGCAGCCGCTAATAATGAGGCCCTCAGCAGGTTTGTGTTTGCGTTCTTAATCAAGCTAATGAAGTCCAAGGTCAACACAGAAGAAAGACAAAGATTGAGGAAAAAAAGTTTTCGAAGAAGAATTTGTCAGGTGTATACAGAAAAGTCATACAGGTTTGGAACAACATGACGGCGAGTAAATGATGACATAATTTTTATTTTATTTTTAGGTGCCTATAAACAGGAGAGCAGTCACAAAACTGAACCCTAAACACAAGTGTTCGCTTATGTAAAGGAACTGCTCAGTCAGCACAGCTGCATTGTTTAGCACATTATTATCAGTTCACGGGTGTATCTGCCGGCCATTTCTGTCCTGTGTCACACTTAATTCAGTCTCTCCTTCCCTTCCATCCCATGTACCGTCTTACCTTAACCAGAAGGCCCTAATTTATGTCCATCACCCATTGTGCTGAATGACGTGCTGGACAGGGCTATAGATTCTGCAGGCCGAGAGGAGCTGTATTCAGCAGATGATATGGAGCAGCATCGTAATGTGATCAAATTTTCCCCTAGACGCCCAATTCTTCCCTCTCGGCTCAGAAATTCTCTTTTCATTAGTGCTGCTGGCTAAGGCAAGCATCAGTGTTACTATTTTTCATTTAATCCATCTGCTAAATGCGTTAAATATAAATGTAAATGTGAAGTATGGCTTTAAACGGCCCATAAGTATTAGAAAGCCTGAAAAAGGAGATGCCAAGAATTAATGGGTATAGCATCAAATAGATATCCAGCTGTAGCAGAGGCATTTAGTAGACGCTCCTCTTGTCTTATATGGTTTCTCTTGACCATGTAATGTTGCACAAGCTGGAACATTTAAGTTGACCACTTGACAGACCGCTGCACCTCCCAATACTGATGCGGTAATAGTCAGCAACTTCTAAATTAAAAAAACACCCTGACAAAAATCAAAAGAGGCATTGAAACCTCTCTGAATTCTCTTTGAACCCGTCTGCTTCTCCTGAAGGAAGTTAAGTTATGACAACAAGCAAAAGCGTAAAATTAGAGCTATAATTTGAGAGAAGCAGGGGCCTGTCGTGACTCAAGAGAGCAAATATTATTTATTCTAGTGCCCTGTGAAAGATGTCCAATAAAAGACCAATAAGTTTCAAAAATGAAGAGTACTCCTTGTGATTGTCAGCTGAGCAGCCCAATGATTACTGTAATGTGAAACAAAGTTTGCCTGTACATTATTCCAATTCTTAAACGACTACAGACAGAGTAAGTCAATAGACACAGGGCCCTATTTTAACAATCTAAGCATTATGATCTAAAGCGCAAGTGCACTTAGGACGTGTCTGAATGTTTGCAAGTTGAACGATGGGAAAAATGGTCGGCGCAACCGGAGCATGGTCTAAAATAGTTGTCCCTATTCTGTTAATGAGTAATTAACTGTGTTTTGCGTGAAGCCAGTTGTGCCCACGCCAGTTGATGCTGGAATTTGCAGGCGGAAAGACTAAACGCGTCTCCAGAGAGCAAATGGATCTGCTCGTGCGGAGGTTAAAACGTGAGAGTAGACCATGCGGGACAAGCTGGATTCCACCATATCATCAGGTACACAATACTAATCTTTATACTGTAATCCTTTTATCTTTAATATTTCCCAGCCAACATTTGTATGTGGGGCCCATATGGGTATGAAATGGGCTGAAAAATGGGCCCCATGTAGGATTGTCCGCGGGTTACGTAATGGCCCCATGTTCATTGCCCAGATAAATTCCATGTAGGATTGCACTTGGTACTAAGCCGGACCCAAGTGGGCAACATGCACAAGACCCATCTCGGGCCCAGCTTTAACCCAGCCGACATTTGTATGTGGGGCCCATGTGGGTTTGAAATGGGCTGAAAAATGGGCTCTGTATGGGATTGTCCACGGGTTACATAATGGCCCCACGTTAATTGCCCAGATGAATTTCATGTAGGATTGCACTTGGTACTAGGTCGGACCCAAGTGGGCAACTTGCACAAGACCCATCTCGGGCCCAGCTGTAACCCAGCCGACATTTGTATGTGGGGCCCATGTGGGTTTGAAATGGGCTGCAAAAATGGGCTCTGTATGGGATTGTCCGCGGGTTACATAATGGCCCCATGTTAATTGCCCAGATGAATTTCATGTAGGATTGCACTTGGTACTAGGTCGGACCCAAGTGGGCAACTTGCACTAGACCCATCTCGGGCCCAGCTGTAACCCAGCCGACATTTGTATGTGGGGCCCATGTGGGTTTGAAATGGGCTGCAAAAATGGGTTCTGTATGGGATTGTCCACGGGTTACATAATGGCCCCATGTTAATTGCCCAGATGAATTTCATGTAGGATTGCACTTGGTACTAGGTCGGACCTAAGTGGGCCACATGCACAAGACCCATCTCGGGCCAAGCTTTAACCCACCTGAAATTTGTATGTTGGGCCCATGTGGGTTTGAAATGGGCTGAAAAATGGGCTCTGTATGGGATTGTCCATGGGTTCAATAATGGCCCCATGCCAACTGCCCACATGGATATCATATAGGATCGCACTTATAAACAGGTGGGCCCCAACTGGGCCACATGCACAAGACCTATCTTGGTCCCAGCTTTAGTTTTTTGTGGGTACTACAAGATTACTATATGGGCTGAAATACGGGCTTTAAGTGGGTTTGTCCATAGATTCCATGCTGGCCCCAGCAACTTGCTGGATTCAGGATTTCACAGGGCTTTAGGTGGGGCCCAACTTGGAATCATGCATGTGGCCCAACTAGGGATCATCTGGGCTCCATCTAAATAAGTAGCAACACCACACAAACAAGTTTTAAATCATTAGAGCACACAGTGATATTGAAATATTTTCAAATTTCAATTTTATTAAAATTACTCATCATCATATTATGCTATATTCTAAAATTCCTGGGACAATATTTAAAGAAGCAGATTTATGTCAGAGTATACAGTATCTCTTTAATGTTTTATACCTATTTGTTAAAGTACATATTTTGAACCTGTATTTGACCCAGTCTTTACTGAACATTTGAACAAGATATAAATTGGTGACAGAAGAAGCAGCAACTATACAGTACATTTATCAGCTTACACTGCAGACAGTCATTTGCAGTTCTAGACACTCTCCTCCTCCATCTCTTGTCCTGGACTATTTTGAGAGTTCCCTCTTAATTCCTGGCCAGTTGATCTGTGTTCCTCTGCAAAACAATTTTATTTTATTTTATTTTTTAGGGATTTTGATTTTAGAAAAAACATGTTACTGACACATATCACAAAACCTTATGCCAGAACAACAATTTTTACTCAGGATAAAAAAAAAACAGCAAATAAATTATAAAGGAATAGTGGCGGTTTTGGAATGTCACTAGAAGGGCATTTGGGAAATCAATAAAAACAGTTTATAAAGCATGCATAATAAGTAAGTATAATGATTTATGATTGCTTTTAAAGTAAAATTAGGGATTCTTCGATCAATCGGCCAGATATTAGGGTTAGGTTAACTAAGTAAGTAAGTAAAAGTTTATTTATATTATAGCACCTTTCACAGGTACAAGGCCACAAAGTGCCTTACAACAAAAACATTAATATCATAAAATACACACAATAAAAGCATAGACAGTACATGATCATGTCATGTAACACAGGTAGAAAAAGCCTGAACAAATAAATGAGTCATAAGTCTGCATTTGAAGGCATAAACAAACAGGGTATATACAGTAATCCTTAAGTTAAATTTACTACTTTTTAATATCTTTTTTACTACCTTCAGATATTTTTTTAAAACCATCACGACACTGAATTGCAAGTGTTAACCAGCGACCTTTCTATTACACAGATTTTGACATTTACAACATACAAAAATGAATAGATTTAGAGCACACATTCCATTTTTATGTTTAATGGATTGCATTTGCGACAGAAGCGCATTAGCTCCCATCCAGTTAACATTCATGTTTTTTTACACACCAAACAATAGGGAATGCATTGACATCACTTTCCCACCAGTACAACCCCCCTAAGTCTGACTGAGTGGCAAAAGATCTGCTGCGTGACTAGATTTAAGAGGGGAAAATGCGAAAATGCAACTAAAACGAACAATTTGATGAATTTGAACTGAATGATGAACTAAATGTTGGACTCAATTTAGTGTTCCTAACAACTTACTAAAGATCCAGTGATCCTTGGATATTGACATGCAGCCAAGCAATCGTGTCACCTGACATTTATGTTTGCCTGATTTCAATACCAGGGAAATAAAAGCAATATGTAGACCTACAAAAGCAAAAGCAAATTTGCCTGTGAATGCTTTATATAAATACAATTTAGGTAGGTCTAAATCTGGGCGATCACTTATATCAGGGTTATATAGCCTCTATATATCGTCATATCGTCCAGCCACTGAATATGACGTCAGCATCAAACAGACAGAGATGAAAGATCTTTGATTGTGCCCAGATAAGCTAAAGCCCATTTTTAAACGGACTAACGCAAACACAGAATGGGACACCTGATAGTCTGAAAAAAATAATACCTAATTTTTTAAAAAAAATAATACCTCTCAGACTACATTTAACACTTTTAAAAGCCTTAAATTTGACAATTTTGATTTATCACTTTTTAATACTTTTTAAAACCCCGCGGACACCCTGTCAAAAGAGCGCATACAGTGGGAGGGGGTTATTAAACGCCTTCTGAAGCAAAGCCATGAGTTTGTGTAAGAAAAATATTCAGTAACGCTTTAGATTACAGCCCGGAATGTACTGTGTAATTAAGAGGAATTTACAGTGTAACTTTATGCAATTATAGTGTACCTATAAAATACTTGCATGTAAGCATATGGGTAAAGTTTTGGGAATAAAGGGGTAACAACTAGGAGAATTAAAAATATATAAATACTGTAAGTATTATAGAACTAAGGGGTACTTATTCTACTATTATGATACAACAATCTTACATTTGGTAGCAATTTAGTGAGTACATACACTGCAAACCTTTTTGTAAAAATTGTGTATCAATACTGTATAGTTTTTTTTTTAAATGACAGGGTACATATCTAGGCATTTATACAAATCTTTATTATTTTTTAAAAAGAAATTATAGCAAAAGTGTATATGTTTAAGTTTTGGCTAACATGTTTTAGGGCAAGAAAAGCTAAGACTATAGAGAGCCTAAGTCCCGCCCCTTCGCTTCCGGCTCATGGGACCTTATTTCGGAAAAAATATGAATGGTGGTCAATGGCGAGAGACAACTTATCTTTTTATTCCGTCTGAACTGTGCCCTCAATTACACATATGATGTTTGTGAATTTAAAAGATGATTCTCAAAGTCAAAAACGTCGCAGTTTGTCATACAACAGAAGAGTAACTTTTAGTTTTATGGGAAAATCGCTCTATGAACTACATCTCCCGGGAAACGAAACGAGATCCGCTGCTCGTGTGTGTGCAGTCTGGTACAAAACACTCAGGTAGGACGGCGTAAGGTTACGATTATAACGTAAGACTGTGGGAACAATGACAGACAGCCTCAGTAAAGTTAGCTTCAGTCATTGAGAGAAAACGTGCGCCTTTGGGGTTTGTAGTCTTTGTAATTACGTATTTTCACAGTCTTATACCTCAACGGTTTTACATCAAACTGCGACTTTCTTTACTTTAAAATGTATCTTTTAAATTGACAGACATCATATGTGTAATTCAGGGCACAATTCAAACCAGATCAAAATATTTGTTGTCTCTCGCCATTGACTACCATTCAATATTTTTCCGAAATAAGGTCCCATGGTGGGCGACCGGAAGGGGAGGCTCTCTATTGCAATTTTTGGTTTGTTTGATGTGGTTACAGGGTAAGTGGTGCTTGTATAATAAATAAAAGTTTCCAAGTCAGTGATATAAAACTGTGTATGTATTTTTATTGTACTTACCCTGTAACTACATGGAACAAGGGGGTAACAAGCACCACTACATGAAACAAGAGTATCTTTCCTCAATATTTAAGCAAAAGTTGCAATAGTTTTCGTGTTAGTGCACTTTTGTAAAAAAAGACGACTTTAGAAATGCATATTATGTACCCTGTATTTTTTTAAAAAGCCTGTAATTTTACAGTAGGTGGTTCACCATTATTTCAAAAGGGTACGCAGTGTATATTCTCGCTAAATTACTCCCAAATGTAAGATTGTTATATAATAATAGTAGGATAAGCACCCTTTAGTTCTTTAAGACTTACAAATAATTGTTTAATTCTTCTGGTTGTTACCCCCTTATTCCTCAAACTTAAAATATTGTTCCCTTATACTTATATTGTAAGTATGGTATAGGTACACTATAATTACCAAAGTTTACGCTGTTAAATCGCTTTAATTACGCAGTACTTTCCAGGCTGTAATCTAAAGCATTATCAAATATTCATATTTAAAACTTTATTAAATAAAATAACCAACTTCCGGCCAAGCAAACATACAGATTGCACTTAAGTGTAAAGTGCAACTTATGCAGTTTTAAGTTGATATTTACTCTACGCCATTATGCACTACACTACTTCTGACTTCTGCCA
The DNA here is from genome assembly GCA_038021265.1 of Cyprinella venusta. NCBI lineage: Eukaryota > Metazoa > Chordata > Actinopteri > Cypriniformes > Leuciscidae > Cyprinella > Cyprinella venusta. Next base: position 21,772,825 of record CM075867.1, read on the forward strand.
ATCACAGTGCGCAGCTAACCCAATACTCGGACATTCTCTCCACGTCCATTGAAATGCATTGCAGTTAGTCAGTTTTCGTTAGTTTTTTTCTTGTCATTTTAAGTTTAAAATGGTCAAACGGTGCGCATGGGGTATATGCAACTCCGACATTAGGTTCCCAAGAGACTGGGCGACGGCGTGTATTTCTTTACCCTTTCCCAAGCCACTTCTCAACCGAGATAAGTGTCTGCTCTGGATTAAGTAATGCGATTAAGTTATGCAGTAGACCACAACACTGACTAAACATCGATAAATTAAAAAAAGGATGTCTTTTCTGTTCTAAGTTAAGTCAACAACGTATTTGAACGTTATCTTTAAAATCTCTAACGTAATGTTAGGCTAAGTTAGCTTAGCCATAGGTCAATTGCGTAAGTTTGTAAGTAGGCTGCTTATGGCCATTTAGTTGGAAGCTAGTTATTTTACTTTAAAACGTTTTAAATATGGGTATTTTTCAAACAAAAACTTTGCTTCAGAAGGCCTTTATTAACCCCCCTGGAGCCCTGTGGAGTTTATGATGGATGGATGCACTTTTGGATGCATGAGCTTGGGTGAGCTTCAAAGTAATAGTTGCAATCCACTGCCATTATGAAGCTTGAAAGCATCAGGGTGTTTATTAATAAAACTCTGATTGTATTTGTCTGAAAGAAGAACGTGGGCTAATATACACCTAGGATGGCTTGAGGGTGAGTAAATCATGGGCTAACTACTCTAATTAAATTTGATCAATTAATTAATTTTGTCAATTTTAAATTAAGTACAATCAAAACACCTCAACAAGGTTAATAAATCCATACCGGAAGTGACAGTACACTGTAGTAGATAAAGAGCAATCCACCAAATTGCCAGTACGCATCTGGATCCTTGGTCAATCTGGGATGGGGTGGGGTGATGCGTCCTTAAAAATAAAGATTACATATTTTCAATTCCTTTATACAATATTAAACAAAACGTGTTTATATCATACCAACATTTGCGATTATAAAACATTCAGAGAACATGAAAAAATGGTCCCAAATAGCTCCCCGGGCGCCACTGTGTGTGTTTAATACTCACTGCTCTGTGTGTGTGTGCTTGCGTGCACTTGAATGGATGAAATGAAGAGCACAAATTCCGAGTATGGGAAAACCATACTTGGCTACATGTCTCATCACATCACACAATTGTAGCTTTAAAAAAGACAATTGCTACTCCAAAATCAAACAAACCATCTAATAATTTTACCTGTAGCCACATTTATCCTGTTATGACACGTCTGAGGGTCTTTCCCTTGATGTTCTTCCGTGAACTAAATAAAGAGCTCATGATGGTGCCATGTTCTCCTTTCTTTGTCACTTTAGAGGAAGAAAGACATAAAGATAAAAAGTTACTCAGACTTGTCACTGGTAGAGGATATGACTTTTAATGATTAGTATAATATTTTTAACAACATAATAATAATCCCAATGTAAGGTTTAGAAGAAATGGTTAAAACTGACTTACATCTTAATGAAGTTGATAGGCTAATCATGCCGTGGTGGATTTGTCTCTCTGTTGGGTGCCTGCTCTCCCCCCACAAATCTTCTTCCAGTGCTCGATATATAAAAATAAAAAAAAGTAAACAAATCTCTTATCATTAACTGTTCGCAGTTATCAGTTTTTTAAGAGGTGATGTAAAATATTAAGAAACGGGCATATACAAAAACATAAATAACATTTCTCAACTCTTCTGTAGATTCCAGTGTTTCAGAGAGACTGTTTTATCAGTCAAATCAAGTATATAGTGCTTTTCACAATATATCAGTCACTTTACTCATTTGGATTCTCCTTCCCTAGTAAATAAATAAATAAATAACTTATACCAAAGTATATTTAAAACACATTACATACTAATTATACTTCAATTTCATTATTGACACATCATCTAAGAAGACTTTATTACACAATGAAGATTTTTTTCTATAGCCTATAGCTATTACGACAAAAAAAATAATAATAAATAAAGTTAAGTGTACCTAAAGTATATTTGCAATAGTTCCACTTTAGCACAATCAAATGCAAACGTTATACTCAGAATACTACTTAAATCCTTAACAGTCAATGGTTAACAACCCGTTATGTTACACACACAACTCCTAACCTATCCTTACGTCCGTTATCCGTTTATAAATCTCTCGTGTAAGTTATACAGAACATTTCTGGGTAACGTTAATTAACTCCATTCACAGACGTTTTGTTTATCTGCATACTGTATATTCCACCATTAACTATATTAACGCTCTCGTCCACTTATTTGAATGTAATACCTAAACGTTTAAATATTAATGGATCTCAGTAATGATAGTGGAAGATAGCGACAGAAAAAATGTTCTCTTACCTGATCGCCAATATTGCATGATTTTACACATCCAGTCCGACCTTCTTCTGTGTGTTCACATCATCTTCTGTTCTCCTTCGTTTACATGTCACGTCGCAAATTAGTTCAAAATAATAATTGAACAGACATTAGGAAAGACCGAGTAATCTTGCTGTGCAGCCGTCGTCATAACTCAAACTGATGTATTTGAATTTTAAAAAACATGACCAGTAAAAAGGCGCGGAAAGTTGTCATTGGCCAGTTACATAGATGACAGTCAGATTAACCAATCATGATCAAAGAAGGTGAAACAACCAATGTTTCAGTGGTAATGATTTTTTTTTTTTTTTTTCAAATAAAAATGTAATCCTGCAAGCTAAACTTTAGGCACACACACAACATTTTAAACCCCAAACAAAATCGCACAAAGAAAAAAAAAAAAAAAAAAAAAAAAAAAAAAAAAAAAAAAAAAAGTTTATTCTGAACTTGTTGAGATTGAAATTAAATCCATTATTATTGTTAATAATATACTGATTCTATTTCAACACAAATTTAGATTTTTGAAGTGGTGTTTTGATCAAAATATCATAAAATGCTACAATAATAATTAGAAATTAATAATTAGAAATAATAATAATTTAAATGTTATGGATTTCTTGACATGACATTGATTCAACAAGATAAAAAAAACCCTTTTCAACTGTTTAGCATTAAACGTTAAATTAAATGTTACATTACATTCTTTACTCCTGTGCTGCAAATGTGCTTTTTGAATTTAGTTTGGATTTTCCCTTCAAACCCTGCATTTTGCATTCTAACTTTCTTTACTTGGGCTATTTCATCATCTGGACTGAAGTGCCCCTTTCAATAATCAAAACCCTAACCCTAACCCCAATATTTAAAATCTCTAGAATTACATTGTCGCTAACTGACTGACCAGAAAACTCTTGAGTATTTCCATTGAATAAGGGCATTTGGCTGTTGCATAGGGGTTTGATTTATTCTAGCCATCTCTAAGCCATTATAATTCCATTGTTTTGATAGATAAGTAGCTTCTGGAACCCGTTCTTCATATTGTACGGTGACCATTTTTGGGATATTTTGAACCATTTGTATACATTTTAAAATAACTATATTGAGATAAGCATGTCAGTAACTCATAATTTTGCAGTAACAAAATTAGACCACTAAAAGTTGACACTTTCAATATTTAGTGTCAATGATTAGGGTTGGAACTAATTAGCCTTATTCACGGCAGCGCCATCTTTGATTTTTAATGAGAATGAAAGAGAGGCTGTGATGGATAGACATACATCTCTTCAATGGGCCGTACTGTTATTTAACGTGTTTTCAGATTGTTCTGTTTATGAAACACTGGAAAAAATATCTTTCCAAGAAATTTCAGTTGACAAAAAACTCCCGACAATGTAAGCTGTGAAAAAATCGTCAGTAATTGAAGAGTTCAGATGCAAAAGCCTCTAAGTGCCATTTGAAATTTTCTTCTAAAATGATCATTTTATCAAGCTTATATATTCAAGTTCAGTAATTTCACGTGAATGACAATTAATAGGTAATCTTCATTGCAATTTAAGTGAAATTACTGAATTTATATATACAAGCTTGATAAAAATGATCATTCTAGAAGAAAATTTGAAATGGCACTTAGAGGCTTTTGCATCTGACCTCTTCAATTTGAGCTTTATTCAGCCTTTTACAGCGGAGGCCATTGGAAACACGGTAAGTCTATCCCTCACAGCCTCACTCTCAAACCTGTCATGGCGCTGCTCTGAATAAGGTCTATATCTCCTGAACGCCAACACTCCAGGACTGTATTTGAAGAGCCGTGGCCTATACTTTACCCACATACACTATATTGACAGTATTGGGACACCCATCCAAGTCATTGAATATGGGGGTGTTTCAATCACTTCCATGGCCACAGTTGTATAAAATCAAGCAGCTAGGCATGCAGGTGCTTCTACAAACATGTGTGAAAACATAGGTCGCTTTCAGGAGCTCAGTGAATTCAAGCATGGTACCATGATTTCCACCTGTGGAATAAGTCCATTTATGAAATTTCCTCACTACTAAATATGATCAACTGTTAGTGGTATTTAAACAAGAATTATACTGTAATCACAAATATACTGTATATAAATGTTTTAATGATTGCACCGATGTTTTTTTTACAAGTGTATAGTTTATGAAGTCATTTACAGATCCAGAATTTATATTTATTCCATAATTCATTATGTTCACAATTATACTTGTATATATTTCCGCATTAAGGATCCATATAGAGATTACTTATGTGGAAACTACCCTGGGCCCATGTAGGCAGCCTATATGGGACTGTTTGTGTTTGCCCATGTCTGACCCATGCGGTTTATCAAAGTGGGCCCCATATGTTTTTCACAATCAGAACCCATATAGAGATTTCCTATGAGGGAACTACCTTGGGCCCATCTAGGCAGCCTATATGGGACTGTTTGTGTTTGCCCTTGTCAGACCCATGCGATTTATCAAAGTGGGCCCCATATGTTTTTCACAATCAGAACGCATATAGAGATTTCCTATGAGGGAACTACCCTGGGCCCATGTAGGCAGCCTATATAGGACTGTTTGTGTTAGCCCATGTCTGACCCATGCGGTTTATCAAAGTGGGCCCCATATGTTTTTCCCAAACAGAACCCATATAGAGATTCCCTATGAGGGATCTACCCTGGGCCCATGTATGCAGCCTATATGGGACTGTTTGTGTTTGCCCATGTCTGACCCATGCGTTTTATCAAAGTGGGCCCCATATGTTTTTCACAATCAGAACGCATATAGAGATTTCCTATGAGGGAACTACCCTGGGCCCATCTAGGCAGCCTATATGGGACTGTTTGTGTTTGCCCATGTCTGACCCATGCGGTTTATCAAAGTGGGCCCCATATGTTTTTTCACAATCAGAACCCATTTAGAGATTCCCTATGAGGGAACTACCCTGGGCCCATGTATGCAGCCTATATGGGACTGTTTGTGTTTGCCCATGTCTGACCCATGGAGTTTACCAAAGTGGGCCCCATATGTTTTTCACAATCAGAACCCATATAGAGATTCCCTATGAGGGAACTACCTCGGGCCTATGTAGGCAGCCTATATGGGACTGTTTGTGTTTGCCCATGTCAGGCCCATGTGGTTTATCAAAGTGGGCCCCATATGTTTTTCCCAATCAGAACCCATTTAGAGATTACCTATGAGGGAACTACCTTGGGCCCATGTAGGCAGCCTATATGGGACTGTTTGTGTTTGCCCATGTCTGACCCATGCGCTTTATCAAAGTGGGCCCCGTATGTTTTTCACAAACAGAACCCATATAGAGATTCCCTATGAAGGAACTGCCCTGGGCCCATGTAGGCAGCCTATATGGGACTGTTTGTGTTTGCCCATGTCTGACCTATGCAGTTTATCAAAGTGGGCCCCATATGTTTTTTTCACAATCAGAACCCATATAGAGATTACCTATGAGGGACCTACCTTGGGCCCATGTAGGCAGCCTATATGGGACTGTTTGTGTTTGCCCATGTCTGACCCATGCGGTTTATCAAAGTGGGCCCCATATATTTTTCACAATCAGAACCCATATAGAGATTACCTATGAGGGAACTACCTTGGGCCCATGTAGGCAGCTTATATGGGACTGTTTGTGTTTGCCCATGTCTGACCCATGCGGTTTATCAAAGTGGGCCCCGTATGTTTTTCACAATCAGAACCCATATAGAGATTACCTATGAGGGAACTGCCCTGGGCCCATGTAGGCAGCCTATATGGGACTGTTTGTGTTTGCCCATGTCTGACCCATGCAGTTTATCAAAGTGGGCCCCATATGTTTTTCACAATCAGAACCCATATAGAGATTACCTATGAGGGAACTACCTTGGGCCCATGTAGGCAGCCTATATGGGACTGTTTGTGTTTGCCCATGTCAGGCCCATACGGTTTATCAAAGTGGGCCCCATATGTTTTTTCCCAATCAGAACCCACATAGAGATTCCCTATGAGGGAACTACCCTGTGCCCATGTAAGGCAGCCTATATGGGACTGTTTGTGTTTGCCCATGTCTGACCCATGCGTTTTATCAAAGTGGGCCCCATATGTTTTTCCCAATCAGAACCCATTTAGAGATTCCCTATGAGGGAACTACCCTGGGCCCATCTAGGCAGCCTATATGGGACTGTTTGTGTTTGCCCATGTCTGACCCATGCGGTTTATCAAAGTGGGCCCCATATGTTTTTCACAATCAGAACCCATGTAGAGATTACCTATGAGGGAACTACCCTGGGCCCATGTAGGTAGCCTATATGGGACTGTTTGTGTTTGCCCATGTCTGACCCATGCGTTTTATCAAAGTGGGCCCAAATGTTTTTCCCAATCAGAACCCATATAGAGATTCCATATGAGGGAACTATCTTGGGCCCATGTAGGCAGCCTATATGGGACTGTTTGTGTTTGCCCATGTCTGACCCATGCGTTTTATCAAAGTGGGCCCCACATGTTTTTCCCAATCAGAACCCATATAGAGATTCCCTTTGAGGGAACTACCCTGGGCCCATGTAGGCAGCCTATATGGGACTGTTTGTGTTTGCCCATGTCTGACCCATGCGGTTTATCAAAGTGGGCCCCATACGTGTTTCACAATCAGAACCCATATAGAGATTACCTATGAGGGAACTACCCTGGGCCCATGTAGGTAGCCTATATGGGACTGTTTGTGTTTGCCCATGTCTGACTCATGCGTTTTATCAAAGTGGGCCCCATATGTTTTTCCCAATCAGAACCCATATAGAGATTCCCTATGAGAGAACTATCTTGGGCCCATGTAGGCAGCCTATATGGGACTGTTTGTGTTTGCCCATGTCTAACCCATGCGGTTTATCAAAGTGGGCCCCATATGTTTTTCACACTCAGAACCCATATAGAGATTACCTATGAGGGAACTACATTGGGCCTATGTAGGTAGTCTATATGGGATTGATTGTGTTTGCACATGTCTGTCCCATATAGTTTGGCCATGTGGGCCCCATATGTATTGCCCCATTCAAAACCCATATAGAGATAACCTACGTGGGTGCCACATTGGGCTCATGTAGGCAGCCTATATAGGACTGATTGTGTTTGCCCATGTCTGACCCATATGGGTTATGAAAGTGGGCCCTATATATTTTTCCCATTCATAACCCATATAGAGATTATCTATGTGGGTACTACCTTGGGCCCACGCAGGCAGCCTATATGGGACTGGTTGTAATTGCCAATGTCTAACCCATTTGATTAACCCAAATGGGCCCCATTTGTGTTGCCCATTTTGAGCCCATGCCCTCATTTCCCATTAGTGAGCCAACTAGGACCCACATAGGGAGCCCACCTATTTTTGCCCATGTGGGACCAACGTAGCTGACCCAAGTGGGCCCCAGAAAAGATGCCCATTTTGGGACCATGCCCACTTGGTACCCACGTAGCCCAGGCATAAACCATGTGGGGCCCACATATACATGTTGGCTGGGTTGGCTAGTTTGTGTTTTGCTGTGCGTTCCTGTGTGTATAAAGCCCGGAGCACACCAAGCCGACGCCGACACACTAGCGCTGATGAAAGCCGACTGTGTTGTCGCCAGTAATTGACCAATCACAAACAAGTAATGACAGAAAATACATTATGACCTGGCTGCATTGAACTGGTCGCTCTAAACAAAATAAAAGCTTTTTATTATCCATGGCTAAATGAAATTAGATATTGTTCTGTATAATCTATTCCTAAAAAAAAAAAAAAAAAAACCTGAGCCTCAAGAAAATTCTAATCTATGTACAGTACATTGCAGTACAAGTCATGTTAAAAAAAAACAAAAAACAAAAAAAAAAACCCTACAAGAAGGGTTGCCATGCAAAGATACCAGCCCGTTCTCATCCTTTAGCGTCATATAGAACGCTATTTGCAAAAACGGCGCTATACTACGCACATGGCACCTTTTATCGTTAATATAACACGTGAACCCAAGACGTCATAAATCCTTTAGCGTAGTATGGGACTACCCTACCCTACCCCACACCTAAACCTAACCATCACACGCGTGTTATATTAACGATAACGGTTGCCATGTGTGTAGTATAGCGCCGTTTTTGCATATAGTGTTCTATATGACGTTAAAGGATGAGAATGCGTTGAAGATACTCCCATAACTAATCAAAAGTAGCCCACAACAGGCTAATGCACTATTATAAAATCTCTAAATCCCAAAGAAATACAGAATTTGATGTCTAACTATTATGCACTTTCAGAATAAAATAAATGGAAAGCGGGATGAATGATGGGTTGGAAGAGAGAGTATGAATGTTTGGGAAACTGGTCTTTTAACACACATTTGAAATTCTATTCATTGCCACTAATGGTGTTTTGGAAGCTATCACATTTCTTGACGAGAGAAGTTCATGGGGCTGTACTGGAATCGAACTCTGCCTGACAAGAATCATTTGAATGTCCAAACACGCTCTGGTGCTAAATTCCAATGACATTTATAATGGCAAACCTGCATGCAGTACTCCATGGATAAACAAATGAATAAATAAATGTTAATGAAAGATCAACATTACATTCAGTTGTGCAGTTCTCAAGAGGCCAGCGTCTCATAAATCAATCCCTCTTTTTTGCTCTTCCTCATGTCTGGTTTTAATGACCTTTCCCTCTTATCTCAATCTGATCTCTTCATCCTCAATCTCGTACAACACTTCCAATCAATCCTAAAAGCTTTTAACCGGCTAAAGCTCTATCTGTACGGATCTGACGGCGACCCACCCATTATAACGAGAAGAATGGCTGACTGCTTTTCTATTGTGCAGGATCTGATAAGTAGGGAAATGGATGAGCTTCAATCTCAGGACAGGGCATAGAGTACTGTATTTCAGTAGAAGAGCCTACACTTCATTCAATAGAATTTCCTGAAAAGTAGATGAGATTTCTTTGGTAGCTGGTCAGTCTCAGGTGGTGAAAGAACATCACTTGAGTAAAATGTGCTTTCTATATTTTTATCATGAACAATATAGGCATGATTTGGACCCGCGATGAAAAAAAATATTTCAAAACGAGCAAATATTTTCACATTTAAACTATGAACCATATTTTCACTATTAAAAAAAGCTTCAAAATTATGCTTGTTGGAATCAGACAAAAAAATGAGATGAATGAGATTTGAAGTCTATAGTCAGCTAAGACAACTTTGAGAAAGTTTTTAATGTTTTCTGAAGGTTCCAAAACTAAATCACCAAGCAACCATACTTTAAAATACCTGTTAATAATACCAAACTTATGCTGAGAGGAAGCGCCAGTTGTCGAGAAGTGAACAGAGAATAACAACATTTATCATGGAATTGTGACATGACATCATGGAAAAAGGAAAGGAACTCCTCTCAGAAAACATACAAATAAAGATACTTAAATATATTGAATTGCCATTTGGAGCATATCGCTAGACGAGGGCTTAACAAACTTTTTTTTTTTTTTTTTGGAAAACCATCACATTTTACCAAAATTGACATTTTTCACTTGTTTTGCCTGTAGCTCGCATATATCCCATGCACATACCGACTCATTTTTCCAGAATGGGTCACATATTAAATCAGGGCCACCCATTGCGTGAACTGGGATATGATTGCAGTAAGTTTAATGTTCAGTTTTGTTCAGTTTGATTGACTAAAATACCTCAGAACACTTAACATGGTACTGTAACACTGAATTGCAGTTTGTAGATTTAGGTAAAGCTGGCCCATATAGCGACTATCTAATTGAAAATCTACTGTATACATTTGCTATGTAATTTTTTCTGACAAAGAGGCCAAAATGTCCTGTGATTATAATGTTGAAATTTGGCTTAAAACACTCCACAAGCAAAGCATGAAAAGCAAAACCTCAATGAAAAACAGGAAATGTTTGTCTCTGGCCAAACCAAATCCAGAGGCATACTGTTTATTATAATACCATTTTTTGACTTACAATAAAACACAAAATGGCAAGGTTTTACTTTATAGAACTGACCAGAGTATATATATATATATATATAAAATGTATTTATTTTTTGTCAGAGGATATAAAACATGTAGAACTGAGACAGTGAGAAGTTTTCAGAGACCTCATTAAGTCACGGTGAACTATAAAATGATCCACTCTGTAAACATAAGTCGCTTTCCTGGAAGCCACTTCTGGAAACTGTGATATGTCTGGAAAATTGTGACACATTACTGTACCTTAACATCACCAAGACAAACAGAGGTCCAACTGGACTAAGAAATAAAAAAAAAAAAAAAAAAAAAAAAAAAAATATATATATATATATATATATATATATATATGTATATATTACAGAACCTAAAGACGAGTTGACATGGAAGTGCTGAACTAATTAATCTTTATAACATATTTAATATATTATATAACATAATTATACTAAATCAATTTAATTTAAATCGAGAATCACAATATATATATATATATATATATATATATATATATATATATATATATTAGTTTAATTCCTTGAATTTGAATTGACCTTAAATTGAAGTAAAATGGGATGCAGAACTGTAATTTAAAACTGTATGGAAGTAAATGAAAGTGAATTAAATTTACTACTTGCATTTTTGAATTAGACAACATTTGCATAATATTGAAATTTTAATCGAGAAAATATGGTCATGGAAAGTCAAAGTGTTTTGTATCTGTACTCATTTTTATTTTATTTATTCATCACATTTAATAAATGACCTTTTTCCAGATCAAAATATGGAATAATACTTAAAATTCCATGTATTGAATTTTGTTGAATTATAATTCAGTAAATTCCTCCTCCTGCTAATTCAACTCCCATGGTATGGACAATTCAATTCAAATTCACAGTCATGATTTGAAAGTGTAACAATTCTACAATTTTGAATTTTTCACTCTGAATCAATACACAGGTGACAGATTACTGTACAATGTTAACCAGCTAGTCATATAAACATGAAATTATGATATACAATTTAACAGAAACAACATGAAAAAGTTTCTTAGTAGCTAGTCATACAGTCCTTGACATGAGCTATAATGACAGCATTTCATTTTAGTAATTGTCATGCCTTGTTACTTTAACTTACTGGAGGCCTGATCTTGCTAGTTTTACTTATATTCAATATAACACTGTCTAGAACTGAAGCGTGAACAGAGGGGTCCCTTGTGCTCCAAAGCTAAATTTATAATGGAAACAAACATGAAGCACTACAGTTGAGTCAAAGTCTGGCTGCATCATGTAATGGCGACAACCAAAATTTTCCTCTCAAATTAGCAACATAAATGTCATTTGTTTTCACTTTAAAGCACAGCTTCACCTCAAATCCTCACAACAGACAGCGAGCACTTACTATAGCAATGATTATACGGACTATTGCGGGACAAATGAGCAATTCACTTCTTTATTTTAAACAATTATATTCACTGTCATTCCTAAAGCACTGTTTTGTTTTTTTGTATAAATTTGCTCAATTTAATTGTAATGATAATCATGAAGATTGAATTATGTAAGGTAATAAAATGAGACCTGTGAGCTCATGTAAAGCTGGACCTCTCCAAAACCATTTGCAGATTAATGCTCAACAGGAGAAATTGTATACAAAGAATCCATTAATTTTCTTTGTGAAAACCAACATTGTTTGTCTAGTCACGATATGATGAATAACTTAAAATGATATGTCTGTATGAACTTTAGTAACCTTCCTAATCTGTCATTTAAACATAACAATTAAAATGAATCTGAAATAAAATTGTTGCATGGCTTGACTTGATAATCTAGATACAAGAGGCCTGACACAGAAAAATGATGAAATCACATTTAATAAACGAGAAACAAAAACGGGAAACCCCAGCATGAAACGCTAACACAACAAAAGCTTCTGTGAATCTGTCAAGATTAAAAATTCAGAAAAAATGAGATAACCTTTCACAGGAAAGAATGTGTTGATCTGTGTTTTTATATGGTAACTTTTTAGTGTCGTGTTAGCTAACACAGTCTTGTTGCATTGTGAAAATCTTGCAAAATCATCTGCTGAGCTTTATGCAGATATAAATTTCAATACATGAATCTACGTTTGCAGACACTCGGTCAACTTGCTCTCGAATGTTCACGGACTGGCTTTGACTGTTCCAATATGGCAGACGGCCCATAGAAAAAGCCACTAATGAGGCATCTATGTGTAAATATATACACTGCTGTTCAAAAGTTTTGGATCGATAAGATTTTTTTTTTTTTTTAAGTCTCTCTCTTCTGTTCACCTCACCAAGGCTGCATTTATTTGATTAAAATACTTTAAAACAGTAATATTGTTAAAATATTATTGAAATTAAGCTGAAAAAAAAAAAAATAATAATAATAATAAAAAATAAAGAAAACTGAAAATTACATATTTTGCTCTGGCAACTAACTGAAACAAAATAAATTTAAGCTAAGGTAGTAAAATTACTAAAACTGAAATAAACATGTATTTAGGCTAAATAGAAATATAAAACAAAAACAAAAAAAAAATACAAAAGCACATAAATAAAATACTAAAATCAAAACCAAAATGAAAATAAAAACTCAATGTATAAAAAACTGACATTAGCCAAATCAAAATATTAATAAATATTATATTAGGCAATAATACTAAAACACTGGCTACAAGAAGTATATGAAAGCACAAAACAATTTGTAGAGCTATGGGTTATTTTTGTAAAGGCATATTTGATAAGATAAATTAATTGTCATAAATATGTCACCTTTTTTCCTCTCTCCATTTTTGAAAAGCCAAACCAGAGCAAATACTGCATTAATATGGTATTCTGTATTGCCCTGTCAAGTAAACAACAAAAACATTTAAATATATATATATATATATATATATATATATGCTAAAAAAAATCCATACAACTATGAAATCACATCTCATATTACGGCTGGCGTAACACAACATTCTAACAGAAAACACAGACCCTGAGCACGAGTTGTCGCATTGCGTGTCCTCTCTGTGGTAACTGCCATTTTCTTCTCTCAGTGAATTCTCCTCCCAGTCTGTGCCTTGCAGATATTACTGACCCTCAGAATCATAGGGAAATTTAATGCTTGCTCGTCAACAAATTGACGGCCACTTTTTTCGACCCTCGACTTTGTGTCCGAGAGGGTATTTGATTTGAAACTTGAAGTACGCCTTGTCATGCCCTCGATTTTGTGTCTCAGTAAACACTTTGCACCACACACGCATCATGTTAGCTGTCCGAAGACAAAACACGCTGGCATCTCTTCCACCTCAACACCCAAAGTTCTGCAGGGTCATCTTCCGGAGGGCTTGCAGACCCTCGTCACCTGATCAAGCGTCTCACGGTGCTGTCGCTGTTCTGAAACAACCCTTGGTCCCGCTCTGCTCAGGCAGAAAGAGAGCTGATGGATGCGTTACGACATCATGCTGACCCTCGGCTCAACCCTCTCATGTGCTGCTGTTTTACTCATGAGAACTACCCAGACTACCCTTGACCGGATACCTGCTGACAATCCGTATCAGTGTACCTGTGATGAAACCAGAATGTGTAACATTTAATATAATAATGAATTGTGAATTAAAATGATTTTTTTTTGTTTACAAATTTTCCAAGGTTAGAGACAGATTCTTTGAGGTCTGTGTGAGCTCTATTGGCTATGGCAGGTGAAGCACAGGGCCCAGAGGGGAGCCACTTTATGGGTGATGAGCAAAGGACATAAAGGTCAAAATCATGGAGGAGAAACATACCAGGGTCACCCCCGAATCACAGTCACCGCAATGAAACAAGTGCTTCCTTATTCCAGCACAGCAGACCCACTTCAGCACTTAAGCACTCAGCTGCTGTCTAAACACAGCAAAATATAACAATGCGTCATATGTAAATATAAATCATACACACATACACACAGACATGAATAATACACAAACAAAGTATATCTCATACAGTCTATGCAATATTTATTGTAAATACTGTATGATCTATCTGTAAAAAAAATTGAAAATGGATCATTGTGATAATTAACATAGAACGGCATTTTGTTGCTGTTATTGTTATTTATTTATTTATTTATTTTTCAATTTATATTGATAAAATAAATGGTATTAGTACAAGAATATATCTTTCAACATTCACATTTTATGTAGTTAGGGTTAGGGTTATATATGCATGTATTATATTATAAAAAAAAAAAAAAAAACATTAATAATAATTTTTATATGTTTATAAATTAATTAAAGAAAAGTTAAATTAGAGTTAAGTCTCAAAGCTTTAGTGATATTCAGATGAGAGCTTGAGTCTGTGATCAGTGACATCTCCTAAATCCACTCGGGGGCCTGTGAGGGTTGCTCTGTGTCAACAGTAATTAGTGAAACTGGTAAAAGTTTACTAATGACCATCTAAAACTTATTATATCAATTGCAACTCACTCAGCCAAAGAACACCCGAAGAGACCCTGCGTGACAAGCCGACGTATAAAGAGGAACATTGTGGACGATGTGTTATTCTGTGTGGGCCACTTCTGTGTGGTTTAGATCATATTTGTGTTTATGTATAGCCTACATATGTGCATTTTTATTTACCAGAACTGAATGTTTTACCCCTAAACACACACTCACTAAAGTGGTTTTTCAGAGAGGAAAAAGGCAAAACCTACAGTGACATCCAAATGACAGAAAGCAGCGGCAGCTTTTAAAACGCACGGACAGGCTTAATTATTTAGAAAGTGCGTATGAATTATTCCAAGTGAAATGTCAAGCAGCAGGACACCCATAACTTTTCCTCTCAGCCAGTCTAGCAATAACATGACAAAAAAAAAAAAAAAAAAATTGCAGCAAAATCATTTTAATTGGATTCACTCTACCCAACACGAAGTGCCGGTGATGAATATCCTCTTAAACACATTCATGAAAAAAACAGGTGTCAACAACAAGGAATGCAAAGAAATCTGAAGTAAGTATAATAGGCAAGACGGCTTTGCAGGGGTACTACTTTGATGTGTGGTCTCAAGGCTTTTAAATAAGTGCTGAAATTTGTGCTGATAATTAATTTCAAGTAGCCTAGTAGAATTGGTAGGTTATTAAAGAAACCTTTTTCAATTAATTAGCATTGTACAGATATATTATTAAAAGTATATACACAAAAACAATATTAAAAACGAATAATCAGTTATATACACAAGTTAAATAAAATAATAAAATAAACGTATAAGTGAAATCTATGCACTGTAAAAAAAAATATTTTCAAGATTTGTTATCACAACATTTTTTTTCTTTTTTCAAATCAACTTAAATAATTTATTTAGTTCAGATAACTTATTATTTTGAGTTTCTGATGATTAAACCTATCTCCTTCACTGTATTAACTCACATTTTCCAGTTCAATCAACATAAAAAAAATTGAGGCAACTAGGTGACTTACTTTTTTAAGTGAAACCAACAATATTTTTTTTACAGTGCAGATGTAGTACAACATACCTAAGAGGTGAGTATGTACACAGATAAGCACATATTATGGTGTGCAGTGTCTGATAAATACTGCAATGTGAAAATATATACTTTATAAGGCAACGTTGTTATTGCTCGCAGGATCTAAATAATTTGATGCTTTCTGTTTAATTCTTTTTCCTGACTATACACTTCATAAATTTGCCAAAACTGAATTTGCAGGGAAATGAATACTAATAAAAACTATAATGACACTATTCAAAGCAAACTCCGTCACTGGCCACAAAAGGAGCTTACTGGCATGTCACATTACACATTTATTCTAGGGCATCCACCACATGTGTTGTTGTCTGTGTGCTATCCGAGACTTTACAGAACCCCTTCCTGTCATCTGCCAAACGCT
Organism: Cyprinella venusta; assembly: GCA_038021265.1. Lineage (NCBI taxonomy): Eukaryota > Metazoa > Chordata > Actinopteri > Cypriniformes > Leuciscidae > Cyprinella > Cyprinella venusta. The sequence goes on from CM075867.1 coordinate 21,789,117, forward strand.
ATCACTCAACTCCACCATCCCTTCATCTGCCGACAGTCAAGCGCTAATGAATGGTTCCTTTAATCAAATCGATAAATCTTGAGGGGGTCAATCAAATTGGCCCCACAGAAACCAAAAAGACATCATCCATATGATTCATGTGGTAAAAAAAAAAAACAATCTTATTGATGTTAGCTATCTGAAGAGTCATAAGATTAAAATTGCATGGTTTTTGTATAAAAAAAAATAGATACATAGGGAAAGGTGGAATACTCCACAGACACTGGTGAATTATTTTGCTCTGTTTTTCAGGCTAAGGGACCGTAATCAGGTCTGTTTCACATAACTGCCGATTACGGTAAAGCTCAGATCCGGTTTCACCGCTGAGGAGCGAGAGAGGGTGCACAAGAGATGGAAGGAGTGATAGAGGAAGAAATGAACAGGGTCGGGTTTTTTAGGGGGAGGCACTGCGCACATCTCAGCTTCAGCAGTGACACGGAGATGACAGGTCGGCTGAAGACACGTCCATTTTAGCAATTCGCTCACTCCGAATGCTGCACTTTGTTTGAACCCGAGAGAGAAGGAGAGAGACAGAGGCGACATTCACACAGCAGCAGAATGCTGTTGTCAGATTTATTTTAAAGTGTTAAATACGGTCACCATCATGCTTGCTTATAAAGAGTGTGAAATCTGCATTGTGAAATTGTACTGACTACATTTTGAGAGTGAGTTTGGTAAATGTGTGCTGTGTGTCAACTAGTCTGTAATGTTTGTCTTGAGTGTCGCGTGCTTTCATGTAAGGGTTCCACTAATTTACAGAGACAAAGATGCAAGCTTTGCGTCATCTGAAGGTCATCTGCTGTTTTCCAACAGAGTGGCACCCATCAGGTTTGTGGCCTTAACTAATAACAATAATATGGCCACACTTTAGTTTAGGTCCAGTTCTCACTATTAAAAGGATAGTTCACCCCCCAAAAAAAAAAAAAGAAAATTAGCTCATGATTTACTCATCCTGAAGCCATCCTAGGTGTATAAAAGATTCTTCTTTCAGACAAATACAATTGGAGTTATATTAAAAAAAAATGTCTTGTAATTTATAATGGCAGTGATTGGCTGTTTGTCTTTGGAAGAACATTATAGCACATCTATTTATGATAAAAGTGCTCGACATGGATCTGTGTGGGAGTTAATAAAGGTCTTCTGAAGTGAAGCTCTGTGTTTGTGTCCGGAAAATTGTGTCCATATATTTAAACTTTATAGACTAAAATAACTAGCTTCCGGCAGACGGCATTGCACATCGATTTACGCCAAAAGAGTAACCCTTGAACTTGAGGCACAATGTAAAATTGTCAAATTGAAAAAGTAGAACAAGGAAGACAAACGCAGCCTTTTTATTTTGTCATCCCTCGTTCTGTCCGCAGTAGATCTGAGGTAATCTGTTTTAATGAGGACATCTATTGAGATTTGGGCCGGGCAATTGTTTTCAAAGAGTCATCAAATAAAAACAGAGGAAAACAAATAAATGTAATCAGTGAAAGGAAGGAGAGAGGGTAGTGAACTTTCTTTGCAGGTTCTTGGGGGGTGGGGAGGGAGAGAGAGAGAGACAGAGAGAGAGAGAGTCTGTAATAGTATGAGACAGAGCCAGCATTTCCTTTCATCTCTCGAGGGGGACTCTGACAGAAACAATTCTCGTATCTCCTGGCCCTGTTTTCGAGCAGGCGCAATGTTTACGTACAAGTACATTTCTCCTCTCAATTTGTTCTCTCTAACCCTCTATCTCCTCTCACGCAGCATTAACTGAAGATGAGAAACAACCGCACCGAGTTGGGAAGAAAGAGCGAGAGAGAAAAGTTTTCCTCATGAACGATAATCCAAAGCTAAAGCGTACCCGCTTTGCCCTCATAATATCGTTGAACGTTTGATCATGTGTCGCTAAACGTTTGATCATGGCTGCTGATTGGTGGAGAATCAGCTGGATTTTTTTCCCTAATCAGGTTTAGAAACGTTTAACTTAAGAAGTGCCTGAGAGCGAGTAATGCCTGATAATGTAAATGTGAACACTGGAAAGCAAACGGTAGATCTCTGCGGAAACTGAGAACTTACCAAATGTGCCGCCTGAGCCGTGAGCTTTAAGGAAGTGATGCTAACAAATGAGAGTTTTAATGCTGCACAGCTGGTGAAGTAATATTGCCGCATTTATTCAGGATTATGGGATTCAATAAGAAATTTTAAACGGCCAAATTTACCCCAGGCATGCACATACACGCCTACAGAAAATCCAGTAGCCGGGCCTGAACAGCGGTGCAATATGGGGCAAATTAGACCGCAAACCCCCTCGCCCTAGGCAGGGGCTCTGGAGCAGGGATTTCTGGAACTCAAGAGAACCCCCTCCCATCCGCGGCGGTCCGTCTGCCACCCCTTGTGCGCAGCGACAGGGTATTTGCACCGCTGAGGAGAATGTGAGCTAATGAAAGCAAAAGCCTGTGTTCACTAGAGTATAAAATTCACATTTGGCCAGTGCAGGCTGTGCAATCTGATATTATGAGGCTGCCTGACACACACATACATACACACACATGCAGTGGCAGGGAAAAGGGCTAAAAAGGGAGAAAGAGACGGATAAAGAGAAAAGACAAACAATATTCAAAGGAATGCATCCCAGGATTACGGCACGCGTTCTCTCGCAGGGGCGTTTTTGGAATAAAAACTTTGTACAAATGACTTTTTGGAGTCACGATTGCAATCAAATCGACACGTAGGACTCGAAACAATTAATACTGAGAGCATTTTGTGAAAGTAAAGAGGCACTGCACTCGTTTCAAGATGGTGGCCATGCTGAATGACTGCATCTCTGCTTGAGAAGAAACAGGAAGAAACCGCAGCAGGAAAAATGAGGTACCGTGCCGCCATCTTGATTTTTTTGTGCATGTGTATGTGCGAGCGCGCACATTTTAGTGCCGCTTGTTTTCTCAGGTTAAAATGAAGGTCCATCAGAACTGAAAACGAGGTCATTCAGAGGGTAACAAAATAACATGCTAAACAGGAAGAAGAAGCATCCAATCACAGATTCCCACCAGAGAGCAACTTTGATTGGTTGAAGTTCATCACAACACAACTTGCTGTTAGTCGATAGGGCTGCTTCACAATGACGCACCAACCTTTGATATATAGAATATATGTGTACGTATCTGTCTGCCTGTCTATCTATCTATAATATTGTTAAAACCGATATTAATAATAAAATATTAATATAATATAATAATTTTGCAATGTTCAATACCACATTAACTACTAAACACTACACGTGTCAAAATAAATATAAGTGGTGACCATTTTATCACAATATATAATTAATTCACTATAATATCTTGGCTTCCAAAATAAGTTACCTTAAACAAGTTAAACTTAAAAAAAAAAAAATCATAATATAAAAAGAGTATATATAAATCAGCCATTTATTCCAAATTAAATGCACATTTTCTGATGTCTATTAAAACTACAGAAATTAACATTGTTTGTTGGCTGCAGATTAAAAAAATAACTGCAGTTACTTATCAAATAATAATAAAAAAAAACAGTATTAAAAGAGAAGTAAGCTTTCATGATAAACATGATGCCATTTTATGGGTCTAAGGGTGTCAGAACAATAGAAGCACTTTTGTTCGGTTCAAAAGTTCAGCTGCATTACAAGCGCATGACCTATTTTCCACACTGAAAGTTTTGCATCAATCTTGGTCATTCTGCAGCACCCTCCTCTCAATTTAATGCAACTGCACTAATCACAATAAACTAGGCCATCAGTTACCACGCCTACGCCACCGGATACATTCCAGCACTTGAAATGGTACAGAGAAGGTATTTAGTTTATTGCCGTTTTATGCTTTTGCTATTCTTGCTATATATATATATATATATATATATGCAAACTTAATAATAACAAATGCAAACTCAAAATGTAAAGAAAAGAAGAAAGAAGTGCATGATGGAAGTCTAATGATGGATCATCAGGGATGAATTTCCATATCACTTCAGAAGCATCAAAGAGACTCGTCCACCGTTTCTCTCACGGGACAAGACTAATCTATGCATGGATCAAAGGTTAAAAAAAAATGACCAATCAGATGAGTTATTGCGAGTTTACTTTTTTTATGAGACCTAAATTAGATGGTGGTCTGGGTGAATCAGTGGGGCATTCATGAGAAATCGGGTTGCAATTACCATCATGGAACGGAAGAAATTACAGCCATGCCTTTATGATTGCGGACTGGCGGGTTACAGCCAGGCAGCCTCATATCAATACTACTGTTCAGGTCTGGTTTCAGGGTCACACACTTATACATTCTCATAAAGACATGGCAACCACACACACACACATTAAGAGTAATTCAGTAAGTTCTTCCAACCCATATGTGGGTCAGCATCACATGAGTCCGTTGAGGAGCGTAATAATTACAGACCAAAAGCTGGGTTGAACATTTTTCTCTTTCTCTGTCTCTTGTACCCTGGAGAGGCAAGCATTGGTGCCGCACACTTTATGTAACAGGGTGAAAGACGGGCAAGTGTGTGCCTCAGGTGGGGACAGTTCGGTTGAGTGGCTCGCATCACAGTGCACTCTCTCTGACCGACTGTTCCTCACCATAATGCTATCTTGACCCATTTTTTTGTATGGTGCAAAACGAGCTTTATAACCACAACATTTTATTTTTGTTGTTTAATCATATATTCAAAAGCAGTCCTATATATCATCTAAACAATAACATTAATCAGACATGTAAAAAAAAAACTATTAAAAATGATTAATTATACTGTATGTTACAACAAGGGGGGAAAAGATTTAATTTTTCTGATGGGTTTTAAAATAACTTAAAAAATCATTTTAAGAAAACTTATTTTGGGAGCTAAAATATGTTAGTAAATAAACTATAGGCTTATATGATTTTATGATGACCACATGTACGCAACTAGTGAATGTACAAAAGTGTTTATTGAGGTAAAAACAAAATAAATACATGGATAATAATGCCTGGAAAATGTAGTCATTGAAATAAATGATTTGATATTAAATACTGATTTGTTAAATACTTTTTTAATACTGATCTTTAACTATATGTTTTCAGTCAAATGCATTGATAAATGCATAAATAATAGCAATAACAGTAATTACAATACTTACTAATAATAATATACATTACACATTAAAATGAGCATTATAGCAGCATGTGTGAAACAGAATTTTTATATCAGTCATTTAAATATCAATATGTTAATATTCCACAATATGAACAAATATGAAACAAAGTCAGGTTGAGAGAATACATTTATATGTAAAGAAAGTATGTCAAATTACACATTCTCGGGTCTCGGTTGCTTTTGGTCAGCATGTTATCATGTAAGACGACAATGAAACTGTTATTATGCCGCGTTACTCACTATTTTACATATTTTCCCCTCATCTCTGATTTCATATGATTGCCTGTGATGACAGTAAAAGAGCGCGTGCACTCCGCTACTCAAGAGGCTGCATGCACTTTTGATGCTGGCTTGATTTCGGAAATGGAATGAAATGCTGATTGCTGAATCATTTCCATTGTTTATTTTAAATCTCTCAATCATGCACTTAAAGTAAGAAGAGACAGACAAGAAGTAAGGGAGAGAGAGGGAGACAGCATGTTATCTATTATTTATTTAGTTTAATATTACACCATATATTCTAGGACACAAATACACACACACACAAACACACACACACACACACACACACATATATATATATATATATATATATATATATATATATATGTATATATATATATATATATATTATAAGGTGACTAAATGTGTGACATTGCAAGGGGACTTTGTTGTCTAAACTATGAAGTGTTCGGTGTTCAGTTCACTTAAAAAATAAATAAATAAATAAATAAACCATTTAGTAAACGGTTGCCTTAAAATTATTAGGAAAATAAACTTAACTGAAAAAAAATAAGTTATGTGAACTTGACAATTCCACTCTACTTTTTTTTTTTTCAATTTAGCATGAAGTTTATTTACTTAATAATTTTAAGGCAAGGGGTTCCGTAATTTTCCTAACTGTTCACTTTTTACAGTGAACAAACATAGCTGTGTAAAAAAAAAAAATAAACAGATTAAATTATTGTTCAATACATAATAAATCATTTATTAACTAAATATATATTTTGGACAGACGGTCGGTGCTCACAAAACAGGTAAAACATCTCTTTTACTTGGATTAGAGAGGTCAACAGGTGCAGTCCACTAACAACAAATGTCTTATCCTGTTTGTCACGCATCTCTGTGCCGAGGAACCCCAAAACCACGCGTGGGTGAGAACAGCAGGAACACACATCAAAACATAAACATCTGAAAACCAAATTCAGACAGCTAAATTAGGAAACAGAATTTTTCAAATATTCCTATTTATTATAAATCAAAATGTATGAAAAGAATTAAATAAATAAGTAGATTTCAGTGCCACTGGATAATTAGAACATGCATTTGGACGCAATAAAACCTTAGTCAAGAAATAAAAAAGGGTCAAAATAAAAAATGCCAATTCTAAGATTCTGACATTTAAAATAAGAACATAAATGCCTATTTTGTTACTCTATAAACCTCTAAACGTCTTTTAAACATTTAAAAAGACATTTATAGACGTTAAAATATGTTCTTTTCTGTTACTCTATCGGCCTCTAAATGTCTTTTAAACATTTAAAAAGACATTTAGAGACATAAAAGATGTTCCTCTTTCCTACTTGTTTGTTATTTCATTAAATTCCCCACATTTTCGACCGTATACAATTCAGCTTCCAAAACCATCCTAGTAGAATTATTAATTTTCTGGATGTTGAAATAAAATCATAATAATAAAAAAGCAAAATAAACTGAATATACGTTTACTCTAATAAAGTAAAATGAAAAAGGGGCCAAGCAAACTAGCCTACACGTGAAAGCAAATCATTCTGCTCTATTTGTTGATCTAACTTAACGGTAAGCACTTGTAAGTATAAAATCATTTTTATTGAACACATTTCAATAAACACAGAACAGATTAATGTCAGAAACAAATCAAATTCAGACAAAACACCAGGTCAGATGTATTGAATCCATTTGTCTGCTGAATGTGTGTGAATGTATTCCATGTGACATGTATGCTAAATTCTGAGACTGTACAGTAGACGGCACACTCACTCCACATTAGATGCTGAGAATTCAACTGACGAAACCTGCTCACGGCACGACAGCAAAGCAAGCGAGGACACACACACTCCCTGACCGAGCCGTGACCATCCCAAATGCATCATTGTTTTTTCGGTTTACTCTTTAACACACACACACACGCACCTCCTGTTGTTTTATTTCTTGGTTTTGGATCTGTTTTATCCAGTTTATTTACCCAGTTTATCCAACAACATGTACCCATGATGCTCTCTGGTATCAGCTGAATGCTGATACACATATCACGAGTGTGTGTATGATTGTATTGGCATGTCCGTGTGTTTGTGTGTTTGTATGTGGAGGAGAGGGGGGTTGGCTTCACAATAGTGCTTTGAATCAATTTGTGCCATCGGCTGGATCATTACTGAAATAACAGTCTTGTTGATGGAGATGTATTTAGTTTAGTCAGTGATGCACAACGTGCATTATTGAACTACCTGGCAGCCTAATCAAAACCAAATTATTTTCATATCATAAGCACAGGGGCTATTGGAGACAATAGGGCTAGTAATTCCTCGTGGGATGTTTGTTTAAGTCATTTATCAAATGAGTCAAAATGTATTTAGTTATTTTTTGGATAGGAATTAACCATGTCACTCTTTGTGAGTGTTGGTTGTTTGTTTAATTAATGAATAATTTGCTATATGTGTAAATGTGTAAATGCAAGGTCTGTGTTTATAGAAAAATCAAGGTTTTAAGATTAACTGTAAATGAAAGTATAAGGGAAAGCATTTATTTGGATTCTGTGACTGTTTTTTTCATTAGTTTTTTTTAAAGGATTTAAAAAAAATCTCAATTAAAATTGTCACAAAAAACTGCAAATATAATATAATATCTTTTTCAATTTATCCCACCAAAGGAGCATTCAAATGAAACCGTGAAACATTTAACATCTTGTCCCTTTATATTTTATATTTATAAATAAAATGTACAGTACCATAAATCTTGATGTTGAGGGGAACAAAAAAAAAAGGTCCAATAGCATTATTAGTCTTTCTGGGTTGTTCTCTTTCTGGCATCTGTCTGGGGTGAAACATTCACTGGAACACCGTCTGTGTGTTTTAAAGGGGAGGCCGTGAACTCTAGGTTTGATCACTTTAATACGCAGGCACTGAGAGGCGGGAGACAACTGTGTCGCATGGCGCTGTCCTCATTCACTCAAATACAATAAAGACAGGGTTTGTTTGTATTAAAATCGTATTAATTATTTGTATTATTTATATTCTGACTACAGTTTTGATCTGAGGTGTATTGCCTAAAAAAAAATGTCCTGTTAGAGTGGACAATGAGTAACTACAAGGTCAAACACTCACATGTAAATTGTGCATGTTTGCTATAAAGAAGTAATAGCCAAGTAGTAACAAATTGCAGACAAATAAAAACACGTTTAAAATTTGAAACAGAATTCACATCACATTTTTATAATAAATAATACAATTATAAATTATCATAGATTATGGCCACAGAAAATCAAGTCCGTTTAAAGTATTCAATCCAACCACGGTTAAAAGGTGGTTTAAAATATTTATGTACGAAGGGTCTGTATTGTATTAGAAAGTAAAGAAATGTAGGGGGAATGAAACAATATATTATTATTATTATTATTATGATGATGATGATAATGATAATGAAGATTAGGAGCGTTGTTAAAGTGGGACATCAGCCCAGTTCTCCGTTGTGGGCACTGCCACTTCTCACCAATCAAAAGAGACACATGAACTCCCCGTGAACCCGTCTGTCTAAACTCATGAAGCAGATTTCTGGAAATAAAACAAGTTTTTCTAGTTATAATCAGACAGTTTAATCTTTGCCATAAATGTGTTGTCAAAAAGAGAGTGGCAAATGTTTTACTTTGAGGGACACTGATCCAAAATGTTAACAGTGATTATTAAAGCGAACAAACACTAAGTCATATGAAATTTGATGATTATATTCCGCTTTTGAATGTAGGCTTGGAAAAAAGCTAAATGATCAAAAACTATGTTTAATTGGTATAATAATGATATCTACTCAGTAAGCTAACTACTGAACATTACAGTAAATCCTTTATATCAATAATTTATCAAACAAAATATGAGTTTGTAACATGTAGTTCATGTAAATTCTATAACTTTATTAAATCAAAATAATTTCTGCATTCCATTTTTTTTTTTTTTTAATAACATGTACACGACCTTCCACTAATGCAAAAATGTCTGACCAAGCGAGTCTGACTGTCTTTGAAAGCATGCGAACAAATAAACTCGTTGCAGCTGACAGAAAAGAACAACCGTCACCGTCACTGGTCATTTTCTTCTGCAGGTGGGGTTAAAGCAGGGTCAGCGTGTCTCTATTCATTCCATTTTCTCTTTATAACCATCTACAGAAACACACAATCAAATCGTCGCCCAAATCTCTCCCAAATAATTGACCGACTTTTTTGGGTTCAAAAAGAGGCCACGATAACGCAATGTCGGTTTGGTATTACAGCTTAGCTTCCTTGTCCTCCTTTTATTTTTCCCTCGGCAAGTCATCGCTCTGCCCTGCTGTTGAACCTGCACATCTCTGACCGATGGGCATTTCTGACGCTTTTAAACAGCAGTGGGTGATGGGGGGGGGGGGGGGGGGGGGGGGTCTTGGGGGGGGGGGGGGGCAAATGCCAGCTGAGATCTTACCAAATGCAATCTCTAAAATATTCAACGAATTTACTGTGAATAAATGCCATTATTAATGTAGGGGTGTTGATGTTGATGTTGTGATCATCATTCTGAAACTGATCCAGAAGTAGTCTTTGACAGAAATTCGATTTTCCCAGCTTTTTGCTCAAATGTTTTTTTTTTTTTTTTTTTCACTTGTTGTTGAATTCAAATGTTGATAAGAAAGGAATGCATAAAGCGAGAGTAAAACAAGTTTGTTTGTTTAAAAGCAAAGAGTTCTTTCTTTTGATATATTATTGCATATTTAGATATTCATACAAACAAAATATTCTGAAACTTTTGTGAAAATGATCAAAAATGCTGGTGGTGGCTGGCAAATTTCTTTCAAAAAACGCTGGTGTGAAAAGAGTAAAATATCTCCTGTATATATTTTTAGATTTCAAAGAGTATTAACCCCTTTAAGAAATTCATATAGTTTGAATTTGAATTACAGAGTGGAAAAAAAAATGATGTGAACAGATAATATAATATGACAGCAAACTCTTTTATGCTATTTGAAAAGTCTGAAATATTGAAATAGAAGATGAGGGTGATGGAGCTAGTCGTGGACATTTAATCAGCACTACATTCTCTGACATGAAGGTTGATTGCTATGCAAGCTGAGGGCAGTACAGATCTGAGGGCAGTTCATTGTGTATGTGTGTGTGTAAGCAGCATGGTAATAATCTCATAGCTGCATCATCTGCCAGAGCCTTTTAGATCCATTTCCCTTCGGCCTGGAATAGCAACAGGGCAACAGCTGGTGTAGATGAACGCGGGCGGACGGGCAGAGAGGGAGGGTTACAGTGAGGGGGATGGGGTTTGTTCCATTTTTTTCCCCCTTTTCCTACCCCTACGAATTAATCCTGACACTCTGACCCTTGCCTAAATTCTTGGTTCCATGTTGCGGTCTGTGGCAGGGATTGAGATGCATGAAATAACAGCAGGAAAGCGGGATAATGCGCACTGTGCCAATCAGCTCCCTCCACCAATGCCTTGTCAATCTGGATTGTCCTAAAGTCTACTGACAGGAGGAAAAGTTCAAAGTTCATTACTGAACAAAAACTAGACCATACCTTCTTTTCAGAGAAAATGTAAAAGCACAATCCGGGGAATAGGCAATAGGTCTAAAATGGACATGGCAAAGACACTCACTATATTAATATGACAGGACAACTTACAACTGAAAAGCAGCAATAACGGTTTTAATGGATAATGGAATAAAACAAATTTAAAGTGTGCGTGTGTGTGTGTGTGTGTGTGTGTGTGTGTGTGTGTGTGTGTGTGTATAAACTGACGAATGTCATTCATGGGGAGTTCACGAGTGCACGACTCTTAATGATCGGCCTGGATTATGTCATTAAAGGATAAAATAGACTTAAACTGCTCAAGAACCTAATCGAAAAGCAGGGCTGGTATTTAAGATATTTTAAAATCACCAAATCAGTTGAATCAAGCAGTTTGTCTGATTTGACACCGCTTTATTTTTGTTACTAGATGCAATGGCAGACAAGTTATCTTTTAAAGTCAAATTTTAATGGTTGCACTGTAAAAAAAAAAAAATAATAATAAATCCTAATTTTACAGAATAACTGATTTTTTGACGTAAATTTTCTTTAATTTTAAATTGTACTCAAAACTCTGTAAAATTCCAAATAATATCTAAAATAAAAAAAAATCAGCAGTTATTTTAGGTATTGTGACATTAATGACATATTGCAGTAATTCATATTTTTTTTATATGGAAAATTTACTGTATTTTTCAAACAGTTTTTTTTTCTGTTTTCTTAAATTGCATAACAATGTATGTAAAACGTTGACAGAAATTTGATGTCACCATGATGGAGGTCAGTGTTTGCTTTTGCTTAAGTTTTAACATCATTTTTGTTTTCCTGGCTGCTTAACTGTGTTTTTCTATACACTTTTGTTATATGGCAATAAATGCAGGAGAAAATCTCATCAGATGATGTTGGTCATTTACGATGGAGATAGTCATCATATAGTGGCCTGATTGACTGAGATGAGTCAAGTCTCTGAATGTATATAAGCTGAGGTTACATAATGTATATAGAGAGAATTAAATTTTATATATTGAGTATGATAAATGTCACAATTTTCCAGATGATGCTGTGGCATCAGTATTATGACAATTTGATATTATATATATATATATATATATATATATATATATATCCTTGATATATAAATCCTAAATCCTTTATATAAATCCTTGATTCAATTACATTTTCGATTCTAAAGTCATGGTTCGATTCAATTCTCGATTTTTTTTTCATTTATTTATTTTTTTAAAGCTGAAACCAGCCAGTCAGGATGCTCTCTGCTACATGCGCTTCATGAGGCACACACATAATCTCGCTCTCTCCTTCCACGGTTTGGAGCACAGTTTTTTTGGAGCGCTCTTGCTCACTCACTCTAGATTACGGGAGATTTTAACTGTTTTGTGTACGTCAGGGAGCTGCGATCAATATGCTGGAGATTCCCGGAACTACTGTGAGACTTGGGATATCTGCAAACTGTGGCTTTTTTGAAGCGCGAACAGTCGACATAACTCACTGGAAATCCAAAAAACTTCCACACCTGCGACTTCAATGAAAGAGGAGGGGGTTCAAGTTCTGTTGTTGGGTCTCCTGCATCTACAGTTGCCATGTTATCTTTTGAAGGGCTGTAGCTAAGTTAGAGGAGGTTGACCATAGACTCGCAGCACTTCAACACGCGTTTTTTTTTTTGTTTTGTTTTGTTTTTTTGGGGACATGGGGATGTGACAGCATATACTCTTACTCTCATATACTCTCATACACACACACACACACACACACACACACACACACATTGTAATATATATATATATATATATATATATATATATATATATATATATATATATATATACAGAAACTATTTTGAGCAGGGGTTTTGTTAGGATTATAGATACATCAAGAATCTACATATAAATCATTGGTGACATTTTTGTGACAAGTTCAGGGTTGATCAGATTTTTTTTTTCATTGTCACCATTGTTGTGATTTATACTCAGATTATTAATGTCTGTGTGAGTCCATATGATCCTGTCAAAACATTTCTGTACAATGACTTAAAATCTTTCAAAGTATCACATTACTGGTATCACATTTTTGACATGTAAAATTTAATCATTTAATCAGATATTAGACTTCAGGAAGTATCAATTAATCAGACCAATACATAATGACTATCATCACTAAAAAGTGACCAACATCATCAGTTTCTCTTGGATTCTTTGCCATAACAAATATGTTTCAGAGACACACAGTTAAAGCAGCCAGAGAAAAAAAAACTGACGTTAAAAAGTCAAGAATCCAACCATAGCCGTTATGGTGACCTCAAACTTCATTATTTTCAATAAAACATCAACGTCTAAACCTCCGTTAATTCTGAATAGTATGAAACAATTAAAGGCTGGATTGTAATAAGTGAAAATGCCGATTTTTTTCCGTGATTTGTTATCTGTTTGTGTTGAATGTTTTGTTGGAATTTAAAGTGTTTCTGTATGGTCTGTTTTGTGGGCCACCATTGCGTTGAAGAGTAGAGCCTGCACGTGCTTCAGCAGGATAAGCAGAGAAACACTGATGTTATGCTGCATGATGCTTTATTTAACAGACGGTAACTGTGTAGTTGTTGATGCTGTGAGGTATAGTCACAGTAAATCATGCATGTAGTTAACTTCAAGATATTTTCTTTTAACAGTGAAGGTGTTTGCTTGTAATAATTCAGGAAATAGCTGTAAAATAACTGTGTTTTTTCTATAAATCATTTATGGAAAAGTCCTGTAAAAGTTTGTTTTTTTTTTCTGCACAGAATATTTTACTTTATTTTTACGGTTTTGTTTGGCAGCTGTAGCTGACAGTCATTGACCATTTTTTAAAGATTTTATTTTTTACAGTAGAAGCATTCCCTCTCACTCAGTATGAAAAATAATTACAATTAATTACCACTTTAAAAATGGTCAATGACTGTCAGCTACTTTACTTGACAATAAAATTAAATTTATTTATTTTTTTTTCTGATACAATTATTTTCAACCCAATATTTTAATTTTTACTAGAAAAACAAATACAAATTTCAGAATATATGTTTTATATTTATATCTATTTTATTTCAGAATAATATATGCACATTCAGAATATTCAGCTGTACTGATCGAACATTCACACTTCATGAATTATTTACTGAGTAAAGTATCACTTAATAAACCAACATAAAAATAAGCACTCAAACGGCAAAAAGTTTTTCTGTTTTGTGAGCTCTATTTATTCATCTGTCAGACTGTATTTTTAGAATGCTTTTATTTCTACCCATTATTTTCTCCATAATGTATAAAGTGTTGCTTGAAGCTTTTAACAGAGGTCACAGCACTATGACAGGAAAGACATTCAATGCATTTCCTTTTTTTTTTGAAAGACATGGCCATCATGACTATCCTCTGCTTTTACCCACAAACAAGCAAATCCATTTACGAACTAAACGAAAGGTTTATTTTTCCTTTTCTCGTTTTTTACATCACCACTCCCCAGTCGCTGTTGAGCAAGCTTTGCCGATCGGACCATCTCAGAAAATCTGTCATGAATACTTAATACCCGAAATGTTGCTCATGCGGCCATTTTCACGGTTCAAGAAACATCTGAAAAGAGAAGTTGGCCGCAGCTCGAGGAAACCGGTTTCACTTTTTTCTTCATTTTCTCTTGAGATTCTGAACATATGCGGCAGCAAACGGCAGTGCTGAATGTGTCCGCTTGTGTACGTATGTCTAATTTCATTTCATCGCACGGTTCACCATCAGGTCATCTAACAGCATGAGGACAAGCATGTTAAGTAATGCGCTGCGGTACGAGTCAACAAATATAGGATTATGTTATTTGGTTTAACAGATAAGCTTTATTTCTACAGATTAAACAAGCATTTTCTAAAGCTATTTAGCATAAAGCGCTACAGTCATTGATATGATTATGGTTTGTATCTAGGCCAAGGCCTGCAAACCTACATATCCAGCATGAACGTCACAAGTAAATTCAGCTGATCTGCATTTACATCGCAAGCTCTTTACACGATGGACACAGCTGCATTCCAAACCTCTGTTCAGACAAACCTACAGCTGTGACCTGCAGTACTGCTAACCTCCATTAGGGGGAGTAAGAGGTGCAGACAGCAAAACGAAGCACAGACAAGCAAGTTCAACTGAAATCAGAAAAGCTGTTGCACAAAGAGTGTGTTGTCTGGCGGAGACGTTAAACACCTTGGCCGGCATCCTGTTGCGATAGAGAACTGCACAGTGAGAGGGCTTTAATAAGAGTAGATTAGTGATTTTGGCTTTGGATTGTGATATACTGTACACACATCTATACTGTAGTGCTGAACAGGTCATGCACTTTCTAAGCACTATTCATGTCTACATTCTATGGAAAATCATGGGCGCTTAGATTCTAGGAGGTTATTCATGGCTCCAAAATGTGATCGAAAGGCTAAAAACCCCAATGTCCTGCGGATTCGCTCTGAGAACCGCTTGACTTTTCTCTCTTGTTCATCTCCCTCCAGTGCCTTCTCTATCTCTGCCTCGCTCCGGGACTGTAATACCACATCAATGCCTCAGCGGGGCTGTGGCACCAGGCAAATGTAAACAGAGAGGTCATCCCTCCTCTCTCGTGCTGTGCTTAGGTCTTTTTCTCATCCCTCCATCGCCTCTGAAAGGTCTAGCCTTTCACACGGGACAAGCGAGGGATGAAGGTGAAGCATGACATCCCATTTGAGGTTTAATGAAAGCGAGGGAGGAGAGGGTGTAAATGACTCAGGGATCTCAGCAGATGAGAAGATGCAGCAGTGGACTGGAGAGAGGCAGAGCTGTCGATGAATAGGCCACAGCTGGAGAGATGGATGAATGAATGGAGTGAAAGGGGAGGAAAAAAAAGGATAGTTTACCCACCCGTTCTTTCATAACTTTCCACCCATAATGTATTATTGCCATAAAAAATAGATATTTTCTCACCAATGGCAAGAAAGCACATATTGTCTTTCCCTGATATGTCACAAATATATGTTTTAAACATTATTCTGTCCTATAGTCAGTATTCCTGTTCTAATATCTAAGCTGCCTTGCAATCATGGAGTCAGCTAATGAGATACTGTACTAGTTTGAAATACTTTTGTTTTTCATATGAATTATACATTAATATTTAACTTTCTCTCGCTTCATCTGACATCTTTATTCATTGCAATGCAATCTGGTATAGCATTTTTTTTTCAATAAATCGTTAAATTGATCAAATAATGCATTGCATAATCAGATCAAATAATATAATGTTTCTTGAGCATATTAGAATGATTTCTGAAGATTCATGTGACTGAAGACTATAGAGTAATGATGCTGAAAATTCAGCTTTGCCATCACAGGAATAAATTACATTTGAAAATATCTATTTTTTTTTTTTAATTGCAATAATATTTTACAATTTTATTTTTATTTATTTATTTATTTAGGTCAAATAAAGTCAGCCTTGTGTGAGAGACTTCTTTCAAAACCATTAAAAATCAGACCCCAAACATTTGATGCCTCAATAATTCTAACATCTTAGACAGTACACTACGTTTTGGAACAAAGCAAATATACTATATATATATATATATATATATATATATATATATATATATATATATATATATATATATATATATATATATATATGAAGAGTTCAGATGCAAAAGCCTCTAAGTGCCATTTGAAATTTTCTTCTAAAATGATCATTTTTATCAAGCTTGTATATTTAAGTTCAGTAATTTCACTTAAATGACAATTAATAGGTAATCTTCATTGCCATTTAAGTGAAATTACTGAACTTAAATATACAAGCTTGATAAAAATGATCATTTTAGAAGAAAATTTCAAATGGCACTTAGAGGCTTTTGCATCTGAACTCTTCATATATATATATATATATATATATATATATATATATATATATATATATATATATATATATATATATATATCAGTATTTGAAAATGTCCTCCATTTAAAAAAAAAAAATGTAAACACTTTCTCATTGCTTTGTGCTCTGTGGTTCGAGAATTAAACAACTTTTGCTAGTCTAAGGTCTCCCAGCTTTGACATCTCAAACAGAAATGGAGGCCAGCAATAAAAGCAGATTTGTGCACTGAGACTAATGCCCACACTGTTAAGTGGTAAATGCAAAAATGGTAACATTAGCTCAATACTGAGGCAGTAACCTCGAAGGCACAGAAGTGCATTTTTTTAAAAGTACAATTTTATTTTTCAAACAGTGTAGGGCCAGACAAATCGAATGATAGTATTTTAAAATATTAAAAAAAAAAAAAAAAAAAAAAATGGCGTTGAGCTAAAAGTACTACATTTTATTAGTAGCTGAAAGCTTCATCAAATGACCCAACATAATTATTAAATGAACAAATAGGGGGCAGTTTAAGTGCACTTACATCGACAGACATTCAAACTCAGCTGTAATCTGTTGAGCTTTCTGGGAGTTCTGCAGGCGCAGATTCTGTGTGTGGCTCGCTGATGTCTAATTATTCCTCTATTACTCTTCTCAAATCTTAGTGTCCCTTTCATTCACTGCCCACTTCCTGTCAGGCATTACACATATGCCCGCTTTCAGACACAATTACATACGCCACGCAAAACACTGTACAGTACAACTGTGACTCATCAATATAATCACCCAACTGCTGTTTCAGTGGCCGTATAAAACAGCGTGGGATAAATTGGCTTAAATTCAATGCATTAACGATTACATTAAATGTAGGGCAATTAGCAATGGGTGCTAAAGGTTTTTAATGTGGCATGTGCTCCACCATGCTCTGTTGCCCATTAGTGATATTAGAGCAAACTGCAACATATAATAGTTTGCTTTTTTTAGTTCAGTTGTTTTTTTCACATAGATTGTTAGTTTGGTGTTTGGAGTTAAAGCCGCCACCATTGACCTGTGTATTTATGTATCCCATAAGCCCCCAAATGGCTTCTAATGGGTGAGTTGAGAGATATTGAAAAGGCAGGACTGCTCCATCATCTCTGTGCCACTATAAGTTTCCTGTGAAGTGGAGCCTGGCTAAGTGTACACTTACGCACACACACAAATAAAACCGCATCAACTCAAAGTGTGTATACCTTAACACAATATACACTTGAGGAGACTGAGAATCTGTGGAGCACCCAGCTCATATGAAAAAAAAAAAAAAAACATGAAATGCATCTCATACATATAAACACAGCACAAACCAATACACACACTGGGGACGAGAGGAAAATAATTGGGTTTTAAAGTTTGTAGGGGTGAAACCTGATCAGGGTGCAATAAATTCCTACATTTCCTTTCTAATGGGAAACAAAAATACAGAGGTAGAGAGAGGGGGTGAGGGGGAGAACGAAATAGAGGAAAAATGCTACGGGCAAGCTAACAGGCAGTTGATATTGATCAGTGGGTGTCCAGCAATGATAATTGGAGGTTTTAATTGTCAGAGGGTTGAGATGGGAAGAAGCTGATGAATAAATGCATCATTCTGTCTGTTTTGCTGATTTTAATGTGGATCTTTATGTGTTCTGCTGATTTTTTTTTGCAACATGGATTGTGTGGTTGGTTTTTGTTTGTTTGTGTGTGTGTGAGAGAGAGAAAGAGAGAGAAATAATTCCTTACATCAGTCTTTTATCTTATACGGACAGCTCTTTTTCTCCCATTTTAATGCAGAAATCATCTTTATGAAACACATATGCACTTCTTACACGCACGCACGTATCCCTGTAACGTTTATAACATAATGTCTGTCAGAAGCAGCTTCTCCCTCATTCATCATGTCTTTTTAGCAGGAGAGCAATGCCTTTTCCCTCCTTCAGTGGAAATACGTCTGTCGCCAGTCCATTTAAACACATCCTCTCCCTCTCTCGCTCTCTTTCTTTTTTGCTTCAAGTTTGTTCTCCATTCAACTTATCTCCAGTAATGTCTCTGCTCATTCATCGTAAATATAGTGTTTCAAAACAGTTGCTTGCACCTCATTTTCGCCCCTCCAAAACCCATTTTAAGTGTTTTCGGTGTAGTTTTGAAAATCCCCATTTCTGTCACACACACATACGCTTGTTTTCCACAAGGATCTGTGCATGGGCCGTGCTTCCTCTGCGCTGACTTTAGACGTTCTCCCAGCCTGCTAAAATAAACCAACGAGGTCTTGAGACTTTGAACAAATAAGCAGCTCACTTTGGTCCAGATCCTCGAGCGACTATCCTGACGGAGTAAGTGATTGTTCCTTTACCTCCCTGATTAAAAGAAACAGGCTGGAATATAATACCAGCACTATTACAGCCCAACCGGAAAAATAGTAGGCCTAATCCTGGAGAAAATAAGTGCTGATGTACATTGTGACTGGCAAAGCACTATGAAAGAAAATGGTGGAAGAGATTAGAGATTTTAACTTCACGCTGGACACTGAAGCAGGACAGAAGGCTTTTAAGATCGGCTGATTCGTTCTAGTCGGAACGCAATAGTAAGCCAGGGGTTGTTAAATAGATTTTTTTTTCTCTCACTGAAGTATAAAAGAGGCTTTTGTCTGTCCCAAGAAGAAACACTGTAATTTCGAGAAAACTCAGAGTGCACGCTGAATCTATGCCTGCGGCTGGTCACTCCCAGTGTGAGTTCTACACTGTGCAAATTGTTGTCATGGGAAATATACTGTATATAAGTTAAAAGGAGGATGAATGTCAATCATCAAGACAATGACAAAAACAGCAATAGCCTGAGCATGTCTATTGCATGTCAAAAAACATTATTAACAGTTGTGTCACAAAGTTCACAACCAATGTTTTTTTCTGTTACCAACAGCACCAAACAAAATTGCAAATATAATAAGTTTACATATTCCCAGACTCCTCTACCACCCCTTACACATATCTTCCAGGGTTCAGACCAATGAGACTTTTAGCTAAAACAACATATCAGGCAGGGAATAATATCATGAATAGCATTCCATGCATTTAAGAGACAATGAATAGTCAGTCACAGGCGATCCGCACTCCAATCCAGAATAATAATATTATGTTACTATTGTTAACAGATACAATTTTTGATCTTAAATATGTCTAAGTAGATGCAATAAATGCTGTAAACCAATTTAGTTAACTGATTAGCAGCAGTATTGTGCAAAATTACCCTTTTAAAGTAGCTACTGCATTACAATATTGCGTTTCTCCCTAAAAAAGTAACTGATTGTGTTAGTAAAGCTATTAGTTACTAAAGTCTTAGCAAATGAAAAGGCCTTTTCACACCAAAAGTAAAATAAATTAACGAAATGCAAGCTGAAGGAAATGCAAATTCACACTTATACAGTAAAGGGCGCAGCTCAAACAAATCTCTCGGCAGTGCTGCTTCAGCAATAATAAAAGAGAAAGAAACACAAAAGCGATGTTTATCTAAAGTCACTTTTGCTTACCAGTATGGTTTAATTGAATCGTCGAAGGTCAGCAGCAAACATATTGCTTAATAACTTGAGATTAAATGCATTTGTGTCAATTATTACAGGTTTGCATACTATTCTGAGTATGCACTTTACTACTTTTATTCATTGAGGAATACGGAATCTGGTTGTGTGCAAGTGAGATAAGTAAATGCATGTTCACATTTAGTCCAGAACTACAATAACCGTCATGTTTACACAGCGCCCAAAGCACATCTGCACCTTACTCCCATTTATCTCAATGTAGGGAGTGTGGGGACAGAAGAGTTTTGTGTGCTTTTTTTTTTTTTTTTTTTTTTTTGACAGAATAGGCACAGGCAGAACATGAGTCTCCAAATTTGATTAGATTGCTGTAAATTTTCACTCTTACAGAGACAACCCAAGGCAAAGACGAGCAGTCTTCAAAAACAGTTACGCTTTCACTTCAAAAGTCATTCCACATGCAAAATGAAAAATAAATAAATAAATATCGAAAAACATGATTTTGTACAGAACACAGTATGATACAAACACAAACCACTCTCACGCTCGCGCACACACACGCACTAAAACCTCAAGGCATTACCGAGACCACAAAATGCATCATCGTGCACATCGATTGGACACAGTAATTACAGAGAGATGCTTAATGGCGAGTAAGTGACCATGGTAACCAACCAGCGTTTTTCTGCAAACTTCAAACCCTTTCCACACACCTGCCCAGACTCAAGAGGGCTTTTAACACAGGGAGGGGCACCATTCTCCTCTCGCTCCCTCACAAACAAGCACATAAACGCAAATATGAACATAAGGAGAGCTGGAAAAAAAATGGAACATAATGATACCGAATCAAAGCGAAAAATGAACAAAGTATAGCTGCAGCAAATTGGGAGGGGAGATGGACGGCTTGAGAGGGGACATGGTCATGTCAGTGGTCAGTATAAAAAAAGCTGTGGACTGCAGCTCAAGGCTGGCTTCAGTCACACAGCAAAGCGGCCAGATTTAAATGGAGTTGCTCACAGGCTTCGGGCCAGACCTGCAGACTACATCTCTGGATCTCCAGACAAAGCCAACAAGCTTCTGTTTGTTTCTCTTCCTCTCGGCTTCCAAATTACAACAGTGCACACAAACTTAACGAGCAAATGAGTTTCTCCTCTCCTCTCCAACATTTCTCCCCACACTTTGCTCTTGCTGTCATAACAGCAAAAAACATGCTTTTCTCTCACGCTCATCCAGCTAAAATGGGGGTATATTAGCGGTGAAATCCCAGCCTCCTTCCTAATGACCAGCATATATGGCACATTCTGCAACTACGATGCATCCGGCAATACATATAAACAGCATTCATGTAGGTGTGTGTGCAGTCTAAATGTGTGCGTTTGCTTGAAAGAGTAAACACTATGTAGTGGTCTAATGTGTAATCGAACATTGTTATCCCTGATGGAGGACAGTCATTTGCTAATGTTAATTACTGACATTAGTCTCAATCATTACCAATGTGTGGATATATATGGCATAATGACTTGTGCTAATGTGCATGTGGTAATGGTCAGCGCGTCCAGGTCGACGGGTCGAGCCAGTCTCAGGAGGAGTCTCGTCTTGGCTCGACTAATGCTAGCAAACCTCCTACGGCTGATGGCACTAACTTTGAATGTGGTTTCATTGGATTTCATCAGAAATGAGCAAGATTTTCAGCATTACACAGAAAAATAGCACATGTAGGATGCGTTCACGTTTCTCACCCTGCTTAGTTTAAATGGAGAGGCAGGAACAAGATTTTTTTTTCTGCTTTTAAAGGCAATTTTAGCAAATGTCACACATTCACACTTACTCACACCATAATGGACTGCTACTTGTCATTATTTCACTCTGCAAGGGAAAAGGTTAACCTTACAATGATGACATTTTTCCGTGGAGGAGCAACATATGTGTATGTTTAATCCTGTGAACACCTTGATTTTCAGTCAATAATAATTTAAATGTATATGGGAAATATCTGCAAGGAGATTTTGTGAAACCGTTCCCACTGTGGCTATGGCTTGGCAGCATGGCTTATTATTGTGAGAAAATAATTATACAAATATTTTAAACATCATAATTTATTATCCCTTAACATAATTAACCATTGACAAAGTAGTAGTCAAATAAAGACACGTTGTAAAAACTTGGAATGTGTGTATTTTTTTCCTTTTTAGTTTCATTTTTTTTTTTTTTTTTTTTTTTTTTTAATGAATGACTGCCATGAAGACCTAAAATGTGTAAACATGCATTTTGGGATATTTTGACAACAACAACATTGCAGCATGTTTGAAATGGTGGTGAGTCAAATACAGAATTGTTATTCTTGGTGAGCTATTCACAAGTAATTTAGCCACAACTTGACTTCTACATAAGATACACCCAGTCCCAACCTCACGACTTTATTTATAATCTAAAAAAAAAAAAAAAAAAAAACATTAAAGCTATCAGCGTATCAACTGTTAAAACATATTCTGGTTGATGAAAGGAACAAAGCATTTGAATGTGTGTTCACTCCCATCCTGAGTAAAAAAAAAAAAATAATAAAAATAAAACAATTTACTAATTTTAGCCAAATGCAGCAAAAAAGTTTGGGAGGCACATGGGCATACAATTTCACCAGTTTCAATGATAAGAGTATAGACAGACGCTTACTCACTTCTTTAGATAGTTCCTCTGACATCACTCCTCCACCCCCAAACGCCTGTTTTCCTCCAAATCTGTATGGTCCAAACTTTCTACTGCAGCCAGCAAGACAATCTGTCTATGAAAGAAAGAAAGCAAGAAAGACTTAGAAAAAAGTACTGTGGTGGTCATATAGTCATGGTACTTGGTTTATTCATGAATTCATCGATTCTTTCCTTCTAGGATCAAAGGGTTGGAGCCTATCCCAGTTTCTAATTCATTTATACTGTGGTGAAATATTCAAATATACAGTAAGTGGTCAAAATCTGGCAGTACCACAACAGTTGTGTAAGTGGTTTAAACACACCATATAACATTGTCCTGAATGAACAATTTTTATTTTTAAAGGAAAAAAAAATAGTATTTTCCATCAAGGCGTAAGTAGTTGCTATCCTGAATAACTTACATTTTTTTAGATTCGAGAGCTGACAGAATTAATTTATTCCAATACTATTAAAAAATGTTCACCTTGTTGCCTTCTTGGCTATAATCCATAAAACATTTTTCAAATTATTTAACAAAAAATCATGCCCAAACACGGAAGTTCAACTATCAGTTTTGGAGATTTTAGTCATTGACTACGTTTACATGCAGCCAGTAACCCGTTCAAAACCGGGATATTAGCAATAACCTGGTCGCGAACGGCCATGTAAACACCGCTCATATCCCGGATTTTAAAAACCGGGATATTATAGCTGGGGTATCCCTTTTCTAACCCAAATTTTTGGTCATGGAAACGCGTATCGGCATTATCTCCAAAGTGATTTGTGTTCTGCGCATGTTCTATTTGCAAGAAATCCTGGCATCAAAGCGCAAACAAAGGCGATCGCTATCTCCCCCGAACTATTCATTATCCGCATACTGCTGTTTTGTTGTCTTTGGATACAAGAAGAAGAATTGGAAATGACACATATTGTGTCTTAAGGTTGTCCATACGTGTAGATGCTAACTGCGCGTCACCGTTTACATTGGGATATTGCAATTCCATGTATCCAGGAGAAACTCTATCCCGGCCATAACCCGAAAATTGGCTGCATGTAAACGTAGTCATCGTCCATTCAAGTAGAACAGAGCTGTATTTGCATGACTGGAAACAGCTTGCGGGGAATTAGAAAGAAGATCTCAATAGGTACGTTTACATGGACTCCTTTTGGTTCAGTCGGAATGCAATCAATCCGATTGATGGATCAGAACATGGTGTTTACATGAACGATAAATAAAGTAATCGGGTCGATGTGCACGCTTAATTTGGAATTGATTTTTTTACATGTGCACACTGCACGAATATGCCACTGTTCATGCATAACTATTCTCCTGCATTGGTACTTTGTTTGTTTTAAACAGCATACTTAATATTTATCCGTCTCTGGTCATGATTTGGACACGATGAGCATGAACCGCTGCTATAAGTGTCTGTAAACACAGCTAGTGATTGGCCTTCAAAGTCTGTTTTCTGTGGACTCAAATGGCACTGTAGATGACAGATTCAAATTTACTCAGAGTAGTTTAATGTCTTTTCCACTGCACTGGATAGAAACACGTAAAGTAAGGTTCTCCAGCAGTCAGTGATGAGGCCTCATTCATACACAAACACACTGTTCAAGAAGTATGAGAAAAGTATGGACAAGACAGTTATAAATAAGCAATGATCTGCTAGTGTATGAAAGAAGCGATGCTGGTAGATTTATCCTCATGCCCACTGTTTTGTTTCTCCAAGGCCTGAAAGCATGACCCCAGATTTATGAGACTTCGCTCGGCCATTCTGTCAACATACAGACATACATACACCACCAAGACTAGACGCGAGTCCCTAGTGTGTTTGCACACAGCTCAGAATAGAGATGTACTGTCAACGGAAGGTAATGTTTCAATCAGAAGGCAAACCAAGCATTGACTTATGTAGACATAAGCATAAACAAACATAAGGATATAAGTTCATGAGTTCACATTTACCAATAAGTCAGATAGAATAAATGCATATTTGGCGTGCTGTCGAAGGAGAGGGCTCGGTATTCAGCCCGAATCCGAGTACTCCCCCCATATTGCTGGTTAAGAAGTAACCAGGTGAGTGTGAGAAGACAGGATGGTGGAGGACTGCTGAAAAACTGTCGAGGAACACTGTTGAGTCAAATGAGTATATAGGTCTCCAACTCAAGCTGATTGGATAGAAATGTTGATTACTGATTGTCGACAGCTGGTTGGAATGATGTGATAATTGGATCAATAATTTGAACATGCTCCTCCCGAACTTTGTATATAAAACATAATTAAAAATAAAATTAAAAATCCCTGGAAACTTTTTTATCATGCCTTTTTTAATGCCTTAATGGACAGCTTTTATTGATTTACTAATGTCCAAGTATATATATATATATATATATATATATATATATATATATATATATATATATATATACTATATATATATATATATATGAAGAGTTCAGATGCAAAAGCCTCTAAATGCCATCTGAAATTTTCTTCTAAAATGACAATTTTTATCAAGCTTGTATATTAAAGTTCAGTAATTTCACTTAAATGACAATTAATAGGTAATCTTCATTGCCATTTAAGTGAAATTACTGAACTTAAATATGTAAGCTTGATAAAAATGATCATTTTAGAAGAAAATTTCAAATGGCACTTAGAGGCTTTTGCATCTGAACTCTTCATATATATATATATATATATATATATATATATATATATATATATATATATATACACACACTGTAATGCTAATGTGGAGGACATATTTAGGCAGATGCGAGTCTCTGAGAAAGAAGCGAGTAAAAGAAAGCAAAAAAGAGTGTCAGTGTTAGTCAGTGGTATAAAGAGGGCAGAAGTACGGAAGACTGCGAGTGGAGCTCGTGTATCACTGTTAGAGCCAAATGAGCCCAACACACACATACAGAAATAAACCTATACTGAACACAAATCAATTCAAACACATTTCTCACACACGCACACATCACCAGCCTGAAATGTAATGAATAATCACTACTGCTGAAACAATTTCTCACTCAGATCTCAGGCTTCAGCATTTTAAGTCTCTCCATGGTAAGTTGCTGCCAAGTTCAACAAAGTGCTAGAAATAATAATTAGTTGCCATGACAACGGCGACTGGAAAGGGGGGTAGTTATGAAGACTAAACAATACAGAGAGGAATCAGTACCAGGAACCATTTGCATTTGAAGTGTGAAAGTTAGCACATATCTGTGCGTGTACATGTCACGTGTTTTTAATCCGAGCACAGAATGTGCCATAAACGACAAATCCGAAAACAATTTATAAAACTAATCCGAAGACATATATATATATATATATATATATATATATATGTGAAGAGTTCAGATGCAAAAGCCTCTAAGTGCCTTTTGAAATTTTCTTCTAGAATGATAATATTTACCAAGCCCGTATATTAAAGTTCAGTAATTTCACTTAAATGACAATGAAGATTACCTGTTAATATACAAGCTTGATAAAAATGGTGATTCTAGAAGAAAATTTCAAATGGCACTTAGAGGCTTTTGCATCTGAACTCTTCATACTATATATATATATATATATATATATATATATATATATATATATATATATATATATACATTTAATTATGATCCCAATATATGCACATTTAATAAATATGTGCAAAATGACACAAGGTCAGACAGCACATTGATATCTGATTACTTTAATGAGGTGACTTTCGCCTCACCTCGATTATATTTTCACTTTCTTCATGGCGGAATTCTCCACATTACCCACCGGGATCATTAACAACATTTTCTCATTGTGGGCCGGCCCTGATGGCATTAAAATCCAGTCTTTAGGACAAATGGGAAATTGCGAGGAAGTGGGGGAAGGAGGAAGAGAAGGAGGGAGGAAGATTAAATGTTATTACAACAGAGGGACATCCAATAGGAACATATGGCGCTAATGCTATCAGATTTCCCAGAGCATGCTGGGAAAGCACGTCGAGAGTCTCTTCTGATTCCTCGGCGCTAACAATACATTGACAATCTCATTTGCTTGGAGCCCAGCTCAGAGAATGGTTATCTAATGAAGTCATATGCATTTATTTCCTCCATGTGCCTGAGAGTTTTCTGGCACTGCAAATGTAACCAAGAGCAGGTGCACTTTGAAGGAAACCAAATGATACGAAGCGGACGGCTCCATTTATTGGATATGATTATTTAAATAAAAACGCTCAGTGCATTTAATATTCCCCCGCTGCAATTTATCAAAAGACACAATGACACATTTTAAAATGTAAAAAAAATCCTGCAGCACCCATCAGCTAAATCACTTTGGGCACTGATATAGCTAATGTGAGTAACAGACAATCTTTAAAAATCAGGGTCGAGTTCAGCAAAAATTCCTTCTGCTTTCAAT
Source organism: Cyprinella venusta (assembly GCA_038021265.1). NCBI lineage: Eukaryota > Metazoa > Chordata > Actinopteri > Cypriniformes > Leuciscidae > Cyprinella > Cyprinella venusta. The sequence continues at coordinate 21,816,605 of CM075867.1, forward strand.
CCCAACCAACATACATCACATAGGACTGCAATCACTGAAAATATCCATAGAGAATTTCTTTTTAAGGCTTTCTAATACTAGATGTAATTAAGATCTGCCAAAGTTAGAATGCATATGACTGTGTGCATGGTCATTTGTGCTACAAAAAGAGTAAGAGTACTGTGTTATCATCCCCAACTGTTGCTAGGAGCAGACAATTCATCTATTCAGTTGTCATGGTGATATTAATGTCTTTTTTTCCCCCTGCTGCAGGTCAATGATTTGTTGTTATAGAGAGTATTTTTTGTGGCTTTTGTGTTAAACGGCAGTAATTACAATGACAAGACCCTCAGGAACAGAACAAATCGGACTGCATAAAAGGACAATCAGGATTTTCTCACTGCAGTGTGAGTGTTGAACAGCTCCCAGAAGTGATAATAACAAAAGCAACGGACGCATGCAGCAACTAGTTGAAGCACCAACCCACAATGTATTTTCTTGAAAAATCACATGCGGATCTGTCCTCTCGCTCGGCAGATGCTGAAGCTTCACAGGGGGTGATTATCCATTCCAAATGATCACACACACACACACACACACACACACACACGTGTGTGGTGTCACAGATGCCCTAGCACGAGAAGGCATTGTCACCACGACCTGCCAGCCACCTTTGGCTCGGCGGAAATGATCAAATGTCACAGTGTTCCACGCCACTCCGGTTCCACAGGGGCCCTTCATCATGTGGCACCCAAGATGGAAAGAAAGTGTGAGTTTGCAAAAGGTGAGACCTGTAAGAATGAGTGATGTGTGATGCTGAACTGGACGAGGAAGATAAGAGAAAGATAGAACATCTTATTTAGTGTAGTCTTTTTTGAGTGATATAGCCATACCACAAAAGATACATGTGCTGTTATTAGAATGTTAGCATTTTTATATACAATTGTAAAGCAAGGGTAAATTCATTTAAAGTGAATGTAAACACTTTTACATTTGTCAACAAAATAAATAAATAAATAAATATATTGCAATTAAATGCTATTTCTTTTCTCTCTTTATATTCGTCATTCATCAAATTGTCCTGAAATTAAAAAAAGTATAATGTTTTCCAGAAAAAAAAACAAAATATATTTTTACATTTATGAATATAAGAGATGTTGCTTGAGCACCAAAGACTGAATCCTGGAACAATGGCTTCTGAAACTTTGCCATCACACTTTGCCATTTTTTTTTCTGCTTCTTTCAGGTTTGTCATTCCAGGAATAAATAACTTTTCAAAATGATATTAAAATAGATAAAGTGTTATTTTAAACTGTATTAATATTTCCCAATCGGGCTCTTTCACTGCATTTTGGATCAAATATATGCCTTAAGCATAAGTGTCTTCTTTCCTTCTTTCAAAAAGAAAAATAAATAAATAAATAAATAAATAAATAAATAAATAAATAATAATGATATATATATATATATATATATATATATATATATATATATATATATATATATATATATATGAGCAGCCTGTTCTTTTACAATCTCAGTGTTTTTTTTTTTTTTTTTTTTTTTTTTTTTGTAAACACAACAGCTGCTTCAGACACACAAGAGAAGACATGCATGATGCATATCTGCTTAAAATAACCATGACCAGCACAGAGCCATAGGGACTCAAAAAAAAAGAAAGAAATTAATTCATTACACTTTCTTATTAGTAACCTGACACATGATCTCGAGTTTCAGAAATAAGCTTACTGATATTTTTGCCAATAATGTATTCTTTTTTTTTTTGTCTAAACACTTTTTCCATACTTTCCATATTTTTCTGCCGAAGGCTTTTTGTTATCATAGAAACTTTATGTTTTTGTAAACATAGTAAACATCTGAAATTACAGTGCATCAATATTTTGGTATGTCATGATCATGTGTCTAAGGTAAAATTACATTTATGCTGTATGTTAAAAAAAAAAAAAAAAAAAAAAATCAATAGCCCACACCATAAAGTGTTTCTATACCATAAAACCTGTTTCTATACAGGTCTGTGCGGCAAGTAGCTTATACGCTGAGTTTCGGTTCAATTACACACTCCAGTTCACGCGCCGGCACCTCCGTGTCCTAATTATCAACAAATTTGCATTGATTAATAAATAAGAAGCAAATATAGTGGACAATATACTGTAATCGGGACGTTCCGGCCACAATATTATTGTAAAATTATTTACAGTTTAGTAGAACACAGAATTCCATGCACAAGGAAGAGTTTCTAAACTAAAAATAGACCCTGTCGGCAACAAATGAGTCTGTCCATCCAATATCTTCCATCCTAGCAACTAGTCTTCAAGACGTGTGAGTGAATTTCCTATCCTGGCCCATGTTTCTAGTGTCCAATCACAGTGCAGTATGTCAAACATCTGTCTCTGTCAGAGCCGCGTCCTTATCACTTATGTCCTGTTTAAACCTACAAAAAGCTGTCTAGAGAGAAAAAGTGTGTGTGAGAGAGACACAGTGAAAGGTGGAGTAGGACAAAACAGACATATACCTGACGAGGAGAGAGAGAGAGAGAAACATGATACGACAGAGGGAAATGGAGGGAGAGGGAATGATAACAGAACAAATTTCAGTGCAAGCAAAATGCAACACTAAAGAAAGATGCTTGGGGGGACAACACAGTATTGTTAAAGATGATGTGTGTCATTTTTTGGACGTTATCCTACTTTTTCCTAGCCTGGTTTAATATGCAGAGAAAACTATAAACCATTAGCTTGACTTCCTGAAGAGTGTTAAAACTTCCATTACTGTTTTATCATGTTCAGGGGCGGAGCTACAGGTGGGTCTGGGTGAGCACATGTGTTTTCAACATTAATCTTATAAGAAATGTTTCATTTGAGCACCAAATCTGCTCATTAGAGTGCTTGTTTGCTTGAAGAAAATTCAGATTGCCATCAGGAATCAATTACACTTCAAAACATTCAAATAGAAAAGAGTTATTTTAAACTGGTATAATAATAATATATTATGTTTGAGCAAATCAATTCAGCAACTCTTGAGCATACAATACTTTTTTGTACATACAGAATACATTTTAGAATCTTTTAGAATAAAAGGTCAATGATATCACACAATTTGGGTTAAAAAAAATATTGAATTAAATAATATTGCAATGTCTGTTATCTGATTTAATTGTCATAAATGTCCATACTAAAGTGCTTTGCTTGAAGTCTATGGCAGGTGCCGGTGTACCATTGATTGTAATGGAGAAAAAGGTTATTGGACAAGATCTTCCCATAATGATTGGGTGAGCTCACAAAAGGTCTTTGTGAAAAAAAGAAGAAGACGAAAGGCCAATAATGACAGGTGCAAACCTGACAGCACTTATTTAAAAAACACTGTCGTACACTGAATGCTCAAAGTCTTGCAGGCAGTTAGTGGAAGACTGTCATGACTCATAAATCATGATTATCATCTGTAAATATTGTAAAACGATAGTTTTAATCATCTCATTCCATTAATTTTATTTAGCAATTTCACTGTTTAGAGGGAGTTTGTGAATTTTTTTGAAGCAACAACACAGAGACTAAAAAGTGCATATAGTACATATAATACATGACAAGTGAGATCAGTGCTTTTAGAAAAGAACCAGCACCCTTGAACACACACTCCTGATTGCTGATCAGAGCTTCAGCCCTCGTAAAGTGTGTTGTCACCCCAGTGTGAGGTGCTTTACGGCAGGGTGCTATGTGCACTTAATCTAGTTCATGCCCAAACAATTCCTCAAGGTCTCCATAACTCCTCCTGAAGGATCTGCATTTAAGCGCATTCACAACCATGTATGAATGTGACTGCGTGTGCCATGAGGAGGTCATTCCACCCCCAATCCTTCCATTTTTCATGCAACGTTTCTGCATTAACACCTCACCGGATGTGCACTACCCCTTTCCACCCGTCCTGCATGACTAGGGATGTTGCCGACGGGACGTGCCCCGCGTATGTAAGTGCATATCACCGTAGTGGCGTATATACACCAGTATCAGACCAGTAAATTACATTGAGAGGGAGAGCTGAAGCATCTGTTCTGGTAATTTAATGACGGCAATAAGAAGGATCCTTGTACCCTCACGTACCTAGGCTGTTGTCCATAAGCCTCCTGGTGCATTCTGAGAAATGATACATGTATAAATTTGTCCTAGCGGAGATGGAGAGATATAAAATAACAAATAAGCCGCCTCCTGTGGATAGGTGCAAATTGTTAAGCTAGAACTGCATGAAGGCACGGAAGAGCGAGTTTGTGTTGGTGCATATCTGCATTTCACTAGGATGTTGAAGATTTAAATCACTCCTTTTGCTTTCCTTATGCCATATTACTCTCTTTATCTCCATTTTTAACATGTAAGACACCTTTTTACCATCATGGTTTGCCGGGGTATCCAATGGCAACAGTCAAAGTCAGATAATGAACTGAAGTTCAATGCTGAAGTCTTGTTTAGGTGCGCCCCCTTCATATCTGGTAAGTTGGTCAATGAACTAAGGTCTGAGAGTCTAAGTTTTTCTTACACAAAATAGCATCAAACTAACTGGCTACTATACACAAACAGTGTTGGCATTGGTTTACATTCTTGATCAGATTGAAAAATTACGTCATAAAGTATAATACATGAAAAATACATTTACAAAATCAGTACATAGTACAATACAAATTCAGGGCCAAAATGTTTGTACGCATTTGTCGTAGACACGAAATAGCATAACTAAAAAGCCAGCACTGGCATTTGATACAACTAAAACATTGCGTCTGAAATTATACATGCAAAAAGATTAATATATATATATATATATATATATATATATATATATATATATATATATATATATATATATATATACATATATTAAGTGTTACTTACAGGTTGTTGGCCAAAAAACTGCTGCCCCTGGTTTTAAAGTTGGAACTGCTTCATGTTTTAGTAACAGTTTCTTGTTGAATCTGACATTGAATTTGTGGAGATTCTGGAAGCTGTTTTTCGTAAAATGCACAGCACAGAGAGCTATGTAAATTATCAGCGCAGTCTCATCCCAATTCGTCATACAACTGACGTTTTGGGACCTCTTTTGACCATTCGTCAATATACGACTTTTTAGGGCCCCCTTAAACGTCGGTAGATGACGTTATGGGATCCTAACTCTACCCCATACCTAAACCTAACCCTAAACCCAACTCGTCACCTAACTGACGTTAAAGGTAAAGCGTCAGTTGTATGACGACCCGGGATCGTCATCTACCGACGTTTAAGGGGGCCCTAAAAAGTCGTATATTGACGAATGGTCAAAAGACGTCCCAAAACGTCAGTTATATGACGAATTGGGATGAGACTGTGTTAAAATTATAAATGTAGTCCAATTTTCAGGAGCATAATCAAACATAAATTGCATCCATTGTTGACGAACTACAACGTCTGTGGGAAGCCTGAACACAGAAGACTTGACAACTGGGTGAAAATAACACTTTTGAAGAGCCGCAGCAATATGGCCACGCCCTTTTTTGCACATTCCGGAGGGAGGGTTGATGTAAATGTATGGGTTAGTTATGTATAAAACCCGTTGTAGTCCCATTTGAGTCATTTTTGAAGGCATTAAACTTCCTGATTTTTATTTTGATTTATATAGCTGATATTTCAAACACTGAAATTATCAATAATCTAATGTTTCTGGATAACTTTAAATATATGATTACTTAAAATAAATGAATCATAATGGATAAAAAATTAAATAATTCCTTTGGGATTGTTATGGTTTTCATTGAATACCTTTACAAATAGAATACACTTCACTAAATTAACAAATAATTACAATTCAATTAGCAAATTTAAATTAACTGGCCCATAACCAGAAGGATAACCTACTAAATTAATTTACTTAACACAATAGCATTTGCAATAAAATGTGTTCTAAATATTTGTTTTATGCACTAATTATAAACTTAATAGGATCATTAGGATTTTTTTTGCACTGTGGCATTTCCGTTCCAGTTCTCATTACTGCAATGCTTCTGGCTGATGTACTTTTAGGTTTGTTTGTTATTCTCATTCTCACGAGAATCACCCACAGCACATACCTGCAAAACTGAATTGATTTAAGCTACGATTAAGTGCTTTTACAGGTTATAAACATAGCGAAGCTGCGTTAATTATTAAAGAACACTTTAAAGTGGTCGTTCTGCTATATAATTTCAATGTAATTTTCTAGGCTGACTTTCATTTTCCCCTGAGTGATTTTCAAGTGGTGTATCTTAAACATAATTGAAGGGTTCTGGATGTTTTTTCCACTACTGTTTCCAGGTAGGCGGAGGACAGTTTTGAGGCTTTTACTGCAAAAGTTCAGCTCTCCAGTGTAAAGTAATCAGAGCACCTCCACTCCTCAGATGTTCAGATTCATTTAAGTGTCTGGGACAGGAAATAGCAGATGCGGAGAGTAATTACACTTTCATCCATATTACATATTACAATTATATATACAGCAGTTACTTCTGTTCCTCAAATCTGATTGGCTGAGAAGCAGGCACGTTGGGTGGGTTGTCAGTCTGAGGTGTCGTGCTATGATTTGCATCACTTGTGTGTGACTGTCTTGCTTCAGACTTGACTGAAGAGGTCAGTCTCTGTTTTCAAGGGTCGAAAACTCCGGAGTATTGTGTGTCGGCAGGCACAATGTTAGAGAAGGTTTTGCGTTTTAAAATGAAAATGCACTGGTGTAAATGTAGGTCTTCAGTGAGTAGGCCTATATGGCTTAACGGCAATTTATTAACTTTTTCAATAATAAAAAGTAGTATGTCAGTTCAATTAAAAATCTACATATCACATATTTTAAAATATTATATAATTTATTGAAGTCTGTTTGTCATGTATAATACATTGACCAATCGTCATCTGGCACAACAAGTTCAAATTTCATGTGCAGTGGAGCGGTAATTTTCCGGGCATTCATAAATTGTTTGAAAATTACATGGACAGACAAATTTGCATTTATGAAGCATTCTGAATCAGCATCGTTGAAAAAATGGATGTTAATTGATTACAAAGCACTGCACAAAACCAGCATCAAAAGCAGCGTTAAAGCTACAATATGTAACTTTGTCCACCGCTAGGGGTAACTAACCTCTTTCGATAACAAAGGCGTAGGCTGATGACGCATAAGTTTAATTATGGAACTTGCCGCCATGCCGATTGATCTAATAATGTTTGTGGACGATTGAAAATATTGATGTTTTTAAGATGACCATGGTATGAAGCAGAGCACGATCGCTAAGGTGAGACAGATATCAGCGCCACACACGAGTCCCGCGGATATAAAGTAATAACTTCCGAACTTACCCGTAAGTGCTGAATTACTACTCATCAGTTTATTTGACGAATTAAACTTGTGAGGTAACCCAGTGCTGTTAAAATGTACTGCTTAGCTTAAAAAAAAAAAAAAAAAAAAAAAAAAAAAAAAAATCTGCATTTAAACCATGCCATAAGCTAGGGTTGGCCAAATGCCCCCAAAATCTGATTTTTTTGGTCTAAATGGCGGGTAACACTTTATTTTGATAGTCCACTTTAGACATTTTTGTAATAAAATGTATTTTTGATGCTTCAAAACATTCTAACTAACCCACTGATGGACTACTTTTATGTTTTTATTTCCTTTCTGGACAAGGACAGTATACCGTACATACATTTCCAAAGGAGGGACAGAAAGCACTCAGACTAAATCTAAAATATCTTAAACTGTGTTCCGAAGATGAACTGAGTTACGGGCTTGAAATGAGGGCGAGCTAACCCTTTAATATACGTTTTTTTTTTTTTTTTTTTTTTTTTTTTAAGTATGAAAATAAAACCTGGACATAGTTTTCATCCTCGTCATCCCACTATTATGAACCGATAAAGTCTTGAGTCTTAAACACTGCCTTCACCCCTCAACACTGTATCTGTCAACAGCTGCCTGAATGTTAATTATACATTGTGACTCCTGTGGGTGGGTGGGGGTCACACCTGTCTATGTGTGCTTTAGCATTGCTAATGCAGCGATAATTAGGAAAGTAATCTGCATGAAATCAGTCACTGAATTACCAATTCTTTTGTCTTCCTCCAATTGCAGTTAAGAATGCTGTTAAGTGAGCATTTGGCATTGATGTGTCGAGGGAGGTCAAGTTGTCATGAGCTTTGTCATGCCACTTGTGTGATGTGTGCCTTGCTATCCCTTCTTTCTGTCTTTTGGCCATCTGTCTTTTATTATCTCCCTTTACTCATCTATCTATTACATCATTCATCCTGTCATTGTAAGATTGTGTGACGGTGGGCTGTAAGTCATAAATGAATAAGCATAGGCACATGCTCCGCACACATTTTTAAAGGAGCAGTTCACCGAATTGAAAATCCAAGTCGCTTCAAACTACACAAATTTCTTTCATGCTAGCACATATTTAAATTTTATGTGTAAAGATGCATTTCACCAGGACTGGTATCACCAAATCTAACAACAATGGGACTTTAATTGTTTGTAGCAGTGCAATTAGTTCCATTTTTTTTTTTTTTTTTTTTGGTGGCTCTATCTACAAGTTACATCATTAGACCTACAACAGTTGGTGGCATCAAATGAGTGAGTCACTTGTTTATTTAACTGACTGGTTCAATAACACTGATTCAGTTAGGAATGAAAGTTACTGTTGCTGAATTTGGAAAAGCAAAGTAGCATATACTGTAACTCATACTATTTTTTCCATATAGTAAAACTGTTTTCATGAATCTTAAGTCACTAAATCATTACCTCAAAGGTTTTATTCAAAAACACGGATTCATGTTGGAGAAAGAAACATGAGACCATTGAATCATTCATTGAATCATTCCCTCAAACAATTCGTTAAACACCATTACTTCAAAACAAGTAACTGTCCTTATAAAAAAAAAAAAAAAAAAAAAAAAAAAACTTTCAAATGATTTCTTGCGAATAGAAAATGTGCAGAACACAAATCACTATGGGGATATGCCGATACGCGATTACATGACCAAAAATTCGGGTTAGAAAAGGGGTACTCCATATCCCGTTTTGAAAAATCCGGGCTATAAGCATATTCAGGTTTTTGCCGGTGTTTACATGGCCGTTCGCGACCGGGTTATCGCTAATATCCCAGTTTTGAATGGGTAATTGGCTGCATGTAAACGTAGTCATTGAGAGTGAGTAAATGAGCCAGCATTTTTATTTCAAGTTAATTGTTTCTATAATTCCGTGTTGCTGAATGTGAGATCCTCTCAGCGGGAGAAGTAGCAAAGAGAAATCTATTCAAGGAGGCTTGCATTAGTGGCTTTCTGCATCTCTCTGGAATGGATGTGAATATCCCTGAGATGAATTGTTGCCACTCTGTCAAAACAAATTTAATAACAAATTCTCCCTCTCTTTCTTTCAACATCTCATTCCATCTGTCTTCCTCAATAATAATTGGGGTGAGGATTGGGGGTGATCTTTTGGAGACAAGAGTATTTGTAATCAGCATTGTCTCTTCTGATTTGAATTCAGGTTGTTGGAAACAGCTGCATCGGGATGGGCGGAGAGGTTACTCCCTTCTTTCTCTCTCTCTTTCTCTCATTCAAGTTTTTTTCTCGTCAAAGGAGCACTGATATTTCCGCCTGGCTGCGTGCAGGAAACGTGCCTTACATCCGAGGAATCAGGCATGAAACGCTCGCTGCTTTCACCAAACCCTGTGCGGCAGAGCAAAGGATTGTGGGATGTATTGCACGACAGGAAGACAGGAATAAAGACAGAAGGTAGTGATTATGAGCTAGACGGATGAGAGAGAGAGAGTGAGGGAGAGAATGTGAATATCACAGCAGACAGTGTCTTCATTTAGCCTTTTGTCTAAATGCCAGTTATTCCCATCGCAGAACCTTGGACCAGCCTACCGAGAATCATTCAGTCTATTCCTGTCTAATTTTAATTCATCTTTTTCTTTCTCAAAGAGACATGTGTAGACTACATTACCGTAAGCATGAGCATCTTTAAATGTCATTCCCCATCGATGTCGGCTATGGATCTCTGTCCACACAAACATAATTCCCTTTCTTCACTCAGATCTCCTCTACAATTTGAGAATATATCTCTAATAAACACATACCGGTTCTACCCTACCCGACCCACTTCGAGAGGGATACATACCCCTGTCCCCGGCATGCGAGGTGGGCGCGCTAAAAAGGATGCTAATGAGTATAGTCTCATGGTTGAATTTAAAGCTGAACGTATGACAGTCATGTTTACTTATAATCCAAGGCTTCCAAAAAAAAAAAAAAAACATCAATATATTCAATGAAATTACATAAACCAAGCATTCTAAACAAATCAAATGTATGTGGCCTGTCTCAAAGCTCTAGACTGTATCATTAGATAATTATTTAATTTCTCATCATTTGTATTATTTATTTTAATATATGGTTTCAGGCACTATTTTGTACTCTATTTATGGAAAGTGCCTCACGCACATTCTTTATTTGCATTTTTATAAGTTATATTGCGCCCACGTCTCAGGTTGTGTTGTCACCTTGAACAAATCATAGTGGTGTAATAACCGCAGATCTACAACAGCTCTCTCTCTCTCTCTCTCTCTCTCCTCTCTCTCTCTCTCTCTCTCTCTCTCTCTCTCTCCTCTCTCTCTCTCTCTCTCTCTCTCTCTCTCTCTCTCTCTCTCTCTCTCTCTCTCTCTCTCTCTCTCTCTCTCTCTCTCTCTCTCTCTCTCTCTCTCTCTCTCTCTCTCTCTCTCTCTCTCTCTCTCTCTCTCTCTCTCTCTCTCTCTCTCTCTCTCTCTCTCTCTCTCTCTCTCTCTCTCTCTCTCTCTCTCTCTGTAAGTTGGAATAATACCTGGTTCTGTGTCAGGTTAGGAAATGAATCAGTGTAAGCCCAGACTAAGCACCTCTCTCTCCCGCTTTCCTGCTCCGTTATCATATTACAACGCTGATAGATGTTCTCTCCAACCCTGAAGTAAAAAGATTAATTTGTTTAAGCAGAGCCCACTGCATTGACCTTGGAAAAAACGGTCTCTCTCCTCTCCTCTGATGTGAGATTTAACCAAAGAGAATAAAATACATAGATTTTATAGTATTTGGGATGAGAAAACATGAAAACCAACACATTTGCCCCCATGGAGCAACATTGCAATAACTTGAGAGAAGTTTTCCATTTGCAGAGAATTACTGTTCACAGAAAGCTTCAGTGAGCCTGACAAATGCTTAACAAGGAGAATCTCCGCTGGAGAGAACTGGTTTACGTGCTGACGATGAACAGGAACAATTACTGAAAAAAACATGGTAAATTAAATCGTTTTAAAATTCCTCTTCTTGCCATTATCCCTCAATGAGCCCCAAGCATTGATATTGACATTTATTACTCTCTTAAACATGTTTTTTAGGAAGCCACTGAAGAAAAATCATGAGTATTTAGTATTTTAGCATAATTGCAATGTAGTTAAAGTACATAGAATAACACTTTATTGTATATGTGTATGTGTAACCTGTCTGAAAACAGTGGTGTCTCTTGTAATTTGTTATTTGAACATTAAGGTTGTCTTTAAACGTTAGCATCTTAGTTAATTTAAATGTTAGTGTTGTTATTTGATATTGTGATGACCTGACGGGGGCTGCAGATGTAAAGTAGCCATGGGGCTAATTCTGGCATATTTACATTGCTGAAAAGCTAAGATGTTCATTAATATGCATTGTCCCCTTTAAATAAATAAATAAATAAAAATGAAATGCATATTTTCTTTCAGGTTGAATTAAAAAAGAAAAGTGTTGTAAAATTGCAACATTGCCTTTTAAGGTTGCAAAATTTCAGCACTTTTATAATTAAGTACACAAGTACATATGCCTTGGAAGCTAGAATGCTCAAATTTGGATACATTTAGCTCAAAGCAGACCTCGGCATATTTAAAACGCAGATGCACTGACCTTTGTAAAAACCTTCTCAGTAAGCAAGAGTAGTTAAAGCAGCCCACTAAAGATTCATTACAGGGTATGCTGGAAATCCACTGAAATATATATTTGATGTACTAAACAAACTCTAGTCTAATTTATGAATACCATTTCTACACTGCATCTCTGCATCCTTTAGAAAACTGAATCATATTTACAAATGTGTACTGTTCAAAAGTTCGGGGTCAGATATATATACACACATACTTATTTATATACACACAAAATTGTTTATAATGTTACAAAAGATTTCTCTATCACATAAAGCCTGTTCTTTTGAATTTCCAATTGCATGCTGAAGTATCTGTCTCCACAAACCTATTAAGCATCACAACTGTTTTTAACATTGATATTAATATATTTATGTCATGTTAGAATGATTTCTAAAAGATCATGTAACGCAAAAGACTGGAGTAAAAGCTTATAAATTGTGATAATATTTCATAATATTATTGTTTTCACGGTATTTTAAAATAAATACAGTCTTTGAAAGCATAAGAGACTTTGGAAAACTTAAAACTACTAAGTAGAAGCGCATATAGCTACTTTTCTATCACAAAATCTGCTATAATCCATAAAAGTGCTATAGAAAACCTGCACTTAACCTTTTCACCGACATTTTGCTTTCATAGACTTGTGATATATCATTATAGGATTGTCTAGCAATATATCGGTTATCGCTGAACTGTTACTATTGTTATAACTCAAATTAAGCCATAAAATGTACTATTTAAATGGGTGGTAAAACACATTTTTTCGAAGGCTTGATTGTGTTTGTGGGTTGCATTGTAATGAGTTCATGCTTCGTTTATTTTTAATTGTTATTATTATTTTTTTTAATGTCATTATTTTTCATATATTTTACCTTTATTCAACACAGCTCAGTCCCTCTTTGTAAAAATGATCTGTTGGCTTCCAGTTTCTATGAAGCCAGTCCCTCAAAAATATGCAATGGGCTCAGATTGGTTTGCTGGCCCAGTGTGTTGTGATTCGCTCGGATCTCTCTATATGGCTCTGGATTCACTAACCGCCTGGTGCACGTTTTTCGGAAACGTCACGCCCCTTACATTTACCGATAGTTTGTGTATTATAAACAATGGCGTCAATAAAACCATACCAATTTGAGCCCGAAACGAACCCATGTTTGTGAAGATGATAACTATTAACCATCAAAGTGAACACTAAACATTGGCTTTACTACAGTAGCCAAATCAAACACAGAACCGAAAAGTAGCCAAAAGTAGCCAAATCAAACACAGTTAGAAAATTGAAATCGTGTTTTACCACCCCTTTAATAGCAATTTTGCCAGTGTGAGACTCTGAGGGCCATACTATCACAAGACATCTTCTCTTATATTGAAGAGAGCAATGTCACTCAAGGTATGTTTTCTGATGAAATTTTAAGTGTCCTGTCAAAATCATTTCTTAGTGTCCAAACCCTTAAACCTACCTTAAACCTGACAGTGATCGTCTCATTCACTCTTTCTATCTGCCAGGTGAGTTTTTAAGCTCCTTTTTTCTTTCTATCTCTTACAAATGGCTCCCACTGAAGGGTGTCAGAATCAACCATCATGCCTGGAGATGAACTGAAACTATTATTATTATTATTATTATTATTATTATTATTATTATTATTATCTGTAAAAACTAGCTAATAGGCAGTCCATACAAGAGTTCACACGTGTAATTGAAACATAAGCTTAGCATTACAGTTTTGGAGATTTCAGTATTTCCTGATTTAAGCAGACAGCTCACAAGCAGATATAAATAAAGCTGTTTACTGTATGCGAGTCTCATCAAGCCCCAAAACTACATATCAGTCTCTACAGAAAACTGTTCTCTCAGGTTGTCCGTCCTCCTGTTAGCAAATAAAAACAGCACACTCCCAAATTAAGATGAATAGAGCGATTAACAGTACGACAGAGCGAAAACATTTTCATTCCCTCTTACCTTAGGGACAAATATGAATGGATGCTTTTATTTTAACTGGCTTGTGTAACAGCCATTGATTTGAACCGTTTCATTAAGCGATCTGCCATCATTTAGCAGGTATATTGGATAGCGCTGTCTGCTACACTGTGCGGTTTTGATATTGAGCATTGCACACATCGATTGAGCCCCTTATGGTGCATCGTCCTGAAAATCTTTACAGACAAAGGAAAAGGTCAAGCACTGACTTTGATTCATCAACTAGGTAGCGGCAAGGAGGTGTATGAGTATGAACTGAAGTGCTTCCATTTACATATAAAGCACACTAACATATAACACACATAGAGAAAAGCATCATGCTTTTTCAAATGCAAATGCAAACATTCAAATGCATTCAAATGCAAATATTTGAGCCAATCGGAGATTCAATTGTATATTTTTACATGATTATACATCCACTACCATTCAAATGTTTGGGGTCAGTAATTGAAATGTAGTTGCAAGTTTTTGCAGTAAATTATTGTGATTACACTTATTGGTCTTTTAAGTTTATCAAGTGTATTTTTTTTTATTATCAAATGGTCCACTCCAAAGGGAGATATTATATTTAATAGAATCCACTGTTCAAGAATGAATGGCTCATTTGGATTACAACGTGATTTTTTCCAGTCTTTATGAAGTCATAATGTTTCTCATTTAAATAATCCCCGCCCACAAATTGCGCAAAAAAAAAAAAAAGCGGACGAGGCCTGGATAAGCTTCTGCTACAGTATGTTAAAGAGATGCTGTTTTTTCCACAACCCAGATGCGACACCATAACATGCAATAAAATGTATCTTTTCCATGTTAATCAGAGTTTTGGTTCTAACCAGTCGTGATGGCGACACACAATGATTCTAATTTAGAAACGGTTTTCTATCTCTGTGACTTCATTGCTGGAAAACAAGAGAAAGTATGGTAATCTCAGTGATAAATCTCGCCTTATTTAATGTTAAAAGCATTTGTGTGTGTTTGCATATCATTTTGTGTTTTTTTTTTTGTTTTTTTTAGGACAGGTGTAAGGCTGACAAACTGGGAGTGACTAATATTTACTTAAAATATTGATCCTGAACATTATAATTCCGATACGTATCTGTGCGCTACGTTTTACAGAGAACAGCATCCAGAACCATAATGCAGGCTACACATAAAAGCATCTCCTGAATTAAGCAGTTTCCACTTTGTCGGGACAATCTGTTGTTGGATCACAATTTGTAAGTAATTTGTTATTTGTAGTTGTGTTTTCTATTAACAGTTCTAATTATAATTTGTGTGTTGTTGCTATACGCTCAGCCATGGGCATCAGAAGCAAAAAAAAAAAAAAAAAAAAGTGGGTGGGTCCTCCCAGTCAGTGCCATTTTCTGTATTCTGGTGCCTTTTAATTCAACAAGTACATTAAACTATGCTTCACGTTGGGCAGTTCTTTGCCTCCACATTGTGCATTAAAATTGTTGAATGCACAACTATCTGTGGATTATCCTGCTGATACCATGGTCATTTGCCAGCATTGGCAATTATCCTGACTGCAAGGGTAAAACCATAGTTTTCTGACAAATATCATGATTAAATGGTGGATAATATCATATCTATAATGTATAAGAAAAAAAACATACAATAAACACGTTCTTGCAAAGTCTGTGCTTGAAATCCTTTCTGGATGATTCTCTTATTTGTTAACAATAACATTGTCAGGGTCTGAATCGGGCTCGAATTGGTTTGAAATTGCCACCACCCTTTATTTACACAAGAGTAGAGCTCGCAGTTATGGAGGGACGGGACATCTCCCGAATATGCTAAGCGCTGCCAATCATAGCACACTGGGGACTGGGCCAGCAAACCAATCACAGCACAATTCATATTTCGATATTTCAGAAGGAGGGGCTTTATCGAAAATTATATATATATATATATATATATATATATATATATATATATATATATATATATATATATATATTAGACATTTAGACATTGCAGTGTAACACAGTTTTTGTTTGCGTTTGTTTTGTATCTTGCCTAGGGCACAAAGTGAGCCAGGGCTGCCCCTGATGCCCCCTCAAAAATATTAGGTGCATGACGCCCCTGCACACACATACACACTCAAATTAATTCCCTTGTCACATCTGCAGTTGATTTACGTCTCTAGTGTTATGCAGATCAGCAGGCGTTGACATGAGGTGCGGCTGTCAGAATTGATTCCACCTTTCCATCCGAAGGGTCGTTAGAGATAAAGTAACCACTCTGCGTGCTGTCACTGATGAATTACGGTTTGCATAACCAATCATCTCGGGGCTGACAGACAGGCAAATGACGATGTACGCAGAGGGGAGCTGAATGTGACCTCAGGACCCAACATATCCAACACCTGAACGGAGCTGAGGGCTAATACTAACGCAGGCTTCAGCAGCAGAGACTGTTTGTTTTAATAATAAATATATATTTTTTTATGTATTGTGATTTTCTTCACTTGTTGCCTGTAGGGTGAGAAAGAGGAAGTCGAGAAAATGATGACTGCCAGCTGTGATTCGATGACAGTAGAAGTGGGAGTCGTGTTTTGATTTGTCTGGGCCTATTCTTTCTTTCTAATTGAGTTTTCAATCAGAACAATCAGTGCTCTGATGATTGTTTATGTGTACATCAGTCAGAAAACAGACTGCGTTAATCAATGTAGTATCAGTGATATTGGTGAGCAATTATTTCTTGCCGTCTGACCTCAAAGTTTCTCGTGTGACTGAATGGGATCTGTGCTTATTCAAAATATAGATGAGAACTATGACAATAATGAACAATTAAGAATTTGATAAAAGTTGATAACAGTTGACAGACAGATAAACAGCTGTTAAAAAGAGTGCAAAACTCACTGTGAGTAGCATCCATGTTCTTTAAAAGAAAATTATTTGGAAGGTTTAAATTATATAGCCATTTTGCATTTACCTTGCCTTATGTCCTTTCTTATTGGACAGTTACAATAAATCTCGTTCATTCTGCATTTATATCATTAAGCTGTCAAATTATCATGTAAAACTCTTTGAATGGTTCTATTTTTGATACCTCGGCACTCAATAGATGCTAAAAACTTGAATTCGAGTTTAATAAGACATGCAGCGTTCCAGCATTCATGCAACTCCCATAAAACTCTCTGGTCAACGGTAAAAATGGTATCCAGGACAATTGCTTTTTCCAAGGCATTCAAAAGCAAGGACAATGGTGTTTTCCTGGCCCAATTAGAGAGAGAAAGTTGAGCTAGATTAAAAACCAGAGGGGAGAACTTCATCCCCGAACACTCAAACTCAAGCAAATGCAGCTCACAGCTGGACAAATTGTGTGTGAGTGAGAAGTGCAAGAAGAAATGAACAGGAAATGAACATAGAAATGCAGCAGGGAATAATTCATGGTTTTATATGGGAATAAAGAATAAATGGAGCAATTTTCATTCAGACAAGGTGACATTAAAAATGTCAGCGGTAATTGCGTGCGAGTTAGTGCAGCAAAAAGAGCTTAGCATTATGGGTAATGTGCAAGTAGAGCTATCATTAACATCAGAGACCCACTGCAAGCCTCTGTTTAGTTTTAAACCCTGTAGTTGAGGTCAACACACATCTCGCAGGCGTTCGGGGGAAAGTTTGGAGCGTCTGGTCTGTTTGTGAATGGAGAAAACAGGATTTTCAGTGACCTTCATCATAAAGCGAGCACCCATCTCTCGTCGCTTGAGGAGAAATATGAGAGTCGTGAGCGAAAGGGTCAAACTATCATGTTCTTGCAGTTGGGACCAAAGCTTTCGTATAGCTGCGGTCCTTCTCAACGTGTCAGCAAATGTCACGGGAGAGGAGCACATACTTCTCAGCAACTACCTTGACCACATTGGGCCTCACAGGCTAGCTGACATTCTGCTTGCTTTGACATTTGCGTTGACACGCAGACACACAGTAAAGGTACACGGAGAAAAGTTTCAGAAAATGTTGCTTAGGGCTTTACTTTGACAGAACCTCCGATTGGTTGAACCGACCTCTGCAACCTCCTGAATCCATTTGCTGTGTAATGGAGTCCCAACATCGAGCGCCAACATTTCCTGTCTGTCCCTGACCTCACACACACACATACACGAAGGTGAGAGGATATCAAAGCCCAAGTCTAATGCACCAGGTATGAGAGTCGCTGACTCTGAGGGTTTCTTTAGGACTGCTGAAACGTCATTATTGCGTTTCTCTCTCAGGTGCTCTGGCAAGAGGAGTGGAAGTGATGTCTTTGAGCTTCACTCCTCAATGCTGCCTGGTGTTTGGACAGAGAGTGTATTGGAAGTGTGCACATGACTTGAGAAAAAGACAGGAGGCACCGAACCAGACAGATGGCGAAAGAAACGCAGCTGCTACATATACAGGCTGGAGTGGTCAGATAGAGAGAGTTGTAAATGGATGCAAGTGGGAGAAATTTTATTTATTTATTATTATAAGGTGGCTGCAATTTTTTTTTATTTTTGGCTTATATTTTTTTTTCAGGCTAAAAATAAATGAATAATGATTTTATATTTTAATTTTAAAATATTTTAATTTAATTGAGCAGAATACAACATTTACAAGGCCCGGATGATGTTTGATTTAAAAGAAAATGCTTCTACATTCAGATTCCTGTACCTTCGGTTTTGAAAATGTATTATCCAAAGCTTTTGAGTAAACTTATATTTTACAAATTCAACATATAAACATTTATATTTTGGTAATTTAAATAAATGAAAAATATAGAATGGAAAAATAATAAAGAAAAATAGAAATGTAAAAAAACAAAACAAAAATGACAAAAGACTATAAAAAAATACAAACAATCAAACAAATTAAAATAATAATTGGAAATATTAAAATAAAGGTAATTTCAAAATAATACCACAATAACACTAGAAAAAAAATGCTGTTATAATTGTGCTGCACTTGCTCGCTCTAATTATCTAAATTGAACAGGTAGCAAAAATCTATTTTTTGAGCATTGACCGTAAAATAGACCCACATAAACAATGAAGGTTATATATCATGACTCTAACATCTACTACAACATCAATATCTGAGCTAATTCTAGAGCTAATACTTATGCGAATTTGTCAAACGACAATCCTTCAGTTTTGATTGGGGCAGTGTGTGAGAACGTGTTAAATACCTTTCTGCTGCAGAACATTAATCTGAGCCTGGGTGTCAAGGAGGGAGGTGGGCGCGGGGTCGTCCGTCCTCTTTAAGGTCTTCCTCCCATTAGACCAGACTCATCAAGGAGATTAATCGAGCCCCAAGCGTGCCAGTCGACACATTTGTCAGGCCACTCATCCACTAATACCATCCTTACGATCCTCTATTCTTTCTCAGTTTTACTATCCCTCTCTTTTTTCACTCTAAAGACACAGGAAGGTCATACCGATTGTCGGACAGACAGGGATGGATGGGATGTGACTCATGGATTGTCCTGAACTGGTCATGGTAGCATTTATATAATTAAACTTAGCTTATAGGCAGTTGAAACATCAAGTGGAAATCAATATGGGTACAGAAGCTGAAAACTAGTCAAAATTTTTGATATTTGCAAAGACTATGTGCCAACCCAATTTTATCCAATTACCAAAATACATTTAACACAGTTTCTTTGTTCATTGACTACTACAAGTATGCCATTCATGGGTTTATCTCCCACAAAAGAGTAAGCACTGAGCCTCCCAGCCAGGCAAAATCAAAACATTGAGAGCGGTCCATTCAGATCTGTCAATTTCTTTCCAGCTCAACCTATAGTGAGAGCTGGGGGCGTGGCTACTGCAGCAGGCAGAGCCAGAGGCTTATTAGCTGTTCTGGGACTATGATTGACACATTACTAGGGAAAAAAGACAAGAGCTTCGGCCTGAGAAGTGCAAGCCAAAATTCACTGAATTTAGAACTTCAGATTAATCAGGTCATGAAAAAGATAGTAGTGAATAAAAAAAAGTAACAATAACAGCTGTTTGTAGGAGGATGGAGAAAAAATACCCAAGTATGATCTATCATCATTAATGGGAGTTTCTCTTGTGCCGAGTCACCTCAATTTAGACATCGGTGATTGCAGAGGCAAGGGCTATGACGGTGCGAGCAACATGAGCAGTGAAAACATTGGTGTCCAGGATCTGATCAAGGAGGACGCACCTAAAGCAGTGTACATGCACTGTAATGAGCATTGCCTGAACCTTGTCATTGCACGCTCCTGTGCTCTTCCAGTTGTGAGCAACATGATTGACAAGATGAAGTCTACCATCATATTCTTCAACTACAGCCCAAAGAGTGAACAGCTACTCATGGAGCTACTCACATCACAGTGAAGCAGCAAAAAACCTGGAGGCATTTAGCATGGTAGATGAGGTCAAGAATGTCTACAAGGAGCTACATGAGACAATTGAGGATTGACCAGACAAGCAAACCATCAGGATCAGATCACTGTTCAGCCTACCGTTCAATCACGTGTTGCTGGAAGGCACACACACATAAATGTACCTGCTGAAAACGTCAAGGACTTCAATCGTCGCTACATGGCCATACCTTTCCTAGACCTTGTGATCTTGGAGTTTGAATCCAGATTCAGTCCTCTATCTGTAATCAAGGCTCCTGGGTCTAATTCCGTTTATACAGTGCAACTCAGGTGTGGCAGTGGACATTTCTGAAGTAGTCCAACTTTACCAATAGACTTACCTTCACCAGAGCTGATTGAATGCTGGACACTGAAGTGGCAAGCCATCAGAACAAAGGCCAACTTCATGTGCTGAGGCAATCAAACAATGTGATGCAATGATCTACCCAAACATCTTCAAGCTTCTCAAAATAGCTTGTACTCTACCAGTCACCTCATGCGAATGTGAACGGTCAGCCAGCACTCTCCGACTAAACACATTCATGACTTTTCATGAATTTACATCGCTTCAGACTAAACACATTCATGCGTAGCAGCATGGGAGAGGACCGCTTGTCATGGCCCTCATCCATACACACTATGACATAGCAGTCAACCTGGATGAAGCTGTGAATATATTCTCCAAATTGCACCCAAGAAGATTGGAACTGACCAGTGTACTAAATCCATAAGTGTCAAGACAAATACAGCAACATGCAAAGAGGCACTGCCAGAGAGTCAAGAAATGATGATTTTTTTTATTATTATTATATACGAATTATTCCTTTTCCAGTAAAGATCATTACATCTATTCTGTTGTTAGTGTGGTCTTTAAACTTATGAACTGTGTATGGACAGACAAAAGTGTTACATGAGGAAGCAATTTGACAACAATGCAGTAAGTATTTCAGGTACATCAAAACGTGTGCTTGTTAACCAGCAGACAAGCTAACCCAGCACAAATTAGTCCATAAAAGGTCACCAAAATGAAGTATTTGAACCTCCTAATTAATTACAAATGGAGGGTAATGAGGCAAAAAGGTACACTTAGTGGGAACCCTTTCAATAGGCTGGCTATGGTCCTGCAAGGTGAATCATCTGATGAGATTGTGAGCCCTTGTGATTTACAGGAGTAGTCCTGAGTCATGGGCACTCACTACAACAACCTGAGAGTAAACCATGCGAGACGGAACAGGACATAACTGTCCAGTCCAGCATCATGGTGACTCAGCGTCTGGCTTCTGCGTTTACACAAACACAAATGGATACACCATGTTCTATCTCATTCTCTTTCACACTCTGTCATTCCCTGCGTCTGATATTTCCCTCCAAAAATAATATATGTCCCATTCTTGTCTTCATTCATCCTGAACAACAGAGCATCTATGACAAAAATCACACAAAACCTTTACTATTTCTTTAATAGTGAGATAATTTGATGACACTCTTCATCCCCTACGTTGTAAAATTATTAGTATTATACAGTTATTAGTTGATTTAAAAGGATAGTCCCTTTAAATGATGAAAATTATGTCATAATTTACTCACTCTCATGTTGTTCCAAACCTGTATGATATTCTTTCTTTTGTGGAACAAATGAGAAGATATTTTGAAGAATGTTAGTAACTAAATAGTTTCCGTTCCTATTGACTTCTATTATATAGACAAAAACAAAAAAACAATTGAAGTCAAGGGGAACTTAACCTGTACACATGACACATGTAATAATTACACTTTATTCTTTTTGTCGTGCTTGTCTACGGTCTTGTATTTCAAGTGTGTAACACATTCAAGTCAATCACAAACCTCCATCTACTTATACCAGACGAAAGCCCCCATCACGTACCCCTGAATCAACCACAGTTTACGCATCGAGAGTCCTTCCGTCGATTTCGCAAACTGTCCATCTTTCTTAGCTAGGTTGGTAACTTTTTTTGCTTGTGCCAAATGAGATGAGCGAAAGAAAACATGGAGGGGAAGCGAGGCAAAAATATCCCATTAACTCAGGAAATTGGTACAAGCTGTGCCACAGCACAATGCAATCACCTTTCCCATCTTGACATCTCCTGTCCCATCACCCTCCCTTTCACCTCAGCCAACAAGTGGTAGAGTCATGTGCACTTTGTTTCCTGGTCGACCATTACAGATCTCGATGGGCAGGTAGAGAGTAGGATGAAGAAGACTAAAGACAGATGCAGCGAGGGAGAGTTTTACGAAAGGAAAGAAACACCAGAAATGAGCAAATAAAGGTGTTTAACCCAAAAATAAGAAATCAAGAATTGTGTGTGTCTCCTGTTGATTTTTAACAAATCTCAGATTACAAAGTCTCCTATATATATATATATATATATATATATATATATATATATATATATATATATATATATATAAATAATATAAAATAATATATATTGGTATTTATATATAATATATATTGAAAAACAAGTGAATGGCAGACAAAACAATAGAAATCCAGTCAATAAGATCAATTTGAAATGCACTATATGTATGAATTATTTACAGGTCTATATTTAAATCTAATCAAATACACATTTTCTAAATATAAATATCCTGATAAAATAATAAAATTTTATCCATTTTTAAATAGATAAAACCACTATGAAATACGCACTACTTTGTTACTCTTTTGGGGGCAACTTTCCCAATCTCATCTACTAAATACAAACAAATGTGAGTGTTTTTTTTTTTTTTGAAACTTTGTTCATATCTTGTGTTTCCATCCAGCATTGTGTAGTGCAATATTCCAATTATGCCGTAGCTCTGCTCAATAGCCATACTGTAAGTTAACAATTTGCTCACCTGTTTCAAAAGAAAAGCAGTCTAAGATTAAGTTGTGCTTAATAAATAAAACATAACTGAGAGCTCTTAAGTTGTCTGAGCTCTGAAATACCAACCACAGAGTGGTAAAAAATTGTCCTCTGGGTCTGTATATGAGACTCATTATTCTGTTACTTTGAATGAGACATAAAACCAAAGCAATGCTCTAGAACTGTCTGGCCTATACGATCATCTCCAAAAACAAACCACAATTTATCCTGCTTTAATGAGCAGGCACTGGACGATTGCTCCACTCTTGTTCATACCGATTTCGAATATTTCACAGTTTACAACAAGGTCAAAAATGCTGTAACATCAGTTTAAAACAAAACTATAAAGAGACTGACTGTAAGAGCAGTAAACATTTGGATCTAATAATGTATTAATTGCTACAAACAGGTTGATCACTACAACAATTATCCATGTAATAAATTACTGTTTTATGAGAGATCGGGAAAGAGAGCAAGTGTAATTATCTGTGGAAGAGAGTATGTGTGGTCCCACAGCTCTGGCTCTAACACAGGCCTCATTACTCTGTTTAGAGCCATAAAGAGCCCCATAGGACACACACATACAATCCGACCTTCATCACATCATTACACTCATCTCCGTGATCAGTTCAATTCATTTGCACCCACAGCAGCAGTTTCAGTCAAGCAAGATTTATGTTCTTATTTTACACACACACATACACACACACTTGCACTTCACAAGCTATCTCACTAGCTTTTGGCTCTGTGTTTCTAACAGACTTTTTAATTAGAAACCAGAGGATAACAACAGTTGCGATTACTCACAGTGTGCCTTTTGCCTACAGGAGGTGAGGTGAGTTGTGTGTATGTGCGTGCGTGTGCGTGTGTGTGTGTTCCGTTCTTTAAACACGTCACATAGGATGATTCAGTTCAGCTGTTTCTCTGAGACCAGGTTCGATAGTGCCTTCACAGGGTATTCTGCCATCTTAAGCGAGATTCCAATTCAAAGGGAGTGTATGTTCAATCCAAAAGACACTGCAAAATGCAGAAGGAAATGGAGAGGAAAATGTACCCATCAATCATTGAGCACTAGTAGCCTACTAGACAAAGATTGGCTAAAATAAATGTGGGATTACACAAGATGCGACCATTACAACACCATTATCATGACCATGACTGACATACAGTACAGTGGGGTGAATACAGGTAACGTGAGACACATCTTGCACATCTTATTATTATTTTTTTTTTTATAGTGTTTGATTCCATTGAAGTGCAAATCAAATTAACCAATTTTCACATAAAATGAACTATCTTCTGCTCAGTATGTAGGAAGAAGTGAACACTTCATGTAGGGACCCTGTGAATTGGATCGTAACTATAAGTTATTATGGAAGTCAATGGATTAGGACAGTGACAAAAAGCCCTGGATTCATTCTGCTCATGCCTCAGGTGTGTGTCATTAGAGATGAAACAGTGAGACTGCATGCTACGCTGTTGTAACACCACATGCTATGCTAATCAAACAATAAACTCCCAAGATTACGAGGTTGTGCCTTTTCATGTCAAACGATTTCAGATGATCAAATAGACGCACCACTGGACGACTCTCACAGATGTGCATATTTTGTAATGGACCAGTGACCCTGTCTACATCAACCCATCACATCTGTCCAGTACGGTCTGATTTTGTTTCACAGCCCGGGGCCCGTATCCGCTGTTGGGCCCTGCGGATAGCACGTTCCCGGATCTCCCGGAGCTCTGTGAGGGATCGGAATTCCGGTTGAGTGGAATTTTGGCAGGAGGGATGGTTGGATGATCTAAAGGAGTGCCTACACCCACCCCTCTCTGGAGCCACGCTTCTCCCGTAAAGGGTTTTCTTCGTCTCTGATGGTTCTTGCACCACGTAGCCTGTAGCATTCTCTGGACTTTTACAACTTTCAGCTGGATGGGTTTATTGAGGGTATCATCCTCTCCAGTTAAGTCTGATCCCACAATGACGTCATCAAGACCACTGCCTGTGGAGGGGCAGCAGTGTCTGTACTCTATGTGGGAGTGTCAAGGTCAAAGTGAGAAAATCACTTTACTCTTTTTTTTTAATGATAGGGCATTTCTTGAAGTAGTCAGTATGTTTAAATTGTTGTACGTGTTTGTGCTCATGCATTTAACATTTCTGGCAAATGACCTGATAACTGTTGCTTTAAATTTTCAACATTTGTAAGATTAATATGTTTGGAGAGCCACAATCCAAATTAACCATATGACACAAACAGATCATGCAATTACAAACCACTGCACATAAAAGCACATTTTGACTCAAATTTCAACAAAAGACTGTTTTCAGAGGTTATTGTGTAGCATTGAAACACTCATCAAGCCGTTCCCCTATTGTGCCGATTCAAAGAACAAAGCCACAGAGCTGAACCCAGCGTCTGGAGTTTTAATAGGCTGGAGAAACACCAACAGCCCAGCAGAAAGAACCACTTCTGGGGAGCGAGAGCAGGAAAGGTCCTACTGTTACAACAGAAAGACTTTCTCAGTGTTAACAGCATTTGATATTTAAAGTCTGTTAAAGTCTTTAAAGTCATTTAAAGTCTTGATAAGTAAAGTCTGTTTTAACAAATAAGAATAATTTTGGCAAATATAGTATCCACGGAAAATATTGGCATATAATACCATGAGAGAAGAAGCTATATTCAATTCATGAACAAATCATTATTTTGGGTCAGATCGTTTTAGTGAAACAGTTGATCTGGTTCAGAGTTGATCTGAATGATTGGTTCATGAATTGGACTGATCAATGATTTTTAATGGTTCTTGCACACAGCTATCATTTACCTCCTATAATGGAAAAAAAATGCATGAATTTATGAGAGGTTTATGGTACTTTTGCAACTGCAACCTTTTAGAAACTTTGTTCTATATAAAGGAGAAACACTGAAATTGCTGCTGGATTCTCAACATTAGAGTTAATAAATGATGACATAATAATTTCATATTTTTTGGGGGAGGGGGGTAAACTACCTTTAAGGATCATTCATAATGTTTTTCTAGCAGTGCCAGTTCCAAAAATCTGCTTCAGTTCCAACTTTTTAGCAGCTCCTGCCTGTGAAAATTAGGAAATGTGTCATTCTGTTCTATCAAAGAGAGATGATGTAAATCATTGTTCCTCTAAATCAACTATGATCAGAAACATCTAAATTTTGCAACACTTCAATGACAGATGTCTTCAGAAAGCATTTGTCTTGTCTTCATCATCATGTCCTCCGTTATCACTTCAAGCTCGATTATGTGGCAGAATTGCCTCTTTTTCTATATTGAGACGTAAAATGGATTTGTAAGAGCTTACGAAACATCGAGGAAAAAAAGCAACAGAGCTCAACCATCACGCCATACATTTGCACTTAGTATTTGTTTCTCTCGATTAGAAACAAAGTATTGGCAAAAAGGTGCTAGGCTTCATGTAGCAGTCAGTTATTCTGTATGGTCTTAATGACCCGTGCTAATGGTGCTATAGATTAACTACAATGGTCAGCTTTTGAGAGGGTCCCAAACTATTCCAACGCAATCGATTCTTAAGAAGACCTGTGAAATTGAACTGTCAGGTGTTCCGTTGGATGCTGATATGATATTGATTCTTCTTTTTTTTCCCCACAACACAGCCTAATAGAGCCGGGACGCCACAGACGTGGCCGCAAGCCACAGCGTCATTGCTATTAAAAGAGCCTCTCCGAGTAATTTTGAATTTTGTGAGACAGCGCATGTATATGTGGATGAGAGGGCAAAAGACAAAACAGGAGGTCCGGGCGGTTATCTGCTTACACGAAATGTTTGTGTATTACATGGCTTAACCACATGTTTGTTTTTTGCAGCTATCTGTCAATTAGCAAGGCCTGCTAGGAGAGGCAGCACTAAGAGCACATTGACATTGTGGAGATGAGGCTAATAATGAGTGCTGATAAAGCCTCACATTAACACTAGGCTGCATCATTACTCTTTTTGTCAGGTTCTCCCCTTTACCCAGCCAAGAATGTGAGAAGGAGACAGACAAACACTGACCATAGGGCTGGATTAAAATCATAGTTTATATAGCCACAGCGGCTTATTTTTGTTTGGAATAACTTACTTGTGTTTGTTTTCAAGGGCAGAACAATCCTGTTTGGAATTCACTTTCAGTATTTGGCAACATGTTTTTACTTTTCATACACTGATGCATTGGGCATGGGTACCGTAAAACTTCAAATAATAGCCCGGGCTTTTATTTTCCCAAATTGTCGAACTGCAACGGATTGTATTTGAGACAGGCGTCTATATGAGACAGGCCTTTATATTTCAGTGTTGAGATGTTGTTCATCTCTGTAAAAAAAAAATATTGTTGGTTTAACTTAAAAAACTTAAGTAACCCTTTTGCCTTAAAATTTTAAGTTCATTGAAATGGATAAAGAGAGTTAATACAACGAAGGAGATTGATTTAATCATCAGAAACACAAAATAATATGTTATCTGAAGTAAATTGATTTGACAAAAGAAAAAAAATGTTATGATTACAAATAATGAATATATACAGTATATATATATATATATATATATATATATATATTATTTTTTTTTTTTTACAGTGAGGCCTAGAGTCTTACGCTCTCTCTGATCAATGCGCCCATCTAGGCCATTCTACATCACTCACCGATCAAAAAAGGCTTTGGTGGGACAAAAATTTGCTTTGGGGGCCGCCCAAAAAGCGGACGATCTGACGGGTTTTAGAAGATTAAATAGAAACCGAAACTAAAAAACAGACCAGGACTCTATTTGAGACCGGCTTTTATTTAGCCAAACCTGCAGCCACACCAGGTGTGAAACAGGTGTGAAAAAGAGACAGGCGTCTATTTGGGACTCGGCTATTATTTGAAGTTTTACGCCTATGTTATCGTCAGATGAAATTATAAATTGGGTTATAATTTTTCCATTATACTATGGGGAAGTTGAGTCAGTTGATCTAATCTGATTGGTTGACAAATGTTTTAAGGTGTGCAATTATTTTAAGGGAAATGCACGGCTAAAGTAGTTCCAGGCAGATCTTGACCGCATTACAGTTACATATCATTTCGCCGAATGATTTCAGTTATTTCAAAGATCCTTACAGCCTACAACAGTGAAACAGCCAAACCCCACAACAACACTGGCCAAGCAAATGAATATAGCAAACAATAGGATAAAGACAACTAATTAATTCTATGTTTTTTTTTTTGTTTTTTTTTTTGGTACAAAATTGTGTTTTATTATGTAGGAAAAGCATAGTTTCGTAAAACAAAAACAAAAAGTTACTGACCCCAAAATTGTAACAACCATGTGTTACAACGATGACGCTATGAAATACAGATCACAGTACTACTCGATTTAATATTTAGAGTTAAATCATTTTAGACAGGGGAGCAACTGTAATAACTTGCATATTTCGCTGGTGGGTGTGAAAATGCATCAGATAT
Organism: Cyprinella venusta; assembly: GCA_038021265.1. Taxonomy (NCBI): domain Eukaryota; kingdom Metazoa; phylum Chordata; class Actinopteri; order Cypriniformes; family Leuciscidae; genus Cyprinella; species Cyprinella venusta. The sequence continues at coordinate 21,845,207 of CM075867.1, forward strand.
ATCAGATACAATTGACTAGTGCCCTTTTACACGCATATTGTTGACACTTTAGAAAAGCACTGTGGAGAGTTAAACTAAGAGAGTCATTATGTATTACCACAACAATCTTTTGTTAAAAGCTTTTTTTTTCAATTTAATTAGAAACCATGACTTCTTGCAGAGTGTGCACATGACATGATAGACAGCAGAAAGTGCATGTGAGCTGCACTCATTCACCCTACTGTTTTGATCTGATACATTATTTGACATGCTGGGGTGCATCTGTGTACATGTCGATTCTGTAATCATTCCGAAACTAAACATTCACAAACTGTTTACTAAAAGTCATTCCCTAATGCAATAATACACACAGAAACCTAATGTTCTCTAACAGCCAAATTAGCATTGCACAATTTATGTTTGTATTTCTCCCAAGTCCCATTGGATATTCTGTTTTACCCACACACACATGAACACACAAAAGCTCTACACAGAAGAGTTTGTCTTTTATTCTCTCTCTATGGTCGTCCAGTGTCATGTGGAGGCGTATGGAGAGGAAGTGAGGGGCAAGACTCTTTCCCCTTAATTCAACAAACTCAAACACACTCACCCTCACATACACACACTAACACACTCTCAATAACAAGTATATCACGCTGACTCGGCCAGCAACTGTGTATTTGGCCTCTACTCACTAGGACACAATGTAGAAAAATAATCCATTTTCCCTCCCCTCTTTGCACCCATCCCACATTGCAGCTTGAAAGCACGCAAGGAAGGTTAACTAACTAAAGGCCAGGAGATCAATTAAGCTAAGAGGAAATTATTCATTTAATGAATAGTTTGAACTAAAAAAAATGTAAATTATGTCATTCGTTTTTTTATTCATTTTTTTTAATCTAACCCATTTCCTTTCTTCCATTTAATGAACTTGAATGGCGAAAGAAAACCATACAAGTATGATAATAAAATACCATTTGATCCATATACTATTTTTAAGTTTACTAAAACCATTTTTTTTAGCAGATGTGATAATCACTATTATTTCAGCGTGGTGTTAATAGCTGCAACCAGATAATTGAATCAGTGAGTTGAAATTAAGAACCAGACAATCAATTAATCAAAAAGATACCACTCTAAAGAATGATTCATTCACAAATTGTGAATTTCCAAAGGAGAAAATAATTCAATAATACAAATACTAATGATAAAAATACTTATATTTGGTGAGTAATTTAAATAATTTATTTTTTTTTTTCACCTCCAAAAATGTTCAACTCAATTGCATATTTATAAGGTCACCTCTGGTCAATCAACATGGTGGTCATACTTTTTAGAACATACTGTATATCTGGGAATCTGTTAAGATGAAATAACTCCTGGATTCATGGCCACTCAAAAACCGGTCAGCCAACTGAAAACTAAATGAGAGACTGTGGACAGGAAGTGCAGCTCATATACTTTGGAGGTTTTAAGCCAAAATTACATATTGTGACAAAAATAATCCCCTTTTATGAAAAGAACAGGGCTCAGGGGTGAAAACATGAATAAAGAAAAAAAATAGGGAATGAGGGTGATCAAGCAGTGAAAGAGAGAGAGAGGGTGACGAATATGAGAATATATGGGATTGTGGTATGGCCTAGATTACCTCATTCCAAACCAAAGCCACACGTTCTCTACTGCCAAAACATCTCCCATTCTCTCTCTCTCTCTCTCTCTCTCTCTCTCTCTCTCTCTCTCTCTCTCTCTCTCTCTCTCTCTCTCTCTCTCTCTCACACACACTCTCTCTCTCTCTCACACACACTCTCTCTCTCTCTCTCACACACACACACACACACACACACACACACACACACACACACACACACTTTCTTACCGCATAAATTACTACCCAATGAGCCCAGACATATATGACATGATCAATGTATTGCACTCATACAGTCAGTTAGTGACACTGCTCACTCAGTGGTTGTCCAGTCGGTTGTCCTCTACGCTCGAGGGAAAATTGAGTCCATTTCAAGGCCACTCGATCACTGTCGCTAATGTACTGCCAATGTCTCCTGCTTTTCTTTTCACAACTCCTTTTTTTAAATCTCCCTCCATCTGTTTCTTTAACCCAACTTTATCCTACTCACCTAATGCCTCTTCCTCTTGTACACCAATATTTCACATCACCCCCCCCCCCCCCCCCCCCAAAAAAAAATAAAGAAATAAAAAAAAAAAATAATAAATAAATAAATAAATAAAAAATCTCATTCTATTTCAGGCAGCATGTGAAAAGTAAAAAGATATTATTTTTCACATGCTGCCTGAAATATAATGAGACTAGAGATTTCAGTACAAAATCCCAAATTACCCTCTCTCCCTCTCTCTCTCTCTCTCTTTTTTTTAACATGTTCCCTTATGTTTTCTCATTGTGGACAATTCATCAGTGCATGTTATTCCAAAGACAAATACATACATACATACATACAAAACATACATAAAAAAAAAAAAAAATAAAATATATATATATATATATATATATATATATATATATATAATATTAAAAATAATAAACTAATCGTAATCACAAGCCAAATAGATATTTAGCATTGTATCAACAAACTCAAATTTTAGTCTGGCTCTATTCTGGTGTGGACCATCCAATCAATTCCCAATGGATAAAAAAAATATGAAATAGATTTAACATAAAAAAGGGGAACATGGATTAGGAAACAAATCTTGTTGCATTTCACTTCAAATTATGAAGTAAAAATTATGGGTTATGAAAACTCTTTCATGTCAACTTGACCTGTTTAACACCAACAAATTTTAGCAAGAAAAGAGTTGATAGTTGAGATTAGAAGAATACATACTACAGACCATAAATAACAAATTCCCTTATATGAAATACACAATGCGCCTTCAACATTTTGTTCCTGTTTGGACTATGAATCTCAAGTATTCAGGGATCACTGGACATAAAAAGGCGGTGTTTCCATTCCGCCTGTTTTGGAGCTTTTCAGATAATGTTTGCTCTGCTTTATTTATTGCTGAATTGCTTGCCTGACACAGTAACATTTACTGTAATAGGGTGAGATGCATGGTTAGCTCCAAATGCCAGCCACCCGCATCCTCTTGCCAAGCTGAACAGACTGCGCTCAATACAAAACTCCCACATAGAGAGGTGATACAGAGAGGCTGGTTACAGTGAGCCCAGCAGTCTCTGCTTATGGCATTTATTAAAGAAATTACCAGAGAATCCGACAAGCCCCGGTTAGCATATGGTGCGGATAGTGCACGTCATATCTAAAGACAAATGCTGTGATTACCTTAGCATCAAAATGATGGTTTCTGACATGTGCGTTTCAAGAGGAGCGATCTCGTCTGAAATATCATCCTGCACACAATTTACAGACCGCCACCTGCACCGTCCAAACCGATTTCCCGCTGGAATCCCAAACTTCTTTTTATTATTTGCGTTCCCTGGCTTTTATTTGTTGTGATTGAACATCCGTCAAACTTCTGACTCCACCATCTATCTTTATAAAAAGAAGGGGGAAAAAGAGCAGCAATAATTTCACCAGGATGGCCTAGGATGCCGAGACAAATAAACAGTAAGAAAAGAAACCTGACACAATGCTTTTAAAGACAGATCAGAGAAAAGCAGGGAATGAAAGAGCTGAAGCAGAGGGAGTATAAATAGGTAGGTTGTTGTTGTAAGAGACAGAGGAACCAAGTTTTCTGGGGACTATGGCGAGCCAGGGTGAAATTGCGCGTGGCTGGTGTTGGAGGCACTACAGTGGAGAGCAGCGGCATGAGAGATGAGCAGAATCAGAGGTTTATTTATAAATCTCAGCGTTTTATGGCAGAGAAAATATGCCCATGTGCTGGAGTAGAAACAGGACTGGGCTTGAATGAGCGTGTTGGAGAGCCGGATGAGGAGTGTGAGAACATACAACAGCTGCCGTTACCTGAAAACTAGTGAATACACACACAAATAACATGGTCATATTTTTGGAAAACACGGTGGGCTTGTAGTTGCAAAATGGCTCAAGAAATCAGCTAGCATTTACTCTCTTGTTACCGATGTACTGAGTCATTATTTTGGCAACTGAACACTTTCGTTCCAGTGTGTCCTGGACCAAAGCCACTGTAAGCAAGATTTTGGAATGCCAGTGGGCAGGAAATAAAAGTAGAGATAGAGATAGAGAGAGCAGGATGAGAGCATGACTGTTCTAGCATCAGGTCAAAGGTTATCGGGGGCGAACAGAGACGACTGCATCAACAGGACTATGACACACAAGGTTTGTCAACTAAAAATCTCAGGTTGCCAAAATGGAAGTGAAACTTTCCACCAATAGGGCATTTTGGTGCCCCATAATTTTTTAAAAGCATTAGAAGCACAAATTCCATTTACAAATAGTCATTAATTTATTAGTTTTGCAATGGTAAAGCATTGTTTTGTATATAACATTTGGTCTACTTGGTCTAAAAAGTCTTTAAGAGGCCCAATTTTGTAGCCTATTTATGGAAAGAGCCAATTGGTGTTATGCACTATAATTCTTTTTCTCATAAGCAGCCTCTGAAAATGGTCCAATGATGGTGCAATATACCTGCAACTTTCAATATATTAGAAATTGCATGGTTTCGCTTCAAAAGTAAAACTTGTGGAAAGAGGGGGGGGGGGAAGAAAACACGATAAAATACAGAGAGCAGTCAGACCTGTCTGAGTTCATCGCCGCTGGAGTAAAAGATAATCTCCGCTGGTCATACGGAAAGAGACAGAGCTACTGTCACACTTCTCCCGAACTGCTTTCTGGACACAAACTGTCTCTTTGACGGACACACATGTGCACCCTCAAGATCTCCGAATGGAAATGGAGCACACATACGCCTGTCTGATGTCTGAAGAGACCATAGTCCACCATGACCTGTCCAGTCTGGCATTTGACAGTAGAACTCTTATCTCTGAAGCCAGGCTGCATGTTGGACATGGTTCCATGTCTGTTAGGTGCAGGGAGAGACATTCTCACATGCCTAGGTTAACGTTTCAAGCCAGTGAGAGCTTTTTTTTTTTTTTTTTAATAAATCTATACTTTTATTGAGCAAGGATGCAAGTTGATCATGTTTGTAAAGATATATATCATGATGCAACCTATTTCTGTCTTATATAAATAAACATACTAGAAAAAAAACACTGAAATCACAGGAATACAATAATGTATATCTATCTATCCATCTATCTATCTATCTATCTATCTATCTATCTATCTATCTATCTATCTATCTATCTATCTATCTATCTATCTATCTATCTATCTATCTATCTATCTATCTATCTATCTATCTATCTATCTATCTATCTATCTATCTATCTATCTATCTATCTATCTATCTATCTATCTATCTATCTATCTATCTATATAACTGATCTATAACTGTATGTACATGCATACTAAATATGTAGTATGCACATATGCTTGAATGAACAAAAACATTAGCATGCTACATGAAAAATTAAAAATTAAAAAATTTAAAAAAGGCACAGACACCATACTTTTGAATGGCAAGGTATGACTATATTTTCCACTTCTAGTTTCTAATTAAAAAAAAAAAAAAAAAAAAAGGTTGAATACAAGCAGTTTTGGCATAGTTGCAGCAGAAATAAAATTTTAAATATCTTACCTTATATGGGGGGTCTTAGAATATTGTGTAGACAATGGGGGTCCTTTGAGTAAAAAAAAAAAAAAAGGTTGACAACCACTGTCCTAGATGCCAGACTGAAAATGTCTCTGTTTTCTCAACATACTTTGTGGACAAAGACTCTTAATGAGGTCACTCTTACAACTGCCTCAAGAAAAACATAGTCCATATGGTCTCCAACTTGCTTCATGGGGCAAGATGACCCTCAACTCTCTGTCAGGGGGTGAATACAGTCAAGTCTAATCCATGACATTTCCTCACCCTCTTCAACTCTCTATAGAAATGTAAAGTTGTACAGTACAATCCCTCAATTTCTTCAAAAGCTGTGACTTTCTTCCATGGAACACTTTTTTTTATACACTGAAAGTCAATGAGGTTCAACATTTTGCGCGATATTGACTTTCACTCTATGCACTAAAACATAAAAAAAAAAAAAAAATCTTAATTTGTGTTCCACAGATGAAACAACAGTCTCACATATTTGGAATGAGACGAGGGTGAGAAAATGATGACAGAATTTTCAAGTTTGGGTGAACTATCCTTTTAAGTTTCCACTTAACAATAGCTTCATTGAATATTGAGCTCAAAGACTCTCTCAGGAAACTTCATAACCGTAATCAAAGACTTTTCACGTCCCAGTCAGTTTGACTGCAGATCTGTTTGTGTCCTCCAACCATTGCAGGTAGAAGCTGAACACAGGTTTTTAACCTCTCAATCACAATTGATTAAATGCTTTTCCTCTTCCACTGTGTACAGTAGAAGCAGCAGCATATGGTTTTGACTGAACCCCTTGATGGGGTTTCTGTTTAAACATCCCCTGGTAAGCCAGATGGGCCCTATATTAATGGAAGCCAAGCGGAACAGAAAAAATAAGAGAGGGAGGATAGAGTGATGGGAAGGCATAGAGGGATATGAGGCTTCAATGAAGTGCATTCCAGTGAGACTAAGTTTGGTAAACCTTTGTAAGATTTCCCCTCACCTCCCATTCCTAAAATGTAGCAGTTTGCACAAAATAATATCATGTTTGATAACCCCTAAGATGTTGTATCCAGAGTGTTTTATTTAAAGGGACAATGAATTTCTCCCATCTAGCGGTGAAAATGTATTTTGCATTCAAACAAATTGTGCTCTCCAGCGCCTCGCTTTTTCAAATGTGTTGCATCTACGGTAGCCATTATGTACCAAAAAGCTATGACAGAATGTCTTCTAATAGCACTTCGTTGAATGTTTCTTCAGGTGAACAGGTTTGTTATTTCAAACAAACAGCAACTTGGCACAACGAACAAACGAATGTTACAGTATGAATTACTGAGTGTGAAAAACATCAACTATTGTAATTGTAAGTAGTTATGCGTTCTTTATTCTTTATATTTTCTGAAGTATGTGCATTGTTAGATATCATCAACAACTTTTATATGTTCTTCTGTAACTATAAATGTTCTTCTGTCTTTAAAACAAAGTACACAATAACTGCTTTTCTCCTCCATTTTTGCTGCTTTTAGTTACGTCACGCTGGCTCTGAATGAAAACGTGTTGTGGAAACGCGTTGAATTAGTACTTTTTGTCCCTCTCTGCTATTATAGTTTTTTCAAGATGGCGGAGCCTCCGTGGACCTACCCGTCCCATAAAGATAATAAATATATAAAGTATATAAAGATGATAAATTCTTCGTTTACGAGGATAAGTCAGATAACTGGCAGATGTATTTGTACATCTTTGAGGACATATTTATGAATACAAATTGATTTTAAATAATAAAATACATAAAAAGTACACATTGTCCCTAATATATATATATATATATATATATATATATATATATATATATATATATATATATATATATATATATATATATATATATATATAATTATTCTTTAAATGAATCAACAAAATAAATGGATCTACAGTACTTGAAGATTTCTTTCAAATAAGAGGCAAGCAGAGATCAAACACTGCAGTTTCTCCATTTACTTAGAGAGAAATACAAATCCATTCCTTTCATTTGAACAGCTTTGCTCCTTGAGGAAATAGTTGGGGCTAGGAGCTGGCCGAGCAGTTTATTTATGCTAGCTGATTAGCTGGCGATGTTCAGCGCAGGAGATCGAAGGCAGGGAACGGCACCAGGGTTTGATGGACGTGTCTGGTTGGGCAGGGCGGAGGGGTTATGGTACAACGCTTTTAGGGGTAATGAGGATTAATCAGGATTAATGTTAACATTGGCACACACTGCTGAGAAAACACAAGATTAACGCAGTATGCAGACACTGTTCACATCGTAAACTCACAAAAGTGGTTAAAGAAAACTGACCCCAGGTCAGCACGAGACTCTATCATATGAGCTTGGCACCGACTGATAATCAAGCACACGCATAAGCTCTGCATTAAATATTTCAGTGGTTAAGAGTGCTGAAAAACTGGAACCAAAAAGAATATTCATGACATTTTAATTTGCTCATGTAACTGTAAATGTTACACTAACTCCATTACGCATAATTATAGTTCATTTTTAAATATTTTGGTAGATGCTGAGTGGAACAGTAATAGCTTATTGGGTGATTTACTGTCTTGGATTAAATCTTTAAGAAGATTTTTGAAGCTAAATCTCAGTAAACAAAACAGCTCAATCCTACATCAACCTTTAAACAGGCACCAAATGAAATAATAAATTAATGAATTATCCTGTAATTACAGTTTTTTTTCTTTTTTTTTTTTCTTTGCTAAACGGCAGTGAGCACAACTGGAGCTACACTACACAACTGGAACTCTAACTACAATCTGCACTATCAACAGTCACCTGCGCTAAACAGTTCATATCACCTGCAAAACTCATTCCAAGCAACACAACTCTTAACACATGGCTCAAAACAGGCTCAAAGCAGCCAAACATATGCACAACCCTCAATGAGATAGCACACAATGTCACTCAGAACACACTGAGAGGAAAAACACTAGCATCAAACACCAATACAGAAAACACAAACGTTTCATCTTTAAAGTTTGAACAATTTCAGTGACTTCATATAAAGTAATATTTTCTTTAAAGAAAAGAGTGACATTCTTTTATATGATTTATTTACAATTTTAGAACATCCACAGTGTTGTGCAGGTTGTGGTTAAAGTCATGGGATAGGTGTGTAGAGTTTTGAAAACTGTGTTCAAGCAATGAAAAAAGAACTAGAGTTCGGTCCACATGAACTCCTGCTGTGCAGATTGTAGTTGTGCTCACTGTCATTTAGCAATCGAAAAAAAAAAAAAAAAAAACGAAAAAAAAAAAAACTGTAATACTGTAGCTCCATTAGTAGAACATGGCAATATCAATGTCAAGTTTATGAGTTTTCAAGGATACAAGAATGTAAGTCGCTTTGGATACATCCACAAATGAGTGAACTGTCAATCAATTGTTGGATTTAGATTTTCTGAACAGACTGTACAATACAGTAGCCTGTGCTGACAGAAGTGCTTAACCAAAAGGCCAAAGAACAGGTCCTGAAGTATTTATAACTAGCTTAATGTGGATCAACATGTGGGCAGAACATTTGATGCAGAACACTGACACACAAACACAACTTTATTTTTATTAAATTATTGTATTTATGCTATTAAAATAAGAAATTATAATAAAAATAAACAATTCCCTATAACTAAGCAAGCAATAACCATTACCTCTTGTTATCTGTTCTTGATGCTCATCACAATATATTTGTAATTAAGGGAAGTGGTAGTGCATTATGCCGCAAAGGTAAAACCAATAAACGCTCCCATTAACCAACTTACTGCTTAATCAAGAACTCTTTGATCATGTTGTCTCATATGCTGTGTAAAATCTGCACAGCCCCTATCTTCAATCAGCTCATCATCAATTTGCATGATTGCTGATTGGGCAGAGCTCAGATTTCCCCCACTTCCTGTATTAGTGGGCTGCATCATGTCATCAGTATTACTGAGAAGACTGTGAGAAGGCACATCACTAAACAACACAGAGCTCTCTGTGTGTGTTATGGAAGTTATAAATTATGAAAAAATAAAGAAGCGGAAACTACATTCAGACAAGGCACCATGACATCAAATCTAGAACAAATGCAAATGAACTTTCAACATACCGTGTGTGTTACTGTATATCCACTAACCAGCCACTTCATTAGGTACACCAGTTCAACTGCTAAAGCAAATATCCAATCAGCCAATCATGGCAGCAACTCAATGCATTTAGGCATGTAGACATGGTTAAGACGCTAGTGTTCAAACTTGGCATCAGGATGGAGAAGAAAGGTGACTTAGAAAACGACATGGTTGTTGGTGCCAGACGGGTTGGTCTGAATATTTCAGAAACAGGTGATCTGGGATTTTCACGCTCAACCATCTATAAACTCCAATTCATTTCCGCAAACCGGTTCTTTACGACATTTTGTTTGAATGAACCGGTTCAAAAAAGCGTTTAATCGGTTATTTACATCATCACACAATGATGTCACTATGCATTTCTATTCTAACAACTCGGTGTCATGTTATTATCAATGAAGAATTCGAATAGTTATTTGTGTCAAAGCATATTGCTGAAATAATCCTTAAATTCACTTAAGTAACTGATGTTTGTGGTCACAATTTCATTTGTTGATCCTTTTTGTCGGATATGACCAATATTGGTCTCATCTTGGATAAGATTCCTTACCAACAGCACACATTACAGACATGCATAAATATGTTCTACATGTCTAAAGTAGGCTACATATGAAGAATGACATTCATCCACATTCATAAGACAACTCATCCATCTAAGAAACAATAATAAAGAATGTACAATTAACATCATTGCATACATATTATATGAATGTATAGATAGAGATACACATTTACAAATGCACCGCTTGTACACAAAGAAACAAAATAACCCTTTTACACAAGCACATAAGCAAGGATTAGAGATGCCACAGGAAATGCACTAGACACAGTTTACTGACATTAAACTAAGCGCACATCCGGTTGTTCTCTGATCCTTTCTCACCTTGAACCTAATGCCACGGCTCTCGTTACTGTCGTAATATCGGTCTGGGCAAAGAAAGTATTCAGATGCAAATTTCAGACATTTGTGAATATCAATAACATCTGGCTGACTTCCTGAGCAGAGAGAAATCATGTCTGGAGGCCATGCCAATCACAGTGATGCACACATGAATAAAGATGTCTCCCTCTCAAAACACTGCTTCTCAGTCTCTCCAATACTAATTGAGATGGAGAGGAAGCCTCTCCCTGAAGAATGGAGACAAATCCTTCTTACGCCACATACATCAGTGCGTTTCTGATTTGAGGGCGGAAGAAAAGTCTGGCGTGTAACTCCCACACAGTCATACAGCTTATTTATTCATTTTAACACACAAGGTGGAAAAGTCAACTATTAGTGAAAATGCTTCTAATTAGCATTTTCTCTAATTAAAGATTTCTCGTTTTTCCATTACACATTTATAATAATTTGAGTGAGAGTTAACCTGAAAAAAAAAGAAAAGAAAAAGTGAACTCCCAACGTTTCTGTAAAACCTAATGATCTTTTTCTCCAACATGATTTGAGAATATCAATATCTCAAATGTCACTAATGTGCTGAAAAAGCTGATTTTTTATCTTTAATAATTTATCTTATCGTTAAACTTTAATTCCACACTTAAATTTGATTTCGCTGCCGCGGTGCACTAACCAGTTATATACACGCCTAATACGCCGTTAATGAATCCAGCAGGCCACGCCCAACTATTCAGCCAGCGAAACTCAGTCAGGACACAAACAAATAAACACGCATTTTTACCAGGATAAACACAGTAACGAAGAGCCACGCTAAAATCAAATGAGAAAGTAAACACTCACAGACTGAAGTTCTTTCCTGTTGTTATACTGCTTATTCTGTTATTATAAATAAATAATAGCGTTGTTATACCATTGTGCAATGATGACATTCAAATACTCTGATATATTTCATGATACTAAATAATTACAATATCCATAATGCATGGTATATTCACAGTAGTCCATGGTACTTTTATGCAAGTAGCATCTGTGTGTGTTTGTGTAAGCTCTTTAAGTGTGTTTAAATATCAGCGGCTAAGAGAGCTGTCAACTTCCACTTCCATTCAATGTATTAAATTGTGTGTGTGTTTGTTCGTTTGTTCAAAAAGAGAGAGAGAGAGAGGGAAGAGAGAGAGAGAGTGATTAACATTGTTGTAATTGCAGGATTAGCAGAGCCCATTGTCAGTAAGATAAAAATGACTCTTACTGTCTCAAGAGTCAATGTTAATGGGGGTCAATTGGCTCAAAGTAAGAACGAAAGAAGTAATTATTCAATTACTTATCATAATAAAGAAAGATTCTCATTTGATTATGCTAATACGCTTGACACGGTTCCAGTTCTGTGAAACATGGCTCAATGAATACAGGTCAGCAGGGTCAGTCAGGCCTCTCATTTTGTCCTACCACCTATTAAATGTCTTTACATGTTGATTGATTTAGACATTCAAAGACAAAAGTGCTTTGAATATGCATACTTTTATTAGTCTGTAACTAAAAACTGTGATTCAGATTTATGTAAGTTTTCTAAAAAGTGCAAACCACATACTGTATGTTGCTCTTTGGGGTATTTTCATAAAGGATACAAAAGTACCGATACAATCAAAACCAGTGAAGTATTTCGACGTTTGACAAAGTTTCACTCTCCAGTAATTGCACAGAAAAACATGAGGATGAGTATTTAATGACAAGATTTTCATTTTTGGTGAACTAATATCTAGACAATGGTACCTAGAACTACAGCTGACATCTGTATGATAGTATTAAAATATCCATATCATTCACTTTTCAAGCTTTATCCTGCTTCCATCCTCAGATCTCACATATAATTCAAGGGCAATGCTGGCATATGCTATCCATATCAGACTATAAAAAAAGAATTCTTTGCAGTTTCTGCACAACAAATAGTGGCCGCAGCCTGTCAAGCCTGTGGACACCTTCGACAAAGAACATCTGGAAGCTCCGAAAAACCAGACAGAGCGATCGACTAGCTGACGGCCCACGTAACAAACGAGGGCAGCAAAGCAACTCTAATGTCACATAAACACACACAAACACGCGTCAATTCTGTCCACCGTTTGTCACGACAAAAACGATTTCCAAAATAAAAGGGGAAATGATGAAAGACAAGTCAACCATCTGGGAGCTAACCTCCCTGCTCCTCCTCTCTCACCGGCCCTGTGCTGCTCTGCGCTTTTTCTTTTCTGGATGGCGTTTGCTGAGCATTAATTACATGCGCCAAGGCCTTGTGTGTTTGGAGTGAATGGCCGCCAAAATTCCATCCGACTCTGTTGGTCACAAAAACAGGCCTTGTGCTTCCAACGATAACAGGGTGAGTGACTGGGAGGAGAGAACAGGGTGGGAGGACAACTGGAAAGAGGAATAATGGTGAAAAAAGATAATAGTAATGGAGAGCAAGAGATCTATAGAGACAAGGGCGGAAACAGGAGGTTCTTGAGTACCTTCATCCATAAAAGATGTATTTTCATGGATGTGTGTTGAGATCCACATGTTTACTTTGGGGTAAGTGTTTGTATTATTTACAGTATTTACATTTCTTGTGTTGTATTGTACAAATGCATGTGCTACACTGCACAAAAATGAATAATATTAATAACTATTATATATTAAATTTTATAATATATAGTTTTAATTACTGTATATAGTTAAATAAAATAGAAAAATAGTTTCAACCGATTTTGGTGTGGTACTGAAATTGCTACCAAGAACTGTATTATATTATTAAGATTATTATATTATATATTTATATGTTTAAAAAATAGCTTTTAAAGTAAGTTTTGATGCCTTTTATTCTAAATAATTTCATACAAATATTCTATACCAGTAAACAAATATGATACCTAACAAAAGTGGAGAGAGCGTACAGTACTACTATTAAAAACACATTGGATAATAAGGAACAACACAGAAAGAAAAAAAAATCAGTAGACATTCTGAAAATGGCTGCAGGTGAGTTTGTATAAACTGATGCACTTGCGGTGTCATTTTTGGGAGATAACATCAAGCTGAAAATAAGCTTGAAAGTGGAAATCTTAAGCCTGTTCCTGCTGAAATAGCAGCCAAAAAGTAATACTTGCTGAAAAACACGTCAAACATGTTGTTTGTAAAAGTGTTTATCAGTATTATAATATTAATCTTTTATAAATCGTCCTGGTTAGTTGGAAAAATCGAGAGAGAAAAAAACAAAACAACAACAATTGAAGTCAGAAATCGATGCAAAAACTAGGACAAACAACTACAACTCAAATTCCATGAAACTCTATCATACAGGCATATGATGTCACACAAACATGGTTGAACATCATCCAAGGTGATGATGCTAATGATAAATATTCAATTGAAGCAAATAAAATATATTATACTGATATAAAATCAACTGATATTTGTTGCAGACTATAGTGTACTGTAGCTAATTTCTGTAAAAAAAAAAACAAAAAAAAAACAAAACAAACAAAAAAAAAAACAAGAAACAAATCTCCCAGGGTTATTATCCAGTTAGACGGGAGAAAAAAACTGTGAGACAGCAGTTTGTCAACATCATTCTGGACTGGAAACTGTTTTGAATTAGCATGTTGCTTACAGGTTCCAATGGGTCAAAGTGACGCCAAAACCACGTTGCTGCGCATTTTAAACAACAGCAAAGGGCACCAAACAATTTCATCCCACAAATCAGTCATTCAATGGAGTCAAAGGTTAAGTTACAAAGAACGATCAATATCAGCGTTGCTTTACATAGTCCAGATTATTTAGAGGAGCGCAGAGGCAGCTGCACAACCCTAACCGCTACTGCATTTGACATTTAACTGGAATTAACTTAACATATTAGAGCATGCTTCTCCAAAAATGAATTTGCTCTGCATCAGGTGCGTCAGCGGCTCACATCTCAGATAAGGTCAGAGACTCGGAAAGAGTATTCAGTGAATACATATCAAACATAAATAAAAGAGGCGGCAGAGGGATTTTTCTCTTTTCCTGGTATTTTAAGGGCTGATGACCTTTACTTTTAGTGGATATATATTAATATAGTGTCTGTGTGCAGAAGTCAGTCTGCAGTCCTACAATATGTCTGTTATTAGATGGATAAAATACGTTTTCAATGTGATTGTTTAGCTATTATAACTTCATTGCTTCGAATACATCACCCAGAATGTTATGATACTCCTGAGATTTGCTTTTCTCCAGGAAAAAGATTTACTTGACTCCTTTTTAATATCTGGTTTATCACCCATTCGGTCGTGCCAAAAACTACATGGAAGCCAATCCCTTATATCAATACCACGAGAGCTGAGAAACACTGTCCAAAGAATAAAACCAGGGTTGTATTTGATGTGAACCGTGGCTCAGAAAAGTATTTGACAATTAACCTTACTTTTCTGATCCTGACAAATGGCACAATAAAAGTGTCCATATGACTCCTGCACAACATTTCAAGTTTTCTGATATCATTAAAATGTTCTCAGAAAAAAAAAGACAAATTTAATTATCTATTTACTTGCAATTGTAACACTTTTCTCAGTTGCTCTTAATTTCGTTTTTATGGACATTTAGTTTGTCTTCATCAGTCACATGATGTGTTCTTTGTCTTTATTTCCAGCCTCTCATCTGTTTCCATGGACACTAATCATCACAGCGGCTCATCATTTAGTTCATCACCATTCACTGTGTTTGTCGGTTGTTTTTACTGTTTGCGTTGTTGCACATATACACTGTTAAACCTTCTGTCTGTACCAGCTTATTTTATGAATAAAATAAGTTATTCTTCATCGTGAAAACAATTTTTTCCAACAGAATTTTTATTTTTGAGTTGTTCATTTAAAATAAATACCACACAAGATATTTTCATTCACAATTAAAATACAAAAAAAAAAAACTATACAAAAGTGGTCTGTATGACTCATGCAAGTTTTCCTAATGTCATAAAATTGCTTTGTGTGAGAAAATGAACCTGACAATTTTCTCAGAAAGAATTTTCCTTTTAAAATAAATGGCACAAGCTCCCTCGCTACCATGGCCACCACCCCTGCTGCTACATGCATTAACACAGTCTCATCCCAAGAAGTCATATAACTGACGTCTTGGGACGTCTTTTGACCATACGTCAACATCCACCTTTTTAGGGTACCCTTAAACGTTGGTTACATGACGATCCCGGGCCGTCATACAACTGACGCTTTACCTTTAACGTCGGTTAGGTGACGGGGTAGGTTTAGGGGTAGGTTTAGGTCTGGGGTAGGGTTAGGATCCGATAACGTCATCTAACCGACGTTTAAGGGTACCCTAAAAAGGCGGATGTTGACGTATGGTCAAAAGACGTCCCAAGACGTCAGTTATATGACGTCTGCATGCATCTTACATGAAGTTCACTTTCATCACAGTATGACAAAAAAAAAAAAAATAATAATAATAAAATAAAACTGATGTAACTGATGGTAGCGGTTTTTAGCTTTGCCTTATGTTACTGGCTTGTTACCGAATCAAACTTGATATATTTTAAACTTACCAGTATCGATATGCTAGCGTGATAGTGAATACTAACATGTAAGTTGGTTATATTCATAATGATAAAGTTAGGTATTTTATCACATGTGGTTCTGACATGATATCACTTCATGCACAGTGCTACTCTCCGCTCGGCGGTGGTAAACGTGTCCTCCAGCTGAGTGGTCAGCATTGCGCGCTCATGCGTTTTGGGGGTGTGGCTTTGGAAGGAGCCCAGAAGAGAGATGGAATAAGTAGCTGTGTTTATTGCAGCCCTGAGAGGACTACAGACACTCGATTTTTATTCTCTCCTTTTCAGAGTACTAACATTTTAATTATGTATTGGTATATGAAGGCAGTAGTTTAAACAAATTTGGAAAAAAGATTTTTTTAAGGAAAAAACCTGCCTATCCTGCCTTTAAATCTTTAAATACATTTTGAGGCCAGTTTATGTCTGTGCATGTTCTGAAGCTTGCATTCAACTGCGAGAAAGGAGGAGAGAAGGAGATTAAAGAGGAATGCACAGGAGACGGAATATGATAAAATATAAAGGAGAGTAAGCTCTTAAGCAATAATGTTTTCTACAAAAGTGCTCTGAAGGAGCCCAGAACAGTCTATAGTGAGGAACAGAGTCAGTTGCTCTTTTGATATATGGCGTCTCTGGCCCTGGACAGAGACCTCCAGCGAAGACATACATCACACTAACCTACAGCTCTCCCAGATAGACTAAGCCCCAAATTTACATTCCCGTCAAACCGGTGGCTGCACATCCAACAATTAATCAGCACGCACAAGTGTACTACAGTATGAAAGGTTTGGATAGAAGACACTAAACTTGCTTTGATGTTTGCCGTTTGAGGATCTGAAATAATAAACCGATCAGATTACATCCAGCAGCTCCCATGTATGATTTGATAGATAACACTTGTACTGCAGATAACCCCTTGTCATGCGGAGCAACTCTCAAGTCATCATTTTCTTCTAACTGCAGCCTTCACACACTTATTTGTTACTTGTCATGTATGCGATCAGTATCCAAATCATTGAATTATACACATTTGCCAGAGTTGTGCACCACTCCAAATTGAATTGAGAACGCCTTTAAATTACAATTCAGTTTGTAAATTTGAAATGAATGAGGAATGAAGCCATATCTTCAATTTGATTTTTGCAGCACAGCCATGATATTTTTGCATACACTGATATCCATCTCTTCCACATGCATACACTCATTTCCCATCAATATTCCCCACCAGGGCCACCCTATGCATCTTCTTCCAGCCCTGAGGGGGACGTCTGCCCTGACACTATGATTTCCAGCAGACAAACTTCACACGACACGGCAAGATGAGCCCCTAGATCACACTTGAACTCCTGGATGTGTTCAAATCAATCCAGAAGACAATCAAATCAAACAGGACCACCCTGACGATTGCCATGCCCTCTCTATGCCTGATGACACCTGCCCAGGGAAATGGAAAAGGGGGACTTTAATTTTGCAGAGGTGACGGGTCAGGAGAAAGGCATCACGAGGGTGATTAGGGAATGCGAGATGAGTTGATGGAAGCACAGAGAATATAAATGTGTAGCAAAGAAAAAAGTGTTACATTATGAAAATAGATGCGGGCGGGCGTACAGTTTGGATTTTCTCTAGATGGTTTGGAAGAAAATGTGCACCTGATTATTCACTAATCTTAACCTCAACCTCTGCCTTTTAATTCCATCTGGAAAAACTTGCGTTGGTTTAAAGTCAACATGAAATTAAAACTGATAAAAATTCCTTTCTTGATGAAGTTTCGTCGTCTTATTGAGAACCATTCATTGGCCACATTCAACTACTAAATTAAAAATTAACTAATATATAAAGAGCTATTCATTCTGGTTTCGTTGTGGTATGACAACTTTTCACCATCCAGTCAATTTCTGAAAAATAAAAATAAAATAAGAAAGCAATAACATTACAAAAGTCAAACAGATTGCAACGGACAATTAATGTTGAGTAAGTATGTGTTGATCAACAATTTGAACCTTGAAATGTCTGAATAAAACAAGCAGAGAAAATGGACAGCAAAGTCATTTGCATTTACCAGCCACTGCTTTTTATTTATTTTTATTTTTTTGGTTCAGGGGGCCAATGATGCAATAAGGCTATACTAGTTTACAGAGTTGCATCAGGGTCTTGTGTCCAGATGTTTTATTATTTATTGCTCACCTACAGTGTGCGTTTGGGCTTTCCTGTGGAACCTAATTGGTCGGTTGGTTCCTGAAGACTCAGCAAACAGCAAACCCCATAAGTTTTCATTAGGAACAAGCTACATCTAAGTTCAAGTGGCCTTCCACCTCATACACAGCAATTCAAGCACATATTGAACACAACACACAGGGTGATGATGCCATTTGTAGGAACGTTCAAATCTGAAGTGTGTACGAGCGCTCATGCCGAAGGGACTGCAATGACCATTAAAGTGAGCAGATGTCAACCCCATTCCCAGAGTCAATGGCTATGAAAATAAAAATCTGCTCACATAGATGGCAGTGAATAACGAAACCAACAAATCATACAATTCTGACATATCACAGAATTTTTGCTCATTCATGACAAGTAAACAACATTAATGTGAGTCTTTGGTCCGGCTTAGAATTATTAAGAATCTTTATAATAAGTATAATTTAATTTAACTTGAGTGCAACATTTTTAGAACGCCATGTCATGCACAAGACTTTGCAAAAGAAGCAAGGACAATGGTCTAACACATTCGTCTAATGTGTTTATAGGAAAACAATGTTGTTTTTCCACATTGTTCTAAGCAGTCGAACGAAAAAAGGGACGTTCTGTCTGACAGAAAACCAAAGTCTTTGCTGAAGTCAACAATTTTCAAAAAAAAAGTCTCACATCAGAAAAAAAAAAAAACATTTATAAATAAGTTTTTGTTGTTTCTTTGACTACACACTCTGCGACCCTCAAAACTGGCTTGTGACCCACCAGTTGAGTAACACTGTAATAGAATATTAATAATGTACTGTCTATAAAAGGGTCTCCAACTCACCAATATGTTGAGGTATGTTTTTTTAACTTCATTTTACTGGTCCCCTGTTGACAGTACAGCAGTTCATTAAAGTAATTACACTTTTAATAATCTGAGCGATTTCAACTGATTTTCAGCTCCTAAAATAATTGCTTTGGTTAGTCTGAGCTGATTATAATTGAGCCAACTGTGTTTATCGCAGTTTGATTTTTTGGACGTTTGCTATTGGGAAATTTACACATGGATTACCACAAGGTCTCACAGTGAATTAAACAATATGGACTTTAGGGGGTTTAGACAAGAGGGAACTAAAAACTACACCTCCTGTTTGCATTGAAGCAACACATGACCATTCTGTCATCATTTCATCACCCTAATGTCATTTCAAATCCGCATTATTTTCATGAACATAAAATATTACCTATTTTTTAACTGCACCGGTTGCTTTTATTATTGCAAGTTAACAAAACATTGGAGTCTATACAAATAAATAAAATATCAGTGAAAATATCTATAAAATATCAGTGAATTATAAACATACAAAAGAAAGAAAGACATGAGCAAGCACAAAATAAACAAAACAAAAACACCAAAAAAAACAAAAACACGACAAAAACAGCTAAATATATCGATCAAGTGTAGACCTGACAGCTGGATGAACACAACACACTTTCGACGAGCCGCAGAAATATGGCCATGCCCTTTTTTTTTTTGCATTTCGCGGCAGGAGGGGTTGATAAAAATGTGTGGGTTAGTGACGTCTAAAACCCAGTCCAAATTGAGTCATTTTTGTAAGCAATACTTCCTGATTTTTAAAAGACAATATCTATGCTTACAAAGAACTTTCAGCGCTGCAACTTTGCAGATACTGTTCATGCACCAACGGCAACATTACACACTATTTAAAATCAAAAAAAGTGAAATCATAATCAACTTGAACTGTAGCAATACAACCTATAATGGAAAGCGGCAGATTCCTCCATCGAGTTAAATCATCTTCTATTGTTTTCAGCAGTGGATTGAAATTGAGGCTAAACAAGTCAGAGAGGTTCTGGGATATGTTTATTCCTAAATATGTAAAATTGTTAATTTTGAATGGGATGTTTTGTATGCTCTGTTACACTGAATTTTGTATGCTCTGTTACACTGAATTACACTGAACTGAACTGGGATTGGAGCTTTACAAAAAAAGCTTCAAAACAAATGCAAACTATATATATATATATATATATATATATATATATATATATATATATATATATATATATTCCTGCTTATTAATAGTTAGTAAGGTAGTTGTTACGTTTAGGTATTGGGTAGGATTAAGGGACGTAGAGTATGGCCATGCAAAGTAAGGCATTAATATGTGCTTTATAAGTACTAGCAAATAGCCAACATCCAAGTAATATGCATGATAAGCAACTAGTCAATAGTGAGAACTAAACCCCAAACTAGAGTGTTACCAAACATTTTTAATACATTCCACCAGTGTAAGACTACAGAAAGATTTTTTATTTATTTTTATTTATTTATATTTTTTTTTTTGTGATCAATTTGTATTCATTTATCATTCTGAGATAGCCTTTCAATGTATGGCTAATGAGAACAGATGTGCTCCCAGACAAAACACACTCACACAGCACAAGGTCAGTCGTATCCTCTAGATGTCTGAGTACACACTTCAAGCCTTCGTTAATGGCCGCTGTGTGCTCAGAGCAGTGGAAGATGAAGAGAAGAGACCACCACTGTTTGTGTTCTTTCAAGCCAGCGTGAAACTGTACAACACAATGAACCCATGCAGCACTGATGCTGCTCATGGTTTGTGAGAGCACTCTGCCCCTAAACCTGGAGCATCATAGGCTGGAGGCCCCGCAGATGACTTGGAGTAAAGGGCCAGAATTCGCAAAGACATTACATCACCAAGTTTCCCTCATTAGATGAGCTCGATTACTTTTGCCTGAGAAGACTAAATTCAACTAAATACAGTATGTTAATCACTGCTCTAACTTAATCCTAGTTATTTATAAGAATGACAATGATGTCACAAATTAGTGTTTTTGGACAAATCAATCCTATACACTAGTTGATCATTTGGTTCATCACACTGCTAAAGAAACAAATCTACTTTGATATCAATAGTGAGGAAAACACAAAACGCACATTTCAATACATCGATATTGTCACGTGTCAGTGTTTGTTTGTATTTTCATAAGTCACATGTCTTTGTTCTGTTTTCCCGCCACTCATCTGTTTCCTAGGTAACCAGTGTCAAATGCTGGACTAAGGTCGAGTAGGACCAGTATTGATTATTTGCCTGTATCAGTATTTAAGCGAATGTCATTTATTATCTTTATGAGAGCTGTCTCTGTGATGTGAATTTGTTCAGCTGATTTAAGATGGATAATTTACCCAAAAATGAAAATGGTCATCATTTACTTCCACTTAAGTTAAATAAATGGTAGTCAGTGGGGCCGGGGATCTACTTGGTTGCTAACATTCTTCCAAATGCCGTCCTTCGTGTACAGCAGAACAAAGACATTTATACAGGTTTGGAACAATTTGAGAGTGAGTAAACAATTACAGAATTAAATTTTGGGGGTAAACTATCCCTTTAATTAAAGAGTAAACAGATAAAATAAACAGTACACTGTTAGAATCCATGTTTCTTTGTTTACAAAGAAAAGTTACACTACGCCAATGTCTACAGTGATTCCTTTATTCAATTCACATGTGGAATTATAACTTACTGTAGGAGATTCACTCCTGAAAATAAATGAGGTTGTCACAAAGCTTTTCAATGTGTACAAGGCCAAAAAAGAGAGAAAGACTCATTTATTTACACCCTCCTGAGGGGCATGCCTGGGAACGTGTCCGATTCTCAGAGCTGAAGCCAGAATTACCACTGAACCATCCAGATATAAAGAGCCGAAACCTTTGTGCACAACAGAGAGAGTCCACATCCCATTCAGTCCCACATTAAAAGGTCTCTGCTCTTCTGCCCTCCCCCGGATTCTTTCATATTCCCTCATAACACGAGTACAACATCTCCAACCATTCTCATAATGTATGGACTTTAGGTGTCGTTACAGTGCCTCAATTCATATTCTTTTATCTGAACGAATTAATAAAACATTAAGAGAGACTGTAAATTATAGCCGCTTGTATCATTTTTTAAATCTTCCCCTAATTCCTCCTCAAAAGCTCCAGTGTTCTGTGCTCCTGGTGTTAAGATATGAATATGTGAGTGAATGAGAAAGAAAGAGAGCCACAGCAGGGGGCAGATACACGGCGTCGTTTTAGCAAGGACCCATTTGGGCCCTAAGTGTTCCCTCTGCGCTGCCTCAGAAAAAGCCTCTCCATTTTTCAGCAGGAAAATAATAAGCTACAGTGGAAACCTGGGGAGTCGGTGGCTCGCTGGCAGCGATTTTCTTCCAAATGCTGCAGTTTGTGTGTTCAGACTAGCTGTAGCTCACCTGAGACATGAAGTTAGCATGAAAGAAAAAAAAAAGACTATTTCTTTGGTCTGAAAAGTTTCTAATGGGTTTAAATTGTTATTAGTCTAAAGATTAACTCATTGGTGGAGAGTTTCCTGCATAAAAGTGCAGCTGACCTTAAATAGAAATGCCATGGCATTTTTCACTGAGAGTAAGTTTACTTAGTTTAAAATATCTTCCTATGCTTTGGACACACACACACAAGGTTTCCATGTTTTATGGGGACATTGCATAGGCGTAATGTCTTTTAAACTGCACAAACTGTATGTACCCATTACAGAAAACATTCTGCTGTTTTAGACTTTCAAAAAATATTATTCTGTATGATTTATAAGCTTGTTTCCTCATGGGGTCCAAAAATGTCCCCAGAGCCAAAATGTATAATTATTACTATAGAATTTGGTCCCCATGACATACAGGAAACCAGGACCACACACACACAAACACATGCAACATTACTGGGTGAAATGGCCCAATGATTTTCCCTCTCTGTCTATATTTAGCTAATATAGTTATAGAAAGTTCCTCCATAAAGTGATGTCATTGCTCACTGTTGTTTGAAACATCCATTGAAACGTCCAGTGCACTTCATAGACACACTCGTTCCTGTCTCTTCCCATGCTCAATCCTTTGAATTAAGCCAAATGAAATTAATTAATAAATAAATCCACTGAAAAAATGGATTTTGTAGTAGATTACATTTCTGCCATTTAATTTAAATACAAAGAACATGATACTACATAACATTAAAAAAATGGTAACACTTTCCTTTAGATTTTTATTTAATAATATGTTTGGTACATTTTCATTTGTGACATGTCATGAATAAAGAGAATAAGCACCTGCACATCAATGCAACTGAAAAAAGCTTAATTTTCTTAGAGCTTTTTTGAGAGTATAAGAGTCTATAAGCCACAGAGAAATCAATGCTTGTCACTTTGCAAATGTGTGCATAAGTATTTATGTGTGCTTCCAGAGTATTCATTAAACTTATATTGTACACCTGCAGCCATTAAAAGCTTCCCCTGGTTCTTTGAGGTTTGCATGGGCTGTGTTTCAGTACACTAGAATGCTAATCCATCTTGGTTTCAGAGAGAATGATGATGGACATAAATAAAACCAGCAGTCTCCTGCTTTGCAAGCTTCTGACTAATGCACGTTTCCCTGAATAGGGAATCAAAGGAAACAAACCAGGAATGTGCTCGGTCGCCACGGTGACAGGCTGTCAAGACAACGGCTCCTTCTGTGACTTTGCCTCTCTCTGATGCGGCACACAGAGCTGCTCTTACAAGAACAGATGCAGCCAAAAGACTTTTAACTTCCAATGACCTGCTTTCGGCATACTGTTTATATAATTTATAAAAATAATTCAGTATTCCAATGTGGAACAAACATGAAAAAAAAGTAATTAATTCAAAAGTGCAGTACAATGACTTAAAATATCATCTGTGTTCCACCGAGAAAAAAAAAAGTGCTTTTCCCAAAAGCATCGTAAGCCAACCATGGTTACACAGTTCCATAATTTCCCGAAATTATAGTACCAACAAACATTAACAAACTGCAAGAAAACTTATGTTAGCTTAACTACAGCTCTCGAGCTGTGCAAGCATAGTTTCTTATTAAAACGTGGACTTAAAAAAAGATCATGTTCTTGGGCACAATGACCAAGCTAATATTCAAGATATGCACTGACCTACAGCAAAGGATTATTAGGAACACCTGTTTCTCATTAATGCAATTATCTAATCAATCACATGGCAATTGTTTCAATGCATTTAGGGGTGTGGTCCTGGTCAAGAGAATCTCCTGAACTCCAAACTGAATGTCAGAATGGGAAAGAAAGGTGATTTAAGCAACTTTGAGCGTGGCATGGTTGCTGGTGCCAGACGGGCCAGTCTGAGTATTTCACAATCTGCTCAGTTACTGGGATTTTCACAAACAACCATTTCTAGGGTTTACAAAGAATGGAGTGAAAAGGGAAAAACATTGAATATGCGGAAGTCCTGTGGGCGAAAATGCCTTGTTGATGCAAGAGGTCAGAGGAGAATGGGCCGACGGATTCAAGCTGAAAGAAGAGGAACTTTGACTGAAATAACCACTCGTTACAACCGAGGTATACAGCAAAGCGTTTGTGAAGCCACAACACGCAGAAATCTCTGAACTGCGGCCCAAACACAGCGCCCATCTCACGTTACAACAAGATAATTATATATATATATATATATATATATATATATATCAAGATTCTTGAAGATCAGTCACCAGATCTCAACCCAATAGAGCATCTTTGGGATGTGGTGGAACGGGAGCTTTGTGTCCTGGATGTGCATCCCACAAATCTCCATCAACTGAAAGAAACAATCCAATCAATACGGGCCAACATTTCTAAAGAATGCTTTCAGCACCTTGTTGAATCAATGCCACATAGAATTAAGGCAGTTCAGAAGGCAAAAGGGGGTCAAACACAGCATTAGTATGGTGTTCCTGATAATCCTTTAGGTGAGTGTAAATGTATGTTGTATGAGGGAACCCGCCATGAATCAACCATCAAATAAAGCAAAACAACAGTGAACCAAAACTGTGAAGTAGTCCTCAGTTTGTTACAGCAGCATGTCAGAAAACCAATGCTGTGGAGAAACCTGCTGACCAAATTAAATGCATGTAAACGGGAGTAAAATGTATGCCAAGTTAAAAACTAACAGCTTTCTGTTGTTTATGTAAATTACGTAACAATGTTAAACACAATAATTGCAATCTCCAAACTATTAGCAGAAATGATTACTCCACCACGTGCAAGTGAAGTCATTAATAACAGTCCTATATTGTTGAACTAACGCATTTCAAACGACAGAGGTGCGACTAGCTATTTAGTTTCTACATTGATGCATTGTTCTAAGCAATGTGTAACATCATTGCATGGGACACACACCCTAAGTCTGGAACAATATGAGGGTGAGTAAATAATTGAAGAGTTCAGATGCAAAAGCCTCTAAGTGCCATTGGAAATTTTCTTCTAGAATTATCATTTTTATCAAGCTTGTATATTTAAGTTCTGTAATCTCACTTAAATTGTAATGAGGATTACCTATTAATTGTTATTTAAGTGAAATTACTGAACTTGAATATATAAGCTTGATAAAAATGATCATTTTAGAAGAAAATTTCAAATGGCACTTAGAGGCTTTTGCATCTGAACTCTTCAATTGCAAACAATTCATTTTTGTGCGATTCCTTTTTATCCCCTTTAAATCAGTTGTTAAAATACTGAAAAATGAATATAGTTCATTGTTTTTCTTTTTTTTTAGCATGAGTGTGTCATCAAACTCTGGATGTTTATGAGTCAACTGAGAGAATGTTATAACAATCCATATAACCTCAAATAAGACCCCCAAGAGCAAATTGCTGGACATGAGTAGGAGTGAAAAAGGAGGCTAAATTATTAATATCCTCAGAACTAATCTCTTTAAACCAATATATTACTTCTTTCCAAAGAAACATTTCTCCCATGGTTTATGAGTCAGTGCATGTATGTTCCAAACCACAGTGTGAAATGCCATAATACTGAAATGATCTGTGTTTTTGTCTGTTGAACGAGTTAAACGCCACGCAGGAAAACTTTAGCGCCCAACCTCACATACTGTAACTGAAGTGTAATATCTTCTCCCCTTCTCTTACTCCCACACACTCACACACCTCAAATCCCATCTATAATGTCCCTGTCTTTAATCTTGTGTGGAAACACACAAAGAAACACTGTTTCAATTGGTGGCGGCGCCATCTCTGAGCATTGTGGGATGGCAAAATACATGATAGAATTTGATAGAGACCCAATAACCTTTGGATGTGAAGGCCAAGTCAGAGATGGATTACCAGCAGAGTTTTTCTCTTCATCCACATCCTTTCCCAAACACATACAGAGAGTGTTCTAGCTTTAAAAGCACTTTTGTCTGTCTTTACTAAATTATTTCTTTTCTTTCTCAGCACAATTTTGTCGACAAACGAGCCCCGACTGAGCAGTACAGTTAAGAGTACAGTGCTAAAATGTTTGTGATGGTGCTGTGTTCTGATTGGCCGTGACAATGACACCAACCGATGTGTGTTATTACGTTCTGTCACTTTGAAGGCCAAACAATCACATAGGAGTCTAGGTATAAATCCGTATACCCTGACTAAAGTTGGTATATGGAAACTGTTCTCAATGGAGGTTTTCTATTCATTTTGTGCATGAACACACACACCCACACACCCACGATTAGGTCAGACTTGTGGCTTATCAGAGATTGGATTCTAGCAACCAACAAAAGAGGCTTAAAACTCTCTCAACGTGAAATTTTATATTGCACTGTTTTTTTTTTTTTTTTTTTTTTCATTCATCTAAATCTTCTGGCTACTTATTTTCCTCCTCCCTTAGCAGACAACTTTACGAAAGAATTGCTTTTAAATGAAGCAGAGGAAGATCTAGCCAAGTCCCACCATCATAGACTATCAAGAGAGACTGCTGACCTTTACCTTTCACTCCCTCTCTCTACTCATTACTCGTGTTAGACATGTGCACCCTTCTGTGTACCGCTGTCCTCCTATTATAATCTCTTTCTCACACTGTTATTCCATGCCTGTGTATATATGTATATATATATATATATATATATATATATATATATATATATATATATATATGAAGAGTTCAGATGCAAAAGCCTCTAAGTGCCATTTGAAATTTTCTTCTAGAATGATCATTTTTATCAAGCTTGTATATTTAAATTCAGTAATTTCACTTAAATTGCAATTATGATTACCTATTAATTGTCATTCAATTACTGAACTTGAATATATAAGCTTGATAAAAATGATAATTTTAGAAGAAAATTTCAAATGGCACTTAGAGGCTTTTGCATCTGAACTCTTCATATATATATATATATATATATATATATATATATATATATATATATATATATATATATATATATATATATATACAGTGGGTTTTTGTGTGTGGTTATATACAGTATATGTATACACACACAAATCCATAAAATATATATACACACACACATATATTTCAAGATATAATCGTTTAACACATTTTGTTCAAATATAATCATTTAAGACATTTTGTTCAACTGCACTGACAATTATTTAGTGATTTATGCCCAAGTTTTATTACGTTTTTTACTTCCATAGTGTCACAATTCATAGTTTTATTTCCTTTATTCTTATCAACACATTCCAGTCTTTTCCAGTCTTGCTTTCACTATTTCCATAGTCCATTGTTTACATTTTCCACTTATTTGCAAGTTAGCAACCTTATCAAATCTCTGTTTTGCTCAAAAAAGTGAAAATGATAATAGGCTAAATGTTCACAACACACACACACACACACACACACAAAAAAAACTAACAAACAAAAAAAAAAAAACATAGCTTTGCAGTCCATTTGGGGAAGATTGGACAGTGAGAGAAAGCATATGGCAATTTTTGTGCTCAGACTCAGGCCATATGCTGATAGGTTAAAAGGTATGACTGCAGAGAGCATGCATACCGGTCAGCACAGTGAACCACATTGATCCATAACCCTCATTGAGAGAGGGTGTAATCTCGCCAACATTACGTCACTGTCTTTTGCCCACTGAAGGACGTCCTAGCAGGGAAGAGGGTCAGATTTCAGTGGCACGGTACTCTGGACATGTTCTCCCAGGGGAAATCGAGCCTGGGTCAATGGGGTACGGTCAGCCCTTCTGTGGACGCCAGTCAGCAGGAAATATTAGACAACTAGTGACTAGATGTTGAGGAAGTGTAACCGTGAGGGCTGTTTAAGTAACACTTGGGGGAGAGAGGGGGGTGATCCAAGAGACAAATCAGATTGGCATAGGTTTATGAATTTGCTGGGACATTTCTCAACATCTTCAGACTTTATTTGAGAAATGTTTTAAGGCAGATATACTGAAATAAAATACATTATTAAACAAACAATTATCTGCCCAGATCCCAGAGTCAAGTTTCTACAACAAATCCATTTTGTTAGATACTCAGAGTGATTGATGCTCACTATATGTGTTTTGTACTTCTTTAGATAATATCAGTACACTGTCTTCTTATTTGTACCTTATCTCTTTCTCACTCTCTGTCAATCTATTCACTGTGATGTAAAAAATGTCCTCTCGGTCTCTTGGGAGAAATGACACAAAATCATTCAGCCAGATGCCTTTTTTTTTTTTTCTTCATGTGATCATTGTGTTGTAATGTGAGATAATAGGATTGAGTTATTCTTGTTCATACGAAGACTCAACACTTGTCAGGTCATCTATGAAACCATTTATAAAAATGTCAGCCAGGCCATATTTCTGAGGGGAAAGCAGCAGAAAACAGGAGGGAAAAAAGAAAAAAGGTCAAACGTCAGGAGGGATATATATATATATATATGAAGAGTTCAGATGCAAAAGCCTCTAAATGCCATTTGAAATTTTCTTCTAAAATGATCATTTTTATCAAGCTTGTATATTTAAGTTCAGTAATTTCACTTAAATGGAAATGAAGATTACCTATTAATTGTCATTCAAGTGAAATTACTGAACTTAAATATACAAGCTTGATAAAAATGATCATTTTAGAAGAAAATTTCAAATGGCATTTAGAGGCTTTTGCATCTGAACTCTTCATATATATATATATATATATATATATATATATATATACACACACATACACACACAAATGACAAAAACACACAAATACAAACTAAAAACTTTATCTAAAAACAAAATGGAAAATAATTCAAAGTAATTCAAAATATTAATAAAAGCTACAACATAACAGTACGTAAATACAGACAAACACAAAGACTAATAAAATTGACAGCTTACAATGTAATAAAAAAGGAAAGAAAGAGAGATGAGGGGAAAAAAGGGATTGAATCAAACCGAACCCATGCAACATTAACCCATTTAATGCCTCTAAGCTAGATATGATTTAACGGACTGTATCTTTGACCCCACTTAGAATGACAATTTAAAGGGTCACTTCACCTTTTGCATTAAGCTTTGTATCTTTAGAAACCCAGTCATATTTTTGAATGGTCATGGATTATTCCCTTATTTTATATCCAAGCTGTTCTTTTTTTTTTCTTGATCCAGGAGAGTCACATTTACACAACAGTCATTTTTGAATGAGCATCAAGGTTTGACATCTCTTCTATTATACATGGTTATTAAACCATAACATCAACAACACATGCCACTATAAATGACAACCGGCCTGCAAGGCAACAAATTTTATATTGATTTCCATTCAAAATTCACAGACTCTTAAGTTGACGAGTGATATTCCAAGAGCTTGTGTTACTCTCGTTGCTGACATATACCTTTTAAAATTACACTGTGAAAAAATAAAAATAAATAAATAAAAATACCTGCATAAACTTCCAACAAGAGAGACAGCAGTGAAACATTTCCCTGTTAGATGTGATTGGATTTGCTTACAGACAGCAGAATTTGGAACAGTATTCAATCTGAATCCATATTTGTTAAATTACAGTCTAAAATGGTTGATTAATGGTGAGACAGACAGGGAAAGGGTGAGTGTCATTTTCCATTATGTTTAACCAGTGTTTGATTGGTTACACCCTTATGAGGAATAGATGATTTTTTACAATACTATTTTATTTTTATTTTTTAAATACTATGACTTTTGGAGATGTTATGATTATATATGCAGGGACAGAGAACATGGAGCCACACCAACAAGTTAGACTAAATCAAATGAGTTCAAGATAGAAGTGGAATTGACCCAACTTTAGAATGGAAAGATAGAACCAATGATTACCGAATTGCAGAATCCATTCATAAAAAAAATATGCACAACGTTAGGCAAAATGTGGATGAATAAACCAAATGTAGGGCTCTACACTTAATTTGATAACATTAAAAAAAAAAAAAAAAAAAAAAAAAAAAAAAGATTAAGGCTGCAGTAATAGAAGAGATGGGTTATGGGTTATTTGGGTTGCGAATTTTCCGATTCATAGTGGTAAGCTTGTAATAATGTTTTTAATTCCAGTAGTACTGGTGGACTTCCATGGGAGATTTGAGCATGTATTTGTGTCATTACGTCAAATCTGTACATATAAAGAAGGTGTCTAGGCAAGTAGGCTATATTGCGTGTGAGGGTGTTGGAGGTGGAGATTTATAGCCTTTTTTCACAGAACTTGAAATAATTTAAACATATCAATTTGATGGCGGATCGTGAAAGGTTCAAACGACAATCCCCAGTGACAACTGATTCACCCGCTGTAAAATGCAAACGACTTTGTTCGAACTTCGGAGTGGCTACAGAAAAAAAAGAGACCGCAATCGGCCCATGTGGAAATAAGGATACATATCGGAAGGACATTACATGTAGTCATGCAATGCTTGCTTACATTGTTAACATTAACAATTTGAAAAAAAGTATAATTTGCACGTTTTTGTGTGATATGATAAGTGATTTTTAGATTTAATCAGCGCGATTTACTGCGATATCAGAACCAGACCAAAAGTGGATGTTACTTACTAGTTCAGATGACATTTTCCGGTGAAAAATCTTATGTTATAGTCATACTTCCAAAAATAATAATCTGTGATTGAATGCCAGTATCCACAGAGGCGCGGCGACTGATAGCTGCACACTCTCCTCAAACATTGTGTTCATCCTCGCTGTGCCGTGTTGAAGTACAACTCACGTAAAGTTGATAATTCTGTGAATAACTGCCATTGCAGATTTCGAACAGCGATGGCGACAAAAAGGAAAAAACTGCATTCTGCAGCTTTAAATAAACTTTTAAAGTTTAATGCATTAATTTGACCACAATTACTGCTGTGTTTGATGATAAACCTCAATCCAAAAAAAAATCCAGAACAATTAAAACACAGAATACAACTTTTTTGAAGAGCTCAATTACTATTAAAAGAAATAAGAAAAAAGAAAATTAGTTTAATAACTTGTTATTATAAAAATTCAAATAAACCAATAAAATTTACTGGAAAAACAGAAAACACAGATTTCATAGGGCCATAGAAAGGAGATTTCATATTTAAGGTTGTTATAATAATCACAATAATGGTTTATTCATTCATAAATGGATGTGCTTAACTTGTTATACAAACCGTATTATGTATTTATTCAATAAAGTATTATTATTATCATCACTGTGTTTTGATATTTGTATTATCGATTTATCTATTCTCTAAACCGCTTGTCTTGTGTGAAGTCATGGGGATTCTGGAGCTTTATTATTATTAATATTGTTATTATTATTGACAATATAAATATAATAATTTATTGAATAAATACATTGTTTGTTTATTTGTTTAAATGCTACAGAACTTGGCAATTATTTAGTTACACTCAAAATTCAGCTAACTCAAATCTGAGGGGCTATACATTTTAAATGAGCATGATGCTTCTTTACAGGCGGAATCTGTGAGCAAAGATACTGAAGGAAAGAGAGTCTTATATTAAATGTAATCGTGTGATCACAATGTTGACGGTGATGTTGTGGGTGGCCTGTCTCTCTATCCCACCTCAGATGGAAGC
This sequence comes from Cyprinella venusta, assembly GCA_038021265.1. Classification (NCBI taxonomy): domain Eukaryota; kingdom Metazoa; phylum Chordata; class Actinopteri; order Cypriniformes; family Leuciscidae; genus Cyprinella; species Cyprinella venusta. Next base: position 21,877,513 of record CM075867.1, read on the forward strand.
GGTGGTCTGAAAGCATTCCTGTCCATCAGCACAATCTAACACGATTGACTCAGCTCTGCTCCCACTGCCTTCCTGCTCATGTTAAGACAGCACTAACTCTCTCACACCCACACTAAACACACACACATATGCAGACCCTCGCAAATCAGCTTCTTTTACCCCATGCTCTTCCTTTCTCCCTCTCTGACAGACACACACATAATCACTTCTCCTAATAGTATGTCCCACAGGCCCTGAGCTACCGTTTGGTGTACGACTCGATTGCTCCCCGAGTGATTTCACAGCGCGCCGGGCTCTGGTGCTATGAGCTCAGACAGGAAATGCTGCTGGTTGCTTATTTTGGCCCTTGCCGTGGAAGGCAGGTGCAGACTAATAGGAGCTAATGGACTGGCTATTGTGCCACTTCCTGTCAGAGAATTCCCCCAGGAGAGGCAGGTCCGGGGAACTTATCTGCAGGGGTTTGGGTCTCTGATAAAGGAAGTGAGCTCAAGGCCACTGAGGCACTGCAGATAACACGCTTCCAGGCCAAATTCAAACACACGGAAAAATGCATGCAGACAAAAAAAACTGTTCACGCTTATTAAACTAGGCAACAGTTTGACAGTTAATATACAGCAGTCACACACGTAGGCACATCGAATGTTAATTAGCAAACACCAAACGCCAGCTCATGGAAAGAAAGAAAAAAAAAAACTAAAACAATGAAAATGACACATTTTTTCCATGTGACAAACTGAAACAACCTCATTTGCTATAAATAGTGATGTCCTATTTTTAGGAATCTGAAACGTGTGACATCACAGTAAAGGATTATACTTCTGGGTGGGTGGTTTAGCAAAAGTCCCATTTGAGATCATTGTAGCCCAAAAAGCAATTACAACACCAGTCGCAGTGTAGAAAATCCAAACACCAGAGGGAGCTCATTTTTTCTTCCAAGGCCAAGAGTTTCTAATACAAGTACTATGATGCAGTGGGTGCATTCGTGGATTTAAAAAAAATAAAGAAAAAAGAAAAGAGGGAATTGAAACGATGCACATTCAAACATAATAAAAAGCACATTTTCACTGAGAAACAAACTCAATTCTTCCTCTTTGCTGATGTGATTAGGAGTTAACAGCGCGAGGATGGACCAGTCGGGCCTTTAAAATGCTCTTCAGGGTTCTATTATGTCGACCGGGAGCGGACACTGACTTCATCAAGGACTGGAAGAGTGAAGTGGCAGGAGGCACATCAGCTAGACAATAGATAAACCCGCTCCATTTCAGCTGAAATAATCCTCTCTTTACACACAGCTTGCCACCACTGCCTTAAGAGAAATAGCGACCATCTGAGTGTCAAAGGATTTGTTGTCTGGACTAGAAACAGTCGGGAAGCCTTCTGTGAAATTTAGGGCTGCTTTCTGTGACAGAAGCAAGTAACTTTCACTATGGCTGTATATATCTGTTATTTCAAACCAACAGTTCCACGGCATGATCTTATCACACGGTTGCCCTTGTGTTGAAACAATGAGTTGTTTAGGGAGTCAAATACTTGCTCAATAATCCAATACCTACTAACGCCTTTCTGTTAAAGTCAATTGGAGGTGAGTACAGAAACACAGCAGCTGCCATTGGGTCCTATTGGTGAGTGCTATAAACTGCTCTCATGAAAAACACTGCATTTGCACCTGGGATAATACATCTTGGGATAACGCCACATCCATATGAAGAGTTCAGATGCAAAAGCCTCTAAGTGCCATTTGAAATTTTCTTCTAGAATGATCATTTTCATCAAGCTTGTATATTTAAATTCAGTAATTTCACTTAAATTGCAATGATGATTACCTATTAATTGTCATTCAAGTGAAATGACTGAACTTGAATATATAAGCTTGATAAAAATGATCATTTTAGAAGAAAATTTCAAATGGCACTTAGAGGCTTTTGCATCTGAACCCTTTACACTCCAAAAATTGTGGTGCCAGCACGGATGCATTGATTCCTCCGGAACATTAATAACTGTCAGCGAAACATGAGCATTAAAGGGTTAGTTCACACAAAAATGAAAATTAAGATATTAATTACTCAGGCCCATGCTGCACCAACCCCGTAAGACCTTCGTTCATCTTTGTAAAACAAATGAAGTTATTTTAGATTTTTTTTTATTATTATTTTTTTGCACAAAAAATATTCTTGTCGCTTGATAAACTTATAGTTGAGCCACTGTTGTCACATGGAATATTTAAACATTTTCTTCATTGACTTTCTGGGCCATCAAGTTTCGATCCCTAAGGCAGCCTATGTAGCCGTGATCCACCTCTCAAATTTAATCAAAAATATCTTCATTTGTGTTCTGAAGATGAACAAAGGTCTTACGGGGTTGGTACATCATGGGGGTGAGGAATTAATGACTTAATTTTCATTTTTGGGTGAACTAACCCTTTAAATTACTGTGCAATTACTGTGCAAGCTGTTTTGTTATTATACAAACTAATCCTTGCATATTTTGTCCCCCCAAAAAATATTTAGACGCTTAGCTTGCACCACTGGAATGCTTCAACAAGGATGCATTAAATGTATCAAAAGTGAAAAAGTAAAAAAAGGCACTCTTTTGAACTTCCTACTCAAAGAATCTTTAAAAAATCCTGAAAAAGCACACATTTATCTATCAAATCCATCATTGGTAAGCATCTTTCAGGAGCATCTTCCAGAAACACAAACAAATCTTACTGACCCCAAGAAGTTTATTTAAATCTAAATTAATTTGGAGCGCTAAAATTAGATGAACGGGTTTTTAAAAAAGACAGGAATATCATCCTTTGTTTCCAGATATTTTATTAAAAACCACATCATTTACTCACCCTCAAGTTGTTCCAAACCTGTATGAGTTTCTTAACAAAAGAGAATATTTTGAAGAATATGGGTAACCAAACAGTTGATGGGCCTTCATTGACTTCCATTGTATGGAGAAAAAAAAGAACAGTATTGAAGTCAATGAGTCCCATCAACTAATATTATTTAATATTTTTTTTTTAAGTGAACTTTCCTTTTAAGGGTCCAAATACTTTTTGAGAGGCCTTTAAGTCAACTGTATGTTTCCGTGGATAGGCAGCAGGAATCTGCACATCAATGTAAATCTCAAGCTGTATTTCACAGGTTGTTTAAATGCAGGACATTCACCATCCTGAAAGATTGAACACATAATGAGTAACGGGCATAAAATATTTCCTCTCTTCCCACAGCGGCTCAGAGGGCAAAGACAGAGCCGTAGAAAAGCGAGACACTGATTATGTTAGACAGAGGGGTTTGAAAATCAACCTAAGCGTCGGGAGGATTTGTGTCGTTAACCTCTCCTTCCACCCTGGGAGGGGGAATAAAGTAAAAAGTAAAAAGAAATGAGGTTGCCATGGTAACAGTGAATCTGAATACGAGAGCGTCTTTATTGAAAGTGACATATTAATAAACTGTAACCTCCCAAGGGCCAGTAATCAGGCTTCAATTAAGTTTTCTCTCCCTCTTCCGCGCTCTCTGTCAGATCTCACGTTCATTTCGCCTGGCTTTCTGTTCCACATCTTTGCCTCCAGTCTGCGTACATACATTTAATAATGCATCGAGGTGGCGGTCCTCAGACACTTGACATTAGATGGGAAACGCACCACTGTTTTACCAATTGGCTTGATGAAGCATTTCACGGGAGAATGTGAGCCAGGGGATGCTACGGATCTACTGTCATTTCCACCTCTGAGGAGAAACGAGAAAGAGGTAGAATACAAAATGATGTGGTCGACACTTAGAGAACAAGAAAGACAAAAAGAAGAGTAGGATGAAGTGCAAGACGCTTCGGACATGTGGCCTAGCGGCTCAAGTGCTCATAAGGAAAATTTGTGTTTGAATGGGACAAGAATCGTATTTCACAATTTCTTTAAAACGACATTCTTGTCATCTCTTAACTGTCCTCCATAAAGCAGCAGAGCCTGATTCCACCAAGTTCTACATGTTCCTGGATCAACGTCTTTGTTGATCCTTGAACAACGTTCCAAACAACCAATCAGATTTGAGGGACAAGTTTACAGTTTATCCCAAGTTTAGGCTTACAATCAGGGTTAGGGGCTTCTACACCATTTTTATTCACCTATCATTTCCCTCTGATTTTAGGGATAACTTATTGGTAAGGTAAGGTTTAAAGGTAAGCACAAAACAACATTTTCAGACAGGAAAGTTTTATCCAGGATCAACAAAATATGTTGACCTAGGAACGCATCTAACTTGGCATGCTATATGGCAAAAAGACACACAATAAAACAAAAGTCAGGTTTAGCTGGTTTGCGTGTCTAACGTTTAGCTCTCTCTGGGTTTTATGTATATATTGTAATAAAATAAAAAGTATAAATGATTTAAACCAGTTTTGGTGGTCTGACAAATATACCTTTTTACGAATGCTTCGATGCACAACAGCAAAAACAAAATATTTATATTTATTTACAGTTATCTAAAGTTTGAATGGGACAAGCAGAGAGAGAGAGAGAGATAAAATGAGAATATGAAAGGTGAGCTTAAATGAAAAAGAAAGAGAGAAGACAGGGCCCATAAAAGTGGATTGATCGACCAATGCACCAATCTTTTTCACCCTCGATATGATCTGTGCTGCTTTATGGCATATTACCTTCAGCAGAGTTTCAATAGAAAGGCTCATATAGAGACATAGAGCACTGTCTCCGCTGCATCCATTACTCAGTATGGAGAGATAATCAGACAAACTGTAATAAGGAGTCATTAAATGCCAGGAAAGGAAACTAAATCTCAAGAGATGGAGCCAATGGGGCTGATGGGCTCCGGTGCTCTGTTGAGATCTGGATGCAATGGGCTCCTCACCGCACACATGTGCAAATCACTCTAATAAACCATGATTACAGCACTGATTTAAACCCGAGATTTACGGCTCTCTTGTAAAATTTCCTGGCCTTGAGTACAGCACCTCAACCTCTCCTGCCTGAGGTGACTGCAATATAGCGTGTCCTTGTTGATAGTGGACTCTCTCATTGAGTTCCTTAGAAAAGAGAACAACGTTTTTTTGCACTGGGTCGATTTTCTTAAAATAGGACGGGAAAGGGGTGCCTTTTTAAAAATAAATCAAATAAGGAAAATAATTAACAGTACAGAAATATACAAAGTAAACAAACAAAATAGAGTAAACAACTCATTACTAAGGCACCACTTTTATCTTATGATGAAATGAACTGAAATTTTAGATTAAACTTAAACTGATCTGTCATTGATGCAATATTAGAAAACATTCAGCTACTGTAGGTTAAATTAAAGCTGCAATGGTCATGGCAACTGCGGCATTATGGAGGATTTTTTGGCTAATGGTCCAAAAAGGTGGTTAATATTTTTAACTTTTGTTTTATTTTATACAGAAATAATGCATTGAATTGATCAGCAATTATAGTAAAGACAAGCACCATGTTACTTTTTTTTTCCAAACAAATGCTGCTTATTTGGACTTTTTTTCCACAAAAATATTAACTGTTTTCAACCGTTTTACTGTATTTTTGTTCAAATAATAATTAGTCTGGTGAGCATTAAACATGACTAAATAAATGATAATTAAATAAATAAATAGATATCTTAACAACCAGTATGGCAGTTCATATATAAACATATAAATAATAATAATAATAATCAAAACCTGAAAACATTAAGATTGATGTCTACATTTTTTCCGTTACCATTCTCTTACAATGGATGGTGGTCCAGTGTTATTGTGAACAAACAATGACTGTCAGAATTGAGCTAATCAGATAAAAGCAGGAAGAGGGCAAATGAAAGAAAGGTAAACACTAGAAGATTTCATCTCTGCTTCAGGGTGGCATGTCTATTGTTCAAGAAGAAGTGGTACACATGCAAATAGCACAAGAATTCAAACTCTACTCATTGTGTTGCAGATGAAAAGCCAATTTATATTTAGACATGGTCGAAATGTTTGTCAGATTGAGAGCAGTCACCACCTCTGATTACTGGGCTTAATGCTAATATTGAGCTTCTGGCTGATTTTAGTCTTAGGGTGCATTCACATCTGTAGATCGTTTCATTTGGTCCGGACTAAGGGCGATAAATTATATTTTGTTTAATTTTCAGGCGTTTTGGTTCGTTTTCACACCACACTAATAAGTTATAATAAGTCTAAGTTACACTAATAAGTCCAAATATGTTGATGAGTTGATGAAACGAACCAAAATGTAGTCACGGGACAACATCCACATCACTCGTTGGCCAGATGTGTCTTGAACATATTTCCACAACTGCACTTCGATTGGTCAGAATTAACATGCAGGAAATTCCAACAGAACTCCTGGAAGTAAACAAAGACGCGACAAATTCGCTCACAATGTAAGTTCACCTCTTTGAAGAGGTCTCAGTACGCTTGTTTGGTCCGCTTTTGGTGCGCACCCAAGTGCAATTGCTGCATTCACACCTGCCCAAACGAACCGCACCAAGGGGGACAACAAACTCTAATGCGATTCAACCGAACTAAATGCAAAAACCCGTACCGTATACATGCAAAAACTATTTTTGGCATATAAATGGCACGAGAAATGACATTCGTGCTATAGATACGAACGTTCATGAGATCGGGCTCGCCATCCGGGAGGACACGCTGAACACAAGAACACTGCCTTAGGAGAAGTCGTTGTGCACCCCTGAGGTTGTCCTTTTCAGTTGGTAAGGTTGCAGTTTCTGGATTGAAGAAAAAACAGTCTGACTCCCTTTTGGGAGCATGAAAGCATGGCCAATGGTGCTCACGGCCTGTTGGGCCCCGGGGCTTCAGTGAAAGAATGTCAAACTGTGATTCTCTACACCTATGGCCTGAAAAGTTGATCAAGTTAGATGCAGTAATTGTTATATTTATAAACTTTTTACAAAGTTTTATGAAAAGTTTTGACTTCAATTTAGAATTGAATTTTAATTTACGTTGTCTTTACACGGTATATCAATCACAACAGACTGGGCCGTCTGACCAATCAGAGCACTGTAGGCTTACGGAAAGGATGGGTTTTAGAGAGACTGAATCTTTGAACTGCTTTGAACAAATCATCTGAGAATCTTTGAGAGAGTAAGTTATATGAAATATTTATTAAGAGAAAATGAAAGTGTTTTTGACCTTGGATACATGTAAACCTTGTGTAACAAAATTAGGAACCCTTAATATAGCATAATAGGGGCACTTAATTAAACTTAAATTAACAGTCTTTGACGATAAATCTTCCTGCACCAAACCGATTTTTATCCAATAAGATGCTCACTATGTACCATCCTGAGAAAGCTGGATCTCTAAACGTCAATTAGAAATTTTTAAATAGATGACATTTTTAGCACATAGGCTGAAATCAGCAACAAAAATCAAGTGTGGATGAAGTACATATTGTCACGTGCATAAGAAACTTGTGTTACCTCAACATGCTATATCGTCCGGCCCCTGTATAGGGAAGTAAGGCCCCCAATGAACTGTAATGTATAGCGACAGGTTTCAGAGAGTAATTTAATGTTATGCAGAGATGTATTGCTCTCTGTCTGTAAATCTGAGAGGAAGTGTTGGAGTCTGTTAGCTAAGTTTTCTAGGCACAGAGGTCAGGTAATTTAAACCCCACACAGGGCATGTTTTACGAGCACACACACACTCTCCATGTCTGCCTGTCTCTCTCTCTGCACTCAGTATTTATGACACCGTCTGTCTGTCTCCCTCCTCCCGTGCACAGTGTAATTTAGGGTGACGGTGAGGAAAGAGAGATAAGATGAATGGAGCAGCAATGTCTTGAACGGAGACATCTAAATGAAAGAGGGTGCAGGTGCACCGTGCTACAAAGAGGATATTAGTGGCAGACGGGGATGACAACACATCACACTGAGATAAATTTGACAAATACTTTGTTATTCAGATTAGCACACAGGTACTTTCTAGAATCTCTAAAGCAGAGATAAAAGTTACAGTGGCACAAGCACACACACGCATGAAAAAGGAAGTGCTGCAAAATTACCACCATAGTCAAAGAAACCATATTTTGAATTTAGCGGTTTGTGCAGCATAGAAAAACATGAAATGATAAAGTGTCATTTTCAAAAGAGCTGAAATGTTATCACTAGATGTACTTTTCTACGTTCATTTTCTTTTCATATAGTCTGTGATAGTTACAGGAAAAATGGTAAACATGTTTGAGATACTGTCTGTAATCAGAAAAAAACTACAACAGTTTGACACTTCAACACAAAGATGCTGCCTTAAATGCCTCTCATGTGAGACTGGAAAGTTGAAACACTCGATTAAGAGTAAGAGAAATACTGAAATGATAAATAATAGTCAGGGGCCTTCTGAAGTGTCAATAAGTGCAGTATGGACTGTGGTACTATGCAAGAAATATAAAAATGAGTTATTGTGACTTTAAAAGTATACATATTTACATGTATTGTTTAAAAGCCCTTTTTATTCACATATTTCTGATGTAATTTTTTTTTCTTGCAATTATATAATATCCAGTGAAAAGATAAAATGAAAAATCAAAGTGAATATTTTGTTTCTCTTAAATCATATTGATTCTTTACATTTATCAAAATCCTAAAACGTAGCTTGCTGAAACTTTAAATTACATTTTCAAACTCAGAAATTCAACGCAGAAATTTAAACATGACTGTATATGGCATCTGCCACACATGATACCGCCACACTCAAGACTGCTGTCATGTGGAATTGAGCAGTGTGTCGAGGATAAATGCTTTTATAAGCGGGAAACGCACAGGCCTTTTCCTCCGAGACAAATGAACAGCAGACGGAGTCACGTCTGTGCAAAAGGCTCTATATGTATGTGTTTATGTGTGAACAGAACTCTGATACGGCACTCCAGCAAACAGATGTGTGTGAGTGGGAGAGTAAGCCAGCAGACAAACATTACCACAGTCATTTATCTGTCAGAATGGAGACTGGAAAACAACAGAGTTCACAAACACAGCACACTCGCACATGTTCTCTCCAGTTCTGGCAAACCTGAGTTATGCCTCCTACACTCTCATTAGTCGCCACATTCATTCTTCATTCCCAGATTTAAAATGTGCGCTTTGAGGTACTTTTAAGTGTTTCTGCATTCTCAGCACTGGCGTCCGTCCAAAACAGTGGGGACATTATGCGGCGACCGATACATTTCAGGACTTTTTCATTTAATTTTGGCATATAGTGCAATGTAAAAGCAGTATTATATGTAAGCATTGATCATAACTACAACAAATGATGACTTAAAATAGCAACACGGAACTGATCTAAAGGTTATGAGCACAGATACCAAATATCAAACGACACAATGATGACTAAAGCATCTCACTGCCTTTCCATTTGCATGCTTAGGATCTGCTAGAATATAGTAAATGCCAGTTTGTCACAGGTGACATTCTCACTAAGGATAGGCAGATGTATCGGTACTTTTAAATTGGTGATTTATTTAGCACAGAATTTAAACACTACATGCAAAAAAATTAAATAAAAATAAAATAAAATAATCATCAATTACTCTCACATTTCCAAATCTGTATGAAATTTGGAAAAGAAAAAAAATATATATATATATTCTGAGGAACTGAAGAAAATTGGTACTATTGGTAAATACTGATAGTAGTATTGGTTGGAAAAGTTACCTATCCATAATTCACTTTTTTCTGCCATATTTCCTTATGGTGACTTATGAATGCTCCATTGCCTTTTTGACAAAAAATGAAAATCTCAGTGCTACACAAGCTTCTGGTATAGTATTCTCCCATTGCAAACTGTGGTAGTAGCAAACTAGTAAACATAACATTTAAACATATTACATTAAAAGAATGCTTTAGTAATGAGTTCCAGAAGTTTAAATATATTTTATCGTAGGCAGAAGGCTGGGCCAGCTGGGAAAGGCTTCCCCTGGCTTGAGAGACTAGCCTGGAATTTTCTTAATCAAACCACTGCCTGCTTTAAGAGGGAATACCATTACTGCTGGTCAAGGACAACTTTTTTTTTCCGTAATTATAGCATATTGGCGAAACAGATTTGGCAAAGGAACCAATGTATATTTGTGTTTGAGCTCTGGATAATGTCAAAAGTTTCTATTTCCAATGCGTTTTTGCAGCGTTGAGCAATTCAGCCAATCACAAACATATCTGTTGATTTCGGGAACACAATAGCCAATCAGAGGCGTTTAAGTTAGCACTAAACAAAGTGCTTGATAGGATAGCATCTTGCAGTTGATGGAGATTTGTGGGATGCACATCCAGGGCACGAAGCTCCCATTCCACCACATCCTAAATATTATGCTCTATTGGGTTGAGGTCTGGTGACTGTGGGGGCCATTTTAGTACAGTGAACCCATTGTCATGTTCAAGAAACCAATTTGAAATTATTCAAGCTTTGTGACATGGTGCATTATCCTGCTGGAAGTAGCCATCAGAGGATGGGTTCATGGAGGCCATAAAGGGATAGACATAGTCATGGCTCAATTGGTAATGAGGGGCCTAAAGTGTGTCAAGAAATCATCCCCCACACCAATCCATGATCCATGTTCTCATTCGTTTTACGCCAAATTCTGACTCTACCATCTGTATGTCTCAACAGAAATCAAGACTCATCAGACCAGGCTCATCAGACCAGGCAACATTTCCTGGAACTCGTGATTTTTTTTTTTTTTTGAAAAATATAAAAATGCAGAAAATTTTCTGTGATGGGTAAGTTTAGGGGTAAGTGCAAGTGGCTAGAATATACACTTTGCACTGTATAAAAACCATTACGGATATGGAGACAAAGATAGTGAACCATATGTGTATGCGTGTGTGTGACTGAATGACAGCTTTCTAAACCATGCCATCATGTCGATTTTGTTTTAGTGAGATGGAATTACAGAGTGGGGGAAGAGAGCGCAGAACAAAAATTCTGACATTGACAGACCCTTACTTCCCCTCTCACTGTAATCCACTACCACCCTGCAGTACATACATAAATATTCCCTCACGTCAGTTCCTCTGAGCTGCCGCTGTTGTGTGCGCCCCGTGCTGCAGGGACGAACTATCCGTTCAGCCTTTTGTCAGCTCATAAAACTAGTTTTGCTTACGAGCCTCACTGTGTTCCCACCGCCGGCGGGTTTCCGAGGTAATGTGATAACATGATACGTTGTTATGCATGTGCAGGGAAAAATCTAAGAGTGTGTGGAATAAGGGAGTCACAGTTGTGGCTATGTCACGGCCCATGACTTGATGCTGTACAATATTTTTAACAACCAAAAGGGTGAGGAATGATTCCAGATGTGTTTTTAGTGCGGAGAATACTACATTCATTCAAAAAACGACATTCCAGAGTTACATGAAGGTCTTGTTTGCATTAAACGTGAGTTATGAGATCTCATGCTGTAAGCTGGTGAAGCCCCAAGGTGTCAAAACTCAAGTAGTCAAAGTTGTGAATTGAAAGTCCCATTCAAGAGCACTAAAGAGTGAATCTGAAGCACTGAAGCGAGCCTTTGAGTCACTTGAATCAAGTGTAGACGCTGAAAAGGGCAATTCTGACAAAAGAGCCAGACAGATACACACTGCCAGAATGGATGGTAGAGTTAGAGATCCAAGGCTAATCAGAAAAGTCGTGCATAAACACAATGGGGCAAAGGGCAAATGTCAGTCACATCATGGCTGGATCTGACAAGAGAAAATGGGTTAAGTGTGAGCTTTTGGACAGCTGTGTTTGCATGTGTGTGTGTGTGTGTGTGTTTGTAATGTACCTATATTTAAAAGCCATATGAATTTCAAAGGAGGCACATTTAAATGGAATAAAATTCAAATTTGAATAAAATTCAAATTCTGTGAATATGTCAATTTGCATTTAAATTTAGGAACTGAACTGAAACAAAGCCATTCTCAATTAAATTTGAAAATGGTGCACATGCCTAACACACACACACACACACACGCACACACACACACACACATGTTGGGTTTCTATGTTGTATGGCAAATTTCCATAAGTGTAATGCTTTTTACACTGTACAAACTGTATACCTCCTACACTAACCTGACCCCTAAACCTACCTATCACAGAAAAAAAAAAAAAATGTCTGCATTTTCTTTTCTTAAAGATCACTTTGTATGATTTATATGTTTTTTTGGTCCCACTTTATATTAAGTGGCTTTAAGTACTATGTACTTACATTGAAAAATAAGTACAGTGTATTATTGTGTTCCTGTTGTATTGTAAAACACTTTTGCTGCTATTGAGGTGTGATACGGGTAAGGTTAGGGACAGGTGTGGTGGTATGGGTCGGTTTAAGGGTAGGTTAAGGTGTGAGGGGAGGGTCAACTGTGTAATTACAAATGTAATTACATAAAGTAATTATAGCTGTAATTATATGCTGGTATTTTTAAAATACAAGTACAATGTAAAAACATGTATTTCCACAATAAGTCCATTGTATCAAATTATTAATTTCAATGTAAGTACATAGTACTTAAAGCCACTTAATATAAAGTGGGACCGTTTTTTTTCATGGGGCCAACAAAAAAAAAATGCTGTATGTGGGGGGACATTTGGTGCTCACATTGCCGCTTCACTGCTTCCTCTCTGCTCTACCATCTCTCCTGTCACTCCAATACAAACTTCTTACACCTTGCCCTTGATCTTTTGTAATGTTCTTCATACATACGTACACACACATACGCACATAATCCGTTTAATGGGTATTAACCCAAACACAGTCATTACAGAGATGGATGTGATGGTTTAATAGCCCTGCTGAGCACTGGAGGTGAATGCTAGAACACACACAAACTCAAAGACAATCCTCATTACTCTGGTGGATTACTCAGCCACAGACAGTGTCAGACAAGTTAAAGACCAGCACTGATCCCTGATCGCTGGGCTCAGCCGCCCTTTTAGTATTCATCTTCCATTTTCAATTTGTGCACCAAACAGAGTTTTCTTTCATGGAAAGATGTTTCAATGCTGATTGGGAGGCCCAGACAGAATTTTTATATATTCTTTTTTAGGATTTCTATGCTGAATTTGGGGGATTCTGTGGAACAGATTTGAATAACATAAAAAGTGTTATGTGAGGCTGAGCCTGCTTGCACCACATCCACAAGACTGCTTGGTTGCGTGAAAAACATACTAAAAATCTAAATAATTTTCCACATGCTTTTGAAACAATACTTACATCTTTCCAAGAAATGGTTGACAAAAACATCTTGTCAATATGATCTGACTTTGTTGGGCCAGACTAATACTACTATTATTACTTCACTACTTTCTATTGGTTTAGATTAATGATTTACCTCTATGTCTGCCCTCAATCATTTTAGAAAATAGTACAACAACAAGCTGCCATGGTGCAGTGTCAGGATAAATTTTAACTGCTAGCTAAAAGCACAATCAAATAATTTATGACAGCTCTCTGGAATACTTGACTCTGATTGGTCAATCGCAGCATTCCTATTTTTGTATGACCACTAAACTGTAAATTACAGTAAATGTACTGTTGTCCCTGTCAAACAAACCTCTCACTCAGTAGCCCCTTTCACACAGTGCGTTGATCCCGGGAAATTGCCAGGACATTGCCAGAACGCCTTCTGTGTGAACGCAAACACGACCCGGGATTGATACCGGCATTGATGGTGGGTTGGGGACCTACTGACATTGCTGGAATCAGCGGGATCTTTACAGGTTGTGAGAACGCACTCACAGATCCCGGCAAATCACTGGCAGTGTGAATGAACCAAAATCAAACAATCCTGGAACAAATGCCGGGTCACATTATCGATGTATTTTCCGGAATCTCTGTGTGAAAGGGGCTAGTGTTTCAAATCTCATAACATAGGGTTTCAATGATTATCCGTGTATTTTCCATTATCCGTGTTTTTTCCGGAATCTCTGTGTGAAAGGGGCTAGTGTTTCAAATCTCCTAACATACAGTACAGTAGGGTCTCATGATAACAATGATTTCTACATGTTTTAATATACAGTATTTCAGGTTATAAAAAATATTTTTAATTTATTTATTATGAAAGGACATGGATTAACAATAGAAAAATAGCACATTTATAAATTATACTTTGTAAAAATAGTTTGTATTGTTTTGAAACCTAATGCATTAACTAATGTTAACAAATTGAACCTTAAATGCAGCGTTACCAAAGAAACAGACGTATTATTCATTGTGTAAATTTGCAACTTCACTTCAGCCATATCTTCAAAAAGTAATCTGCATATCAACTCATAACGCATCACCCCCAATGCTGATCCACAACCAAATCCCTAAGGTTGTGCTCAACAACACCGAGACACTAAAAAGGTTCACAAAAAAAGTCTTAAAACTGATGAAGAGTGAACAGATTTGAGATGCGACAGTTTGAGACAGAGGCATCGGGTATGGCCAAACTCAATCATCCAGTGAAGGCAAGCTGTTCACCGCAGATGTTGTTGACAGGTGACAGTTGTTGCACAGCGTCAAGCTAGCTTGAAACAAAAAACATTGCGAATCCCCCACTAGATCCAGCTCGACCATCCAAAACATAGAGCAAGCTTGCAGTTCAGACCTTCAACTTCGCTCTTCGTTTACATTATAAAATTTAGCACAAATTAAATTACACATTCAGCAAAAGTCACACAATCAACCCCACATAGCGTGTTGTGACTGTAATGTCAAACATTTGGCTCTTTCCATCCCTAGACCATGTCTACTTACTGTTTTAGGTCGCACAGAGCTTAATCAAAGGCTGTTTATATCAAGTTCTGTCAAAGAGATACTCAGCAGAGCAGGGAGGAAAAGAGGAGTGGAGGAAGGGAAGGGGAGCGGGAGAGGGAGAGATTATCCAGATAGCAGCTAGCATGAATCACATGGCGAGAGAGTGCATGCTAGCTAGAGTGAATGTGAGCTGAACAAGAAAAAGAGGGAGTGTGTAACCTCTGGGAGAACAGATAAAGAACATACCGGGGCAGTGTGTAAAACTTCTGCAGCTGCGGGCTGAGCTTATCCCGTATCCATGACAGGCAAAAAAGCCCTGATTTACATCGCAGCAGGACATGGGAATTCAGGCCGGATTTGGGCGGCATGTGTAGGCCCGGTTAGTCGACAGAAGAGTCACTGAAAGAAAGCAGCAGAAGATAGATGTCAAACTTAAAACACAAGCCTGGAAACAGATTATTGCTTTAAATTCTGATTACAAGACTTGCATTGTGTAATGTCAATAGAGATTAAAAACCCTCATGTACTTATAATTTCATCCAAATGTTCTCATGTAAATGTACAAAGGTTTGGGGGCATATTGAACTATCACTTATCAATACAAAAATCTGTTACTCTGAAATATTTGATTTTATTTATTGTGGGTTAATTATAATAATAATGATAATACAAAAATCAAAATATGTAATCAAATGGATAAATATCAATGCATTCAATGTGATTCATGCTTGTATTTATTTGCATCTACCTTTTCTGATATAAATTTTAAAATATGTATAAATAAAAATTAATAACATTTTGGAATTATGAAAAACTATTATTCTGTGTACAAGTGGTGCTAAAATGTATCCTAAATTTAGAAGAAAAAAAATGCATTGAATGATTTAATCTTGAAAACATTCATATGCAGTCTGCAGCCTGGTAGGAGATCCAGAAAGAAAAAAAAGAAGGATGCTATTTATGTGAGGGACACAATGAAGGACAAACAGAAAGAACTGTGTGCACTGTTGGAAGAAAGCTGGCAGAATTTGTGAGTACATATGAGTACAAAAAAAAAAAAAAAAAAAAAAAATGAAAGCAGGCAGTTTCTCATATCACCATGAAAAGCCATGACCTTATAAATGATAGTTTAAAAATCTGGCAGGGAACAGGCTGTCAACAGTAATACCTACATATTTACAGAACACATGATTTTGGCATTCACATGGAAAAACATAAAATCAAGTAATTTAAGCTGAATCCATTCGCCCAGTTTGTTTTCAATGGTCCTGTAGTTTCCCATGATCCTTTGCCTTGTGGTTTTGAAAGGCAGATGGTATAGTTTTCCCAGGAAATGAAAAGGTGCAGGAGAGAGGTGCATGATGGGGGATTACTCGAGTTTACACTCATATAATGCCATGATGACTTTAACATCTGAGAGTATGTTTAATATGTTTAATTCCCTCTGTGAAAACCAGTTGACATGAAAAACGTGAAAAGGTGTAGATTAACATTCAACAATTTACTGGCGGCCTGTACTTAAAAAAAAAATCAATCGTATGTACGTTTCATACTTTTGGTAAGCAAGTGAACGTGTCTAAACGTGTATTTGTGTCAGTGGGTTGCTGTCAGTGTTGGTCTCCTCATGTAAATCAACTCCTGCCATGAATCAACAATGTGATTTTGTCTGACATGTAATCACTGTCTTGTAATTAAAAAGAAATTACACCCTATGATACAGCAATATGCCTCAAATAATATCTATTATCCAAAGACCACAGAGGCAAAAAATAACAACTGCAGCTAATTATGCTGCAATTATGAAATACAAAAATGCCTCGGTAAGTTTGCAATGACGATCCCCCCACCCGGCCTCAGGTGAAGTCAGATAGCTATTACTTCTAATAGACCTTCATTAAAACACTAAGTTTTCCAATTCATTTCCTGTTTATTGTGCATAATTAACACTTGTTGTGGGACAATGTGATTATCTTCCTGACAGAATTTGAATGTTTAGAAAGAAACTTCTTGTTGTAATAATACTATGTGTACAACATTTAGCAAACTGATTAAGAGTAAGTAGAGGCTGTTTCGCAAAACGACTTACAGCACGGTTTACACCTGGTATTAACATTTCAAGGCTGGGTAAAACTATAGATTTAATTAAATAATGGTCATTTGAATGATCTCAACATTGATTCTTACAATCCCATGTTTCTCCATTGCTGAATGTGGAATCCCAAGACAAAAAAGTCATTTTATTTTAGTTTGAGGTTCAAATTGAATGTGAGAAGATAAAATGGCTGTGATACAGTATGATGTCAAGAAAATACATACTTCAGGCTTCATACAATAGCAGCAATGTAGACTGATTAACAAACAACTGAATACAATCTTTAGAGCCACTTCACAATTTCTCACAGTGCAAAATTTGATCCACAAACAAATAATTATTTTAATTGTTTATAAATTATTTTTATTTATTAATTTATTATTATTAACGTAACAAGTTTGGTCCAATTCACAAACAAATGACTCTTCTGAGGTGGTCCTTGTATTAAATTATTAAATTAGGATCAGTTACAGACTTCAGACAGATGTTGTGTTAATTATTTCTGTTATTTTCTGAGTTCCTTTTGCTAATTTAATACATTTATTACTTTTGTGATATACATTAACATCTCCCTTATATAATTTGCAGTGTTATCCGAGAAAGAATTCCTAAAATGGACATTATGATTAAATTATGGCACAATGAATCAAAATCCGAATCAAAATCTAATCAGGAAATCAGTATAAATACACTTTTGTAAAAAAAAAATAATAATAAATAAATAAATAAATAAAATGAAAAAAAAAAGTTCATATATATGCAGATATAATATTTTCAATATGCCTGAAACCAACAATTAGTGACATTTCTGTCATGACAACTCTGAGAGATTGGCATGGTAATGGATATCTCAATGTTAATGTATTTGATCTTGGCGGAAACATATCTACTGCTTCTGTTGCAGAGCAAGTAGATAAACATACTGCTGCTACTGTTGCAGAGCAAGTACAGATACAGATACACATACTGCCGCTGCTGTTGTACAGCAAGTACATATACTGCCACTGCTGTTGCAGAGCAAGTACAGATGCACATACTGCTGCTTCTGCACACACCATACATGAAATAACCCCCTTAGCAGATCTATACAGGTGGAGCTGAGGAAGGTGGAGGGCTTGCTGACTGCTCACAGCAAACAATAGCAAGTTTTTGAATGCTGAGCAGCAAGCCCATTAGCAAGCCAATGTGATCGAATTGAGTTAAGGACCTATCCGCCTGAACCATCGTTTCATGACACAACTTTGTATTTATTTAGCGGTACATACGAAATCTGAAAACTTTTCATGCAAAAAATTCAAACACCTGTTGTTGATGGGTATTACAACTCTTGACCGGATAAACCAAGAAGTAAAGTGACTTTGTGAGAAGCTCAGTGGTGATGAATTGTCTTTTGTGGGCTCTAAACTTTGGCTTTTAGCCTTCCGGTTTACAGCCTTAATGCTTGTCCACATTGCCACACCAACCTCTATCTGATCTAACAAAATGTGGCAGTACATGTATGAGCGATTCATGCTGCTGGGAAGGGAAGCTGAAAGACTTGTCTTGGGAGTTTCTGTTTGTCAGATTTGACAGAAGGCTCGTTGCAAGGTTAGCTAGCTTGAGCACTTTGTGTTTAGTGGCCCCATTATGTCTTTCTATTTATCCACCTGCGAGAATAAAGGGGAAAAAAATGAGAGGAAGAAATAGGAAAGTGAGAGTGTGGAGAACAACAAGAGACTAGCTGAACCCACAACGGCAGTTTCTTTAAATATTAGCAAGCTGTTAAAGTCATCTGTGTATCTGTGTGAATGGGGTTTGCAAGATGCTAAGTGACTATTAAAATGTTTTTGGTTGACCCCTGAATACTTTTGGTTATATTTTCCACCTAAAATGATGAGCGTAGGACTGTTGCAGCCAAAATGGCTGCTTGTTTGTGGCTAGTGGTTTGACTTAAAACCCGAAGAAACTGATAGGGGAAACATATGGCTGTTGTAGATGTCGCATATGGTTTGTCTAAAGGGAAAGAAAAAAAATATTTTGTTTAACATGTAGGGTTGTGCAAAATTCAGAGTTGAATTGTTCACACATACAATAATTTCTGGGAAATGTAGAGTTGTGTTATCTATCCATCTATTTATCTCTTTTTTAGCACTGTCATGGTAAAGTATTTCAACCTGATACTATGGTGTCACCACACAGGACTTTTTCAGGACTTTTAAATGTGTTTGTGCGTATGCTAACGCCTTTAAATACAAACTTACAAAGTAGCTGAAAGGATTTAGGCAACACATTCTAATTTTATCATGGATGACGATCCTCTGACAGAGGTTTTGATTCCTGGAGACTTTAAACCGCCCCAAGAAAACTCTCCCTGTTATTTCACCCATTACTTAGGGCCTTCACAACGGTGTGTTCATTCATGGTCTCTCACTCTCTCCCTCTCTCTCTGTTGCACTGCCGCAAGCATCCTTTTATCGACTGTGTAGGCACACTGCTGAGATAAAGCATTAAAAAATATCCCACGCTGCCTTGAGTCGTGCCGTTTCTGGCAATCTGCATGAGTTTGAATGACCAATGACAGCGTCTGGAAAGCTTCATATATCAAAGCAGGCACTCTTAATCCTAACCCCTTGCAAAGTCATCCTTTCCTGTAAATCGGAGGGGGGGGGGGGGGGGGGGGGCGGCGGCAACTAAACGATTATTGTATGAGAATGCACAGGCATTGTGTGTATGACAGCCATGTAATGTTTGATCAGAGACACACATAATGCTTTCAGTCCGCTGATTTATGTCATTGCTCAAAACACAGAAGAGAAGTGCCAGTATCGTCATTTGTTTTGAATCTCGAGCTCTCAAGTGTCGAAATTATTTATGAGTGCTGAGTTATGCGCAAACGCTGGAAAATTGGACAACACTTGGGGATTCATCTCTTAAAAATCTCAGACAACTAGCTGGATTTAATTAGTGCCGTTACGACCCAACAGTCCCTGTCTCCAGTCTCTCTGTGGATCAGTTTCAAATGCTGAATTGTTTCATCCATATTTACAAAGTGACAGAGACAGACAATTGGGATAAGGATGAGATTAGAGACAGCACAGGGAGAGAGTGAGGAGAATGCAGCAGTTTGATGTTGACAGACAACTTTTTGTTTTGTTTTTTTCAATCATTAGAGAATTTCTATAACTGAAAATGACTGGAATTTCCTTCCTTCCCTCACTCCCTAACCTTTCATGTGCATGATTAAGACCTAGGGTGGCTGTAGTCGATTTTAATTCAAAAGCTCGGGATTCGATTTGGTTCGATTTAGATTTGATTCAATTCAATGTCAATTAATTGGGGCCTATCAGGCACAATACATGGCAAATTTCCCAAATGTAAAAAAAAAAAAAGTTAGTATTTTCAAGCATTTTTTTTTTTTTTTTTTTTTTTGCATTTACTCTGTTAAGTCAGTGGGCTCAGAAGAGATAAGAGAAATGTGTACTCTCGCTGTAATTTAACCTGCTGGTGTCAGTGACTTTAGAAAAACGAGTAACGACTTTTTAATTTCACATTTTGAGATATATGTGTTGTTTTATTTTTATAATATGGATTATTTTCTCATCCTTTTATTGGAGGAGGCATTGCCTCCTTTTCCTTCTTGGAGGAAATGTCCCATACATATATGGGAATATTTGCGTAATTCAAAAATCTACCAATAATGAATAGTGAATAGTCTGGGATGCAGCCATAATGTGGGCCTTTAGTATGAAAGTGTGTGTGAAAACTTGTCTTTTGTCTTTGTGTGAGACACATATTTACTCTCTGCAGTAATCAGCAGTTAATTACTCCTATTCTGTAGAAGTGTTAACCAGCGCTGCTGTCTGTGTTGGTGTGTGGGAAAGACACATCATTATGGTCTGTCACTAAACCAAATAACTAATGTACGTCACATACGCTGAGGTTGACACTATGTGTCAGGTAGTCCTGTCTGCTTGATCAATTGTCTGACTAACTTCTAGGTTAGGATTACTGTGGTTTGTTGTTTGTATCATTGGAGTCCAGGCATATATGTGTATGCCTTGACATTCAGGTTTCCAGATTTGATGCTAAATGTGATTAAGTGGGCTTCCACACAAACGGTTTAGTTTGCTATTTACAAATACATTTGAATACAGTATGTCTTGGGTATGAACATGATGAAAACTCACTGCCTGTTCTGTGGTGTCCTCTCTCTCACTCTCATCAGATCTCCTCCACTGGTTCTCAATCAAAACTGATACCCAAGAGTGCTCCAAAATAAATGACCTCATCTCACACACACTCCAGTAATCCTTCCACTAGTGTGAAGCAGTGTGTGAGAGTGCTACTGTTTAAAAGGGTTAACCGTGAGGTACGTTCATTTCGAATTTTTGGACTGCCAAATGTGTTAACATTACAAACAAGTTAGTTTTGCATTATTTAGCAGCCGAGAAGATAATGGGCTAATTGTTTCTAACGTGTCGTGTCGCTTGATTCCGGTGGAGAGGGTGTTATCCTCGGGATGATGATCATAATTTGTATGTAATCTTGAGTTTATTAAAAAAAAAAGCCTTAAACCCCAACAACCTTTTGGAAGCAGGGTGTTTGAATTGAATGAAGCACCCTTAGATTACATTTCAAGCGTGTAAATATCTTTAAACAAATCAGATTCAGTTCCCGCCCCATGACTGGTTGTAGCGAGAACGTGCTACGATTGGTCGGCTCGTTATCTGATTGGCTTGAGAAAAACAGTGGGTGGAGTTGACTTATTGGTGGATTTGTCTGGACTCTGCACCTCGATGCTAGACATGTTTCAAAATCCACAAATGTGTGAGGGGATTTGCAAATGCACAGGAACCGATTCACAAATGCATGAGGGGATTTACAAATGCACATGAAATGATTCACAAATGTGTGAGGGGATTTTACAAATGCACATGAAACGATTCACAAATAAATGCCAGGCAGAGTGGTGTTTGTGGCATAAAAAAAAGTTTGTAAATATATTTAATTATTTAATTTATATATATTTTTGTGAATTTCTTTCTATTTATTTGTGGAACATAATCTATTTATTTGGAATAATGCAACAAGTCTCACCCCATACATATGCACTGCAACGACGCGCTCAAAACAGAGCTATTTTGGACCAGGTAAAATTTGTTTTCTTACAATACTAATGAGAATTTTTAATATAAGTATATTATAAAATTTTCATTTAGACCCTAAAGATTAATATTAACTTGTACAAAAATGGCATTATATGACTCCTTTAACTAAACCCCTGGTCAGAGCCTGACTCCACCCACTCACAATAATTGAAAAATGCTGGAAAATTGGGCAGAGATAGAGGGGACGAACCGAGGGTGGGGCTGAGCGGGGGAGGAGGGGCATGCACTGACAGATTTGACAGCTGCTTTCACACTCTAAAATGGAGATTGACTGGAGTGACACAAGTAGCTTTGCGCGGTCATTTGAAGTGGATGACTTTTCTCCCCCACCTTCACCTGAAGCGAAGGATAGTTTTAGTTTAGATGTTTTTTTTACCCAAATTTACATTGGATGATGCTATTTATCAAACACTGAGGATGATTATATTACAAATCAATAATTGAACATCCTCAAGTATTAATATGTGGTGAAAATCAAGCAAAAAGGGTTAATAAAAGCTGTTTTCCAGTTGACATGTGTAAATTCCAGACATGAGCACTGCCTGACACTTGCTACTTTCCTGAACAGAAATTTGAAAGAGTATTATGCACACTTTTCACTCAGAGAGTAAGTATATAAATACATGGGTATGTGGGCGAGCGTTTCTTCACTCACAAGTGTGACAGAGATGACAATGAATGGCACTAACATCCCATTCTGGGAGTCACCTAGTTCCCTCCAGAAATAACCTCACCCAGTGTAACTAGCACAGATCACAGTGTGCTTCAGTGCAGTTTAAGGGCTTCGACTGTGTATGAGTTTGTATGTTCCACATGATAAACTGAGTAGAAGCTTTAGGGACGTCACATGGACATCTGAATGCTTTGCCGATAAATACACAAACTAGAACACCTTCAGAACAACAAAAGAGGTTCAGAAATAATATATGACTTAAAGTATAAAGCAGTCAATAAAATCTAAATAAAGATTATGTATTCCATCTCATCCATTAACACAGATTTAATCTCGATTGAATCAGACCCTCAAAGCAGAAGATACAGCAACCTTATGTCGCTAAATGTTATTCCAATGATAACACAGTGTCCTGAGCACATCTGCTGTAAATCACTCATTAGAACACAACAACATCATCCTTACTCCATCTCCCTTAGGCATTTATTATTCCAAACCAGAGGAATAGCTTTCATCATGAACGCACAGTAATGTGTGTATCATTTGGACACAATATATCTGTGACTAACACGCATCTCTGCAGACATGAGTAAACATCTATTGAATTCATAAATGCTCCAGCAGGTCACCAAGATTTTAAAGCACCCCTCCACTTACCACTTCTAAGAAAGCTGGCTACAGAAGATTGGAGGTGATAGCTATCCCAGAAAAATTGCTTACATCTTTCTTTAACTCACCCCCAAGCTGTGCACTGATACCTGCCACCTCTGAACTTTTCATTTTCGCCTGTTTGAATACACAGCACAGGTCCAGGAAAACCATCATACAATCAAAAGGAAAGGAAATGTACTTATTTGAAGGAAATATTATTCAGATTGAAATCTAATAAGAAATGGATTGGGTAAACTGGATACACAGAGAGATTCAAGAGAGATACATCTTCACTACATAACCTGCACAACAAAATAATACATTAATTACACATTACAACAAAAAAGACAATTCCGTCATGAACTCACCCTCATGTCATTCCAAACCTGTATGACTGACTTTTGAAGAATTTGAAGAAATTGTGTAAGAATAAATGAAACAATGGGTTCATATCCACACTAGACTCCCATTGTAATTCTAAACATATTTTGTGTTTCATGGAAGTCAGTCATATCTTCTGGGTAAATCACAAATTTCACTTTTGGTCAAGCTGTCCACTGAGTGCACTCTAAAATATCTGAATCAAAATCCCCTGTAAAAGGCAATAACCACACTGATAAATATTTTTTAAAAATTCATAGATACGCTTTAATTCCAGTTATTTATAATATCAGATTATATACTTATCCAATTGGATCTTAAGAGGGTTTAAAAAATAAATAAATAAAAAGCTCCTGTTAGGTAAACTGTTGATTAAACATAATAGCTGCGCTAATCTTAATCCACTGTGATTGATACACAGAGACCTGAAACCAACTTGTTTAATTGCAGGTCTGTTAGTGTTTAACAAAAAGAAATCCACTTAATCTTCATCAGTGACAGAAAAATTAAGTGTCAATTATTATTGAATGAAACAAATATAGCGCAGGCATTTGTGGTTCTACATAATTTTAGGACACTAGGTGTGAAATGGAGCGAATTGAATGGAAATGGTGCTGTGTCTCGTTTGCATTGCTCTTTGAATTTGCCTGTTAAATTAGCCCACAACATTTGTACGTGTTGTCAATCAGTAATCCCGAAACAGGATAAATCTGCTTTAATCTGCTCTAAACTGATAAGCACCCCAAAACCGAGTAAGTTGTCTTTGAACTTCCTCAATTCAATTAAGAACATCCAACCATCACAATTACTATCAGACAGATAGAAATCAAAGAATTAATCAAGCTTGGCGGCCTCGCACACGTACACACCTGTCTATCATCTGGTGTGGCAGCAGGGTCTGTCTTGACTTGCCGGTGGGTGGTCAGGTGACCTTTTCCCAAACAGGTAAAGCATCTTTATTCTGGATAGAATCAGGGGTATTTCTTCCAGCGAACACCTGGATTTCTGGATAAATGGGGCTTCTAAGAGAAAGATAAGACAAGGGTTAGTAGTATCTTAGACCTCTCTTGAACTTCTTTATCTTTATTGGCAGTCTATGATTAACAATAAACAGACTTATGTTTTATTCAGACCAAGATATTTTGGAAAATCTCCTGTGGGACTGTGAGGTAACCAGCAATGAGCAGAACCACATGGAGACAGGAGGAATGACACACAGTGTTTGGAAATGATAGGAGGGTTCTGGAATGTCGGAATGGTTGATATCATGCACGTTCTGTCGGTGAACATCTGGGTTAAGCTAGGTGTCTTTAGTTCACACAAAGAACATCTTTCTGTTTCTCCCACTCAAGGGGTTTAAATCAGTGCACTTTGGTTTCAAGTTGAAGTGTGGAAACAACTTTTTGGATTGTTGTTGTCGTTCACTCAATTAAAGTCAAGAAAGTCAATGAGGTCCAATGTTGTTTTAGACCCCACTGACTTTTACTGTAAAGGCTGATAGAATGAAAGTCATTCTTCAAAATATCTTATTCTGTGTTACCAAAATTATTGTTGTCCCCCGTATAAGAGAGCACTACATAGATGGCCTTAAAGTTAAAGTTAACGGACATGGTCAAAACGCCACAAAACTTAAATTTTGTAAACAGCATCAGTTTTGATACAGAGGCATGCAGATTTCATTAATGTAACTGACAAAATAAGAACTCATGAGGTATGACGGCATTAATCAAATGCATACATTTGGCAGAATGCCCACATTCTTTGCTCATTCTACAGGTGACAGATTTATCATTGACCCACGTTGTCAAACAAATCCCTAAAAGATATATTTTAGTGAGCAGATTGAGTAACCCCACCAGTTATAATCCCAACAATGAATCACATGATTCTGTTTAATACAGTTCTCAACCAACTATTCAAAAACACCCCCATAAAATAAGAATGAAAAGAGCCACAGTGTGACGTCGACAACATTCAGCTGATGGATGTAGAAATAAATCAGAAAAGCAAAGTAAAAGTTTATGCCATTATTTACACTCCCTCTTGTCATTGTGAACTGGGTTCAGGCCTCATTCAGGCTAATCATATTGAAGAACACCACATTGCTGCTACTTCCATGAACTTTTCAGTGGATGCAGAGTTAGATTTTTCCCACACAAAGCTATATCACTCCATATTATTTGAGATATAGTACATGGGCCACTTTCACAATGCACGTACGGTGGTTTTCTATACCAAGCTTGGCGAGTTTGGTATTTCATTCCCTCTGCATCTTAGCTACACAGCTTTGAGTAAACCTATGAAAGAGAACGTCACTGGTTATTGGTGTAACCCATGTTCTCTGAATAGGAAACGAGACCCTGCATTCGCTGCCAAAGTCCTTGCGCTGCCGTCAAGCTTCCTTTTTCAGCAAGAAATCTGAGTAGATGATGCGCACGCTAATTTAATATGACGACGTAAGAGCGTCAAGGCGTCGCCTGCGCCATCAGCCAATGGACTGATGTGATTCTATGTGGGCTACAGACAATCTGCACACATAGAAAAGCATTCTGACGCGTAATTTTGCACGTGAAATGCAGCCAAACCTTGGAGCGTTTTGTCATCGGCATCTTCAGTAATCCCCTCGCTATCAGCAGACATTCCGGGAGTCCCCCGCATATTGATAACGGCCTCCTGATACCCAGTAATTAGTTAAAATCTGCCGGAATCTAGAGCGAGAGAGCAAGAGCACGTATGCGAGACAGAACCGACTGTGCTCCAAACCGTATAGTGCGTGCAAGGCGGAGAGGGAGAGAGCGAGAGACTTTGCGTGTGTGCGCCTCATGACACAGAAATTCAGGCACCGAAATTTTCATTCTTATTCTGTCTGGTTACTACCGTTTACGACGGAACCGGTTCCCTATTGGCACTGCGTTTCGGTACCCAACCCTAATGCCACGGTACCTGGGATGAAGTCATTTCACAGGCAACGCAGGAAGTTTGCCCAAGACGTGAGAACTCATTCCGCAGAGTTTGAGGGTATCGGCTAGTAAACAAATGCATGTGTATTTTACGACAGTAGTAAAAGACAATACTGTTTCCCAACTGTAGGGGGACCCCGAGAGAAAAAAAAATACACAGTGTTACTTTAAAGGTGCAGTAAGGGATTTGTGGGGCATTTGAAATCAACCCAAACAAACGCACCCCTCCCTGCTCTGCCTCCAAAATGCACAAACACACAATGCAAGTGTTGATGTATCTTTATCATAGCAGAAGCAAAGCAAAATAAAGCAAAGATGACAAATGTACGACAAGGAACAAAAATGAACATGCAGTACATAGGTATATACAAAAAAGAGTTAGTTGTTAGTTGCCAGCAGACACTCAAAACTTTTACTCGTGTATGGAATAACTTCTATGTCCGTTTTCAGGCCTTCCCGCTTAGGTCTCTCCAGTGCTGGAAAGCTTTTCTAATATTAATGCAGGTCCTAAAGCTCTTGCCTGATCATAGCCCTTTTTCTAGTGATATTCTTTTTTCTAGTGATATTCATCTTACTGTTTCTCTTTTGTAATGTCTCCCAGCCATCTCTTTCAACAGTCTTTCTTCAAATCTCCCTGTTGCTCACGCTTTCTCCTGCCCCATCATGAGTATACGCCCCCTACTGCAGATTGGCTACAAGCGCTCTGTCTTTGGTGCTTTTAACAGTGTTTTTTAGGTTAGAAATCGCTTACTGCACCTTTCACCCATGTTTTATTTTACTGTACAACACACAGATTTTGATCTTTTAATATTTTCCTCTCACAAAAGGCCTGAGTCCCTCCAACTTTCATTTTAGTGGCTTAAGCGAGGGCTGGGATTTAAACAGCATGAGTTCACGGTGAGGCGGACCTGTCGTAAATCTGTCAGCACGGCACCACACAGTAGAGCTGTCCGCCCTGATTTACACCCTGTTGGAAATGATGGACAGGCATTCGGTTAGACAGCCCAGTTTGGAGCAAGACAGGCCCGAACGGTCCACCCAAGTGGAAAAGTGTGGGAGAAGGTGCACGGGGTGAGGTGGAGAAAATAATAAACATAACCCGCCATCAACAGGATGCTGGATTGAAACTAGTGCGTGCTGGGTTTTTTGGAACACAAGGATACGTTCAGTATGGTTGTGGGCTTACTTTGAAAGCAGCGTTTTTGAGCCGACTTTAGGAATGGAAAGTAGAGAGGATGTCTGAAATGAGAAACTTCTGGGTGTGGATGAGATCAGAGGATATGACTAGTCAGGTTTAACTTAGTTTCTGGGTATTGTGAGCACACAATAGCCTTGTACCACATCAACTGAGCAGAGAGGGGGCCATGCATATTAAAACCATAAAACAAGAAAAGCACCACACTGATGTGTTTGTTTGGAGTCAAACAACCTGTGCCAATAACATGCTTATGAACAAATTAATCAAATCAGTCTGACTGGTTCAAACTGGTGGAAATGAATATTGCAAACTATAGGGTTGAGATCTGGTGACTGTGGGGGCCATTTTAGTACAGTGAATTATAGTATTGTCATGTTCAAGAATTTGGGTCCCTACATGCAAACCGAAGCAATTGAGAACTTTGTAATTGTACCGTTTAATAAGACGATTTTTACAAAGACAGTCCACTTCGTGTATACAGGCAGGAGCCATCTTTGGAAAACAGTCTCGACTAGTCAAACCACGAACGCTGTTTATACAGTTCAGAAATTCGCTGAACTTCATACCGTTCACCTCACTTGCCACAGCGTTTGTGTTCGACTTGTTGAGTGGCCAAAGATGGCTTCTGCCTGTAAACGCGAAGTGTACTGTCTTTATAAAGTATCTTCTTTTTATATACACTTAGAAAGTTCTCAATGCTTCTGTTTGCATGTATGGACCCTCATTATGTTACCGTGTCAGTGTAGGGCTATTTTGAGCCTTGTTAGTGGAATTAACTACCAATATGTATTTTTTTCATTATTCTGTGCCCTATCTACTAGCATAACACGCTAAACAGTTTTTATAGATAAAACTCTTTACATGTGATTATCATGAAAATAAATCTCAGAGAACAGTGGACTAGGTACCAATGTGTTAGACCAAAGGTTTATTTTTGCGCCGGAGTTGACCTTTAATTTGACTATCTTCAAACATTACATTATTGCTAATATGTAGAAATTAACCGATTAAAAGAAAGGGGAAATATATTATCATTACGAAACATATTTACTGATAAACAACAACTGGTATTCTTAACAGTATACAATATAAAAGTATACCTAGAACAAATGAGAACAAGGGTGTGTGTGTGGAGAAAGAGACAAGCTAATAAGGTCATTCTCACAGCCCCTCTGGTGACATCACAGAGTATTCGACATATTAAGGGTGGATATGGATTTGGGTATGAATATGAAAGAGTAATTATGCATCAGATTGGCTGCAGGCCAGCCTGAGAGATGAGCTGGGTGACAGTACCACTCAGCACTAATGAAAATGATAATGCTTTACACAGTGTATTCTCAGGGATTTAGTGTATGACTTAGGTTCTGGTTTAGATGTAATAGTGTATCAATGCTTCATCTGTGTGGAAGGTTACTGTTACAGATCCTGGTCATTTAATTTGCCATATGAGAGTCCAAAATAAATCTTTAGCCAAATCTATTAGTGTAATAATTAATTACCACAGCTATAAAACTAATATGCATTGTTTACATTATACAGAATGGCATTGTTCATTTGGCAATGCAATTATTGTTGACTCAACAGTAAGGATTTATTCAATATTTATTACTAAATTATTTAAAAAATATATATTACTTATGGTTTTTAACAAAAAAAAATCATCAAATGTTGATTTTTTTTCCAGAATATTAAAGCAAATGTGTAATAACTGGAAATGTACAGTATATAATAATTATAAAGGAAATTCCATTCAAAAGAATTGTCCAGCAGAATTCACAACAAAATGTCTGTGACAACCCCAATTAGAGATTTTTTTTTTTTTTTCTCCTGTATATCTGCAGCAAGCAGTGAAATCTTTTGGCACAAAGGTCTCTTATAGGCTATTATTCATTCATATATTACATTATTCTGCAACATTTTGCAGTTGTAATTAAATTATTGTTTATTAAACTGTTGTAGTAACTTAATATCCCATTTTAATCATACTGATTTTTGAAGGATAAAAACTGAAATGGCACTCTTCATGTGATATTGATTAATTACATTTTTAACCCCATTTTTTTTAATTTTTTAATCATTCATGCATTGCATTTTAGGGGTTCCAAATACGTAGCGCTTTAGAACCTTTTAAGGTAGACCCTTTTCTTCTAAGAATGTATGTATCAATAGCCATCTGTCTCTCTCTGTGTGTGTGTGTGTGTGTGTGTGTGTGTATAATTGCTTGCTCACTTCACCTTGGCCTAGGGGGAGCTCTTTAACCATACATGAAGAGATTTGTGGAAGGGGGTAACTGTGTCAAGCTCATACTCACACAAAACACGCTGTATTGTTTTGATGAGGCCTAGAGAGTGCAACTTTCCCATGGTAGGAGCAGAGGAGAGCACATCAGCCCATTCTGAACACACATACCCTTCCTGGCATTCATAACCTGTTCCTTCCTCCCCACAAACAATCACACACCAGTGTCTGTGTGTGCGTGTAGAGTAGTGTGCTAGACTAAGTGGCTCCCATTGTTCAGTCAATATCTGAGCTCACACATTTGTTTTATGTACATAATCCATCACTTTTTTTTCTACTCAACTACTCAGACTCTATAAGCAGATTACTGGACCACCTGCTATACACCAACAATGTGACCATTACAGCATAATTTCTTGCCAAAGAATAAAAACAAATCAGCAAAAATGTCTAATGTTACGCACTCACCACCACCACAAAGGTTTGGACTTTTTCTCGATGACTTCAAGAACAAATCCTTCACATTTCATAGCTTATTTAGCATTGGCACACCATGCTGACTGGTTAGACCTCCATTGAGTTGGATTACTGCAGCATGGGTAATAGTGATTGTGTTCAACAGAAGAAAAGGGTATCTAATGAACAGATCGAGGTCACTAAGGTTAAATGGTAATGCAACAACACTGGCGAGCCAGAACTAGAGGTTCAGACTACACTGAAACGTCTTGATGAATTGAAACAAATATTGTGAGGCACAAATGATTTTAAGCATTTCCCACCAAAAATTGAATGAAATCTAGACTAAAAACTGCAACGTATTTTAAAAAAAAACATGTCAGCAAAACATGTCCCCTGACAGCTGCAATCAAGATTGGTCAAACAGAAACTATACCCCAGCACACACAGAGCGCTTACCAATTTTTTCTGAACTAAATCTAGACAAATATGGGTGAGCACTGATAGCATTCTTGGCTAAAATACGCACAGCTTTATGATGCACTGAGGGAATGCACTCTTGCAATCCAAACCTGCAAGACATGAAACAGGACGGAGCAGAACACAGAATGAAGCAGACTCAAGACAAATTGTTGCCAATTATACAGCAGTTACAAAGTAGGAAATACCTTTGGCTGCTGCTAATGAAATGGTTTCTCAATAGTTGCTTTGATACATTTAGACTTTTCAGGAAATCTAATGAAGTTTTTACATTTAGGGAACTTGTGTGAACAGATTACATTGTCAAGTTCCATATTGATGATGCGCGTCAAAAAAGCCGCAAGATTTGCGGTTTGAGTAGGTACGAGGATAAAAGAGTTTGAGTCGATTATGATATTCTGAAGGAGTTAATGCATGTATTTAGTGCTGTTTAGCTGTGATGGAAATTGTAATGTAAAAATAAAATAAAAAATGTCAAATTGGATCCGATTGGTTGAAGAAATTTGCTACTAAATAATTAGACCAATCAGAGATTAAAATGATTTATCCAGCAAATGATAACACAGAGCTTTCATGGTAAAATTACATGGTAAATAAGTAGCTACACAGCATGTCGTACACTTCATGGAGCTATCTCACTATGGGACCTTCTTATACAGTGGTTCTCAACCAGGGGACCAGGGCCCACCAAGGGACCTCAGTGAACTTCTAATGGGACCCCAGGGTGATAAAACAAAGCAAACAATAAATTAGCTGAAAACACACAAAAGTCTAAATGTCAAGAAGTGTGATGTCAAGACCTGGAAAAGCCATGTACATTGAAATATAGTGCTCAAATAAAGCTTTATATTATAGTAAAAACAAAAATAATAATTTTAAATAACCTTTCATCCATGTCCAATAAATCCTTAACTAGACTGAAGTAACTTCATTACTTAAAAACAGTCTGGGACCCCTAAAGAACATTCAGACCTTTGGAATTTTGAAACTTAATCAATTTAAGATTATTTAAAAAAAAAAATGTATTGATGTGAACAATGGAGTCAAAAAGATTGAGAGAGCACTTTCCACTGTAAATGTAGCCTGACTTCGTCAAACTCATATTCTAATGAGAATACGTTGATAACGTTATGATTACTTGTAGATCAATCTGTCCATCATCGTATGATGATTTCTGAACCGATCATAATTACTCCTCAATGGATCGAGTCCAGACCGAACTTCCCGTCCAAAAAAAATGTTGTGGGCGGAGTTCGGGCTGGCATCCAGGCTACTGTAAATGCTGAATATGCTCAAAATGCTCAAGATGTTTGTCCAGTCCTTCTGATTGGTTCAAAACAGTCATTAACGTCCTGGACTGAAAAAGGTTTAACTACAGTACATGTAAACTTGAAATGCTGTCATAAAAACACAATGTACATGCCAAGGAAAAAAAGAAAAAAAAAGCATCATTGCATTAGCAATTCCGTTATAAGAACCAGTTTAAATCCTGAACCATATTGAGAGCATCAGTCTGGATTTGAGTGACTGACTAACTCTGACTAGACAATGTTACAGTGATGACCTTATCATTATTCTCCATCCCATCTTCCTTCCATATGCATTATGT
Organism: Cyprinella venusta; assembly: GCA_038021265.1. NCBI lineage: Eukaryota > Metazoa > Chordata > Actinopteri > Cypriniformes > Leuciscidae > Cyprinella > Cyprinella venusta. The sequence continues at coordinate 21,910,111 of CM075867.1, forward strand.
CCTGCGAGCACATCAAAGCTATTGCGAGCAGCTATCTCTTCCCTGAATCAGAACGGGCACAGAGCTGGTATGCCTGTACAAACACATCGCTGCTTCGTACCTTTTGAAGTGTCCTATCTCGCCTGGACCCTCTCAAACATTCACTCTGTCTGACACCAGGAAAAGTCTGTGGAAAAGATTTACAGACACACACCATCCTGCCTCCAGTGTGCTGGGGAGCTGGACACAGTTGGAAGACGTTCACAGTCTATAGAAAAGAGATTCTTTAAATTTTAAGCTGAAGATGTTGTCGAGGAAGGGAGGAGGGTACGGGGAATAAAAACCTATTGTTAGTGCAGTTGAAACTCTCTTTTCAAATCTGGAGTCGTTCCTCTGAGGGGTATCTCTGCAGCTCAAATCCAATAATTTAAAGCAATACTCAAGTCCCTCAAGATCACAGTCCTTTCTTTTCTCTCCAATCAGGAAGTGGACTCCCTATTTTCTCTCTCAAACCTCTATTATCATCATTTCTACATTTTCTCCACTGATGCATACAGGGTTACTTATAATGAGGCCAACTGTGTGAGAAGCCTGTGTATAGCTTCTCACTAAAACTGAGTCATCTAATGTAATTAAGCTCGTTTTATCTAGAGAGGGGACAGAGAAAAGGGGTAAAGCAAAGTGGACTTTTTTTCTGCCCAGAGCACTTTTAAATTTATTCTGAAATGAAATATTCTGATCCAAATATTGTTTTAACTTTTTTTCAAAGCAGACAGGCTGGACATGTAGATTAACAAAACGTAGAAAAGAAGCATATTTAAAAAGAAGGATAATAATTAACTTTCAAATAGCATTTAAGTGGAAAGTTCACCCAAAAATAAAATAAATTGGTTTACTCACCCTCACGTTGTTCAAAATATGACTTGCTTTCTTCTACATAAAAAGATAATTAAAAAAAAAAAAAAATATATATATATATATATATATATATATATATATATATATTATTAATAGTGAAAGTCAGTGTAGTTCAAATTTGTTATGAAAAACCCATTCACTTTCATTATAAACTATCTATTTTATCTAAAGCAAGTCTAACACATTTGGAGTGACACGAGTGAGTAAATGAAGACTTGAACAAATGAACACATGAAATAAGGCTTTTCATGTAGATTTAATAACTCTTTGGGAAATAAGCAGCCATGCTAGGCGAACGCAAAGAAATTAGCAAGATAAACTTCATCTGCTACATTAGAGAGGCTCATATCTGAGAGAAGTCACATAATTGCTGATTTTTATTCAAATAGCGGGTCCTCAAAGGACGAAGCTAATGAAGCGACCATTATCTCGACAAGTTGTTTGAAGCGGCAGAAGTGCTAACTTGACAGTTTGACAAACCAGAATGGATTTTTATGATAACTTGCTATCAGCCTTTATTATATCAAGATATCCAAGCTATTTTATGTGCGTGCGCAGTGGTGTCGAATGGCACGAACCGAACTCAGGAAATGCATCCTGCGAGCTCTCTCTTTCATTAATGCCGTGATTAATGTTTTCAAGGCTCTACTCACAAGTTGATTATTTATCGGAGGTGTTAGCAAAGGTAATTGCGGTGATGTAGAGGGCTGCACTAGCTCATTCACTCTTTCTCTGACTGGAAAAATAAATAAAAGGTACGTGTTACATGACCTCCTAATCAGAACTCGGAGAGAGAAAGAGAAAAGCTCTTTAACGAAAACAGGGAATGAATAAATGATAGGCGGTAAACGTTTGTGGTGAACAAGGGAGTGCTAGATGGAGGAATAAGGGCCTTTTGGCCCACAAACCCATTACTACATTTTGCATCAGAATAAAGATCCGAAGGACGTAAAGGAGAGAAGGAACCATTAAATAAACAAAACGATCAAAACCACATTTCTTCCAGCGTTGGGTTTCAAAGTGATGTGTAGGCAGGAGCTTAAGCAAGTAAAAAGTACACCGAAAAAGCATATACTCACTTAACTCGAGCATGTGGTTGACTTCTGAAATGAAGAGGCAAAGCTTTTTCAGGCCAACATTCATCTTTTAACAGTTTGCAGGTTAATGGCTTATGGAACGCAGCTGACCTGACGCAATTAACGAGCAACCAATACTAGAAAGTTATTGTACGTTAACTGTTTCACACTTTTAGACATTTACAGATGCATGACAGTTAAAAACGGTACTCATGCGGTATCCCCACATTTATTCAAGTTTGCCTTGAAAATCTACCAGAACAAGGAGGGTCACTGGATTTGACAATGTTTGCCAGGCATCAAACCTCTGAAAAGATTTGTAAGGCACTTAAACTAGGTACATCTTCTCTACTGTATTTTTTGTACTAGGACTGCTCTGCAATTTTTTTTTACACCACTCTATGTTTGAAGTGTAATCTATTTCAGATAAACCTACCCCTATGCAAATTAATAAATACAAATGCACTCGATTTAAACGTATGCAAAATTCAAAAACTTCCATTGGTAAGTTCTTAGGCGCTTTATGTGCCAGACAGATTGTCTTTTTCTGTCCAATAGGGGATTATTAGAAAAGCTGCAAAATGAACCAGAACCTTTGCTCTTTAGCCTGGCTTTGTGAGATTGAAATGGCGAAGGTAAATGCTCACAGGATGCACTTTGCCAATTCTGCAAAATTGTACAATATTACAGTAAAAAAAAAAGTCATTCAGAAATAAGATGTTGCTATTAGCTTAATGTATTAGTTGAATTGACAGCGCTTTGACAACATGCCACGCAGGTGACAAATATCCTGACGGACTGTGATTGTGTGATAATAAAGTGCTCAGTTTAGTTTCTCAGCTTGTTAAGAGCGCGTGACAGCTCTGTTATTTATGCGGTGGGAGAGAAGGCGAAGGAGGGGCTGTAACTCATTTTCAGATAATGACAAACATCTCGTCTAGGCTGTCCCATGAGAGTTTCTCATCCGCTCAAGTTTGCTCATCCTCCGCTTCACAAACTGCAAAAGTCATCAATCCGGACACAGTCATAACATGCCTAATATACACACTCACACCTATGTCCTCACATGTTACCTGCTCTGGCTTTGAAACGTAGGATTTTACAGTTTTACTCTAGCATGCTGCATTCTGCCTTGCTTTAATTATATACAGTATATATACTATATATATATATATATATATATATATATATATATATATATATATATATATATATATATATTCTTCTCTTTTTTTACTGCTAGCATTTCTTTGACATGTGAGGGGAATTCTTTTATTAAGCAAATACAACAAATTCTGTACCTAAGGATTTACCAAACAGGCATAGTTTATTGATTAGCAACAATTAGTGAGCTTGTGCTGGTGATATACAGTATATAGGGGGTGAGGGGTGGGGGAGTATTTGCGCAACTGGAGCATAGGTTGCCAGGTTGAGATGATAAACAGGTTGAAATTGTACATGGTGTGTGGATTGTGTGAATAGAATGCCTTTAATCCAACATCTGGCAACTGGTCAAAATTAGACAAACAATATATATATATATATATATATATATATATATATATATATAGTTTGTCTAATTTTGACCAGTTGTCTATATATTGTCTTATATATATATATATATATATATATATATATATATATATATATATATATATATAGTTTGTCTAATTGTGGAATTTTTTGACAAATTCCACAATACATTTTTTTGGGAGTGAACTATTCCTTTAAGATCATGCATTTGAAAAAAATATTTTAAATGGTTAAAGTCATTATGAAATGGAAATTTATTCTGAATAGAAGCTTCTCCACATAATTTTGAATCGTGAAACTCAACATATTTATATAGTTCGCGTGCACGTCCAGAAGAGGCAAGAGAGGAAAAGCAGTTTGCCCTTCATGGGTGGTCGTTGCTGTTTGAACTTGCTTGAGGGCCAAATGAGGAAAATAACAACCTGCCTCCATAACGGAATAAAAAGCAGACCCTACCAAAGCAACACTCAGGTCTCTCATACTTTAGGGCAGTGACATCCACAGCTGCGTGGACCTTCACAATGCATCAGGAGGAAATTACGCTGAGGGGCTACAGTTACTGCACACCATAGTGGAGCTGCCACATTGTGTTTTAGACTAGTCCTGATCATTCCATGCCGGTCTAATTAAGAGTGTTTACATTGGCCATTTGATCCAGAGTGACAATAGAACCAAACCTGAGTCTAAATCAGAGTCAAAACACAGGCCTAATGAGGACCAGGCTGGGTGGCACATTCCACTACTGCCTGTAAATATGACAGATGCAATAACACTAACTACACCAGATTGAACGAGGCTGTTCATTTAGCTAATTCGTGAACTCAGTTAAGTCTGTACCTCTGTAAAGGTCTTTTGAGAGCATGGGGGATTCTCCAAGGCATCACATGTCCCCATCATTTATCTAATATGGAAAAGCGGCAATGACACGGATGGGAAGCCACTTTGGGAATTAACAAAGGCTAGCATTACAGTGTGGCAGTTATTTGAGGATTTTTGAAAAGGGATTATGCAGTAATCCATCCCAATTTGTCATACATATCTGATCTCCGAACAACCTGATATCTTACATGTGCTTCCTCTCAGAGAAGGAGAATGGAAAAATGTACCGTCATTCCCAGCATAGAGTGACGTTTGAGCTGTTGAACCTGTATAAATATCTGAACTATAACAAAAGGTGAATGTTATTCATACTGGAAGGGGTTTCCCCAGCACATCATCCCTAGAAGCAATGTTTCCAATAATAATACTTAACTTATAGACTTGGTGGATTTAAGAGCAGAACAAGGACTAAACATGTTAAACACAAAGCATCAGCTTAAAGACTAGCAATGAAAAGAGACACCATACAGCATTAGCTTAATAGCCTTTATATCTCTCTTTTCTCTTTGCTCTCACTCAGAATCAACATATTATATTCTAACATCTAATGTGTTGTAAATAAAACATTTGGCTTGTCAGCAGCTCATCTCGTTCTCCTAGGCCAGAAAAGTATTCAGGCCTCATCTCAGAGAACTGCGTGATGGCGGGGAGACAGGGGCTTTTAGACGTCTTGACGACTCTTTGCCAGGAGTGGAGAGACGGAGACACGGATATACTAGAATCAGCAAAAGCCAACACTCATTAATAGACCAGCTGATGCATATGAATCTGACTTTGCCTCTTAACTTGCAGACCCCGAAATACCTTTAAACGTTAATGGGCCTCCACATTTCATTTCCAATACTGTATTAGAGAGAAAAGCAGCAGCACATTGATCTTCCAGTTGTGGGTCTTACATGAATTTTGGCATAATGATGCATTTAAAAGTTAATGGCCAAATGGACTTTTATATACGTTCATATTGTTATTGTCGATGAAATATGACACAGGTTAATCATTGATTATTAATGACCACATTTATCTAAACCTCTGCAATGTTTGTAGCTTTTTTAACACTTTTATTTGTGTTTGTAGGCCTACCAAATCCTCCTCCAAAGCGGTTGTGGGAAATATTAGCCATTAGATTGTGCACTGATCCACAAGAAATAGTAAACCATCCGGGGACTTTAGGCATACTCCTTTCAACGTACTATCCGCTTTGGGACACACTAGTCGCACATACTAATTAGGATGGATAGTATGCACATTGGGTCCCATTGTCTGGACTACTTGAACTGAGCTTCGTGACACACTTCCTCTTCAAATTGTACGGCTCACTAGTTTCTGTTTGGGCTGTAGCCACTTAAAATAAGTGTTTGCAAGAAGATATTAAAAGAAAAATGTAGGCCTATCATTGAATGGTTGTGGTTTGCTATTGCTGTGATTTCACGCGCACTCATGATGCCAGTAAACACCATCACTGTACGAATGCACAATAATAATAATAATGATGTGCACTGATAAATAATTTATGATGAATTACAATAGTCTATTTAAAAAAAAAAAAAAAAAAGAATTGTCGATCTTTAAAGAAACAAAAAAGGGAAAATGGGAGACCATAGTAGGAAAATAATACTATTACTGCAGAAAGAAAATATAATTTTGAAGCTTTAAGAGAAAAGTCTCTATGGTCAGCCATCGACTGCTGCGATCTGGTCACCTTAGGCCACGTTTCAAAGCCGGATATTTAGAGAAACGAATATTTCCCACCCTCGGTTTAATAATAATAACATCTTGCAAACACACACACACACGCACTGACCTCCATCATAACTATGCCAAACCTATGGGCGGCAGTGTAGGAAGAAGGATAAAGCCATGCAAGCCAATCAGAATCAACAAGAGAGAACCCAAAACCCTGTTTCTCCCAGTTGACACGACATAACCAGCGTTTTCAGAAATCTCCACTTTGGCCAGAGTTTAGAAATAATCATTTTCTGTGATAAAAACGGGGGTTTCGTGTAAATGACAGGCCAAACCACAAGGAAATATCTGCGTTTTCCCTTCATGTAAACAGGGCCTTAAAGTCAGCTCATGCTGATATACCACAAGCTTATAAACCTACACCAGTGCAGCTGCAAACAATGACTCTCATTGGTGTGGGAGGAGATTAGAGCGATCAAACAATAGAGCGTGATCAGGTCTCTCACTGCATGACACTCATACCTCCCTCTATCTCTGACCAAACAGAGCAGCATGTAACAAGCTGTTGTGAAATATACACACACCTACAGTAACACATTTATTGAATTCTAGACTCTCAGAAAAAAAAGGGGGGGTTCATTGGGGTTCTATATATGACGCATAGGGTTATTTTCTCGACTCCGAAGAACCTTTTATGCTAAAAAAAGGTTCTATAATGACAAGAAAGTACCCTTTTGGCACAAAGGTTCTTTATAGACTATTATTCATTCATATATTACATTATTCTGCAACATTTTGTAGTTGTAATTAGATTATTGTTTATTAAACTGTTGTAGTAAATTAATATCACATTTTAATCCTGCTGATTTTTAGAGGAGAAAAACTGAACCGGCACTCTTTGTGTTACATTGATTATAAATGATATAAATATATGCATTTTCTAACCAACATATCTTGAATTTTGTGATCATTCATATGCATTCATAAATAGATTTTAGGGTCTTGATGTTTGTCAATAACATGAAACATTTAAAGTGCAAGCAAAAGTTTCACTAACTTCTGGAGGTAAAGTTGAACTGTCGTTACTCAAACTCCAGAATGAAAGCTCAGCCAAGGGCCTTAGGAAATGCAGCCATATTAATTGTCCAAGCAGCCGGCTGCCGCAGAGTTATCCATTTTAACCCAGCTACTATTACAAACAAAATGGCTGAGGTAATGGAGCAAAAACATACAAATCACTCAACCACCCGTGAAACGATGAAAGCGGCAGAAATGAAGAAACGTCCACGTATAACTTCAAACATGTAATTGCAGTGGTGGCGGATTGGAGCATATTCAAACTAGCCAGCAATTATCAAAGGTCCAACAGGTCTTTCCCCCTCCCCTTGGATCTCTTTGCCAATTAAGCTGTCAGGTTGCGTGCAGATGGCTCGCGGTGTATCACAGGCTGCTCCTCTGCCCTGTTGACCAGCTTTGCTAACTTTCCCAGCCATCCATCATTCGCTAAAGCCTTAATTAGCTTGTTATTTTGCCATGTAGACTATTCCCGGCATCAGAAAAAAAAGGCACCCTCGGAGCATTCTCAATGCTTTCAGCCCAGGGCCAACCAGGGGGATAGTGCGGCTTGTGGGAGGGCAGCCAATCAGTGTCGCCCAAAATGGCATTCTCAATAGCCTTTTCAGCATGGTGTGCTGGCAATTATGCCCCCCAGCCCCCACCTTGCTCCACTTCCTGCCAAGCAGCATTTTTTTTTTTTTTTTTTTTTTTTTTTTTTTTTTTGTGGCCAGCAATTTTAGAGCTGATTCATAACCTTGTTATTTCCCTCTCTCATTTCTTTGTAATTTTTTTGCCACCTTGGCAGGTTGGGCTATGGAAAGTGCTTATCAAAGATCAGCTGTAAGCCAGTGCAAAATAAGACATAAAGAGGAAAGGAGAGAGAGAGAATAACAATACCAGAGTCCATTTGGCACCATCACCTGGTTGTGTGAGTGTGTGTGTGTGTGTGTCAGAGGGAGGCTCTTTGGCTTCCGGATTGATGAATTGGATTAGCCTAATGCAAGTTTGGGTACAGGGCTGCACCTGAGGCATGGCCATGCATTATGATACCAGCTCTCTCTGATTAACAGCACAAACTGATTGAAATCTGGTCCAAAAGGAGCTCTCTAAGTGGATAATCCTCTACAGACAGTGGTGCACATGTTCAACAAACTAGCCGCTAACACTTTACCATCGGCATTGGCTGATAGAGCGCCGTGCAGCATTAGAAAACAATAAGATAATATGTATTATTACAGATTGCTTCTTTTTCCCTTTGGCACTGTAGTTAGGTGATCAAAATAATATATGGTAACCGTCAGTATATTGGTTTTAAGAACATGTGATTGACAATCTTTGGATTATCCAGAGAATGAATTAAATCAATAATTTACAAACAAACATATTATGCATAATGATAAGCCTGACAATCAGAGCTGTTTCACATTATCGATCACTCAAAAAAATATTCTAATTAAATGAAGGAAAGGTTTTCGACGAAATTGAATTAGATTTTTCCAACAAATTCAAATTAGTTTGAAATAATTGTAATCTTGTTGCATGAATTTAAATTAATTTAGTCATTCCTACTAGATAAAGTTTTGTCAGGTTAACTACATTTAGTTTTTGTCCTGCCTTAATTCACCAACATTATAATTTTAGTTATTTTGACTCTTTTAGCATTGGATCCTGTAATATTCCCGCCCATTTTAGTCACCTTGTCAAGCATGTTCCAGTTCTGGACAGAGAGGCCCCCTCCCCAACACTGGATGGCGAAAGTCAACACATTTAGGACACATAATGGAATATATGGCAGAATCATTTCACTAAACAAATGGCATCAACAGATTTTGTTACAGCATTTTGCAGAATTAATACTTCTGATGTCATTTTCATGTCATTATCAGTTATTTTCCTTCATTTTACCTGTGTGAGGGTGGTTATTTTTCTTGCTGTGCCCACCATTTTCCTCTCTCACCCGTTCACTTCTTTGTCCTCCAAGCCAGTCGACCAATAAGGTTTATTTTCCTTCATTATCGTTCCCTCTGTTTTCTCTCATCACGCTTCAGTCAGCCCTAATTTAATCCTCCCTCACCCCTTCCCCTCTCGGTGTCTTTCTCTCGTCTGTCTCTTCATCATTCTTCACACATCCGCAAACCGAAAAAAAAGGAAAGGTGAGCAAGCGCCGGAAATTTTCCTCTGCCCTGGAGGAAGGTTAGCGCAGCTCAGTGGCATTTCACTATATTATATCTGATTACAGAGTTTGATGATGAACAGCAAAATAGACAAATAGATTCTGGCAATTCAGCCATGATAATGTTGTTTTTTTTACACAGAGAAGCACCGACAGAAAGGATTTTACATGAGGAAAAATAAGTCATCTCTCAAACAAATTCATCCATTTTTTAATTGATTACGTACATTCCAATGCTGAAATATCTGACATATTTTACATTAACATTTAACATCGACGATAATCGACAAAATCACCACAACAAGACAGAATCAAGTCACAACTAGAGATGGGACGATTACCGTTTTCATGATAAAACACGATAAAATATACTGATGGTTAGTATTATCGTTTAAAATTTAATTATCATTAAAACTATGTTTGATTATCACTATTTAATAACTCAATATTAATCCTGTCCAGCCAGCAACAGTCTGACACCAGGCGCAGCACGCAATTTTTTTTATTTATTTTTTTTTTTTTTGAAGGAATGGTGGAAGGCAGTGACCGAATTTTCTAACCTTTTAAGAGGACCAGATCTGAGGTGTGGTCATATTTTGGCTTTTACAAAAATTACTGAGGTAAACTTACTTGAGGATGGTCACCAAAAGTTGCTGCAATAGAAACTTCAAATCTGCCAATCGTGTGTATAGCGTGCTGTATAGTGAACGCAAGGCTTTGTGTCAAAGTTAACTTTGACCTCAAACTACGTCTGGGAAATAACTGGGCACAAAATGTTGTTTTGAGATGAAATACTTTATCTCACTCACTTGAAATAAACCTGAAGCTTCCACAAAGAAAAGTTCTCATCAAGGGGCTTTGAGCCAAAGATGAACAAACAACTTTAAACCAGACTATTATTAAGAGTGACATTTTAAGGAATAGTAATGTACAGATTCATTGTACACCGACTTTTTTTTTCGTGATACATGGATGTGTGCTGTGTAATAATGCGTTGCTATTGATGACAGTCATTATAAAGAAGGAAATGCCACAGAATAGAACATTGCTTAAAAAAACTGCATAGAGTTGCTTATTTGTTGTTTGTCGATTTTCAAATATAAAACTTGAAATATTTTCAGTGCGAGTATCAGTTCTTTTGAACACTTTCATTTTAACAAAACCATGATAATATTGATAATCACGATAATTTTGGACAATAATCGTGATATGAAATTGTGAATCATTAAATGAAACACAACGGAATCAAGTCACAACACATCGGAAACAACTCAATGGAATCACCACAATTTTGGGGCAGCTTTAAAAAAATAAAATAAAATAATAATAATAAAAAAAATACCCTCAACTGCATTTATTGAAATTTATTGAAGTCAATGGCTATAACTTAGGGTGACCATATTTTGATTACCAAAAACCAGGACACTCGGCCTGGCAAACAGATGGGCCTACTCAAATAATACTCAAAGATACCTTATTAATTCCAATACATTTAAAGTAGGTTATGCCTCCTCTGTATGGATATAAAATTGTTAGATTGTTATAAGAAAACAGGACATGTCCTGGGAAAAATGCTAAAATGTTCAACATCTTCCTTCTTTCAGACAAAGTCTGTGCATTCGTTGGCAAATTGGATCTTTATATTGATTGGCTGATTAAAAAAAATGCTGACATGTTTACCAACTTAACTGACTGTGTGCAAGAGACAGGGATAAATATCTCTTCTTTGATGAACTGACTGAAAAAACAATTTAGACGTTATTTCAGTTCATTTGCTTGGTTCAGAGATCCTTTCAGTTGCCCAGGAAAATACCTTTCAGTTGACATGGAGCAGATCTCTGCCTTCATGGTTGAGTGTGATGACTGAATACCCTCAGTTTTTACGCCACCCTAAAATGACTTCTTCCATTAGCCTCAACTTATCTGCGCGAGGCCAGGTTACAAAATTGACTGCCTTGAAAACCAAGTACCTGATTGATTAACATGGCTAACGAGACACGCCCTTTGTGCCATTTTGCATAATTTGTATGCGGCTGTTTTTACAATGCAAGATGAATCAAGTGCAACATGTTTTACATGTAAAATAGAATGTTCCTACAACCTAGTATTCTTGTTCAAAGTAGCTATGATGTTCAGAAACTTTGACTTTGATAGGGGAGAATTGGGAGACTTTAGTTGCAAAATATTGAAAACCTCTGCTTTAAAGAATGCAGAAACGGCGCTTTGAAATCACTTTGAATGAAAGTTTAAAGATCAACAAAAACTTTGTGGCTTGATTCTACTGTGTTGTGCCTTGGTGTGTTGATAGGGCTCTTCACAAATTCCTATGCCTCCATTTTTGCAAAACTCTTAAAGGGTTAGTTCACCCAAAAATGAAAATTCTGTCATTATTTACTGACCCTCATGTTGTTGCAAACCTCTATGTGTTTATTTGTTCTGCTGAACACAATGTAAGATATTTGGAAGAATGTTTTAATCAAACAGATCTCATTCCCCATTGACTACCATAGTAGGGAAGAAAAATACATACTGTACTACTCAATACGTATTGATATTGGTGACTTGCAACTTCGCTGTAAGGTATCTATACTTTTAATCTCAAGTATGGTTTTCAGGCCCTGTTTACACGAGAACGTTCACAGGGAAAAACGTAAAAATATTTTATCGGATGTGCCTTTCGTTTACACGACGACGGTGTTTTGGGGGCTTAAAAACCCAAAAAAGTGAAACCACCCTCCAAAGTGGAAATCTTAAAAACACTCCACCGTAGGGTGACCATATTTTGATTACCAAAAACCAGGACACTCGGCCTAGCAAACACATGGGCCAACTCAAATGATACTCGAAGTTTACTCAAAGATACCATATTAATTTCAATACATTTAAAGTAGTTTATGCCTCCTCTGTATGGGTAGAAAATTGTAATATTGTTATATGAAAACGGGACATGTCCTGGGAAAACAGGACAGTTGGTCACCCTACTCCACCGCCACGTTCCCGTGTAAACGGTAAAAACGCAAAAGTCTGCTTGACAGTGAAGGTTGAACGCAGGCGTGCGGACTTGGTGTTATTGTGTGGCAGTGCTTCACGTTGCCACCTAGCTGCCTGGAGTGCATACTACATTGAATTTCACACTCTTTTGCGTCACCATATGCATGCGGTTTTCCCAACCAAAACGCTCGTCTAAACGCAGAATAAAAAGTGATAACGCAACGCCACTTTTGCGTTTTCTCTTCAGAATCGTTTCCGTTTAAACATAGCCAAGATAGGGCCTATAGCGATTGTGATATGAAGCGCTGGGCGCAATAGTGAAATCACAACACTCCATTAAAATAGCTCAGAGACTTGTAGAAGTGAGGTAAAATTACAGACTGTAGAGAGGTAAAATGTTTTCTCCAATAAGAGCATTTTTGTCTATAATAATTTTATTTTTGTTAACACTATCGGTTAAAAACTGAACATATATTTAGCGCCACTCATGCAAGAGGCACTGTTAACTATTTATTACCTTGGCAATAAAACTAAAGCATTACAAATTATCTTTATGTATGAGATTTATGAGAATTAGAGACAACTGTACTTTCTAATAATTAATCTAAGAATTAAAGTTCTCGCAAAAGCAGTTATCCAAGATAAATCACGCTTGGAAACAGGTCAAGTACAATATATTCTATCACATTTTATATCAAAGCACACTGCAGGAAGGAATCAAAAACAGGTCTCTGTTATTGAATTCAGTCAGTCAGTCAAAAGAAAAGAGTTCTCACCAAAATGAAAATTCTCATCAGTTGCTCACTCTCAGATCTTTTTTTAAACCTAGCCTGGAATGCAGAAAGTTATTTATACAAGAATGTCAAAGCAGCTCTTTTATATAGTGAAAGTTAATGGTGACCACAGCTGTCAAGCTAGATCTTCAATGAAAAACGGCTAACAGTAAATTTCAGTACTCACACAAAGCTATCAAATGGCTTCAGAAGTCATGAGGAATACTATGATATTGTGCTGTCATTGCGATTTTTTTCTTCTTTTATCTTCTTTTGAGCTTTTCCCCCATCCACTTTCACTGTATAGAGGTGAGCAATAACATCTTCCTTTGTCTTTCATGGAAGAAAGAACCACATGCGGGTTTGGAATGACATGAGGGGGAGTACAATGTCAGAATTTAAATGTAAACAATCAATCAGTCCATCTCTGAAATGGCACACTCAACTCTGCAAGAGGGATGACGATAAATAAAGAGACGAAAATTCTAACACTGTATTTTTGCCTAATTAGTATTACTCAACGTCACTACGTACTAACTCATTGAATCCAAGTGAGACAGTTAGTCAAGCAAAAATAGAGAAAAAGCACAGATGAACGAACATGCCCTCCCGTGGAGAAAACAAGCCAGGAACTGTTTGAAGACTGAGCTGGTGACTAGGGAAAGACTTGGGGGAGGCATGAATTCATGAGAAATTCATGGCAGCTTGCCGAAACGGCACAGAAATGTGGATGAAATGTGCTCCATTTGATTTAAAGCCCTGCTTGAACATTAAAGGCTGGTGAGAGTGCAGGGAGTAGTTTGGGGTCTGAGCAAAGCTTATGCCAGAAATTCATTAGAGATGCATGGTCTGATGAAGAAAGGAAGACAGAGATAGACAGCACAAGTGGTCATGTGGTGTACATCTTTCAACGTGCTTAATGTATTGTCAGCATTAACTAAGGCACACCTCAAAATCCAGATAAACCTTCTAATATTATCAAAACTATTATCTTCATCTAGCACAGAACTCTTACACCTCTGGGAACACCCCCAAAAACAACACGTCTGCCCCATAGCCATCAACACTTGTTGACCTGAGAACAACATGGCGGCTGATAAAAGCCTTTATAGCTCCACTGGATATTCTGCCATTCGCGTTGGCACTAGGTCCGACTTATAAACATTAATTTCCTTCATCAGAACCCGCATCAAAAATGGGTTTGGGTGGGTGGATAAAAATTGGACTGGTTTTGGATCAGTTCGCCAGGTTTTCGTAGCCGAAACACCATCAGTTCAGGGGCCTCATTTATAAAACTGTGCGTAGAATCCTCACTAAAAGTGTACTTACGCCAGAAAGCCAAAAATGGCGTACGCAAAAAAATATTCAGAAATATTCAGACGCAAAACCGTGCGTACGTCACAACCTGCGAAGAATTCACTTTATAAATCCCAATCAGAATGTCTCCACACCGAAATATCCATATATGGAGATTACAACACCTAGTTTTATTATACATATCCTCATCTGCATATCATTTGCGCATGATTATTCATCCACATGATAACATGTTTAAAGGTACAAGCCATTAGGAAAATATGAAATATGACTGTGCCGTCACATTATAAAAATAATTTAGTAGCCCATTCTTCCCTTGTTTTTTAAATAAATAAAATAAAATAGAGCAAAATGCATTTCGGAGAAAATCTTTTTTAAATATTTTCCATTTTAATTGATTTATATTTTTAATGGAAACAGATTGACCTTGTTGTGCATTATTTGCACGAAACCATTTTCTCAGACAATCTGGAATTAGCTATCAGTAAAAACATTAAAACAGCATGCCAGAGGAAAAGTGTTCAAAAGCGTCACATCCACAACAAATATTTATATATACATTGAATATAAACATGTTGTAACTTCTCAGTAATGATTTCATGTAGTTGAAGTGTTTAACTCCATTAACGAGAATGGCATATTTAATCTAAATGTTTATAGCCTATCAGAAATAAAACAGAGTTTAAATCATTCATTTATGTATTTAAACTGTTATTGTGAACATGCACTGTATTTATGATGGACTCATAATGAAGATTTATGGTTTTAGTTCATCTGCCGTTGCAGTGCGTCAGTTTCACTAAACGGCCCAACGCACTCGCTGGCGTGAATATTTAAGAAGGGATGGATAGTTGCTTCAAATGATAGGTTTGGTGAGGTTTCCTTGGATTTTCTGTCTAAAAGTGACCAAAAAGACATTTAACTCGAGCTCACCATCGGTATCGCCAAACTGCTCCATCTCCACAACGTTGGTACACATGGGTCAGAGTTTGCGTGCAGGTGCGCAAATTTTCCCGTCAAGTTTGTTTTTTAAAATCACAACTTATGCGTCGGAAGTGGCGTACGCCTCTTTCAGGGCCTGCTTTGTGCGTATACAACGGTTCTTTTGGCACACAGTCTCTCTCACTCACTCATTACAGCTCTGGCATGACGTGCCCTAAACTCACAATAGACACTCCCTCCCACTACCTTCGGTGTTCCGCTTCCATTCCTTCTTTATTCGTTTTTAGACTGGTGAAACAATATTCACATACAGACTTATTTTCCTTATATACAATCCTTAGATATTTAAATAAGTGAAATAAACTTTTTTTTCCATTTTACTAAATTTTATGTCTCAATTTTATTTGCGTTGACGTGGAACATTTGATAACTGCCTACTGAGCCTGGGAAATCACCTGTGGGAGGGAAAAAAAAAATTGCAATATGTTTCCTCAGTTTACAAACCATATAGGCATACCTGGCCAGCTGTTTAGGTGCGGCACGGATACCATTGTGTTTAAACTTTATTTTTCAAAATTGATAATTTCTTGAATTTTCTAAAAAAAAAAACAAAATTTGCTTGTATCTTTAAAGTCAAATTTTAAAAAGAAAACGATAATAGCCTATAATATAAGCCGCAATAAAAGACTTTGTGCCTAAACAAAAAACAATTCAAAAACTTTAAATGTTAGGTCATATAAAAATAAAACATGAATGCATTATTTTATGATACACACATTGTCTTAAGTAAACTCATTTAATGCAAATAATAATTGTCATTATTATTATTATTAGCCTACATTTTTGACATTTTTATCAAATGTCAGTCATAATAGCCTACTGGTTCGACGTTAATAATACAGGGCTGAGATTATTGAGATTATAGACTGAATAATGAAAACTGCATGCAAACCAGAGTGGAAAGTTTTTCTCGAGTCATGTAAACATCTTACTGTGATTAAAATACCTCTAAAGGTAATTCTAAAAAAAAAAAAAAAAAAAAAAATCTTAAAAATTCTAAAGACAAATGTATTGCTAAAACATATTACAAAGACTGTGAACTGAAGTACTGAATTGTGGAGTTAGACTGTTAAACAGTTTTCCACCATTGCTGTGTTCCGGAATTTTTGGGCGAGTTTGAAACGGGCTTGATGACGCACTGGACCCCCTGAGCTTGTGGACGCGCCCCAACTTGAAGACGCACTGAGGCTGGCCCCTCCCCTAACAATAGAACACATTCGCATCAGTTCACCGCTCAATTGAAAATTACTGTCAGTACTATTAGTTACTACAGCCAACCGTTTGCTAGCTGGCTATGCCTTTGTCACGGAAATGTGTACTACCTGGATGTGATCATGTACAAAACAGATCCTTATTTAAATATCCGAAAAACGATCACATAAAGAAGAGGTGGAATAATTTTGTAAAGAGCCACCTTTGATGGAGAGCTGAGGATCACTGCCAACACCCACCTCTTTTGTTATCATTTTACACGGGATATTTTTATAAACTTTCGTTGTAGACAACTGGGATTCACTGATAATCATCTGTTACTGGCGAATGGGGCCGAACCGAATATCCTCCCGTCCCGAAAGCAGTATCACCTAAAATCACCATCAGCAGCTTTCTAGCGAGTCGGCGTGGTTTGGCGCACCGAGTGCATGAGAGCAGAAAATAAGGCCGTGTGTCGACCAAAGCGTTTTTTTTTTTTTTTTGTTTTGATTTGTTTGGGGGTTTTTTTACACACCTGGTGTATGTTTTTAATGGGAACACGCCAGGTTTTTAAACGCAATGAGCATAACGAGGAGCTGAACGTTTTTTTTTTTTGTTTGTTTGTTTTTGTTTTTTGTTTTTTTTGTTTTTTGACACTGAAGCACTAAGCGCCCGGCCAAAAGTCGTAGTTTTTGTCATTTTTGGACCAAAATGTATTTTCGATGCTTCAAAACATTCTAACTAACCCACTGATGTTACATGGACTACTTTGTCTTTATTTCCGTTCTGGACGAGGACAGTATATTTCTCACGTACATTTTCAATGGAGGGACAGCATGTTCTGAATAAATCTAAAATATCTTAAACTGTGTTCTGAAGATGAACGGAGGTCTTACGGGCTTGGAACAACATGAGGGTGAGTCATGACATCATTTTAATTTTTGGGTGAACAAACCCTTTAAGACGCTGCATTTCCTCTCTTAAAAAAAAACAAAAACTCAAGCCTCTGAGACCTGCAACAGACAGCATAAAAAACTGCACTATATATGTGTGCTATATAGACTTGCAGATAATGTCAGTTTAAAGCACCTTTTAAAGGGTTCTTGCACCATATATAAAAGATTCATATCTTGATGTTAAAAGAGGGTTGGACATGTTTCCATCTAACAGACTCTCTATCAGCATCTCTCCGGCACTCGTACGACACACCATTTATCATTGTGGACAGCGGCAAAGTAAAAGCACATGGCCAATGGATGGGAGAAAGGAAACCATCCACACCTGATGACACTATCAGCTAATCAGAAACATGTAAATCATCAGAGAAAAATAAACACCCTAAAAAATGTAAACTAGCACCTAACCTCACAAAACCGGCTAAACTAATTCCCTCATCCTTTTCGCTACCATATTTAATAAATACCTCCTTTATGGTCACAACCATGCTTTCAGTAATTGTCTCGATTTCACCATTACACTGAAGGAGAATTGCAGGCATTTGTTTCAATTAGGTCATTGCAAAGGAGAAAAAATAGTTTATGAAGGTGAGACTGCCTGCGTTATTACCTTATTTCTACATATGAAGCACTTTATTGACCTTTATTTGTGTGCACCACCACAGTCTCAGTCAATAGGGTCTCGGATAGTTCACTATCTCGGATCTTACAATCCATGTTGTGCACAAACAAGCTTTCTAAAAAATCTCAAGATCCAGTATGGAGCTGCATTTATGAATATCTTCTTAAGGGGGAAATGGAAAGTTATTATCAGTTAAGGGATAGTTCACCAGAATAAAAAAAATAAAAAAATATCTCATTACTCACAGACTCTCATTATTGTTCCAAACCTATGACATTTTTTTTTTTTTTTTTATGTTAATGACAGTACATAATGTACCTAATGGCAGAATAGTTCTGGGTGAACTCAAGAGAATGTGCAAGAAAGTGCAATTCTTCCTCAAAAAAAAAAAAAAAAAAAAAAAAACTATTTGAACAATGTATTATATGTAGTTATATTATATTTCCATATGTTTTAATGCTTCATATTCAAAATTACCCAATAAAAAATATTAAACATCTTGTCTTTTGAAATTTATGTGTGAGGTTATCCTAACTTTAAGAGTCTATGCACAACGATTTTTTAAAAGTATTTAAATTTGTATACACATTCACAATGCTAAAAGAAACAATAAGAACATTATTTTAAGGAACACAATCTATGCTAATTTTTAAATACACAGTCATCATAGACAAAAGACATAATATCTGATGTCCATGGCATCAAACATTTTAACAAATATTTATAAGCTTTGTTTCAGGTACTTAGTAGAAAGTCAATGGGATATTATAGTTAGAGTTTATGAAATGCTGTGTACTTATTACTTTTGAATGGACAGAATGTCTGACCAGAGTCTCACACAGTTTCCAATCATTTCTTTAGTTCTGTCTGCAGAACCGTTAACTGAGACTGCTGCGCCGCTAACTGCCAGTAAATGATTTGCCATGACTCGTCTTAAAAAATCTGTTAGACATTGGCTGAATGCCTCTGCACAAAGCAAAATATTTCACAGTAAAATATGAGTTTAACGGCTATCATTGATATCGGTGTCAAGTGTTACTTGCATCATAAAACTATGCATGATCACATGATGAATATGTGCTGTGATATGCAAATGGAACATAACGATGCCAAATGGCGAATCCGTACACGTGGGGGTTCCCTTGCCCTGGGGGAGTTGGAAGACGGATAGCATAAAGAGGGATTTACAGGAACATTATTGTATTCAGATAACTCCCATGTGAATAAATGCATAGCAATGATAGGAAAATGAACCTCCATGTAGGGCAGGAACTACTAAGACATCATCACCCATGACAAGCCATGATTTATGAAAAGGCAAAGGAAAGTGAAAGGGAAAATGAGTCAGTGAGCACCTAACCTACAGATAAGAGGAAAGGTTTAGAGGAATAATATTTTTTTTTCTGAATACAAATCACATACTGCAATATTTTATGCTCACACAATAATCATCTTTAAAGAACATCTGACTCATGGCTACACTTATAGTCTATATATTTTTAAATCAACTCAAGCCCAGAAATGACACAATTTAATAGGCATTGGACAGATGTGGATGAAAAACCTCACCTCAATTCTACACTACAAAGTTCCAGAACAATGGAAGGCGGATACGCAAAGAAAAAGAAAAAAGGAAAACACGCTGTGAAAATGACAAATGGGCAGCTTCAATAATGTTATTGTATAACTCCATCCTCAGTGGCGGTTTGTCAATGTAACATGGCCTCCATCTATCATCCATTACTCCAGATTGCCCCAATCTCTCCATCAAAACAGCTAATAATCCTTCATCCAATTAACAGACAATAACCATTTTAGTGGTGGCTGTGTGCAAGCCCAGGGTGAAAGGTCAAACATGTATAATGAAGATTAAATCCGTCACTGTGTATTCCTCTCTGCTCATCCAGCATTGCCACCTGTTAGACAGACATCTTGTAGTTCTTTCATTCAGTCCATCAGGCTTGGTCTCTCTCATTTGTGTCATCGATCCTAACAGTGAATTTGCCATTCGTGCCACTCAGCGTTTTATACATCATGACAGATATCAGCCATAGAAGTGCTTAGTAAAGCACTTCACAAATTGATTTTGTAAACCGAGACACCACGAACAATAAATTCATATCGATCTCATTTATTATGAGAATAATCAGTGACATCTTTCATTGTTTAATATGGCTTCACCGTAATATTTAGCTTGACTGGCACCTGAAAGGATACTGACCATGAGTCCTCAAACAATCCATCTGAAACACATCATGGTGTCTACATAATAAATTTGAAATGTATACAATTTGTTGAAAATTGGTGCACTTGCAAGCATATATTCACAATGCGCGCGCACACACACACACCGTCATAGTGGGGACTTTAGATTGAATTTTAAAAATAAATTCATTCTAATTTTAATGAATTTGGAGTATTCTAAATGAGTGACTATATTTTTGCATAAAACACACCCAAATCAGACTCCATATAAGGACTATCCTCAAACATATGATGCCCTCTAAAGACATACTATCACCTGAGAGCACTTGCAGCAAGATCCTCAAACAATGCCAAGTGTGCCATCTTCAAAACCAGTTCAAACACAATACAAACCATTTACAAAGACCCTTACAGACCTCTTTTTCGTGCAAAGGAACCTCAAAGCTTAGGCAACAATGCACATTTTATACATCTGATGAAATATATTTGGATACATTTATATCACAAAGTATTTATATGGCCAGAGACATATGATTTTTGTGTATATGTGGTTTCAATTGTTCCTAGATCTTTTTTTTTTTTTTTTTTTTGTAAGTGTTTTGTACACAGAAAAGCTTGTTGTCATCTGGAATCATGGATTTACCATTGTTGGGCTAGTTCATTATGGTTAATAATGAATACCATACAGATAAATTCATGTCACTTGGTGCAGGTGAGATGTCGAACTTTCTTAGGCTTTAGGCTTTAATCATGAAACTGTATAATCATTCTGCATGCCAATGTACAGAAAAGGCCAGGATGTGTTCACACAGGACCCTGAAGCTAACCATACCTCTCACAATCACATTAGCCAACTAATTCAATGAGTAAAGCTAGCACTAATGTTACGCTCTTCTGTCCTTTGCTTTATTTCTCTGTTCTTAGTCCCTTTTCCTGTTTTTTTTTTTTGTTTTTTTTTTTTGTGGCACATATCTTTCTCTCATAGCTCTCGTATCTTCATTACACCTGTGCAATTCTTTCATTTCTATTTTTTCATGACCAAATGTGAGAATGGTAATCATATTTATGCATTCAGGCTCTGAGCAGGGGTCCTGTGACATCTTTGCATGGAACACTGAGAGAGAGAGAGAGAGAGAGAGAGAGAGAGAGAGAGAGAGAGAGAGAGAGAGAGAGAGAGAGAGAGAGAGAGAGAGAGCACCCCATAGACCTCCTCTGACGGAGGGAGAGGCAAAAGCTCAAAGGTAATAAAAGAACGATCTAATAATTATGACATTTTCTGTGCGCTGGAACACCTGTGAGGGAATTGCTGAGAGGAACTAAACGCGGCTCATTTGAAGCTCCACCAAGGACAATAAGACAAAAACAGGATAATACGCATGAAAATGTAAAAGAGGAAACAGAGAGACTATTAAAAGCCCCAGGTACCGACACTAATTACCAGAAGGAACACATTAAAAATAAATGTGTCATTATGTTAACAATTAATATAATTATGTTTGTCCCTGCGGCCACTCTGTCCTGTGTATTTATGTGTGTGTTCTGTGTAAGAGTGACAGGAAACACAAAAAGAGCGTGTGTCTGTGTTTTTTTTTTTTTTTTTTCTCTTTCTCTCTCCATAGATCCATTTCCTCCAAGACACCAACATGATAAGCACATTTAAAGAATGTTAAAAAATATTGACATGCCATATCTGGCTTTTTTTGTCTCTTGATCTGTACCGTCTCCCATTTTGAGCACACGCACACACACACACACACAGCATAAGCCTGTTTTGATGAAAAACCGCAGAAGGGCGTACATTAATATCACACACGTTCAAAAGAAAATAACCATCTTTCTTATTAATATTTGCTTTGCTTCGTCGCCATATCTGTGATGAGCATATTTATGTTGATTTTCATAACACAGAATCCGACCTACTATATTTAAAGATGACATTTGCATATATTACTTAAAGCAGAATTTTCTTGCATAATCCTTGAGAGAATTTCTTAGCATTGCTCCTTAACTCTCCCTTTTCATCTGCCAAAATCTACTTTATTTGTCAATCATTTCATCACCATATTTATGATGAGCACATTTATGTTGGTTTTCATACCACAGAAACAACCGTTTAATATGCTATACATATACATACAGTACATGCTACATTATGCAAAAAAAATTTAAAAAAAAAAATTTCATAATCTCAGATATTTTCATAATTTAGGAACCTACCTACTGTTCACCGTTCATGATGAGCATATTTTTATACTATATTTTTGAAGAATTGAGTCACTCCTATTCAACATGTATATGCTCCCATTGAGCCAAATAATGAGAAAGAACAAAATTGCTTACCACAGCTTTGCAGACGACACACATATCTACTTAACCCTATTGCGTAACGATTATAGCCCCATTGACTCCCTGTGCCAATGCATTGATGAATGCATAAACTGTTGGATGTGCCAAAACTTTATTCAGTTAAACACAAACAAAACTGAAGTCATTGCGTTTGGAAACAAAGATGAAGTTCTCAAGGTGAATGCAAACCTTTACTCTAGGGGTCAAACAATGGAATCTTGCGTGTCTCAGACCTTTGTTTCAGTAGACTTTGTTAAAGGAATCATATTTTTTTTTCAGTCAGTTTAGATATAAAAGCTTGTGTCTATCCACCATTCAACATTTAATGGTGTACCTCTCTAACAACGCTGATAATTTCATCACTCATTACCAGGCAAGTGTCTGGAATTTATTGAATGCTATATCTGCTAGTGGTTTTTAATCCTGGACCTTGAGACTCCCTGCTCTGCACATTTTTGCATTTCTCCCTTATTAATGCACCCGATTCAGATCATCGGCTCATTAGGAAAGAGCTTAAAGAACTCAGCTGAGCATGTCAGACAAGAGAGAAATAAGCCCGACAGTAACTGTTTGTCATGGGGACGTGAACAATTTTCAACATTTACAGGTGCAAGTCAGTGATTTTTACAGTGATGCATCATTTTGAGATAAAATGCAATAAAGAAAACCATTTAGCGCATTTATCTTATTTTTAAGCAGGCTATTTAAATAATAAATTGTATATTATTACACTATATATATATATATATATATATATATATATATATATATATATATATATATATATATATATATATATATATATATATATATATATTTCTCATTATCCAAGCAAGTGCCATGCAAAGTAAGCTTTAAAATATATGTAACGTGATGGAATCTAATTGCAAGTTGTGTTAACTTAACATTACATTTATTTTTAAGTAACAAATGTTGAGTGAACTCAAATATTCAAGTACACATAACAAATGTTTTCTTGTTAATTTTAAGTAAAATTATTCCTAGTTGGGTTTACTTAAAAACTTATATACTTATACTTACTTATGTACTTTAAGTAAATCCAACACATATTTTTTTAGAGTGTAGAAACCAACCGCAGTATGCAAATATATAAATTCCATACATCTGCTAAATGTTGCATAATCTCAGATAACACCTGTACCAGGATACTGTGTTTAAAAATGGAATTTGCATAAAAAAAAAAAAAAAATCTTGCATTATCTCAGAGAATTTCTGCATCATTGCTCCTTTGGGCTCCCTTTACATCTGCCAGTGTTTAGTACATCATGTGTCTGCTGTTCTGAATATGAATCTGTCATCCTGTGAGAGTCTCTGTGAGTAATGTATGCGACTGTCATAAATGAAATATTCAAAGAGTATCTCCCTTGTTTGTCTCTTAAAAAGCCTCACAACAACGCTAACCGACATGAAAAAGCCGTGGGAAAAAGAGAAGAAAACGGGGATGTGTGAGGTTTTCTACGACAGCGTGCAATGTCAGATTGTTTGTTTATCACCGCTTGAATGATTTTATTAATTTATTTTTTATTCTCATCATCAAGCAACAAAGCCTGAATTCAATTACAGTATAGCTGTCAAAGTAACTACAAAGATGTTGCTGTAAATTCAGCTTACATGCATAACTGGTTTTCATTTGTAAAGCTTTTAATGTTGTTGAATTGTTTTGACTCCTGACCATAACTGTTTACTCTGTGATTTTGAGGTTAAACCATCAGCTTTGATTATAGTGACAGTCGAAAACCTTCAAAAAACCTTTGTTGATGCACACATGAAGACAGCACGTTCGAGTCCTTTGTGAATGGCTGTATTCCAATGTTCATGAGACATTGGCAGAGAGACAGTCATTTCATGACTAGAAGATTTCATGTTCTTCAGAAAGGATCAGCTGTTTCAACGCATTCATCCTTTAGCGTTAAATGTGACGCTATATGACAAAACGGCGAAATACTACGCACATGACACCCGTTATCATTAATATAACACGCTGTGATGGGTAGGTTTAGGTGTGAGGTAGGTAGGGTAGTCTCATATTAACGCTAAAGGATTTATGTTGGGTTATATCAACGATAAAGGGTGCCATGTGCATAGTATTTCGCCATTTTGTCATATAGTGTCACATATATGACGCTAAAGGATGAGAACGGGCTGGCTGTTTACATCTAGAACATTCAGGGTTTTTTTGTTTTGTTTTTTTATGCTGTGCTTAAAACTTTCTCACAACTTCATTTAGTCGGGCTGCAAATTGTATCTTATAATCAGGGGTGCACATAACTTTTTTGGCCTGGTTCTGAGGCTGTGTGAGCACATAACTGCCCACGAGTCCTGATTTTTGCCTCTTCTTTCGTGTTCAAAATCATTCGAATGTGTAAATTGGCAAGTCAAAATGCATCCAAATGGTAAACTTTCACTCTATGATGGTTAGCTATGAATCACATGCGCACCTGTGCACCAGTTATGTGCACCCCGACTTTTAATCACATAATTTTTTTTTTTTTTTTTTTTTTTTTTTTTTACAAAATATTCTTGGTACATTTGAGTTTTCCAGAAACTCAAGGTTTACATTCATCCACTCATTGAAATTAAAAGGTTGCTGTAATGCAAATATCATTATGAATTAATAGCATGCTTTCACAATAGACAAATTATATCTAATATCTATATAATTAAATATAGATAGTAGTTGGAAACTCAAAGCGCCAAGAATATTTATCTTTTTTTTTTTTTTTTTTAATCACCGTATTTGTGTTGTTTTCCAGATAAGACACCAGCATTGTCTGCTAGTATTTTCTGCTCATCTTTTGAGGGTGACAAATTAAGTCAATGACTATGAAATTAATTTGTAAGACAGCGGCACTATCGTTTCATTTATGCACACATAGGGAATAGGGGAGGAAAAGAAACGGATAGTTGCCATGCAAACAATCATTTGGCGCTGGCTTGTTGAAGTAGAATAAAGGGAAATGAAATGAAATGTGCCATAGCAAACCAAAGCCTGAATGATAACAGAGGTATATAAAAATACTTGAGAATGAGAAGAAAAATATTAGGAAATTAGATGAGGGTTTTGAAAGTTGGCCCATCAGGATTGCAGTTTTTTCAAGCTTGTATGTGGTTGTGCTTCAATGGGTAAAACAATGCAAAAACAATTAGAGCTTCGTCTGGTGAGAGTGAAGAAGCATCTTTTATCTTTCAGCATTACAGACTGTCACTCAGAAGTGCTGTAGATGTTATGAATGCCATAATAAGACTTCCTTATTCTTTCAAACAGTTTGAAAATTTCACCCGTTCCCTTGTAAGGGCTTGATAAATGTTTCACTCGCCGCTTTATTTGAAGTGTAAAACAAAGTCTGACCTCGATGGAGTTCTCTCATAAAATTTGAAAATGAAACCAGACATACACAGAGGCCCTGTGTATATACTGAGACACTGCCTGATGTTTATTGTATTGAAATGTATGTGCAAAAACCCTTTTTTATTGTATTTATAGTTTCTAAAAAGCAATTATAAGTTTCTTAATTCATAAACTATTTATTACATATAATTTGTGTAGAAAAAAGTTCTCTGGGCACTTGATTCTATCTCACCACTGAGTTCCTATTTTGCATAGTGTGATAATTATGGCTTCACTGACTAAATTATACAGTTCTTGATGAGGCAAACAAAGACAAATCTGTTCTCTGATATGAAGGCAAGTGAAAAATATATTTCTCTGTGCTCATTTCAGAGTTATGTGTTCTCCTTGAGCTGTTATTTAATCAAGTATATCCACAGCAGAAATTTATGTTTTGTCTGTGATTATTTTGAGAACATTTTGCATTTAAACAAATCCCTGGTGATCAGCAGATCTTCTTCTGAGCATCATATCAAACTCATTTCACTCCATCTCACTTTGCTTCATTAGGTTTCTAATAAAGACAGCTGCATACAAAAGAAAATGTGACTCTTGCTTTTTTTTGTATGTCTGTCTGTTTATATTTCCACACAACTCAGATATGCCCACCCCTCATGACCCAATAACCTGCTTGAATCACAATTGTGTGTTTTTTCCAATGTAAACTGGTTTGAAATGATTATTTTACTGGTATAGAGACCACTGAATTCTGAGATTGACCAATCAATATCAAGTCTTCTAGAAAGACCTGTCATAAACTGAAGAAATATCAAAGTTGTATTCTTTAAAATACTTATGAGAGGTAATTACAAGTAACCACTGTCATAGTAACCTGCTCGCTAATGCAATCATCCTTTGAGTTTCTGGTCTCTGTGTTAAACACCATCTCAAATTAGCATCTCAACAGAAGTTGCTATTTCCACTCCAGTGAGCTCTGTTTATTCCTATCAGTTACTAATTAAATCAGATGTGGTGGGACTTGTGCACCACTTGTATCATGCCGTACGCGATAGGATGGATTACGGCCTTACTTAATGCAAGCGGGCACAATACGCTTATTCACTGGTGCACGACCGGGGACTTTACATCACATAATCAAATAATCAAGTCCCAAAACTAATTACAGTACAGCTATGCATCTTCATTCATGGAGGACTGCCTTCACACTCTATGGCGTACGCCGTGATCCATGCAAGAATTTTTATTCATTTTTTTTTCTCTCTCTCTGTATATTTTAGCTTCACTGGTTGCAGATTCCCAGAAGGCTTTGATGCCATTATGGCATAAGGGCTATCAGGACGCACATGAACATTCTGTTCATCTCTTCATAATGCATTACATTGCTGGCTCAGTATTTAACCTATATAACATGCACATTATGGTGAAAACTTTCCATTTCCACAGCTTGCTATAATGCACTAGGTGATTTCAGGTTTTCCTATGAGGACATTTGACAACGTAGGCAAACCTAACCCATTCAGAAGGGATTTCTGACACACTTTCACTGTAAATGAAGTTACAAACCGAAAGTTGAGGAGGAGCATGTTCATCTAATCCTGTGATTCACAACACAGGGGTTTACAAGGCACTTAACTCACTCCTGTGATATGTGTATCCCACCACCAATGACTTCCGACTATTAATGTCAGATATGCAAACCTAAAACGAAATACAAGATAAACAAGTTGAAAGCATCCATGGCAAAAAAAAAAAAAAAAAGACCCTACAATTCCCAGCATCCCTCCTGGCTCTCGCTTGCATTCAGCCATCACCGCACCTGCCACTTATCATCACTTCATCAAGTCCCGTATCTTCCCAATCATCACTTCATCAAGTCCCGTATCTTCCCAAACTGCTATAATATTCTGAGCTGCCTGTTTGTTTGTTTTTTTTTTTTGCCATCTGCTGAAATCTACCCTTATTTCGCTAACCATCTGATGACCCATAACCAATACAAACAATTTATATATAAAAAAAATGTTGTTCTTTTGATCAAAGTATCCTGAATGTTTATGATGGTATAATTCACAAAAAAATAATAAGCTGTGCAACTGGTTTTAGATTTCCTTAAATCAAAGGGAATAAAATACAATTTTAAAATAGAAGAGTTATTAGGCCTATATTTTAGATCAAAGCTGCATAAGGGACTTATTTCAATAACCTCACGAACCCCAAACTTTTGAACAGTGGTGTAGAAATTAACTTATGTCTTAATCTATCACATTACCTTTGTCAGCCCTTAGAAAACACATTTTGTAAAATCAAATTGTGTCAAATTTTCTGTGGATGCTCATGCACCCTCTTACATGGGGTCCCCAAACACCATTTTAAAAACTCCAGGCTCAGAATGCTAAGTTATGTTTATTACATTTCTATCAGTTGTATAGTATGTCTTAATATTCTATAGTATATAAAAAATAGACATGAACAGCCTGTTCTCACGTAAATGCGTCTCTATAACACGCATCGAGTTTTATCGTGTAATTTATACGCGAAAATGAGTTTTTACGTGCATATGAGACGCAGTTTTTCGCGTGCAATTGATACGCAGTTCATTTGCGTATAATACACACGAACCCCACACCACTAATTCTAGCCAAACGTACAATACACACGCACCCAACCCCACACCTAAACTTAACCTAACCAACCAATGCGTATCATATGCACGTAAAAACTCACTTTAGCGTATATATTACACAACAATACACATTGTCGCATAAAGACGCATTTAGTGTGATCGGGTTGACATGAATTAGAAAAGGTATAGTTGTAAAATAATGAGAATTATTATTAAAGGGACAATGTGTTCTTTATGTATTTTATTATTTAAAATCAATATATTTATTTGTAAATATGTCCTCAACTGTGGACAAATACATCTGCCAATTATCTGACTTATCCTCGTAAATGAAGAATTTATTTATCTTTACATGGGACGGGTAGGTCCATGGAGGCTCCACCATCTTGAAAAACTATAATAGCAGAGAGGGACAAAAAGTACTAGGCCAACGCCTTTCCACAATGCGTTTTCGTTCAGAGCCAGCGTGACGTAACTAAAAGCAGCAGAAACGGAGGAGCAGAGCAGTGAGAGGCGCTTGTCAGTTGTCACTGCCCCGGCAAGTTTAAAAGTCTGCGTTGCGAATCCTTGTTGCCAGAAAAGTCCAAACTAGTTCGTAAAAGGATACGTGACCAGAGATTACAAAAAAAAAAAAAAAAAACACGAGTTAATGTCGGGATAGCTTTTTCCAGGTGGATAGAGCTAATGCAGGAGAAAGATTTCAAAAGAGACGCTGAAGTCCTGCTTTCTTCTCGACTGGTAAGTCAATATTACAGTCTTAATTACAGGTTTGTTTGTTTTTTATTGGGTTCTTTTTTATTGTTTGGTTGTGTACTTTATTTTATAGACCGATGAACATTTATAGTTAACAGTTGATGATGTTGATTAAAAATAGTTGATTAAAAGTTAATGATGCTATCTAAAGAAAGCACATACTTCAGATAATATAATGAATAAGGAAGGCATAACTTACAATTACAATAGTTCATGTTTTTCACAGTGAGTAATTCATACTATATTACCCAAATAAATACTCAACAAAGTGCTATTAGAAAACATCCTGCCATTGCTTTTTGGTACATAATGGCTACCGTAGATGCAACACACATTCAAAAAAGCGAGGTGCTGGAGAGCCGTGAATGAATGCAAAATACATTTTCACCGCTAGATGGGAGAACATTGTCCGTTTAATGTGAAATTCTGATAATTCGTCAGAATATGAGATTGGGAGTGAAGCGGACAGCAGTCTTGCTTTGTGAAGACTCTAATGAACAGCGCTCCCCAACTGAGTAACAGTAATCTGTTCTGACTCGCTCCTCTCTCTCACACTGTTACGCTGATACAGCTCAAGGGACGCAAACCTGCAACAGCTGCTCATCACAGGCATAACTAAACAGCAGAAAGGTCAACATTAATCTAAGTCCGCTTTTTACAAACTGCTAGAACATCTTCCATTTAGATACTTTACCCCGAATCCCTTCAGGGCAACTTGGACATGAGATGATCCGTCTCCTCCAACTGCTGGATAACACTTGACACAAGCTTCAAGGGAGCTGTGGGTTTACAGAAACGTCTTTCTTCTTTTACAGACAGATATCTGGAGGTATCAGGTTTCTTAGAGAGTTATAGCAGTGGATCTCTGGTAGACCGTCTTTTACATGCCACTTTCAACAGATGAAATTACAGTTTAAAAACAGAGACTCGCTGGTGACACTTCTGGGTCAAATTGAGCTGAAAATGAATAAAAGTGCTATGTGAGATGTTGAAACACCCCTTTACCAATAGATTGGTGGCTTCTTGTAGATTTCTGTAATTTCCAGTGGGTTACATTATTATTATTTTTTTCTAGTTTTAAATTCCACAATTGTCAGAGTTGTGTTTCATTATATGATTGAGAGTGTTATTTTTTTACACATCCAGCATGTACAGGATACAGAATAAAGTTGAAACGTTTTGTAAATTGGTATTCCTTTTCTATTCCTCACTATAAACTATATTAATCACTTTATAATTATTTATAAACAATAAAAAATGGATAGCCTAATGCTTAACACTATATTATTGCAAATTGATGCTTGTTTGAAGAACCCAGCAACATGGTTGGTGAAGGATTATTAGGAACACCATACTAATACTGTGTTTGACCCCGTTTCGCCTTCAGATCTGCCTTAATTCTATGTGGCATTGATTCAACAAGGTGCTGAAAATATTCTTTAGAAATGTTGGCCCATATTGATTGGATTGTATCTTGAAGTTGATGGAGATTTGTGGGATGCACATCCAGGGCATTAAGCTCCCATTCCACCACATCCCAAAGATGCTCTATTTGGTTGAGATCTGGTTACATTAGATAGCCTAATGCTTAACACTATTACAAATTGATGCTTGTTTGAAGAACCCAGAAACATGGTTGATGAACGTCACAGTAATGTAATCTATAAAACACACAATGGCTACATGGATAAATGCCAAAGCAATTTTTCACTGTGGTCATTCAAACCATAGCAGCAGGTTACATTGTTCCCTTTTTATCTTTATAAGCCCTGCAGAAGAATGTTACTGCTAATACAAATCAGTTTTTGAACGAGATAGATAAAGGTTGCCATGGCATCTGTTGTGCGTTACCAAGGAGATTTTTATTTCACCACACTTTTTTCACCACTGAATCCTTTTAACACCCAGGTTAAGACATATTTTAACTCCGTCTCCACTGTAGTGCCAGTGATTACTTTACGTAATGTCATATAGCTGAGCTACAGGTAGTGTGGAACTGCAAACAAATGACGTCAGTCCTGTTTAAGATTAGGACTCCTCCGTCACACCTGCCAAAGAAATGACAGCAAAGACAAACGCGAGTCGAGATCACAAATGTCAGCAGCTGCTTCAAGCAGAGGAGTGGTATCCATTACACTCAGCAGAAAATAAGCAGACTTTTTCAAAACGTAAAAAGCGGACATCTTTCATATATCAGCATGAAAATTACCGCAAGAGAGGGGAAAAAATTAGAAGACTTCAACTGAATAGACCTGTTTTTCTCTTTCAGAGCTTTTTTTTTCTTCTTATGATGGAGAGTGGGGGGTCAGGAGGGTTTCTCCCTTCAAGCTTTCCTCCATTCCATCTCTTTTCTTTCCACTCTGTTTCAGAGAACCGTACTTTAAATAGCAGCCATTTGTAGCTATTCAGTCAAGAAAATAGCTGCTACATGGAGGCACATTCAAAAATGATGCACAAGAAGAAATCTTTAGTGAGAAAGAGAGACATTGCGACAAAGAGGTGAGTAAGAAAGAGAGGGAAAGTGCTAAAAGGAGCATGCGAACATACATTTGCAGTGGGCTAAAATTCATGTCAATACATTGGCTGGAGGTGACCTCCTTTGCGTTGGGCCTGTGGTTTAAACCCGCCTACCTGGAAGTAAGAGCCGAGGGAGGCTAATTGATCCAAATGCTGCAGATTACTCCGGATAAGTGTTTCAGATCAGCAGATCTTAATGGTGGGAATGAAAAGCCCGGTCCGATACGGCATGAGATGCTATTGATCACTGATCAACATGCGGGTGTGGAGACGAGATCCGGGATAAACAGTTCATTTAGAGCAGGGGGTTAGAAGTATCGAACTGCTGCGGGATGGAACAAAGGAAGAGGACGACAGACATAAAGAGAGAGTAAAACACTCACAGTGCTACTTCCTGAGGAAAAAGTCCTTAACCTGTATTGAACAAGACCAACTCTCTCCAGAGAATTTAACTACATTTAGACGCAAGCTGCCAAAAGCTTGAATGCTGCTCAACTGGTAAAACATGTGCTGGTTACACCAAGGTAATGGGTTCAATTTCCTTTTATCCAAAATGATAAAAGATTGAAGACAAATGCAAAAATTCAAGAACAGAATAATTACTGGTATTTGTTTTTTAAATTAAAAAAAAAAACAACTTTATCAGCACCTATTATGTAGACAATAAGGGAGCTCAGAAGAATTTGGCTGAAGCAAATATTATATAAGCCAAATAGATATAATATAAGCCAAATATTGGTATTTTTTTTACCAGTTATGTTGTTTTGTTTAACACTGGATTACCTAGTAATTAAAGCCAATTTACTTCTCACACTACACATTGAATTATTTTGGCCAACAGCAGCAGACTTTGTGGACCAGAGCGGATGTTTTATTCGGTCATTTCAATGTATTATTTCATCTTAACAGAGAAAAAGAGAGAGAGAGAGAGAGAGAGAGTATGTGAACATGAAGCTGGAGAAATGTTTTTTTCAACTCTCTTCCATCTGCATCAGAAGAAAAGGTTAAGGGTCCAAAATGTAATAAGGACAAAATGGCTCCCTGTTGAACTAAGAGGCAAATAATGTGATTTGCATGAGAAGTGGAGCATTACTCAACAGAGAGGCCAGAAAGGTCACTAGTTTCAACTAATATTAGAAGAGAGACTGATAGGTTTACGCTACACTTAAAATAGTTTGGAAGTTTGTTTCTCTCTGCAGTGTTTTGAATATAAAGCAATTAAGTGAATCAAATAGGTACATTTGAGAGAGATGACAGGTAGTCTGTCACACTCTTACCGGACCAGACGAGCGACACAATGAGAACAGGATGGACCGATTTGGAGAAAGGCAGACTATTCTTCATCGTTTACTGCCATCCCACTGAATCATGTGGCACGGAAGACAGCCGGTCTGCTTTGAGAGAGAGTAATAGCTGCTCTTATGTCTTCTTTTAACTGTTATGAATTTGTTCGACTGCCATTTTCTCATGGAAGCTGTCAGCTTCTCACAGAGACCTGATGATGAAGAAAAGATGAACAGCTTTCAGCTGCCAAACAGACTCAAAACAGCCAAGTTAGAATGTCAATTCTAGGATGACCACCTTTGATAAGCCTCAAACCAAGAGGGGTAGAAGGTATTGCTGTGATTTTTTTTTCCTTTTCTTTTTTGAGATTCTCACCCACTGCCAATTACAAATTACACGAATAACAACAGTATTTGTAGTCTAAAAGATGTACAGTTCAGGAGACCACAACATCTGGATATTTTTCCTTTAAGCTTGGAAATAAGCAAAGTTTAAAAAGTTTGTGAAATTTGACATTAGTATTTTAATCATGACAACATGATCTTCAGGTTTTACATAAACGTGTGGAGTTCATGCAGCTTAAGTGCTGCTGTTTTAACATGAAATTCTCAAAACGAATGTAAACGTTTTATTGGATTTTTCATTGAAATTACGCTCAATAATGTAAAACAGGAGCATTTTCACTAGATGTCACAGATTGTATGGCTCTATTCATCAATATCAGATAAAAAGTCTGACATTGTGGTAATATAGTCAGTTGTAAATTACATAAGTTATTCAACCCCCACTGCAAATCAGGTTTACTGGCAAAATTTACAGACTTTTAGCTGTTTGCAATGTACAAATCAAACAAAATAAATTGAAAATACTCAACACAACAAATGTTTACCCAAATTCTATGAAGCTACTCTTGAATTCTGCGGTCTGCAAGTTATTCAGTCCCTTCTTGGCAAGCATCTTTAGTACTTAGTATAACAGTTTTGCTGTAATGACTTGCTACAAATGAGATATAAATGAGGTATAACCAGACACCAGCTTCTGGCAGGGTTTCTGAGGAATCTTATCCCATTCCTCATGAGCAATGGCCTCCAGTTCAGTAATATTCTTGAATTGATGGTTGCATGCTGCAACCACCTTCTTCAAATCCCACCAGAGATTTTCTATGGGGTTCAGGTGACTGTGATAGAATCTTCCAGGACTTCTTGCAACCAAGCCTTGGATCGGTGTCATTTTGGAAGGTCCAAGCTTTAACTTCCTTACTGACGCCATTACGTTTTCTAGGGTTTCCTGATACTCCAAATAACCCATCTTACCTTACACAGGCTGCAGGTTTCCAGTGCCAGAGGATGCAAATCAGCCCCAGAGCATCACCGAGCCCCCAACATGTGGGCAGTGTTCTTTTCAGCATATCCTCCAGACATACCGCTGATCCATAGGGCCAAAAAGTTGCAGTTTTTGTTTCATCGCTCCACAGAGCAGAATCCCAAAACTTCTGGGTCTTATGTGTATGATTTTGACCAAATTGGAGCCTACTTTTCATCTGCTTTTGGGTCAGAAATGGTGCCTTACTGTACAAGCTGAAACCTCAGGGTCTGTTGCCACCAAGTCTTGTTGCAGGTCTTTTGCAGTCACTCAAGGTTTTTTATGAACCTGCCTTCTCAGAAATCTGGTTGCACTCGTGGATAGCTTCCTTTATTTTTGCCCACTGTACCTTTAACTTTTAACTTGCAAACTATTCTTCCAAAGGTGCCTCTAGTAAAATGTAATGCCTTCACTATCTTTTTCAATCCTGTTCGTAGTTTGTTAAGGGAGATGATATCTGCTCTTTACTTTTTGGACCATTCTTTTGACTTAGTTCAAGCACACGTGGTGCAACTAATGAAGCCCTTGATTAGTTGCATCTGGTGTGCTTGAGACTGACCTGAACTGTTTTGCAGATCTGTGCTGTTGTAAGGGATTATATTCAGAGCGTTGAATCATTTTGAGATTGTAGAAGTAATTAAAAAGAACTATTGAAAGTTGCATTTTTAGTTGAATTTGGCAAAACCACTTGAAACATTTGTTGTGTTGAGCTATATTTCAATTACGTTTGTTTGATCTGTTCATTGCAAACAGCTGAAAGTCTATGTGAACATAACATCCACACACCCACACACACACACACACCCACACAAAATAATCCTATTAAGAAAACAAAAAACAGATATATTTCACTATAGTCATACTTATTAATACCCATACACACATTTCACTATAGTGTCAGAATAATACTTTTCTGAAACTTTAATATGCTAATTATTTCGATGTTATGAATAATTTAGTTTAAATCCTCAATCCCACAACAAACTCAGTGGTGCCAGGTGCTGTCTCAGAGTTCCCTTTTCCCACAAAAAAATTGACAACCAGTGACAGTAGCTGTCAGTGCATATTCTCACTTCATTTCCTCTTTCTTTTGTTCAGAACAGGGCTAAACTCATCACTCAATGTGGCAAAAAAGCTTGATTGTCTTTCCCCATGAGAAAGAAAACTCACAAATGAAATCTTTTATCTCTCAGTTGTTCCTATTAGACAGCAACGACATTATATATAGACCAAACGGAGACATTTGATGAGGTTTATTGCTTTTTAAACTTTCCCCCTAAAAACACTCACAGTATTCTCAGTTTCTCGAATTGTGCTCAGATTTTTCTGCAACAAAACAACCAATCAATTTAATATGAAGGCAAATATAAAAAAAAAATCTAAGTCTTCAAGAGGGAATATAAACATGTATGCTGTTCATAACTGTGTAAAGCATTCTGATGTTCATAACTGTGTAAAGCATTCTGACGCTGTCGTTATCATTGTGTCGGCTGTCTTATTGACATTTGACCAATTTACACCATGACGTGGTTTGATGGAAAAATGTCTGGTGTTCAATTTCGTATTTAACTTATGACATACTTGAAACGCACTCTTGTAAAACTAAGCTAAAATGGCATGACATTGTTTGTCACACATTAAAAAGAAATTAGTTCATATTTGACAGTACCATATCAACTTTTTTGGGGGGACCTGACAGGTAACGTTGTTAGTCACTGAGACCAACCGGGACTGTTTTTTCTGTTTTGCAAGCATCATATGAAGTGACTCATTTAACACAACACTGTTTGGATTACTGCAGTTTATCAACATTTTCTGTTATGACGGATTGCAGCATTTGTTAAAACCCACAAGAGAAACCACTGGGTTACCACACCAAATGCAGTAAGAGTAGCGCATGGCCAAGTGCATTGAATCCAACATACAGTGTGTGTGGAGTGTCTCTCTGTATGATATTGGATTATGGCTGCAATAATCCCAGA
Organism: Cyprinella venusta; assembly: GCA_038021265.1. NCBI lineage: Eukaryota > Metazoa > Chordata > Actinopteri > Cypriniformes > Leuciscidae > Cyprinella > Cyprinella venusta. Next base: position 21,946,699 of record CM075867.1, read on the forward strand.
CATCCACTGGGAAACATGCTGATAGCACAGATTGGGAATTTTTTCCACTCCACACAGTGGAAATGAGGAGAATGAGCCAACCTTGTCAGCATTCCAGACCCTGATTATCGGATTCGGTTACTGGATATGGTACCCAGCTCCTTGTGCCAGAATTCCAAACCTGGAATTCTTGAAAGCGGGCTGATTTTTACAATGCCGTGGATGCATAAATGAATCAGGACAAACAAGATGAGTTGCTGTTTTTGTGTTTAGGATTAAAATAATAGCTGAATGAATAAATAAACACTCATCATGTACTAATGTTGTCTCATGTACTCAAGTACATACTAATACAACCCTCATGTTGTATTCTATACATTTCTCTTTGGACCATAAACTAAGTTGTTGTCCACACTCTTTATCAAACTATGAAAGCACAAGCAGGCCAAAAAACAAACAAACAAAACATTACAGCATCATAAATTGAGTCAATATTTGGCAAGAAAAATCCTGCATAAATCAACATGAATTCCATGTTGGCCCAGGTTGGTTTATGCTGGTTAGAGCTGGTGGACCAGCATAGTCATGCTGTTCTCAAGCAAAACAAAGGTAATGTAGCTGGTCCATCAGGTCCATCGGGTCCATTAGTGATCCCTCCCATATTCACTTGAAACCAGCAACACATGCTGGTCCCAGAATGCAAAACATACCTTTATGCTGGTGACCAGCAATGTTGGATTTTTCAGCAGGTTAGTTCTCAAATCTCAATTGTATATCAATCAGCTCACGACAAACAACCAATGGCATATGACATCTTACTTGGCATGCATTTTTCACACAGCGATACTGATCTCACTATACCTTCTTTAATATCTAATGCAATAAAAGAAACTGATGCCAGAGGGACAACTCAGATTTCAGAACTTACGCTTGACAGTTAATTATATCATTCCTTTTGCTCTGTTTAGTCGTAAACACCTCATCACTCATTTTATGAACTACAACAGCCTTACTAATTCTCAGAAAACAAACAGAAATGACAGTTCCAAAATTACATCTTGAAATGTGTATCTAGCTGTGAAGCCAAGGAAGATGACAGGTGACTGTAATTGTTTTAATTGTTATGGCTTTGTTTTCAGGTCTGATTGTTTAAAGTATATTCATATAAAGTAAAGAAATAACACTGACTAATAAAATAGTACTTGCACGAGAACAAGAATAAAGGTTAAATAATTATGTTAATTGTTTAATCAGCTCATACTTATTGATATTACAAAAGGTTAGCAAATGTTTTTGTTAATTCAGCAATGAATATGAATTTAATGTTAATATAAAGTTGCACTTTAACAAAGCAGATCAGGGGACCCCAATAGTTTATGAATGGATGTAATCATTATAATCATACATCCTTGTACTCTAACACTGCTAATTGACCTAAAATCTGCACAATTCATGGTGTTGTTTCAATTATAAGTATTGTCACGTCTCTTTTAATTATTCACAATCCCCAAAAGCAATTTCCTCTGTTCTCAAGTCTTGATGAAGTATTCAGATAAGCCTGCCTTCCACAGAACTGCAATGTCATGGAGAAAGTTGCAGAAAAAATTGAGAAAATATTTGAGATTTTAAATTTGAGAGAATATCTTATATAAACTACATATTGATGGACAGACAAAAAATAAATAGTCCCTGTTAACATCACCTGTCAGCTTTTTACTATTTGACTTCAACCCTCAGTATTCCATTTCCATCATTGTGTGATGTATGAACGGCTGTCCTGGCTTGAACCTTCAGCCAGAAGACAATATCACTGGATTCAGCTTATCTTTAAATGTTTTTACTTTCAATATCCATATTACGTATCGCAATATTTAGTGCCTCACGGTTCACAATATAACCTTCGTCATAACGAGCAGACCTTCTTTACTGTCCCAAGAGTTCAGAGAGAAATTGGGAAATATGCTTTGTGTGTTACAGCCCCCTTGACTGGATATGATATTTTGCTTTTTAATGTTGTTTGGTGTAATATTTGATCCTGAGGACCCCCCATCCCCACGAAAACGAGATGTTTCATCTCATGGGGCTGATCCTCTAATAAATGTTCATAGATAAATAAATAAAGTAGGTTGCATTTACAGATAAAGAACATAAGATAAAGTGAATGAAGGATGATAAGGCTCTCGGTTATATAGGGCACGTTATTACATTCTTAATGTCATGCAGTTATATCTCCTAAGGAAGGACTTTAGATGTTATCGTGCATATCTGGGTGGATTAAGCAAGCATGACATGTTTTGTGGTAAAGGTTCGGGGACATAGATAGCAGTTAAAATAATGCAATACTCATTCAAAATGAACATGTTGACTGAAGATCTGCTATACAAGGAATAATTAAAGTCAAAATTAAGTATGTGTTCTGAGTTTGTCACACCACAGAAAAAAATGCGTTATTAGCCACACAGCCAAATTTGAATGATAAAAAAGCTGGTAAGTACACAAAATAAGCTATCAAAATCTTGAAAAAAAATGAGCAGTATTTTAAAATTAAAAGTAAAATTACACGTCAGATTAAGTGTGCCGATTGAAGCCCTTATAGAATCACGCCAATCCATTGGCTGATGGTACGTATATTCATGTCCTCATATTATATTAGTGTGCATTATCTGATTTCATTGTGCGAAATGATTTCTAGGCGAAAAACTGACAAGAGATCAGAGACCATTCCTCCATACAGAATCTCTCCAGATCCTTCATATTCACATATCCATGTTGGTGGTTCATCTCCTCAGTTTACCTCACTCAACAGGTAAGGGAACTGGGAGGGTCATGGCAGAAGCTTCACTTTGTGCTCTGTAACATTTTTGTGTTATTTGTTTTGGATCTTTATCCTGATGGAAGATCCAACCATGGCCCATTATAAGATTTCCAGCAGAGTTTGTCTGGTTTTGATTTTTTATCTGTTGATATTTGATAGAATCCACGATGCCATGTATCTAAACAAGAAGTTCAGGACCTCCAGCAGAAAAATATGCCCACAACATTAAGATCCAATGGTATATTAAATTGTACACATGGGGTACAATTTAAACATTTTGCTTTGTTTCATCTGACCACAGAACCCTGTGCCATTTTAAGTTTCAGTCATGTCTGACAACTGAATTTGCTGGATGTTGTTTTTGGATGAGCGAGGAGCATTTTTCTTGAAACCCTCCCAAACAGTGATGTAGAGGTTATTTGAGTTATTTATTTATTTATTTTAATATATGCTTTCTGAACCCAAGACTCAACTAATATTTGCAATTCTCCATCTGTCATCCTTGAAGTGTATTTGGCCACTCAAACTTTCATCCTCACCGTCCATTAGCACAATAGACACACGTCCTCTTCCTAGCATATTGGTAACATCTTTAGTTGATTTGGGACTTTTTAATTATTGCCCTGGTGGTGGAAATGGGGATTTTCAATTCTTTAGCTATTTTCTTACAGACACTTTCTATTTTGTGATGCTCAACAATCTTTTGATGCACATGAGAACTATATTCTTTGTTTTTACTCATTGTGATGGATGATTAGTGGAATTTGGCCTTTGTATTTCCTCATATTTAAACTCCTGTGATACAAGGGATCATGGCAAGACAATTTCATGAATGGAAATGAAAGATCAAACAGATATACGGTGCAGATTTATGTTTTTACAGACAGTTTTGAGATCATACCCATACAGCAATATGCAGTATTGTCGGCCCAGATCCGGCTCACATTTGGGCAATGTGGAATCCACTTGTACCATATGTGGGCCGGATCCGGGCCGACACTATGTTGCTGTCTGTGTTTTAACCAGGGGTGCCATTAATTCTATTTCATTCTATTTGGACCAGAAGAGGCCCATCTAAACAAGCAACCATAATAAATGGGACCCATCCTGAGCTGTGCTCAGCAGGTGGGCCGTATGGCAATCCGCACCGTCTGTGACCCCGACTCTCAGTGCAAAGGGTCCATGTACCATTGATCTTGACCCCCCTCACCTCCTCGTCCTCTCTAACAACACTCTATGGGACTTAAGCGGCTCCTCAATCTTTAATGTCTGCTTAAGCCAAAAAGAATGCTAATTTCTGTGGCCTGCCACCAATTTCCTCCCTTTTTTCTTGTTTCTATGGTTCTCTGAAATTACAAATCTCATTTCCCTAAGGTCCTATTTAGATCTGCACTCTACAGCTGGGGACGATTACACATAGGAAGCCGGAGGGGGGGAAGGGTTGCATTTTGAAATCGCTCAGGAAGTTATGAAGGTGGCGGCTGTGAGATGGAGGCTATGGAGGTGGGGAGTGGCAGATCTCATTCCCAAAGGGGGGCTCTCATTCTAGGCAAGGCCTGACCTGGGGTTCCCCGACCACCTCCAGAAGTGAGAGCCGCGGCACGTCTGTGAAGATCGGCCAAAACAAGGAAGAAAGGAAAGGCGTGGGATAAAAGAGAAAAAGAAAAGGTGGCGACCACCCGCCCCAAATCTGCCTCACCTCCTGCAGTCAGCGAGGAGGCAGTGGGTCATCTTTTTTTAAAATGTTGTTATTTTGTCTGTTTCTACTTGAAACGGGAGCCATCTTACTTTGTGATGATGGTTTAGTGATATCATTATGCTCACCTCACTGGTATCATTGTATATATTATGTTATAATATGATCAATTTTTGATAAATTTTATGATATGATAACATGATAAATTTTACTTAAATATATATTTGGGGTTGTATTTTTGGAGTTAGTAAGACATTTTCATGCTTTTGAAAGAAGTCTCTTATGGGCTAGGCTTATTTAATCAAACATAGCTAAAATATTCAATAATGTGAAATATTATTACAACTTTAAATAATTACTTTATAAGTGAATATATTTTATAAATCCATTACTGCAGTCTTCATTCTGTCACATGATATGTCATGACAAACAGCACTCGTAAGAAAAGTGTCATATTTACTGTATTTTAGCAAAAGTTAGACAATTTACTCCTTAAAATATGAATTTTGTGTTCAAAGGTAAAAATAACAAAGAGCACACAGGCTTGGAACAATATGAGGGTGAGTAAATAATGACAGAATTTTCTTCTTTTGTTTGAGAGAGAGAATTATCTTTTCATGCTTTGGCTTTCAGTAATTATTCATTCACCAAAAGGGTTAACTTTATTACCAGCTTGTCCAATTAGAATATTAAGAAGCAAGTAAACCACTTCATTAATGACACCTTTTATGTTCCTGTGTGGGAAGTGCAGCAGGTGGTGTATTATGGGATATCAGTATAAAAACATCACGTGAATGAACATTGAGACAGATATAGGATTGCATTCATCTAGAGCTGAGGAGTCTTTTGTGTTTTAAGTGCCCCCTGCACCTTTAATAATTCAACGTCTGGTTTTACCTCTTCTACCCCCCATCCCGTCCCCGTCGCCCTCCGCCTTCTCTATTGCAGTATAAACGGCGTCTATCGTGTGGCACTTAGGGAAGGCGACACAAACGTGAGTCCTCCATCTCACAGTCTGCGTGAGTGTATAGTGTTAACACCATATTGGCAGTTCTTGTTTCAGCTGTCTTCTTGGCTCTCGACAGCTAACATTAATGTTCCTAGCTAGTCGACAGTTGCTCTGTTTTTTTCACACAATCGGATCTTCTCGTCTCCCGAGTCGCGGTGACTAAATTAGCCCTGGGACGCCCACTGTACGCTCTCCCGCAAGCAGAGATCAACCATCAATCACTCAACACCATTACCAACAGGTCAGCCCGAGCCATGTCCTCTACACACACGATACGATAGACCGGAGCTATTAAAATGATTGATCTATCCATCCGCACACCTCTGAGGTGGTTTTCCACCTCATTTCAATAACAGCACGCATGTTGCAGCTTATTGCGTCGCTTATATTAAAAATGCAGTCATCGCATGCACCTTAAATAAATTATACAACTTGGCACTTTAAAGCTGCGCATTTTACAGCTCTTAGAGCGTACAAATGTGCCACAACCTCTCACCTGCTGGGATCGTCATCTCCCAGTTCACAGGCTGACCTGTGAACCCAAGCTAGCATCCTCCACTGCCCGGCATTTATCAAACAGATAATTAAAGCTCATGGAGAAGCAGGTTCCTCTAGACCTCGTGGGGGCCAGGGGTGATACCATTATCCCAGGAACAGAGCTAATGGCGTGAGAGAGCTTTGTACGCTGATTCCTCCTGGACCTGGTCATTAAAACAGCCTGCCTTCATGCATTATGAATGTGTTGTGTGCTCGCTTAGGCCTTTGTTCGCTGTCTGCCTCTGAAGAGTCAAAGCGATAGTGATGGGAGAAGAAGGTGTGTGAAGACGAGAACGACTACGAGACAGCGACAGACTCAGACAAACGGGAGTGTCTGCGGAAATGGGAGGAAGGTAAGCATGAGTTAACAGTGTTGTGAAAGCTAACAAAGCTAATGTTAAAAACATCATATAGTAGGCTACAGGGAGATGGACAGATGAATGATTTTTGTGAATATGTTTACTCACATGAACGTCCATGTGATATTGCTGCAGCTGTCTGTGTTTTTAATGTGAATCAAACAACAAAAGACAAGAAAATCACTCAGTGCTCTTGCCTGGATAATTTTCTAATCTTTATATATTTCATACAGTGAAGATTGTGCAGTGTTATTTTACATTTAATTACGTGAAATCTACTGATACCGTCTTATTTATATCTACGCTCTATTGTATTTTAAGTTAGATAATTTGTTCCGTGATAAACCGTGGTACATCTGAACTGTTACACCCCTAATAGTTAGGTTATCGCGTTTGTTTTCCTTAACTCGAACTCATCAAAAACAGCAATGCGGTGTTATAACAGCTATAAGAAAAACTACATTGTTATGAAAGATATCTGAACTACTGCATTGCAGCTAAACAAATCTAGTTAAACTAGTAGAGCTGCTATTTTTAGTTAGGAACTCCAGTTATGAACCATGAAATTCTGTCTGCAGCATCCAGGAAGGAATTACGAGCAGCTTTATTTACTGAAAAACAGTTTAGATGAGGTGTGAGAAGCACTCGTGCCCCCAGTAAATGAGATCGATGGCCCAATCAAACCAAATTATGGGGCTTCTGGGAGGAAGAACGCTCACACATAACCATTTCCAGCCTCAACCCTCCAAATCCCCCCCTTTTATTAATAACAACACAGAGCTGATCTTAGGTCAGCTTTACAGCTTGTAATAGCCTCATAACATCGGTGCAACGCTCAAAATGCTCCCCCACTGAAATGAGATAGAGGCCTTATTACATTAGTTCCTGCCGTGTGGGGAATAACACGTGTCCGCCAGTTAAATTTGCTGCGGTGGCAGCGGCACAACGGTTTAATGGGGATGCGGTGTTGTTTTGTGCAGATACACCGAGGCACTATTGTTTCCATGACAATCAGTTATCTGTAAATGCAGCACAATTTAATTTGTGATTTTAATGGCCGGCAACGGCATAGACAATCACTAAAGTCAAAGGAAAAGGCCGTGAAGACGTACGCATAGTCTCTCTCTCTCTCTCTCTCCTCCTCTCACAGTAATGAAATCAGATCTCCTGCGCACTTCAACTGTTTTGAAAATGACTCCGTAGAGGACAACACAAACGTTTCCACGAGTTGCGTGAAATCAGAGATAGATGGAATCACTTAGTGCTGGCATTCACAATTCGCCACTTTAGTAGGAAGATAAATGGTCTGTGTTGTGTGGGATCTGTCCACCTTAGCTAAATTCCCTTGCTCTCTTCTCGCTTTTGTTTCTCTTCTGCTCTGTTCTGCTGACGTATGCAGAACACAACAAACTCCACATGAAAAGGGGGAAAAATTGAGGCTAATTTCCATTAAAGGATGACAGTTTTAACAGCAAATGAACATGCGAGACTGCCGATAACGTCTCGCGCTAATGAACAGACTCAGCGTTTTCTTTTCCTTTTTGGGGGGAGGGGGGTTGGTTGACTGGCAATTACCAACACATAGTTTTCTTTCCTCTCTCTTTCTCACATTCTCTCCTCCCAGAGGAAGTTGTTTTCCTTCCGCTACTCCAATTTGTTCCTGTGACTTTTGAACTTTGACTGGGAGGAGACAATTTATCAAATCGTAACCGTAACAAAAAATGTAATGAATTTAAGGTTTAAGAAAATCTGAAAATATAAAACAAAGAGGGAGTTCCTAAATGTTTCAGATAAAAATGAAAACATTTACAAATTCTAAAAGTTAGCATAGCAAAAAAAAATAAAAATAATAATAATAATAATAATAATAATAATAATAGTATTATTACATTATTATTACATTTTTATCGTGTAATAGGGACATACTAGTGCTGGGTGATTAATCAAATTCTATTTTCAGTTACAATTCTTGATTTTAACAGTTATAAAAACAAGATAGTCAAGATAAAACTATATCACTCTCATTTTGTATTGTGTTATAAAGCCAGTGCCTCCTTTCCTTAACAGTGGTGCACGTTTGCCCGTCATTAAAAGCCAAAATAGACTCACTGGGAAAAAAAGTGCCTCAGCCTACATTTTTGCCAAACTCTAAAACTGTACCTAAACTTACAGTACAGTTAACTGAAATTATCAGTTAGTGGCAACATAACCCAACAACTTTTATGTCTTTTCACACATTCACACACTCCTTAACTCAATCTGCTCGCAATCATACAATTCTCTATAAGGCACATCTGATTGGTTCCAGCTGTATCAATAGCAAATGAGATTGCTGTTCAAATAATTGGTCAGTATTTTACGTAGTTACAGCACACTTTCAGACACACCCCCCAGCTCTGCCTGGAGATCGGCAATGGGTAATTCATGTATGCTATATTGTACAACAGCAGCATATTTTACATACTCAAAGCAATGTGTATGTATTGGCAGTAGCAATAACACCTGCCATATCAACATATCAGCAATAACTGCATCAGCATTGTCATATCCATTACCATACCGTACCAACACTTTTAGAGTTGTCATGCCAGAAATACATTTAAATTTCAAAGAAATCTCAAAGACTTTGTCATGACAGAGTCTTGTTCTGGAAGATCATTTTAGTGAAAATAGGTACAGCCATATGTTGTTAGGTGGATGACAGTTGAACCCAAATGCAGACAGTGTGCTTAAGGTTTATTATAACAGAAAACAGGGGAAAACAAAACCCACGAGGGAGAAAAACAGAGACAAAACACACGGGCGATAACTAAACTAGAAAACACTTGACAAGACTATTATCTAACAGCAAACACAAGTACAAGACGTTCTTCAAAGACAATGTATTCACGGGTAGATATTCACAAAGAAAACCATGCAATGAGAAACAATGAACCGACACAAGACAGCAAACACAAGGGGATTTTATAGGGGACACTGATGACGAGGACAGGTGAAACTGAGTAGACAATAATGACAAGACGAGGATAACAAGGGGGCGGAGTTACCACAACGAGATACCACAAGCACATGGCCCAAACAACAAATCTTGCGCAAAAAAAAACATGATTTTGTCATGATCCTTCCTCACGTCTAGGGAAAATCAAGAACACTAAGGTAGAATCATGACAAATGTGTCATACAACAAAAACTAAACATTTGAAATGGGATTAGTAGTCACATTACCCTCAAAAATATCTATGACATCTTCTATCAAATGGTTACTGTGGACATAGATGTTAATACGATCTAAACGGCAATCACCCTATCAAAGTGATCTACAAAATACATATTGTCAAATAGATGAACAATTATTAGCTCGATATACTGTACATTTGCTTAGACTGCTCCATATGTTCATACAGGCTGATCAAAGATGGGCTGCTGGAGTTCCTAAATGATTATAAACATAGCAACCTCAATTAACCCTCGATCAGTCCTCGGCTTCTTTCTCTCCCTTGTGATATCATTCCATCTCGTCTAGCCAAAGTTTTGACAGCTCAGTTCGAAACCATCAGCATTACAGATATCAGATTCCTGCTGATTGGAGGGGGATTTCTTGTTTGCGGTTCTGAGTCATGTACTGAGGCAGTTCTCAACCCATTCTCACAGCGCTCTAAAGTTGGAGATAAAGCATCTGCACCCTGTCACAGCTTGTCGCTGTCGTACTATTGTTTTTTGAGTCAATGTGAGTTCTCTAAATAAAAGCTGTCAAGCTTTATCTTCTGTTAAGAGTGTGATGTGGTTTGGTGTTGAAAAATGGAAATTACACAGAACACACATATTTATTTAATGTTAACTTAGGTCTTGTCCACACGGAGGTATTTTTATAAACGTGACTTTTTTTTACGTTGTTCGGCTGTTCATCCACACGGAAACTGAAAACGAACATTTCTGAAAACCCCTGCCAGGCTGAGGAATTTAAGAAACGCCTGTTACAGTGTTGTCGTGTAGACAGAAAAACTGTGACATCAGTAACGCTGCGCCGGTATCCTCCTACCAGAACCTGTAATATTTTTTTTGTTAGGCCTCTGATTGGCTAACGTGTCTTTACGGTTAGGGTTATATTGCCGCCTGCTGGTGTGGCATGCTCTTGATAGCGCTTGTGTTTTTGTTTGGACGGGATTTTTTTTAAACACAAAAAAACAGCTGGATAAAGAATAAATATATATATATATATATATATATATATATATATATATATATATAATGTTTACATAGATTATATTGAGATGACTATCTGTCCATGAGAATCACTGGCCTTTAAAATTACATAATTATATTAGATTTAATCTGATAGATAACAAAATTTGTTTAAACACATTTGGAGCAAATACTGTGGGGACCTGCTTGTCAGCATTAGAAATAATCCACCCAAAGTAACAGATTGCTGCAGACAGAAGTCGCTGGTCTCTCTCTCTCCTCTCTATCCACAGAGAGGCAACAAACCAATGATTGGTTCTCAGGGGACGGATGGAGTGGAACGCGTCCCAGCCGGCACACTGACCTGATTATCATTGTCAGATCTCTTCCTCGACTCTGGGACTGAGTCTGTCTCTCCCTAGATCTGTCACTTGTTCATGTCTGTGCTCACTCATCCTCTTTCCTCCTGAAATAGAGTAATACCCGATACTCCTGCTCCCGCTCCCGTTGACTATTTGTGTGTTTTACTTGTGGTAGAAGCTATATATATACCCTGCATCCATGATAGAGATTATCTGAGACAGAATCAAGATATTGAGAGTTCATTAAATGACGTTGAAAAGAAGCTTCCAAAACCACCTCCATCGCCTCTCTCTCCTTACACACACACACACACACACACACACACACACACACACCAAATCCATTCTCTGTGGGGTCAGACTCATGCTGTCAGCAGCCCCATCAGTTGAGCAACATCCCTTTGAAAAATTGTCTCGCTGATTTTTCTATTTACGAGCTGGCTGTGGAACAGGATTTATCCCGTAATTACACCACTGTCACTGACAATTTCCATACAAATCATCAGGAAAAATTGAAAACGGACCCAAAACTCTGTAAGGCAACATTTCCACTCTATGAGAATCTTGCCAAACATCTCCTTCACTGCTTTTCAGCGAAACAGCAGGGGAGGATGTCCAAAGAAAAAGATGCATAAACGTCTTTCAAAGTTAACAGGAGAAACGATGAAGTATTTGGATGTTTGAAATGATCCAGTTAATGAGGAAAATCAGCGATTCTTGGCAATTGAGGACTTGCATATAATGATATAGCGGGTAGTTTTTATTGATTGCACATGAAAAACAGATGGAAATGCATATTTACAGCCGTACTGCCATGCGTTAACCCTGTATGTGTATCTATAACTTTCACATAGATGTGACTTTTTCCAGAATTCCCTGAAATTAGGTGATCATGTTAACTGCCTGTTTCCACATTGCCTTTCAAATAAATACATAAATACATTTATAAATAAATAGAGTTAGAGTTATAGTTATTTGTCAATAGAATAATCATTAAAAATAATAATATATGTGGGGGCACTGTGTATAATTATTTTAGATATATAAACACACACACACACACACACACACACACACACACATTGTATATATTTAAGAAATGTTTTCATGTATATTCTGTATATAGATTTATATATAATTTATATTATATATAAATATAAATTATTTATATATAAATTATATTTTTTTCCTAAATATACATGCATGTGTGTTTATATATATATATATATATATATATATATATATATATATATATATATATATATACACAAAATAATTATACACAGTGCACCCACATATATTATGTAAACACAAACTTTTATTTTGGATGCGATTAATCGCAATTAATCGTTTTGACAGCCCTAATATATATATATACTGACTGCAAACTTTGGAATACTGCAAACTTTGGAATAGTATCCTAGTGTTTATATGAGTTTTGTGTGTTTTTATATTTAAACCAATTTGATCATGCAAAATGTGGCTACCAACCACCAATTAGAGGTACAGTAATATACATTCTTCCAACTTTCAACAAAATCAGTGCAGAAAAAGTCATTTCGGTTCTGGCTATGTTCAGTCAATAGTCTAAAATACATTTTTAAAGAAAACAATGGCTAAAGTCAGAATTTTACTCCTCAATATTCTCTACTTGAAATGTTTTATTTTGCCTTACATTATATCTGTGTTTGTTTATACTATGCGGTCATGCATAAAGGCCTGATTCTTAATCCTAATAAGATCGTGATCTCTGACTGCTCCCTCACATTCCTGCTTTTATTCAATTACATCCCTCTCATCTGTGTTTTTATCACTCCTCCCTTCTCTGTGTTTTCTGTTTTTCTCGCTGCCCCTCTCCTGCTCTATTACTCGTAAACGGATTTGTTCCTCTCAAGCAGACTCGTTTCTGTACCCTATATAATCTCTTTTGTTCCATTCCCCCATAACCTATATAGTCCAGTGCTGTGATATATGTGCCAGGATGAGATCTACACACAGTCAGGGCTCAAATGCTTTATATAATGCTGATGTGCCTCAGTGTCATGTTTTGTGACAGGTTCAGACAATAAAAGCAGATAAAGAGAGCAGTGAAAACTATTGGCAAACCTGCAACTTGTAACATTATACAAAGAGACTAGCCAATCAAAAAAACGTATGTCTCCATAGAAGTCCTAAAGGTACAATAGAAAAGTCTCAAAGTTCAGAGAGAGAGAGGCAATTGGTGAAAAACTAAATGATGACTGTTTTCGCTGGCAAGAAACCTTGACAAGTGGACCTCAAGGAAGAAATTTAAAATGATATGACCCTTAAAATCAAAGCCTTGTATTGTGTAGTTGGTAAAAGTGAGAATGTGAAGTGTAAGGGAACGTGGGTGAAATGAATGTGGCGCCTTCATTAACCACATTAAACTTTGCTCTCACTTTGTATTAGTGCTTTTTGCATAACTGTCACAGCATGGTGACAAGATAGCTTGAACTAAGAAGAAAAGTAAGCCTAGCAGATGGCTCGAATTAACACAACAGCTCTATGACTCTATGGTGAATATTATGTGATAGATGTGATATCCAAAGGAGACCTGGCATACTTAAAAGATAATACAATTTTGCAAATAAATTACTGAGGTGGAAAATGTTAGTGAAGAATAGAGGCAATGTTAGCATGTTTAAATGAACATAAAAACGCAATCACATACAAAAACAATTTCTGAAAGATCATGTGAAACTGAAGACAAGCAATATTTCAAAACAAGAAAACAGTAATATTTCAAAATTTTCAGTGTTTTTGATCAAATTAATGCATCCTTGTGAGCATAAGAGACTTTCTTTTAAAATTAGCATTCTATTTTTTTACATCCTTAGATGTTTGATAATTTTTAAAAACTGCATTTATTTACATTATTACAACATCTATTTATGAATTTAAAAGCCACATTTTAGTCTCTCAAATAATGGATCCTGTCTAACACTGACAAGTATAACAGTTATCTTTCATATCAAACTATTGACAGAAAAGATGAGCTTGTCTGCGACATCTCGATGTCTTATCAGACGCAGAATTAAACAAATCCCGGCTGATTGAGCCATTTTGCTGAAACAATGGCTCCATTATGCATCATGTCACAGTAGCATCATCTAGACAAACCCCACATGTTACAGCAGATGGGTACCATTAATCTCCACTGAGAAAGAGAGAAAGCACATTTCGAGGGCACCAGAAAATGAAGAGGGAGAGAGATGAGAAACTCTACTCGTGCCTGACATTTAGCAGATTTCATAAAACAGATCTTTCTGAGACTTGACCTTTGTGTATGTTGAGATGTGAGCAGTTGTACTGTTAAAAAGCTAAGTATCCACTGTTAAGATCCATTCACACCAAAAAGAATGCCTTTTCTAGAAATGAGATTGGTCTGATTTCGCTTGGTGTGAATAGACCACAGAGCCCAATTAAGTCATGTACTGAATAAATTAAATTGATAAAACATCCTTGTGCGAAATATCTTTGGACAACACTGTTTAAAGGTCATATTTTGAGTCTGCAAACATGTCCAATTGTCACTTTGACTCATGTCTGAGTTCAGGACTGCATAAGATGGCGTGACAGCTCATGATTAAATCTATCCTTTCTTATTACATACTTGCTGAATGGCGGTGACACAGATAATCAACCTCAACCATTGTGAAAATAGTGCTTTGCATTGCACTGTGCAGCCATGAATGCATAAGATGACTGTAGTTGTATGGTGTGCATGATTAAAACAGACCAACAAAGGAAAGATTAATTGAGAAATACGGTTCAATCAATAGCACAGATGGCCTTTGCATTGCTAATATAATGTATTGCTGAAGAATCAGCAAATGAAAATGGATGTTGCATGGTGTAAATGGTTTGAATATACCCTGTGTGTTAGTTGGTCTATCCCAAAGTTGTACTTATTTTACTGTGATGGCGGACACTTGATTTCTGCCTTACACTGGGGATGTTGAGTGCTTGAATCTGATTGGTTGACGAACGTTCTAAGGTGTGCAATTATTTTCAGGGAAATGCACGGCTAAAGTAGTTACAGGCAGGTCTTGATCACTTCGCCAAATTATTTCAATTATTAGGTCCTTACAGCCTACAACAGCAAAAGGACCCACAACAACATTGACCAAGCAAATAAATATAGTAAACAATATAAAAATGACACATTATTTCCATGTTTTTTTTGTCACAAAATCTTGTTTTATGTACGGAAAGCACACTATTTCTCCAGCTCTCTCTCTCTCCTACTCATAATTCAATAATGGCACTGTTCTTGGAGGAGATACACTTACTGTAGAGACACTTCCTAACATTGTCGAGAGACGCACATCTCTCTCTATATAACTGCATTACTCTGATATCAGTTGCTCAAGTCTCCGTTTCTAGTTCTAAAATGGCATTTTGGAATTAGCAACAGAGGCTTGAGAAGAAATCCGTAAGAAATGAATCATACCTCATACCATTACAAAGACACAAACCTGACAAATGTCTTAAAACATTCTTGTGATGATGTATTTTATGGTGTGGTAACCATAGTATAAATGGAATAAATGACTGTCGAAATATCGAAAAATAATGCACACGCGAGGTTTAACTGCATTACCACCTCGGATAGGAGAGCACTGCTGCCTTGACACACTGAAATAAAAAAAAAAAAAACATAAATAATACAAATAAATAAATAAATAAAACATTTAAAAAAGTGATTTGCTGTAAAATACAAAAATATATATTTTAGAAGAATTTTACAGCACTTTACAATGATTTCTGAAGGATTGTGTGTGACACTGAAAACTTGAATAATTGCAGTTGAAAATTCAGTTAAAAAAATAAAAATTTTTTATCACAGGAATGAATTATACTTTAAAATATATTACAATAGAGCATTGGTGAGAATAAGAGACTTTTTTATTTTATTACAAAACTCTTACCGACCCCAAACTTTTGAATGGCACTATTAGTTGCAAAGCCAGATTTTTAACTACTGGCTTTCAATCTTGTGTACTTTGGAGTTCATAGCGTGGTAACGCTTCCTTTTACAGTACATTACTTACAGGGTACTTACAGTGTACTTAAGTACTGCTAATATAAGGTAAGTACATGGAACAGGGGTAGATTTAGGGGTAGGTTCAGGGTTAGTACTAGTTATTACCCAGTAATTGTAGTTACTAAAATAAGTATATTTACATGGGTAACTGGGCTGTAAAAGGAAGCGTTACCCAGTGTTTTAGTGTAAAGTAACACTATTGTATTGTTACTTAACGCAGAAGTCAAGGGACCATTAGCTTTTCACAAAGCAACGCTGTGTCACTGAGTTCTAGTGTCTATTTGCTTTTGCGCCCTGCATGCTCTCTGTGATGTTTCACTCAAAGTCTGGTTCACATTAAAATACTCTTCTAAGTAATGCGGAGCAGCTTCAGTGAAATTGAATTAATTACCTGATGAATTTAATAATGATTCTGTCCCCTTCTCTTTCAGATTAATCTAAGATAACAGAAGGGTTTTGGGTTTCAGGGCAAGACCTTCTGAGACTCAGAACATGAACAAACCTTTCAGATTAATGTTGTCTTGCTTGGAATCAGTCCTAAAACAACATGTAAGTAACAGATACCATAAAGAAAACTCATAGTAGAGTTTTTAAAGCTGCGTTTATGTTTTTTGACATTGAGGTGAACACAAAATGGGATTAAACCTTTCTTTCTGATGAATATCATTGTAGAAAACAGTGCTGCAATAAAAGTTTTTGCCATGAAATGATACCATTGTAATAATTAGAATGCTGTTCAAGGGTGGATATTTATGTGGATATGGTGTATAACTACCACACACAATGGCAAAAGATAACAAAATATTAATAAATATTATTATTCTTATTATTTTGAACAGCAGAGGTAGGGATTTTACAGAAAGCATGAGAGGGAATCAGACAGTCCTGTGAGCTGAAGTGCTCTACTCGAGAGCCTCACAATGGCGGCCCACCCTTGCCTGTGCACTGAGAAGGTTGTTTCCTGGGCAACAGTGAGCTGAGAGCAGGGCATCGGTCTCTGAAGTGTGTATGAAGAGCTGTGGACCCAAGCCAATAGTTCATCTCAGGAACAGAAACACTGATGGAGTCACACTAACACACACGCCCGCAGATACACACAGGATTAGAGGTATGTTGCCATTTCAAAGACTGAAAATTTACTTCTGCATGCAAAATACATCACAGAGTCTAAAACAATGTGGAACACTGAGGGTGGGTAGACTTAAATATTGAAAATATTGTTTAAGCCACTTGCTAAGTCCCTTGAGTGAGCTAATGCAACAATTCTTGAATGCTGAAACTTAACTCCATCCGATTTTGTAAAATTAAATATTTTTTTACTGACAATTTGAATCAATTTAATGCATCCTTGAGTAATACCATTATTCATTTATTTACACTATTAGCTGGATTTCATGGGAAAATAATATCTATGGTTACTGTTTGATATGCTTTATAAATTACTTTGCAAATAACAGTAAGTAAACTCGGCACTAAATATTGTAAGGTACAAAAGTGACATTTTAGATGTCATATTGCTAGTTAGCAATTGCATTTTAATCAGTTTTGTATTTGAGTTCACAGTTTATTTTAACCTCTCTAAAACTAATTTCCAATGTTTCCACCATCTACAGTTAAATTAAAGTCGGTGAAAAAAAGGTTTTTCTAAATACTTCCATGACTTTGTTCAAAGACAAGCAGATATGCTGAAAAACAACACGTCTGAATGTTTACACAAAACAATCAATGTCCCGACCTTCAAATCATTATTCAGGACCCATCTGATGTATTCTCTTTCTTTTAGAGATCTTTACATTTCATTTTCCTCACCAAAATGTTTTGCCAACAGCACTGTGTTTATGACTCTGAAAAGTTCCCTCGGCAATATCTTGACACCAGTCTTCCACGTTGACGCATAACATTCACTGCCATGCGCTTCCATTTGAAATTTTCTCACTTTCTTTCAAAGTGGGAATGTGTCATTGTCATCTTTTGCCTCCCTTGTTTACTTATTTATTTTATGGTCTGAGTCGGACTACATTACCTTCCATCCTGAAGTGCAAAGTAGCACTTTCACACACGTATTCCTCTTTAACACACACACACACACGCATGGACAAAGACTATCATCTTCCACACATTCTACCATTGGGGACTGCATTAGTGAGCAAGGCAGATATTTATAAGCCTTCTGGAACCTTCCAAGATGTATGTCGGTGGTAAAAAAAAAACATCTTTCTCTCTCTATCCAGCTAACACTCACATACGCACACACTCGTATATTAGATTAACAGGCTCTCACTGGAACTGACATTCTTAAGAAGCTCAGTGTCAGCAGAGATGTATGTTTGAGCACTTTTCATGCACTCATCTCCCGTAATGATGTGGTTAAAAGAACCAAAACTGTCACTCATTCTCAATGGTTATATCAATGAAGTCATATAGTCCTGCCATACATATATACATACATGCATGCACACACAAAATAACTCTTGAATTAAAAAAGGTCAAAATGCTCTTATACATGTGGAAATATGTGAGATAATGTCTGAATAAACATAAACCATATATATTGTCAGAGTAAACTGTACATATTCTTCAGAATGTGTCATAATACATAGTCTGGAGAAGAAAACAATAATTCCCATTCATTTGATTTATAATTTTTCAAATTCAAAAAATACAAAATGTGTGCCTCCTTAACATAAATGTATCTTTTTTGAGGATCAGAAGAAGAAGAACTGCATGTACTGTATCAAAAATGTCCACAGATACAAATAAGATCTTTCAAAATGACCTTTAACTTGACAAGAAGAGTAAATGTGCTTAAGCTGATATCAAAGACAGATCATTGATAGAACTGGATATTTCCCCTCAATGAAAATCTCAAACAAAATAAGATTTAAGATTTAGCAGATGTTCATCATTTTGCCAATATATGCACTTCAGAGATACGCTTTATTTTGAGACGGGAAATGACAGAACTAGGACTAGGCGATATATATTGAATATTCATGATATATTTGCCATGACTTTCTGTCAAAAATATATATTAATTTAAAAAAAAAATGCTCAACTCATAATGATTGAAATGCACTTAATGTTTTTGAAAGTCTATTATGCTCACTAAGGCTGCATTCATGGATAAAAAATACAGTAATATATTACTACAATTTAAAATGTGATTTATTTGGCAAAGCTGACGCAAACACACACAACTGACACACAGACACATGCACCCACACACACATTGGAATGGAAAAGCCACATTGTATAAAAAAGAATGTGAACATTCTGTCAAACATATACTTTGGCCTTTTTTTTCCATTAAACACCTTCACTGACAGATCAACTAAACCAATCAAAGAACAGATAAGTTTCATGATTACTCCACCAATATAACACATTGATGCCATTCGATAAGGAGAAAAGGACCAGAAATGTATGTGAATTTTCCATCTGAACAAAGGTGCCCAGACATCTGTGTGCATTCACTACTGAGGCTCAGGCAGTCGCAGTGACACTGAACATCGTAATAAGAGTTTTTCAATAGTGGGTATGAGCGAACGAGCTGTGCCTCATCAGCACAATGATAATAGCTCTCTTTTCATCCAAATTATAATTACACATTAATAGAGTGTATAAAAGCAAAGCCATTCACTTGTGCTCTCATGAAAACATTAAGCATTTTATCGTTCCCCTGGTTGGACGATGAGTCAGACACGTATAGCGCAAATGTGCATGCATTTCTAGAGTCTCTCTCTCTCTCTTTCATAGACTTTGCTGGCCGATGGCATTCAAGCGGCCCATTATTGTCTTGCTGGTGCTTTGTAGGAGATTAATCGCAGACATTCAAAACTCAATGAGACAAATCTGCAAACATTATACAGGAGAGTTGCAGCCAATCAGGACTCAGAAAGAATGGGGGAAACAAGAGACAAGGTTTATGACTGTGTTAGATAAACCCTAAAACAGAGAGGGTGATATAAGAACGAGAAGATTAAAGTAAAACAAAAATATGGGACAAGGTGACCATATCCCATACTATACCAGGGGAATGCTTGCATCTCTCCTGAGAAATCGTCAAGTTCTGTGCTCTCCTCCTCTATAAAGGAAAATAAGACACATACTGTATGTATTGCTCTTAGTCTTGAGGAATATAAAGGGGAAAAAACAATAGAAGATGACATTACAGAGTGACATGTGATGGGCAAGTAAATATTTCTTCTGCTGTTATTAGTCACCACTAATAGTACTATTCACATTTATCAAATAAGTTTTGTTTCCACTTTTTTTTTTATCAAATTGTAAATTCTACGTGCACTATTTTTCAAGGTCATAAGATTTTATTAAATGGAAGCTCATGCTCATCAAGTAAAATAAAGTTATGCACTGTAAAAATAATATGATCAATATGTTTGACAACATAAGTTTTTACATTGATTTAACTCATCAAAATAAGTTTAGCAGTTTTCAAGTTTTTTACAAGTTATACAAAATCCAACTAATCTTTTAAGTCTAATTTAATTTAAGTTGAAATGATGATCATCCAAGTTGATTGTACTTAATTTAAGGCAGCAACTTTTGTTAATACAGTAAAAAAGTAATATTGTGTAATATTTTTACAATTTAAAATAAAAGCATAATTTTCAGCTTTTGTTCAGAGAAACTGATTTCCGCATTGATAATTGAATGGCTCACATCCTGTTAGTAAACACATTTCTATAAGTAGCGATACGGCTCAAACTTATGGTAATCGTGAGAGGACATTCGGTTCCATTAGTTTTGTCCAATCCAATCTCACAACCAAATCGTACAAATTCGAAGAATGATTAAACAGTGGCTAATTCATAACAATTCATACGACCTCACTCGTACGATTTTGCTAAATCGTACATATTTTACGAATTGGCCAATTCGTATGAATTCGTATGAATGACCTACCCCTTACCCGCCCCTAAACCTACCCATCACGTAGGTTTAGACAAATCGTACGAATCCGTACGAGTGAGGTTGTACGTATGAATTAGTACGAATTAAAGACACTTTTTAATCATTCGTCGAATTCGTACGAATTGATAGTGAGATAGCGTAGGTTTTGTCATGTCCATGACATATTAACTCGTGGGAACATGATAAGTCTTGTCCGCAAGATCATTTTGTTGTTAACGACATCTTTATGTCATGGCCACACAAGGTAAAGTCAACTTAACAAAACGAAGTGAACTGAACATGCATTCAGAGAGGGAACCAATCATACCTAATCAAACAACAACCTCACTGGCTGATTCAAAAGTTGACACTTCAGGCCACTCAAACAAAGAGGACAGTGTTTTAAGCGCGACAGAGTCTGTGTTTACATTTTTCCAGTAGTCAATCTACCAATGGCTTACTTAAAATTGACTTTGCATATTAAACTGACATAGAAGAATCAACATCCTTCACCTTAACAGTTGAATTGATTAAATGTGTGTTAAATTCAAGTGTGCAAACATTCACAGTACCATCGATCTCCTCCTGAAGGGAGTGTGTGTGAGGGTCTCTTTGAGTGTGGGCTCACCCCTGGAGAACTCCAGCAAGTATCGGACTGAGCTCTGTCTTTCTCTGCCTCATGCTAATGAGCTTTTCAGTGTGAGGGTTGTTCTGTGATATGCACACATTTTCCACTTTGAGCAGAGAGAAACTGCTCTGCCCTTTCCACTTAATGTGATGTTAACCTGTCTTCTCCCCGTGGACCCACCCCACTTTGCGTCCTCTCCCTCTCTGCAATTCTTTCCCTTTTAGTTTATTTTTAGAGGGAAGAAGGAGAGGGTCACCTCTAGCCCCCTTATCCACCCCCAACCCCACACACACACACAAAAAGGTTCACTCAGGGGATGAGGTATTGTTGTCTTTAGAGGAAGTGTAATTAATTAATTCAACCTGGTAATTAAGCATTTGCTTGGTAAACAATACATTTAAGTGCCTTTAAAGCACTCCGGTCTCCTAAAGGACCTCGGCTTTTTGTCTATAGTACACTCCCTGCATAAAAAGAGAATTAAAACCAGCACAATAACAAACATTTAGAGCCTTTCAGACATGAATATAGTTTACACTGTCATGCTAATTAAACTGGCGCCATGTCTCGGGTAAAAAAAAAAAAAATGTCCTTCCTGAATACAGGTCATGTCACAAGAGAGTTTGCAGAATTAGATACTTAACTGAAGATTTAAATGCTGAAATTCTGATACTTTTGGATATATGATGAAATATCTTTAGATATTATGAACAAACACAAGTAATTTGTTGATATCAAAAGTTGTGTTCTGAGTATCCTAAAGTTTGTTAAAAAATGCTGAAAACTGCTGCAATTAGATCCTTTTTCAACTTCGTTTGCGACTGCCCGTGACTGTGACAGCGTGTGATCTTCCCCATGTGTGACACCGATGCCCAGTTATTAAATCTCTTTTATGAGCCACGAGGAGAAATTAAAGTGCAACACAGAGTTAACTAAAACAAAAAATGATTTCCCTTCCTAACTCTGCCAGTTCCACGGGGGACCTGCAGTGTTTAATAGTACTTGCTATTCTTTTTTAAAAAAGTTATTTGTATAGTAAAAAAAAAAAAAAAATGTTTTCACAATAAAAAAAAACATCATCCTCCTAAATATTTAACAATTAATAGACAAGCAACAATCTTACATAAAGAGTAGCCTATCATAATGTAAAGATAAATAAAATTGCCATTTAAAACTGAATTAAATGTATCAAAATAACATCATTAGATTAAAAATAAAATGCACATGCAACTGTTTTGGTGCCATACTCAATCATCTACTATATACAAAAAAAAGTTGGATTATGCATATAATATAAAAACACATCTATTCAAAAAGACTCTCTACATAACGTTCAGAAAACATTCATCTTAAACAATCAGAAAAAAAGCTCTATTCAAAGTCTTATTGTGACTAAACTGTATTAAAATCAATATAAGTGAAAATAAAAGCTAAAAACAAAGAAAAAAAAGATTCCAAGAATACAGAGAGAGAGATAGAGGGAGAGAAATGACTGCCTTGAATCTCAAGGAGATACATGCAATATACACACTTTTTTATCTTATAAAAGATGGAGGAATATGAAAAGACAGCTACGCACTTTGAAAAGAGACTGAGAATAGAAGTGTTGGGAAGCTGCCTTTCATTTGGATTTTTTCCACCTTTGCTACAATCTCTTGTTTAAGAGCGTCCAGCTGCAAAGTTCTTTTGCAGGTGTTATCTTCTTAAAAGCGTTGGAAAGTGTTAAAATTGCTACTCTACAATGTCTCATGTTCTATTCCTGCAGTGCCAAACCAGCTGCCTGAGTTCACACAGGCGTGTGTGTGTGTGTGTTCACGAGTGTGAATTCAGCAGTGAATATTCATTGTGAAGAGCCATAATCCATCTCCATCTTTATACATGTTGATGCTCTTAGCGAATACAAACACATCAGCCAGTTGGTGATATAGAAAGTGCTGGATAAAACCGTAAAAGTTTAGTTCACCCAAAAATTACACGATTGTGTTCATTTTCTCAAACTCTTGTTGTTCCAAACCTGTATTACTTTCTTTCTTCTGTGGAACATAAAAGCAGTTTTGAAGAAATTTTACAAAAGATTTATATTTCAAATAATGGCTAATATTTATATTCATCTAAGTATTCTGGAAAAAAAAAAAAAAAAAAAAAGCATTATGGTTTCCCTCCCCAAAAAAATATTAAGCAGCACATCTGTTTACAACATTGATAATGATGAGATTTTTTTTTCAGTAGCAAACTCAGCATATTAGAATAAACCCAGCATATTCATCCGTTTTATTTGTTTTTTATGCTTATTTAACAGGGATAATGCACAATAACATTACTACAATTTCAAACATCTATGTTCACTTTTGCTTTTGTTAGAACCAAATTTTTGTGGGTTTCTTTGTGTGCTTGACTGTTTGCATTGAGAATGCGTTGCAAAGTAGTGTACCTTTAACTGAAAATGTGGATTGTGCAAACTAGTTTTTCTCTACAATACTACGCAATTTTGATTAGTTGCATCTCTAGAGATCCCCTCACTACTCTGTTTGTACATTATTTGAAAAACTAAACTAACTAAAAAAAAGTAAATTTTTGCACAATATTACAATGGGCACCATCGTAATCATCCAAATGATTTCTTGTCCAACATTTTTTTTTGTATTGTTTATAAAGATTTATAAAGAAACAGGTTTAATAGTCAATTGAGAAACCCTACTCCAGACAGTCCAACCCGATCTCACGAGAATCCGTACGAATTTTACGAGGTGGCTAATTCGTTGGACCTCATTCGCATGAATTAGTATGATTTTTGCTAAATTGTACATATTTTACAAATTGGCCAATTCGTATGAATTCGTACAAATGACCTACCTCTAACCCCGCCCCTAAACCTACCCATCACGTGGGTTTGGACAAATCGTACGAATTCGTACGAGTGAGGTTCTATGAATTAGTACGAATTAGCCACTTTTTAATCACTCGTATGAATTTGTATGAATTGGTCGTGAGATAGCGTAGGACAGTCACACAATAAGATAGATGTGAGAAGACCATTGCATGCATCTATAACTTAGCAGCTTTGAGGAATATATATGGTCTAATCATATAAAAATAATTCAAGATTGTTCGGATGGTTCCACACAGCCTCTTTACACGCACATCAAATTTTAAATGAGAATCTAAAAATATATATATATATATTTAAAATAATTAACTGTCTCTGCTATTTGTGCATTTTATTTGCTTTTTACACTTTCAAAAATGATTGATTTACATGTACAAAATTAATATAATTACAAAATATATTTTTATTTATTTATTAAAAAGTCTCTCACTGTCTCTCGCTCTCTCTCTCTCTCACACACACACAAACAAACGCCTTCATTGAGCTCACAATTTGGGATCTGTTCAAATGCTTTCTCCCCTTTCACGTAATTTGCCCTTTTGCAAAGGCACTAGGTAAGAAAGCAACACAGATAAGTGGAATAATGGAGAGATTGAAATAAAGAGAGCGAGAGAGTAGCGTTAGCGGTGTAATTGAGAGAGAAGTGCTGATAAGAGCTCAACTCAGCCGTCGCACCCTAAACCAGTGTCCCGTTTCAGCCCTCCCCTCTGCTCCTTTCTTCCCCTCTCCTCTGCTTGGCTGACTACATGCCACAGGAGTTAACTGATAACTTGACGGCTCCATTGACTGACTCCATCTAGGCAATGTTGGACCCCCCCCCCCCCCACCCCCCTTTCATCTTTTCTTTTCTTGTAAGTGTGTGCGCGTTCGCTTCGAACACAAGGAGCTCTTTGTTGATGTGCACTGTACATGTACACTGAAACCTTTATGCCAAAACAGGTATAGAATTTGCTTTCTGCCTGAGAGTAGCCCACAAGAATAATATCCCACTTAACAGTGAAACACTCCTTCAGCGGGTCATTCCTGTAATCCAAACATTTGTAAGGGATCGAGGCCTCGGTCGGGGTTCAGGTCCACCAGCTGGTGTTTAAAGGGTGGACGGCATGAGAGTGGCTCTGGACTGAGGGAATGATCTGAGGAGAGAGCTGGGTATCAGTGCTCACAGGGGTTTGTAGTTTGTTCTGTTTATTTACCCGCTCTCCTGCCCTCGCCCGTGTCTCTTTCCCTCTCCCTCTGTGCGTCTCCTGCTGCCCTCCAGACTGGCCAGGTTATGTGTGTATGAGATAGAAGAGGAAAAGATGGCTTTAGCCAGACAAGGTTAATTCTGTTTTTCCTTCCTCTGTTTGCCAAGAGAGAGAAAGAAAGGAGGAAAGACTGAAGTAACTCGTAACGTAACTCGAAGTGACTACAAAAGGGAACATTACTTACACATGGCAAAATTGTGTGATGTACATGTTCCAAAAACTCTGAAACCAGTGTTCAAGTTTTCATTCAGCCAAAAACTGATATCAAAAAATAAAGTTTCAGTATTTTTGAAATGTGTGTAATTGAATTAAATTCGGGCAAATTTTACAGTAAACACTGTATGAATACTCTAAAATATTTTTTCTCCGCTTATTCACGTTACATGCATGTAATAGATGCAGAAGCATTCAAAACATGTCATCAGATTCTCATTATTTTGATGTAAACTTCTCAAGTATTTTATGTTCCTGGCTCATCAATAGCGTGACCTATCATGGCACATTTCTGTAGTAAACAAGAAACATTTGTACAATCATTTTCTATTGATGACAACAAAGTATTGTCCTGGCACATGTATTGTGATTATTGAACTCATATCTCACAAATTATATGCCAAAGCCACAGTCATTCTATAAGAACTGACCTTTATGGCACAGCTAATGCCAGAGTGCGCCAGTCATGTCTAATTTAGTTGGACTCAGAACAGTTTTACAGGAAGTTGTTCGGACCAACTCGGATTCAATTATATCAATAAGCATAAATGAGCAATGACATGTCCTGTGATATTTGATCTCTAAGATGAAATTTCATCAGAACTACTCAATACATTTTGGGTAGAGCAGACATACGAACAGATTTATTTCTGCATCCCGAAGCTTTGTGTTTTAGCCATTGATAAAACAAAAAGAATCAAAGATTGTGTCTATTCACTATAATATAAATGTATACGTAAACAAATATCAAACATGACAAAGAATGAAAAGATGGCATTTATTTACAAATAAATGAGTCAATATTCCTGAGACCTCTAAAGCCATTTAATAGTTTTGTGTGGGAAAGAAGACAAAAATGCACAGGTTGTTATTCATGGCAAAATTCACAGCAATCCAAGTCTATTTGGCATTTTGGTGCAACAACTTTTGTAAAAAAAAAAAATGCATTTGGTAGATGCTTTTATCCAAAGCACTGTACCATGCTAGACTGCACCAATCGTGGGGATGCTTTTCGAACTGTCCTTTTATGGAAAAGAGCTTCATACAAATGTCTTTTTTTGGTGTTATGTGGGAAAACATAACAACATGGGTTTGGAATGACATATTGGTGAGTAATATAATAGTAGCAGTTTCATTTTTGTGTGAATTACTCTTATTAACTGTGCAATGATTTGCTTGTTAAGAAGAAAAGCTTAATACCGATTTCCCTGATTTGCAGTGTTGATAAGCAATCAATCCATCAATTAGTCCACTTCCTCTGTTCCTAGCCCTCCACTTGATCTAATGTCAACAGGAAATACCACGTGTGATGCAGTCGATGAGAATGGCACATGAGCCGAACAATTGAGATGCAGATCTGGCCAAAAATCACAGGGTGGTATCCCAGACCCACATGACTCAGCCACTCCGGAACCGGAATAATTCCCAGAATGGGAAGAGACTCACTGTAAAATGTACTCACTGAAATGAAAATGTACCTCTATTTTCTAAATGCATCTCACTGACCTTATTGTGAATGATCGATTTTTTTTTTTTTTTTTTTTTAATAAAAAATGTCTTACCTGGTAAACTCTCTCCTGACATATTTGGTATGCCTGACTTCCCTAATCATTAAGTCAGACTATCCAATCTGGCTACCCAATCATTAAGTCAGACTAGACGAATCTGACTTAAATAGAACAAAGTTTTCTCAATACGTTTTTTTTTCTTTCTTTTTCGATAGTCTGTTTCACTCAGATGTACAAGAAAAAAAAAAGATCTGTCGCTACAATTCAGTGCACTCTACAGGTATACAGTAGTTAACAATAATACAATTTTGAACCCGTATGACTGACTTAGTTCTACAAAACCAGCCCGTTCTCATCCCAAGACATCATCTAACTGATGCTTTTGACCATACGTCAACATCCAAAGTTTTAACGTCAATTAGATGACGCTATCTAACCCTAACCCCACCCCAGACCTAAACCTAACCGCGTCATCTAACTGACTTTAAAGGGTTTTGGGTGAACTATCTCTTCCATAGTCCAGAAAATCTCCTTAAAGACTGTTTATGATGAAAAGTAACAATCGTAATAATTGTACTTTATTTGTAATTGCCATAAAGCCATTTGAAACAATATAAAAGGAGGACCTGGGCTTGAGAATATAAAATATGAGTTGTATTGATCAATAAAACAGTAGACAGAACGCAAAAAAAAAAAAAAAAAAAGATAAAATGTACGACTGAACGCATGCACAGTATATCGTATTCTTCTGCATCTGTTTAGGCCGTGTGTTTTCATTCTGTCAGCGAAAACAATGGTGCAGAAACAGACCCATATGAAAACGACAGCTATATTTACCCAGCATTCTATCATATAGACACACGGCACATTCCTCAGCAGTGCTTTTGTCATAGTTGGCACACATATCAGCGGCACAGGCTGTTTTCTCAAACTTGGGGAAAAGGCGAGAGGAAACAAAATACAACTGAAAAACAATGATATTACAGAAGGAGAAAGAGATGAAGGGCCGAGGTTTGAGGGAGTGATGTTGATTTCAACAGGAGAGAGAGGAAGATGTTTAGCTGTGCTCCTGCAGATAAGCAGTGATTAAAGAGCTTACGGGAACACAGCTTGTGTCGGCTGAGTCAAACTTGCTCTTCTGTCTTCATTGGCCTAATGGTTTCACTCGGGTCTCGGTGGGAGAATGATGCCGTTTCAACATGAAACTCCAGATGTTTTAATCTGAAACTCTCTCCTGGCCTGAGGAAACTGAGGGAGGCAACAGAAAAAAGCAGATTGTCAGAAAACTAATGACGCCGTGTCAGAACGCAGCTGCGACCCGTGAACTCTTAATTGCTTAACTCTTTCCTATGCGCCCCACCTCAATTACCCCAGCAAATTGCACATGATTGAATGAGTGCAGTTCCCAAACAAGCAAAAAAAAAAAAAGCTTCTATTTTTATTCCGCCCCATCATCACACTTCCTTCCGATTATTTTCACTCATGTTCGTCTAGATTGGAGATGATGTGTTTGAAGTAGTCCTGCCGAAGGCTGAGGCAGCTGTTCTGAGGTGGCCTAAATTCTTAGGATGTTACCTCACACACACACACACACACATTCATTAATGCATGTAAACGCACTGTCTAAACCATGCAGATATCATAAATGAACTTTTTAAATGATATAGCTATATAATATTCCCAGATTTATACCTTACTCAATGGATTCACAATCTGCCATTGCTAGTTCAATTGCTAATTCAAAAATGTCACGCTAAGTAGTAGACTTTTCTGATAAGTTATTTGGGTAATACGGAGGTAGTACAATTGTATGAGGTTCAATAATAGTAACTTACATTTTAGATACAACATTGCCAGGAAATTTGGCTGTTTATTTCAGTAACACTTTACTTGAAGGGGTGTGCATAAGACTGACATAACACCTTCATAATCATGACATGGCACGTGTCATGAATACGTAGGAGGATTTATACATGTTCATTAAGAGTCAATCGCTCAGTTATGTCATTTTTAATGCCAATTGTTTGAGATGTCTTTGTTATGACAACTTGACATAAACCAATACATCATAACCTGTTAGTGTCTTTGTCATGACAACTATAATGAGGCTATTATAACATTTGAATTCAATTTAATTTAAATTCAATTTGTACCAATGTTGTTGAGATCAAAAAAAAATGTTCATGACACAGTTATAATGGCCTCATGACAGCCAATGTCAAAATGACAGTTCAATGTATTGTTAACCCATGAAGCTAAATTGTTTCTTAAGTGTGATAATTAATCTGCTATATCATGTTTATGACTTATTTATGACAATTTTTGTAGTCTTGGTAATGTCAAGTTGTTATTACCAAGACACTGACAGGTTATAATGTATTGGTTTATGTCAATCTGTCAAAGACATCTCAAACAATGTCATATTTGCAATAAAAATGTCATAATTGAGCGAATTACACTTAATGACAGTTTTCATAACCTCCTTCATATCCATGATATGTGTCATGTCTTGATTATGAAAGTGTCATTTCGGTTTTATGCACTTTTTTTTTTGATTTCTTCAACGGTAATATGTATATGCCACACAACGAGCAAAACACGTAGGTGTTTACTACATTGTAAGTGTATTACATGTTAATAACAGAATCAGTTGAACGAAGGATTTAGGGATTTATAAGGACTTGTTTCATTCCCGATTCAGCATTTTAAACAAATCAGTTGAATTGATAATTTGATATAACCACTGGTAAAGAGTGATTTTCAGTCGACAAGCTAATAAGAACATCATCAAGCTCTGTCGATGAATGTCTCAGTTTGAAGGAGATTTTAAAGGCAGCATCCTTTGCATCCTTCATTTGGCTTATTTTGGTAATTGTGTTGCAATAATTTAGAAGCTTGATTACAAACTTTAAATAATAAATAAAACAAGAACAAATGAACAAATTACCAAATTATGTTTGTATGGCTGTCCCATAAAGATGTAAATCCTTTGTGTATGGGCTTCACAAAATAATTAAAGGTTCTCTCTCAAACTGCACTTTGACTTCCCCTTTCCTTCTCTTAATTTTCCCTGACATCTCATACAAGTTTTGCTATTTTTCCTGTACCTGTCACTTCCTCACCATCAGGTGAAGTGTTTTGAACAGAATTGTCTCCACATAGTTGCAGAACAAACACCTCATTGTAATGTGTTTGCATATAATATGCATTTATTGTTTTGTTTATTTATTGATGTTGTTTCAATCTTAGAATTACTTAAATTGGACAAATAGGATATTTCTTATCACAGTTTTACAACACACATCACGTTAAAACACTCCCCACTCTAGGGGTTCATAGAATGACAAAGCAGAAAATAAGAAGATTGTGTGAGAGAGAAGTTAGTTCGCAAAGCATTCCAATTATGATATACGTCTGATATATAGAGATTGCTGTCTGCTGACAGGATTGAATAATGCTGGTGGCAAGTGAAGCTTCAGACAGACTGTCTGGACGAGGTGATTTGCCACAGATCTTTTCTCACAGTGTTCTGAAAAGTAGTTCAGAGGAAAGGTAAAGAAGTTCAAACAAAGGAAGGCGACAGGGAAAATCGTGAAGAGTCTGTGAGTTGCAGAAAGTAGCATTTCAAGTGGCAGAAAGAGGCAAAGAGAGAGACAGAGGAAGATGGAGGATGGTGGATAGAGATACTAATAGCTATGTGACTCCCCTGACGGCTCAGTGGTGGTAATCCCTGTTAGTCTACAAACTGATACTGCAAGAGTATCTGCACACACACACACACACACACATACACATACAGCTTGCATTATGCTTTCTGAACTAGCTTAAGTCTGTGTGTGAGTGTGACTGACAGCTCTGGATCTTCCTGGTTCCCCTGTGTTGTCATTTACTTTGGCCATCTAAACCCCCAGTAGACATCATCCTCCATACAGACCTGAGATAAACTCATCCCTCTATGCTTACATCTTTCTCTCTCTCTCTCTCCAAAACTTCTCCTGGAATCTTGAGAACTGCACAGTTTAAGCCCCCTTTCTCTCAACAATTCACTAGCCAAGACACTAGATGTTAAAGAGAACAACACTGAGAAAGGAGGAGAGATAGATATATAAACTCTTTCAAAACTGAGCTGTCTATGTTCCAACCCTGTATCATTTTATTTCACCAATGGATCACAAATCAATGTGTTTTGAAGAATGTTCATCCTGCCCATTTTAGTGCAATAAAAGCATGGATGGATGGATGGATGGATGGATGGATGGATGGATGGATGGATGGATGGATGGATGGATGGATGGATGGATGGATGGATGGATGGATGGATGGACTGTTGAATACTTATGATTCTGATTGGTAAGTTGTCGTATTCTGGGGTCAAATATTTATGAATGAAGACCTTTGTCTAGGACAAAACTAAAACATCACTTACAAGAAAAAATAACCAGTAAGATTGTTTTCTTCAGTTGAAGCTTTAAGTTCTAAAAGAATATATATATATATATATATATTTATATATATATATATATATATATATATATATGTATGTATGTATGTATATGTATAAATCTAGAGTCCCCAAGAAGACCGTCTAAAATAAAATAAGTCTAAAAATCGAATTTAAAACCCTATCTAAAAATAAAAGCTGTTTCAAACAGTTTAGGGACATTTGATTATAAATAATGTTACTTGTTCAATAATTCAAGAGTTTGTATGCCTATTAGAATATCAAATTATTATCTTGGCAACATGTAGCTGCAACTCTGGAATCAACTGGGAGCGTGATTATTTATCAGTTCTCATGAAGAGTGCTAATGATGTGCATGAGGAACCATTATGAGAATCGCTGCCTTTGCAGAGCGTTTCAAATCACTGCCTTTCTGTGATAGAAGGTGACTGGCTATGCAGACAGCAAGCTCCATCAGTTTTGAAACAACGCTATACATAGAAATACCATGCTCTGCCACCCACCATCTATCCAGTGGAGTCTGAACAACACTGAAGCAGACACCCAGATCAGAGCTGAATGTTTGTGCGTCACTTGTCTCTTCTTCAGTCTTTCATTCTCTCTTTCATGTGATTATAACTGATTTCATCCCTACCCCTGAGATTAAATGGGTTTCATTCATTCATTCATTCATTCATTCATTCATTCATTCATTCATTCATTCATTCATTCATTCATTCATTCATTCATTCATTCATTCATTCATTCATTCATTCATTCAAAACACTGGATGTTTCCAAAATCACATACTTCTCTACTATAAAGAAAATATATGAACAGGGCATGTCATAATTCACAGTAATTAAAGAACAGTGGGCAAAATACTACTGAACCAAACTAAATTTAAGGCCTTTTTGACCACCTAAATCAGAGCGTACTGTATATCCTAGATACACTTTAGACAGTGAACAGTGGAGTATCCCTTTAAAGGTATAAAGTTCATATCAAGACTGAACATCTGAACATCTAAGACATCCCAGTCCTCTGATACCATACAGCAGGAGCAAAGGTTTTACAGACTTATGCCCAAGATTTATTAAATGTAAACATTTCCCCAAAGATTTTCTTTTGGAAAGGTAAGGCTGGGATCTAAAGACAGCAGTACAAAAAGATCAAAACTCTGAAGAACAAGGCGAGTGAATCTGACAATTGTGAATTTGAAAGTTGTGTTAAAATGATGTAATGGATTTGGTGGTTGATATCACTGCAGATCATGTGAAGATTTGGACAAGGGACAGGCCCACTCAAAGAAATGACTGGGCCCTTAAAAAGGTCCAGTGAATGGGCCCTCCCCAAATCTGCAATAGGCTACTCATATCATGCGTGTGCTCTCTCTCTCTCGCTCCTCCACATACATTTAACTGAGAGAGACTTACTCAGTGATGGGGTCTACATGCACATACACACCCAGGGCTCTCAAGTGTCATGCACTGAGCATGACAGTCACTCATTTCGGTCTTTCGCCACGCACTCCTGCCACACATTGTATTTCTCACAGAGAAAAAAAAATATTTATAATATATTTAATATGCTGCAGCGCCCCAAATGTCACCCAAAAAAAAAAAGAAAGAAAAAGAAAAAAGAAAACAAAAAAAGAAAATTGTCAGACTGCAGACGCAAATTCCATCCAATATTCGATATGTTGGAGTAGTTTTAGCGGGACAGTGCACATGAAAACTGCTGTTAATGACATGAAATATTCTCTCAGTCCTCGCACATCTGATAAGGCCTTATTAGATCATTTACAGGACGATTAAGCAATCGATTGCTTCAATCACACTGGGGAGTGGTGAGCAATAGGTCTTCCTTTTTTACATACCAAAATCACATACTTCTCTACTACAGTATATAGAACATATATATGAACAGGGTATGCCATAATTCACAGTAATTAAAGAACAGTGGGGAGTTCAATCACACTGGGGAGTGGTGAGCAATAGGTCTTCCTTTTTTTAGGAAGTTTACTCTGTCAATTCGTGTGTCACTCACTTGCGCTGCTGAACGCGAACTGGCACAAAGCACTGGTGTATTGACTTTGCGTTACAAACAACAAAAAATAGCCTACTCAGACCATTTTCAGGAGAGGGGTGTTTCATTATGACACAGGCTACTCCATTTTACTCAAGGAACATTAATTTTTTTTTTCTCACTTTCAACAATAAATGGTGATATTTTGGTTTAAAAAAATGGTAACCTCGACGACAGGAGAATATTATAGTCTAAAAATAATTCCAAGAGTCCGAGGCCAAGGCAGCAGTCTCTCGTAGTCACCCCTTTTTGCTTTCCTTTGCTACCTTTGTTCAAAACCAGCCAATCAGATTACTGTTTTTGAGAAAGTTGTATTGTTATGTGCTATATGCATCAGATAATTAGTGAAGTCCCAGCTTGGACAGCTGTGACAGTGTCTTACTCTTTTTCTTAAATTTTAGTCATCAGTAAAAATGTAGCCAAGTTGCTTATGCCTCAGCATATAAATAAATCAGTTTTGTTGATTCATTAATTTGAATCACACACTTTGAGATGGATGAGGGGAAACAAAGAGAGAGAGCACACTGTGGTTGCATTAGATTCAGGAAACTGCCAGAGAACTTTTGGAATCCATCTCTGTCACTTCAAATGAATTCTTGTCCAAGATGGCAAAGATGGATTACGTGTTGGCAGCAGCGTGACAACAGAGCATTACTGATCGAATACAGATGCACACGCGTTTTCTTTTCCATGACAGTGGATCCTTTGCATTGACTTCTATTGTTTTCATATATAATTGTTTGTGTGTATATATATATATATATATATATATATATATATATATATATATATATATATATATTATTGCTTGTGAAAAAAAAAAATCATAGCACTTCAAGGAGAATATTTGTGTTTATATGAAACACATTGGTGAAAAGACTCACGAGCCCCTAAAGCTGAAGTTGTAGCAACTTCAAACTTTTTTTGTATAGTATATACTGAAACTTTTCTGATGCATAAGCAAATACGTATGTATACTACATTCACTGTTAAGATTACCATGAGATTTATCAACCCGATCACTAAATGTGTCTTTAGCACACATGTGTATTGTCGTGTAATTAATATGCTAAAGTGAGTTTTTACGTGCATATGATACACATTGGTTGGTTAGTGTGGGGTGGGGTGTTTGTGTATTATATGTTTAGGTAGAATTAGTGGTGTGGAGTGCGTGTGTATTACACGCAAATGAACTGCGTATCAAATGCACGCAACAAACTGGGTCTCATAAGCACATAAAAACTCATTTTCACGTATAAGTTACACGACAATACACAATGCGTGTTATAGAGACTTTATACACCTGCTCATCAGCACAGTATTGCTTTAACATTTCAGATGATATTATGTAAAGATGCATTACAGCATTTTTGACATCGTGTAAACAAACACGATCAGCAGAAATTACGTAAACAGCGACAAATTTCACATATCACACACTGAGGTAAGCATGTGTGTAGGGAAAGGGGTGAATGGCAATTCCAACTGTGTAAAATTAACTAACACTGGATGTATGTATACACTCAGAATGCACTCACAATTAATGCAGATAAACCAAATTTCAATTGTTTTTATGTGAAGCTATAATAACTAACTAACCCAAACCCTATGCCTAAAAGAACACATTTGCTTTTTTTTAAGAATATTTTTTTCTTTTGAGCACATCCCTAAAGGGATATTTTTTCAGCTTTAGTTAACAATTTTGTCCACAAAATATAGCTGAGTAAATACACACACTAAAAGAGATTCAGCAAAGCCAAAAAGGCCATTTCATTGTGTGCAAATTCACTGACGTTTATGTGTATGTGTGTGTGTGATCTCTCTGACTTGGCTCTTTGACTGCATCAACAGTCGCCTGATCTGGTTAATCACTCACTGCTCTCTGTCTTGTTTAAATAGGCAGACGACCAAAACCCTTACAACACTGACTGCAACTGTTGCTACAGGCTGCTGTCTGCTGCTTGAGAGACAGAATGAGAGAAAGAGAGGGAGAACGAGAGAGAATACGATTCATTATTGTAAATTTATTTTTCTTACTTGTACTGCTTTTACAAATGCAGAGCAGTAGCCAAGGGTATACGAGTGAAGGTGGAAATGGTCATGTGAAACCAAATTATGGGTGTTTTGGTGCAAATAACCTTGGCTAACATGATAAGTGAACCTCAGGGGGAGGAAAATAAATAAATACTAAAGAATTACGATACGACCCCTGTAAAATCTTAAAATTATGGACATCATTAATCATCTGTGATTGCTCAGCTAATTTCAACTGCGAGCAGCCCAGATCAGCTGTTTGTCTGGTCTGGAAGTCTATTTGTCGACCCAGCCGTCTTTATCTCTTAAGACTGCCAAGGAATTTAGATTGAATACACACTTACAGGCAGACATACACACCCTTCAGACACATACACAGTGACTCACACACTAAGTTGCATTCTGGATTTCTCACGTCACGAGAACAGACAATCAGACACTTGACCTTTTCGACCAGACTGAGGTGACCCTAGAGGCTCTTCTCGCAAATGTATGTGCATATATCTATTTATAGAAATATTCATTTTTGTGGATTGGATATATAAGTAAATAAGCTGGAATTCTATGTTTTATGGACACATTCATAGATATGGCTTTGGCCAAAAGTATCTCGATGGGTCCTGCAGATTGTAGAAAAAGGGTACAGAATTCCGCTTGGTTCTCGTCCACCACGATACAACGGAGTGCTACTCACAGGTGATGGGACAAGAAGTAAAATTTAGCAATTAGCACAGGAAGCTATTGAACAGGATCCTCCACCAGACCGAGAGTCCGGGGTTCTACAGTTAGTACTTTATTGTTCCCAAACAAGATTGGGGGGTTGCATCCTATTCGTTCGGTCACATGACGTCACTGTAGCTTTGCGCCACCATCTTTATGACTGATGGTCTCAGTAAGGACTGCAATATGTTGTGCAGCTGTATTTAGCCTATAATAACACTTGAAAGTGGAACCCTGAACTGGTATTTTATTATATCAAAAGAAAAGGATAGAAGAAAGAAGTGGTTAGCTGTCATTTAAAGAGAAGAGCATGTCTCATATTTTATAATGTCTCATCTTTCTGTGTGCACACACCCGAGCCGAAGTGTGCAGCCGTATTACCCAATGCAGCGCACGAGTATTGTATTGAGCTCTCTTTCGTGTCTGAATGGAAAAATACAAACAGCTTTGTGTTTAAATATCTGTCTTGGAGTATTCACGTAAAATAAGTCTTTTATGTCTTTAAGAGAGTTGTCATCCAGTCCAAGCATAAAAAATGGAAATTATCACAGCCGGAAAAGTCATCAAGCTATTTTTTTTTTTTTTATCGTACGATTAAATGTGATGTGATCTGGGAAAACCCGTCGGATGTCGTGCTGGTACATTCTAAAAATAGATCGAATGCCTGTTTTTTTTTTAATAAAGGTCACGCCAGTGTAAACTACAACGGTACGCAAGTTTTTATTTATTCATTTTCATCCAGCGTTATCGTGTGGTGTGATATTGTGTGGTGTGATTCACAAGAGAACAACAGAGTAACAACAGAGTCTGAAGCTGCTCACTTCAAAACGGTTTTCACGGGATGAATTTTGTGTTTGTAAAGGGAAAGGGAACGTCTCAGGTTACAACTGTAACCATAGTTCCCTAAAAAAAAGGGAAAGAGATGTGTCGCCCAGGCATATTTCCTTCATCCCTCTGATTGACTTACTTCAGCTAAGTGAACCTAATGCTGGTCATGTGCTTTTATGCTTTTTTGATCATGACATCACTCGCCATTGGACTAGTTGTCACTCATGCTTCAGACGCAATCATGAAGAGGCGCTCCCAAAGCCTCACTGATGCAGCATCTCATTCCCTTCTCAGAATATAAAAAAAATGACTGGTAAAACTGTCTTTGTAGGAACCTTTTTCAGATGAAACCCACAGATGTAATTCATAAGTTAATAATCACTCCATTTTTGATCCCCACTTCTGCTTATGTGAAGCATGATTGCATTTGTCAGAACATCATTAAACTGGTGCATGCTTTAAAAATGCACAAACCACGCTCTAGATTTGATTTAGTCAATAAGTATGTTACTTGGGCGGCCTTGAATGTGTTTCGGCCAATTACAGGATCAGGGTAGCGTGCGGAAACCGCCTGGCCATGTTTAGCGTTTCTTTCTATGACTTTAACTAAGCAGTACAGCACCTTGCTTTTACAACATGCACATCGGCTGTACTGGTGAGAAAGAACAGAGAGATTTAATCAACGGAGGGAAAGAAACAGACAATAACAGAGGAAGGAGAAAACGAAATGTCCCCCGCTGCTATGATTGTACAGTAATTAGACATCTGTGGGACGTCTGTGAAGTCATGACGGGCCCTTGAGCGTGCACACACATACACGCATGCACCGCTATAATCTCACGCATGTAGTGGAGGGAAATAATAACGTGTCTGCAATGAAAATTCTTGGAGATGGTGCATTAGCAAAAGAGCATTGAATGCAAGTGCATGAGCGGTTACATAAAAACTCGAGGATAATGACTGCTGCTGGAAATTTTACTAAGAGCTTCAAGTTTTCAATATCCCTTTCAGAGAAGCTTCCTTTTACATTGATAGTCACTCCTTTTGGATGTAATTCGTCCTTCGTGGATTTATGCCGACATTACCCTATACTGTGGCTCTTGAACTTACTCTTGCCAGCAAGATTCGCACCAACAATTTGTCCTTTTTTGAATTCTGATATATCTCCTATTAAGTTGTGTGAATTGCAATATGTTATATGCAGCTATGATATTGCTCTGCTAATTTAATCTTTACACTCTGCTCATACTGATGGAATGCGAGATCATGCACATCAACATGAACCCTCCAACACTATTTTGGCCAGTGTTTCAGTTTCATGGTTCCTAATGAACATTTTTGAACATGTTTGTGAAATAGATACAACATGTCTTGAAGAAAAACCCACTCAGAATATGTTTTAGTGTTCTTTTTTCTGGGTGCTTTCCTTTCATTTCTCTCTCTGTCTTTCTCTTGTTTGAATCTATCCCAGCATGCTTGAAAGGTGCAATTACCTTGGCGATGCTGCCACAGCAACCGGTGGCGAGACACTTATTATGCATGGCAGAAATAGATCTGATTGGCCAAATGAAGCGCTCATTAGCTCCCTGTCACTCTCTCAGCGGCCATTAACGCTTTAGCTAAACTGACCATTAAATGAAGCTGCACTCCCTCCATCTGCCCCCGCTCAGAAAGATGAGGACGGAGGGATGTTGGAGAGGAAGAGACAGAGAGAGAGCCGACTTGTAAACAGGCAGTTCTGTTTCTCGCATCTCAATTTGAGACTTTCACAATAACACAGTGTAAGTTAAAGGGGAAAAGAACTGGATATTTATAGTAAATATATACTATAAATATATATACTGTAATCTAAAATATAATTATTATTTCTCTAGGTTGGAGTATCATGCCGTAAGCTTACAAACATTACCCAAAGTCTTTTGAAATCAGTCTTGAGTTGTGTGTGCCATACTATAGAGTTCTGTTGTGATTATGTATTTTGGTTGGCCAAAACCCAGAAATGAGTTAGCATTTTAGCACTTCCAGATTCATCGTCCCAAAGTCAATTAGTTTTTTAGTTAACACAAGCTCAAGATATTTTCACATTTTATTCTACAACCTGAAATACATTGGTAATACCTACGTGTCAATGAAATTACAGAGGTTGTCGGGGAAATTCATGAAACTGAACAGGACAACCTATCTAGCTCTCTGGCGGGACGTGGAGTTTGCTCGAATCACATCCTTAACAGTTTCCATTCCCAGTTTGGATGATGGCATGGGAGACAACTGCCTATGTATTCAGTGAGGCAGCTCACTGAAGAGCTATTGTCTGTAAACACACAACACCTGGCACTCATGGTTAGTGCACAGCCGATGCTAATCAAATCTCCATAATAAAGAGATTCACTAAGTGAGATTTTATACACTTTTAGTCATTGGACATGGTGAGCTTTATTTAACGCATGATTAACCGGCTATTTACTTCTAATACTGCATCAGAAGAGCATAAAACTGGCAAAGGGTGGATTTCAATGTGAAAGGATGTGTATAGAGATATTTGGTCATATTTCAATTCCTTGAGCTTCTTTAAAGTGGTTGTTTTTTTCTTTTTTTAGTTGAATTGCGTATGTGCATACATATGTGTTCCTCATCAAAGGTATTCAGGTGGATATCTGCTCTCCGTCCATGTCAAAGTTTGTTGGAGAAACACTCCCACATTTTCTGGTCTGGTCTGACTAGCTTCCTGAGGGAGGGAGATGAAGGGAATAATCGAAAAAGGGCCACATGTGCTGTTAAGCTAATGTGTTAGACACCATTTAACAGACCATTTGCCCATTCAGGGAAAGCAGAATTACAAAATATAATCCAATCTAACCAGGAGAGCCACAACACCGCTCCTGATTGTAGGACGAGGTCTCAATACACTATTCACTTAAGGTACAAACATTTACCTGCTTTTATTTATTTATTTATTTATTTTTTTTATTATTAAAAGTTGCTTTCTTTGGTAAGTGGTAGAGTTCTTTTTTTTCTTTTTCAAATAAGGACACTCAACTGAGGCACTGTAGTTATGCAGTGCTCTAGTAAAGCTAGACTAGTCAACGAGCATTAAAGGCAAAATATTGAACTCCATTTTTTTATTAAAACTGTATTTTTGAACCCAAGAGTCCAAATTATTTTAAGTCAAAGGAATATAGTTAGACAACTCAAGTATATTGGAAAGTGATTAGCAATTGTTTGCATAAAATATGCAAACATTCCACAAACATCCACACTTTTTTCCCTGTGTGAGACGTACAATTAATCCCCATGAACATTCTTTGGTCTCTATTTGGCTCATGTTTACATATGCCCCCACGCAAATTCCCAGATCATCATTATTTTACTATTTTACATTTGTCTTTGCATCAAATTCTTTACTTTTATTTATTTATTTATTCATTTATTTATGTATTCACTTTTTTATTTATTGTGCTGTATATCCATAAATAAATAAATAAATAAATGATAAAAACAGTAATAATGGTGATTAAGATTTTGAGAAACATGTCAATAAAACTTTACACTCAAAAAGAAACCACAAGTGATATTTCCTGCTTGGGTAGAAACATGTATTTTTTGTGCATGGAAATGGCCTACTTGAAGACTTCAGTGCAAGGTCTCCAGAGGAAATCAATCGATTAAGTAATTCATTTCCAAAATGACGAAGTGAAAAAAAAAAAAAAAAAAAAAAAAGTATTTAGACAAAACGCATGTCAAAAACACTACTGGAAACTGTTAGTCATGAGGCAGTGGGCGGAGCAATCTTCACTTCTCGTCTATCAATCTCATTTACAAAACAATCAGTTCCTCTGTCAGCGACATTACGAAAAAAAATGTTGGATCAATTCAGTTAACCTCCTTTCCGACCCGAGCAGTCAAAGAAATCAAATCTATTAAATCAACTAGAGGACTGAGCAATTCAAAAGATTAGAGGTTGTCATGAAATATAATTCATTACCCCACTTACTCATTAACACTGAATATTATATAAATAACCAGGCCCAAACTTAATCATTTTACCATTAGCTAATGTCAGTCATTTGGACTGCTGGAATATATTCCAGTCAATATCAATTACACAAATCTTAACGGAATATCAAGGAGGACTGCATACCTTGTTCTTTGAGCCTATGCCTATTTGAGAACAGGAAACAGGGTGAGGAATAGTGGCCTATACTGTTGGCCTACCACAAATCTCAGGGGTGCCACAGCCCTCCACAAGCAGTCACACGGTGCATGGATGTTGGTAATGGTGCTGATGGAAACAGTATTATTTTGGGAAATCTAGTAGTTCAATCTTTCAATCTGTCATTTTAAAACGTTTAAACCGGGCAGTCTAAACACTTTGCTGTTGTCAATCAGCATGCTTCTTGCTTTCATCCAGCTGTATTAAACCAATATTGACCAACATTACATTTTCATGCATGTGATTTACTGTTTCCCGTGATTTTGATTACAGTGTAAATACATGAATGCTATTTTTTTGTGTTTGTGTGTGTGTGTGCTAGATGGTTAATCAATAATGCAACTTCCTCCGCATAATTAATATTGGTCAAATACCGGTGCATTTTAGAATTTTACCTCTAGTGTACTGTATTTTGTACTGGCAGTGGTGATTTTTTTTTTTTTTTTTTAGGCAGAATGCATTATATTTTTCTTAATGAATTTAAATGACTGCCATGATATTTACGATGTGTGTGTATGAACCCTACAGAAAGTAATTTGCTGTATGTGAACATGGATCAAGACAGATGTTTAAGAAAAAAAAAAAACTATTAAACAAAGTTGATAACTGCAAAAACAAAGTTAATTATGAATATTATGTGTTTTTTTAAATATAGTATTTAAATATAGTTTTAATATACGTAGTACATTTTGCTCTTTAATAAAATAATGGCATTTACATTTGAAAAGCCAACTTATACCAGAGCTAATGGTGAGCTTGAGGAAATGAGGTTCTCATTTTTAAGTTTCCTTAAGAGGTTTTTCTTTTGACTTGTTCAGCTCTTTAATAGAAATCTTTTTTCAATGTGACCATTATGTCTTTTTTTTTCCAGCTGCCTGTAATTGTATTTTAAGCCCTCATTATTCCAACCCAGTAGCACTTCAAGGTCTGAGTGTGATAAAAAGGTACGTTAATTAAAACAGCGCTATCCCAAATTCAAGCTGTCTTTATCTTTTTCTTTTCTCTGTCTTCACACCCGTTTTTTTCTCCATTTTTACTGTTTTTTCCTCATCAGGGTAAGCTGTTTGCAGTTCGAAACAGTCTTGGTACAGAGAGATGAACAGGTGGGAGGAAGAAGCGTGGTGTCGGCAGGCTTCTATAATTCCATGCTCGTCTGGCTTTGAAGGAAACGGCACAGCTGGACGGAATAGCGGCAGCGCCTCGAGTCTTCAGCATCTCCATGGAAATGCTTTCACATTGTCTCTGAGGTCCAGCGACAGATTTAAAAGTTTTCCCACTATGCACCAAAGGTGAGCTACAAATGAAACATGTAAAAGAAAAAGAGATTTTCTTTGTGAAAATTGTGTGACTCATTTCAGAGGGAGAAAGGAACAGAGTACATGGTCGGGGAAGACATTTTTAAAGCAAGAGGTAAAGAAAGTTTCACGGACACAGTAAATCTGCAGCTGGGGTTACGTTGCAAACCTCGCGACCCAGAGAATACCAAAATGACAGCCACAATCTGGCAACAGAGCTGCTGTCTGTGAACTCTGGCTGACAGCAGCTATGACATCAGCATCAGATCTGATCACTCATGATAGTCTCACGTAGACAGACTTTTGACTATTGAGACAAAGTCTGTTCTGCTTTACAGCAGATTCGGGCCAAGAGCCACCCAGTTAGACAGGAAAAGACTGTCTGACCACATGTAAAACAGTCAACCACAGTGTGTTTTGTTTTATAAAACATTTAGGAGTGGGTAAATCTGAAATCAACGAGAGCACAATAACAGACCACCATGAAAAAAAAATGTATCTGTATCATGACAACTCGTTTAGCATGGCAATAGATATGACAATGTGAATGTATTTGGTCTTGGGGAAATAGATCTGCTACCCTGCTGAAGAGCAAGTACAGAGATTTGCTACTGCCAAGACATTCACAGACATTTTGCTGTGAGGATCTAAGACATGCTGCTGCTGCACATATAACACACATGAAATAACAGCCCGTAACAGATCTTTAAAGGTGGAGCTGCAAACATGGAGGGTTTTCGGAGGAACTTTGAAAGTGTGCTGCAAACTGCTTCAGCAAACACTGAACAACTATTTAAATATGGTTGCAGATGCAAGAGGAACCAATCAGCTTGTGCCGTGTGGTTAACAGTGTAAGTTAAATAATGGAGCAGTCCAGTTGTGTTAAAAATCATTTTTGGTAATTGAAAAAAATTATAAAATGTGAATATTACAAATTAAAGAAGATTCTCTACACTAACTCTAGACTGAACTAAAATTACAAAAATAAATGAATGATACATTTTTAACGAAATAATATATAAAAAAC
This sequence comes from Cyprinella venusta, assembly GCA_038021265.1. NCBI lineage: Eukaryota > Metazoa > Chordata > Actinopteri > Cypriniformes > Leuciscidae > Cyprinella > Cyprinella venusta. Next base: position 21,990,737 of record CM075867.1, read on the forward strand.
TGAAAATAATCCAATACTAAAACTGTAACACTGCAACAATCTTAGTCAATGGTATAAAGTCACAGTAAGTGTTACATATTTGTTACATCAACCAGCTGGAGTTCCAACACCTTCTCATCCCAAGACATCATCTAACTGACGCTTTTGACAATACGTCAACATCCAACGATTTAGGGTAGCCTTTAATATCAGTTAGATGACGATCTTCTAGCGTCACCTTTAGCTTTAGTGTCAGTTAGATGACACAGGTAGGTTTAGGTCTGGGGTAGGGTTAGGATTAGATAGCACCATCTAACCGATATTAAAGGGTACCCTAAAACGTTGGATGTTAACGTATGGTCAAAAGCGTCAGTTATATGACGTCTTGGGATGAGAACGCACAGGGAGTTTTCATGCATGATTTCCACCAGAGGGCACCCCTCCCAACTCTCTTGCTTTCCCATCATGAACTTCAATTCCCATAACCCATTGCCCGGACTCATTATGTTTGATTACGTCCACCTGTTTCATTATCTTGTTAATGCCTGCCTACCCTGTGTTTTCACTCATTCTTTGCAAAGTCTTGTATGTTGTTACAATGCATTTCTGAGCCTTATCCTGGTTTCATACGTATCTGGCTGCATTCTGGATTACCCCTTTGCCTGTGTTTTCTGCCCTGTTTCTTAATTGGATTGTTTGCCCCTTTAGTTATATGGATTACAATTATGAATTGTCCCAAAAAAAAAAATCATTTGGATCTTCATCCCAAGTCTCAGACCAGTTCGTAAAAAAATATTTGTTGACATGATATATTTGAATTCCTGCCTGTCCAGATATATGTATCCACATACATACATACAAATAGACCTATATAGGTCAGCCAATCTTACTTGTGATTTTTACTGTCCAAAAACAAATAAATAGTTGAGACATGCTGCTTTCCCTGTTTCCAACTGCATCCTGTTCATTTGTCTCAGAGCTGACCATATAGACAACCTATTTAATCAATGCAGCCACAAGCTAGTTTCACCCATAATGCAGTCTTTGAATCTAACACTTTCTGTTCCAGATGATTTACTGCTCTCTGTCAGTCTCAACGCTGATTCTTCCTGCAGAACGATCAACCTGTCAACCTCTTCCACGTCTCCACCAGCAACCCCGCCTGAAGAACAGTCATCCTTTATGAGCCTTCCTAGGGCGTCCCCCATCTCAACATCACCTCCACCCCAGAGGAAACAGAAGAGAGGACGGATGGAGTTACAGTGGCCAGGCGGGGAGCAGGTGACCTGGGCTAGCTGAGGAACAGCCTGCTGTGTCTGAAGTTGGAATTTGGAGGTTCAAACTCAACATAACAACCTCTAGACTGAACAAACAGCAGGAGAGAGAAAAGGATGAGAGAGAAAGAGTTGTATTATGTAAAATAATATAATTTGTTTAATTGTTAAAGTTGCAATGAAACAGGTGTAATGACCTCCTTTCTTCAGCATCGTATTACTGTATACAAGTGAAACAATATTAAAATGTTTTTCTTGTCTCTCTATCCATTGGTTGTTTAAAAATTCCACTTCTTGATTATGGAGGGACAGGTTTTGAGTTGGCCAATTGATTGGAGAAGTCTGACACACATACATGGATAATTTTAATCTATAAAAAAGCATTTACACAATAGGGTGAATTTTCATTTCATGCTGACTTTAATTGCAGCTAGGAAAGAAAACCATAAGTGATATATCTTTTTAGTTGTGTTTATTTATTTATTTATTTTTTTCTGTACCGCTAGCATCAGTGTCAGGCTCAAATAAACAGAGTCATATTTTGAGCACCACAGGGCCACTCTATATGTTCACACTTTGTGTTTACTGGGAAAGTATTGCACTGAAATAACAGCATTTTTAGAATTTTCAGTTCTAACAGGAAAACAATTCTAGATAAGTAAACTTATAATTGTACATTTTTTTACTGAGGTAAGTTATTAAAAGATACCCAGTGTCTCATTTAACAGACTTTGAGAGAGATTTGTGTCTGAAAGATCAGAGGATGAGAACTGTGTTCTTATGTAAACCACAAACACTTCCATCATTACCAGACGGTCATATTAGAGAGCTTCAATATATTTAATTTCATTCTCTCAAATTACAATCTTTCAATTACTTATTCACTAAAGTCAACTTTCATCTTCATTTGGCTCTTACATTTCCCTACAATCAATTTGACTTTGTACCCCATTCATAACAGGGTAATTACAACTTTCCATAAAACATTCCTGTAAATCGTATCTTAATGGAGAATATGCCTACTGATGTCTAAACAGAATTCCCTTCTTAATATGTGGGTAGAGTGGAGGAAAATACCCCATACTGTTTCCCCCAAAATAACTAATAGATAAAGTCAAGATACGTTTTTGTTGTTGCTACGTTGACAAGACTGAAATATTCGCTGTGAAGCTTACACTGATGATGTACATGAGAGAAAACAGATTTTATGTTGAGTGGTCTAATTTTCAGCAGTAATAAAATATGTGTTTTAAAGCTTGTTGTTTTGCAGACCATCACAGATATGGAGTGAGGGAGATACATGTTATATAAGGAAAATATAATTATATTTTTACAATGATTTTTTTTTTCCCCAGACCTATTCTGTGGGGTAAAACACCCCCCAGAGGGCATTGCTTCCCACAATTATAATGACTGTATTTACCATTGTCTATCCATTAAATGTAATTAGGTGGTTAAAAAAAAAAAAATGTTGACTTTATTTTTTTTTAAAATGCCATCAGCTAACACTTTTTTTTTTTCAAATAGGCTCATTTTCACCATGCTTAATTAAGAAATATTCATAATTATCAACTGTTATGTTGGCTTGTCTTTTTCGATTTTAAGCTAAAACTGATTATACTCGCTGTGAATGTTTTGAGAATGGGGGCATTTTACCCCACCTTTCTTTCATTCTCTCATCTCCCCCTCTTTTCCAATCCCTCATTTTGCGAGGTTATCACGAGTTACTCAGGGCACTGCCGTGCTTAAGAAAACAAAGTCTGTCTGGCCGTGTAATAGACCGTCACAGTTGGGCTCTGCTGAAGGAGGTGTCATCTAGAGTACACCAGGCAGCACGTCTGCTTCTCATTCTATCTATTTATTTATGATTCAGGAAGAGAGACAGAGAAAGAAGGATAGGTTAGGGTTAAATAGTTTACCCAAAAATGGAAATTTTGTCTTTATTTCCTCACCCTAATGTCGTTCCAAACGTCTACTCTTTTTTTTTTTTTTTTAATACTATGAAAGTGGATGTGGACCAAAGACCAAGAAAGAAATCACAGAGTATTTGGAATGACATAAAAATGATGACAGAATTGTAAATTCTGGCAGAACTATTCCAGTAAGATTTGTCTTTATAAATCACCAAACCTCACTAAACTTACAAACACTGAAATCCCCTATCAGGAAGGCCGCCTATGTCGACATGTCTACTTTGAGGTTAATATGATCTGCACCTCTAATGAAAAGACGGCTCGGTTAGGAAATGTGCAGATTGACTAAACCATAGCTATTTAAGACACTTGACTTGTCCCATTCCAACTTCCAGAAGACAGTGATACTGACCTGGTTTTTAAAAAGCGTGGATATTTCCTGAACTATTTCTAAATATAAAGATGGAGGAGAATGAAAATAGAGAGAACAATAAATAAATATTATTTCAAAAGAAGACAAAGTGCTTGCAAGGCAGCAATCCAGTGGTGTTAAAGGTTTAGGTTAGTTAGATTTTTGGCTTTGAATCTATGTAAATGCTCACAATTCAGTATGCACATGAATACAAGACAAAAGACCAACCATAAACCATGTTTATTGAGAAAGCACAGGACAGCTTTCCACAAAGATGTAGTCATTCTCTCTCCCTCTGTCTCTTTCAGTCCTTTATTTAGTCTTTGTCATGACCATGAAAACCAGCAAACCACCATGCACATACATTTAACACAGCTGGGTGAACCTGAGCAAACAGAGGTTTACTAACATAAATAAACGCAAACCAAAAAAGTTCCTTTCTGTACACAGAAGCAAAACAAACACAGATCAAATCAAAGCCTCAAAGCTAGTGGAGAGACCCGCTGGTAGACTTACAACATAGCTCTCAGTTATCATTCATCATGGTCAAGAAAAAAACAAACAAACACATATTTCATATCCTTAGGCTGATTAATGGCAGACGTGAAGATATTTTTTGAGGTTGTTGTTAAGCACCATGCATTGATTTAGTGTGTGGTGAGAATGTCTCACTCAATGTTTTTAGGGTACAGATTTTGTCCTTTAAATGAATGAGCTGAATTCTCAATCACATCAGCCTCTCTCATTGATATAAGCACAATTTACTTCATAATCAAAGAGATAATGACATTTCTCCTGAGAGAGAGAGAGAGGTAGAGAGAGAGAAAGACGGATAGTGAGAGACAGTCAGCGAGATGGGATGCCGGTTTGTTTAGCACTCATTAAGAAAGCATTAGTCGTGTGCTCAGAGCTTTGATTACATTTTGGCCATGAAGTGATGGACAGGAAGACAGAGATAGTGTGTGAAAGAAATACATCCTACTGTTTTCACTACAGCTCTTTTTGAGTTTGAACAGCTCTTTCACAGACGATCCACTTCAAAAATGCTGACACCAGATTTGAAGGGCTTAGGATGGGTTCTTACTACTGTTATTATTGTTCAAGCCTTTGACTTATAATCTCAGACCTGCTGCAGGGATCCGAAGAGTAAAACCAACCAACCAACCAACCAACCAACCAACCTGCCTACCTACCAACCAACCAACCAACCAACCAACCAACCAACCAACCAACCAACCAACCTGCCTACCTACCTACCTACCTACCTACCAACCAACAAACCAACCAACCAACTTATATATCTTTTTTTTTTGCCTTTTATTAAAAAAAAAAAAAAAAAAAAATGTTTGCATTTATTTTAATGACTATGTGGCTATTTGCATGGCTGAATTGCATAATATGAATTTTGGGATGCGGATTTGTGTTATGTTTTTTTTTTTTTTTTAAGTAAAATAAATTGAAATAAAAGCAAAGCACTTCTGACCAATTTGAGCTGTATATTTTTTATACTATCTTTTAAAAGTTTGGGGTCAGTGCCATAAATAACAAATTTGTGTCTTGGATCAAATATGTCCTTGTTTTAGATTTTCTGATTTTGGAGGTAATTTTGATCAAACATTTAAAACATTATTCTCACAGACTACTCAGCTGATTTCCATAAAATTCTGCATGAAAGAAAGTGCTCTGAAAAAAAAAAAAAAAATATTCATTCTTTTTCAAATTTACCAAAAAAAACCTGAAACCAATAAAATGTCATCTTAGTCAGTCTTTCACACTTCTCCGAACACCAGACTTTCTTACTTCTCTATCTCCCCTCTGACACACCAAACCAAACTGGCTATATTATATCAATGTGATGTCTTATTTTATTACAGCAGCTCTTGGATCAGGCACACCATGTCTTTTTACAATTTCCCACAGGTCTCGTTCATATCCATTCCTCATGAAAAAGAGATCCACGTCTATAAACTTTTATCGTTTCTCTTATGCCCACACCATTCCTTGTGGAAACTCTTGTTGTAAAGTGATACAGATCACATCAGCTTCAAATATTATTTTAAAGCCATATTATTTTGAGAGGCTGAAGAAATACAGCTGTGGAGTCAAGCTGAAATCAGCTGGGCAGATATATTTATGATTCCCATTCCTTCTGCTCTTGAGTGTCTTTTCATCTTTTCATCCATGTAAGTTCATCTGTTCATTTCAATAGTGATGCGATAGATAGAGTTCACACACACGAGGCAGGTGAGATTTTTACGTTTAGGATTAATTTAGCATCTGTTCCTGCACCTTTGTCCTGTTCATCTTTTATATGTGCTCATAAACTGAAGATTAACAAATATTATGGACAATAATAGATTATTATTGTGATTTTTATAAATAATAATAATAAAAAAAATACTCATCCTCTCGTTCCATGTGGTTTAGAATTTTATTCTGCCAAGGAACACAAAAGAAGATAGGCCTACTTATTGAAGAATTAATAAACAGTTATTTTCCCAAACAATGGCAGACCACTACTGAATAAAGAAAGACTTTCAATGCTTTGAATTGTATTTAAAAAAAAAAAAAAAAAAAAAAAAAAAAAAAGCTATTGCGTGACTTCAGGTTACTTTGGATATAGTGCATGAGTGGAGTGGGCTACCTTTAAATCTGTAAAGTTTTGTTGTTGTTGTTGTTGTTGTTGTTTTTCATACCCATTCACTTTCATAGCATAAAAAGTAAAAAAAGCTGCTTGGATATTGAGCTCACATCGCCTTTAAAGGTTTCCATTTCTGTTGGCGAATGTGCTGCATCCACTTACAAAAATAAAAAAATTGATATATTTAAGTTAGGGAATTTATTAAATATCTTCATGGAGCATGATCTTTACTTTATAAAGAAATGTTTTTTTTTTGTTTTGTTTTTTTTTTTTTTTGGCATAAAAGAGAAATCGATCATTTTGAACCAAATAGTGTTTTGTTGGCTGTTGCCACAAATATACCTGTGCAACTTAAGACTGGTTTTGTGGTCCAGGGTCACATATTTGCATGAACTTTTACTTTTATATATATATATATATATATATATATATATATATATATATATATATATATATATATATATATATATATGCTGTTTGCCCAAGAGAAACAATGAAACACACACAGACAAAGAAACACACAACAACCACACTCTTTAGTGCAGTGTTGATGAAAGCTGATGTCATTAGAGTTGATCTCATGTGGCACTGGAGAGGTCGGTAATGAAAATCAATAAAACCAGCCCTGCAAAGCCGCCTATTGTCAACTTGTATAAATCCAGAGCCTGCCTAGAGAAAGCCCAAGTGACTGTGAGAAAAAAGAAGAAAAGGATACGAAGAAGCAAACACCTCACTCATTTAAACACGCTTGCTGCCGTTGGTCTCACCCATGCTGTGAAAGCGTCTGGAGTTGTAGATCTTCGCCTATGAGCATGAGATACTCAAACCCACAAATCCTCACCGAGGTACAGACAAGCAAGGATGTATTATTTAGTGACTAACCAATCGTACACTTGTCCTGCAGACCCCCAACTGAAGAACACGGTATATCAGCGCAAAAAAACAAAACAGAAAAAAAAAAAAAAAAAAAAAAACCTCTAAAACTGTATCTGCTGCAAAAAGCAACCATTTCTATTTTAGAATAAAACTGGATGTTGGTTGCCTGGGCTTATGAAGTATTTTTTTAGACAAGTACATCTATTATATTTATATTAATAATAATAGTTAATGATATTATTATTATTATTATCATTTTTAATCATTATTTTTATTATAATACTATGCAAATTAAAGCAAGGAGTAGCTTTCTTGGCCAAAATCACGTTCAGTGGGATTCCAGTCAATTACTTGGTCAAAATTTTAAAATGGTGGTAGGGAGGAAGTGGGGCAGCGACTCTAGCCAAACTCCTGATTTCTAATGATGATGACAATAGTAATTCATCAATCGAATGGTATTTTAAAGAGCCAATTGAGGTCTCCAGATCACACTGGTGTAACAATTTTAAACAATAAAGTAGGCCTACTGTGGTGTCTGATGCTTTTACACTCACAGCTCCAACAAAAGCCTTTCTTTATTAATTAGAAGAAACTTCAGCGAGAGGACATCACAGATAATATCTTGAAGAGAAGTCTATCAACATTTCCCTAGATATTTCATAATTATGCTCCCTGAGTGTCCAAAGAACAATCGCTCATAATAGGTGAGGTGTTGGAGAAGTCCTTTGTGTGTGATAATGAATTTACCTGTCTTAATCTGGGACACCATTAATAGGAGATCTCAAATGAGTTACCATGGAGAAAACTGTAGACAACGAGAAAGAAATTGGTGCTCACACAATGATGTGCTCTAGAGATTGTCTTCATGTTAATGTGCCCATTCAGCGCGCGCACACACAGGCTCCAACATCTCTCTCGTGTCATCAATCAATCTTTATCAGTCTCCAGAAACGAGGGAAGGAAAGTGATAGGAGAGCAGGAGTGAAAATGGATGCAGCTTCCACAAAGCCAAACAACCCCATCCATAAACACCAGCCCAACCCTCCAAAAAATGACACGTCAGTCAGCAGCGACCTCAAGTTTCCAACCTTCATTTCAAGAGTTTGTTTGCTGCTGCTGCCGCCGCCTTATAAATACGCACATTTCCTCAGGAGAGAGAAGAGAAATTGCGGAAAAGGAGGAGAAAAGGCAGAATATTGCTGGCCCATGCTAATAAAAATCTTCATCCTGTAAGCTCATTTTTCAGAGTGCCCTTTGACGAGAGCATGTAAATAGAGATGGCGGCTCACCGAGCGCTTGCCAAAGACATTGGCTCGCTTTGTGTGTTCAAGACCCACTAAAATTCTGATCGGTCTCCCTAAAAGCCTTTCTGCGCTTCCTCTCCTTTCTATTTCTCCCTCCCGTTCTGAATAAAACCATATTGCACTTACTTGTCCTGCTGGCTAATAAAGTCAAGCTAATTCCCTTAAAGTGGCCGCTGGACTTGTAAACAGATTTATGACAAATGCAAACAATGCTAATGGATGAACGGCAAGCAGAAAAGGGCCTAATTCCAGAAACAATATATCAGGGCTATTGCTTACTAGGAATGCTTGAAGTGACTCAATCCAGTAAACTGCCTGAAGAATGGTATATAATAGCTTTTTTTTCACCCGTTTGACTTTTCTTTCGCAAATCTTACTTTTTGCTAAACTGTAACTTAATTAGCTGTTTTTCAAATCAAACATTTTTATTTGTTTTTCTTGCTAGGATTTGACACTGCAAACACAGAAGAACAAAATTTTTGCTGTGCATGCCAAGGAGCGCATGCATTTTTTTTTTATTGTGGAAACCCAAAAGAACAGGACTTTCAAAGGCAAAGATTGTCTCAGATATTTTTGTTTAAAGTTCACATTGTTGAAAAGCCTGCCGCTAGCTTAGCTCGTGACATTTGATGCACTGAAATGAACAGAAGCAATGAAAGATGATTTGTGTTTATCACAGGTTCACGTTTAAAGTCTGTTTAGAGAGAACGGTGTCGTCTTAGCGGCCCCTAATTTAATAAAAAAATGATTATTTCGATGTTAATGAATCAATCAAAACTAACTTTAGCTGGAAAATAACATTATTCAAGAACCGCTATGAAACCAAACCAATCTCTGTTACCTTAAATTATATGTAAAGCTATATGTATATGTAAAGCTTTGATTGGGAGGAATGGCCCCCCAATCTGAACTTGAGCGGTGTTCTGATATTGGACTAATGTGCTAGTCACAGCTTGTCCATAACACAATTGCAGATTTTGAACAGAGATGGCGACAAAGAGGAAAAATGCCGGAATGCAGCTTTAAATAATCTCCTCCTATAAATTTTGCATCTGAAAGGGAAAACCCTTTAAGTGCTTATGCAATAAAATCAGCCGCAAAAATAACTGTCCACAACTTTTCAATTGCACATTTTCGCTTCATGAAAACTTATTTCAAAAACATTAAATTCTTTATTATCTTTATCTGTTCATATTTTTTATAATATGACTTGACTTCCACCAGAGACCAACATGACTCTTCAATAATTGAGTAATGATTTCTCAACTACATTGAATGTCATTTTTGGGTGAACTCTCCCTTTAACTAATAGTGTAAGTGATATTTTCTTCTTTTTGTATTGCTTCTTTGTGGTTTCCGTTTTTCCCCTGTTGCCCTTGATATGTCACACCATCCAGACGGCCAGCCCTGGGGAAAGCGCTAACTCAACGTCGGAGCTCTTCCCTGCAGTAACACCCTGACAGTTCCCCCATTCCTGATCAATTCCCTCCGCCAGCCCAGACTGAAGCCATGCAGCCAAAGTCTTTGACAAACGGAAGGAAAGAAAGAAAGAAAGAAAGAAAGAAAGAAAGAAAGAAAGAAAGAAAGAAAGAAAGAAAGAAAGAAAGAAAGAAAGAAAGAAAGAAAGAAAGAAAGAAAGAAAGAAAGAAAGAAAGAAAGAAAGAAAGAAAGAAAGAAAGAAAGAAAGAAAGAAAGAAAGAAAGAAAGAATTGTGCAGTCTCTTTCAGAGAGCAGATGATATCAGGCTGTTCATTTAAAGGTGACATGTTTGGTCAGACAGAGGGAGCCGCTCGCATGATTGATGTGCAGAAATGAACCCGTCCGTCAAAATTGAAATTAGACGAGAGCTGGAATAGCTCGCATTTGAATACACAGAAATGACAAAAAAAAAAGAAAGGAGAGATGAAAGAGTGAAAAAAAAAAACATTCATCTGGGTGAAGTGTATGAATTATACACACAAAGCCCGTCAAAAATGGAGATAGAGAGTCTGATTACAAAGCGTCCGGAGATGATGTTGACTCACAGAATGCTGCATGGATGAAAATGTAAATAACGGTGCATATTTTCACATCTGATCTTGAAAGGTCAGAGAGAGAAGTTTCAAAATGATTTGTTTGTTGTATACTGCTGCTCTCACTGAATGTAATTTACTCTGAAAAACACACACATCCAATGATTTATCCACTGTAAAGACACTGAATTCAAATTCTAAGAAAAGTACTGGCGGTACCATGGCACATCAAGACACTATACATACAGTGCCATAGTGCAGAATGCTTAAAGTGCAGCTGGGTGAAATAATGAGCTGAAGCACGGTTGAACTACAGAAGACAGAATGGAAAGTAGGAGAATTTTTTTTTTTTTTTTTTTTTTTTTTTTTTTTTGAGTGGAGGAATTACCCTTTAAATTCTTCAGAGGCACCACTAGACTTTACACACAATGAACATATTTGACCGGGGGCTTCAGACGCCTATTCCAAAGTTGTTTGTCAAAATCATTGCTCTACAGCTAAAAGGAAAGGAAAGCTCTTTCATTTTCTTCAGATGTTTTTTTTTTTTTTTTTTTTTGCTTTCTGTCTGACAGCAGGCCCAGGTTGAGCTCACGGGATAAGAATGCTCAGGGCTGGGGTTGTGCTTCTGGGCCTTTCTGAAATGGTTTGATGGTATGTGTCTTTTCTTTCTCTTTGTGTTCAGTTTTTGCATAACTGCTGTGTGTACCTTTGACCTGGTCCCAGCATCTGGCCAAAAATGAGCCTCTTCAAAGGAAGGATACACAGGAAACAGGCTTCAGTTTGATCTGTGTGCGGTGAATCTTACTAAAACATGCCCAGGTCAAATTTCACCCCAAAATAAAACAACCATGAAATACACATTGGCATACTTCTAATAAACTCTACTAGTTTTACTTTTGAGGGTACTCTATTTTATCTACACATTTATTTGTATTAATTGCTCTTGGTACTGTAGGTTTTGTGAGATAGTAGGACAGCACACAACTTGTCTGCTCATGAATTCATGCATTAGATGAGAACATTAAAATCAGCGACAAAATTTTTTATGAATATGGTCCTTGTGCCATCCTTCCTGAAAATAAATTTCACATAGTTTGTTGTTTTATCACCTAATACATTTACTTTCATACACGTGTGACTTCACTTTTGGGGGCGTTGAAATCTGTTTATAATGAGTAATGGGTTCAGCTATACGTATGTAGGGTTAATAGATTTTCTTTTCTTCAAAAACACACTTCATAAACAAATCATTTATCTTCCTACTGTAAAAATTACACCATAGTAATACAAACCAGAGGAAGAAAAAATAAAACTATTCTTCTCTCTAGCATAGGCTCTGCAACAAAATCAAAATCATTCAGAGCTACATGACAGCAAAAGTCTCACTAAGAAAGATCAATATGAATATCCATTATCCACCATTATCCATACACAATCCGTTCTAATGCCAAGGCGTCATCTAACTGACGCTTTTGACCATGCGTCAACATCCGACGCACATCTTACCCTTTAGCGTCAAAATGGGACGCGCCTCCTAACCCTAACCCTACCCCAGACCTAACCCTACCCGCATCATCTAACGGACGCTAAAGGTTGCCATGTGCGTCGGATTTAGACACATGGTCAAAAGTGTCAGTTAGATGATGCCCTAGGTTGAGAATGAGTTGCTATACACTAAAAAAGATTTACCCAGAACAATAATAAAATAATAAATTATGTATGAATGACTATTTTGAACACGGCTTCCAACAAAAGAAGAAAAGCTACAAAAATGTTGTATCTGTAACCCATGACATGTGGATTTAAGATACGACCAATATTTAATTATCACTAACCAATGCCGTATCCACAGTGAAATGTCATATAGTTCAAGATCACAGCTAATTGTATCAGTCAGCAAAGCAAACAGAAATGACATAGTGCACCTTAAAGTCAATGTGGAGCCCTTGGGACATCAAGTGTGTGTTTTGCAGAACATACTCCCCAGTGAGTGTTGGCAGGGATAATACAGGTATAACCTTGCCGATGAGGGAACTCAGGGGTTGAGAGTTTGAGAGCAGCAGTAAAAGTCTCGTCAGAAAGTTTAATGGCTGAACCCACCGCTCCAATCCATTAGGAGCAGGGTTATGAGAATTAGAGCCTTTTAATCCACATCCATTAATACTGACTGCCAATGACACATTTCACTGCGCTAAGCTCTTCCACAACCCAAAAGATGGAAAAGAATGAATAAATAAAAAGCAAACTATTTTACAGTGTAATATTGTAAATTGACGCTGAAGTTGAAGGCAAATGCAGGAATTCAGCTCAATGCAAATGCAGCATTTTTAGGGACATAACTCAAACTGCATTCAGTAACAGTTTGCAAGGTTAACTAAATATATAAATAAATAAATAATGTTTAATAAATGGTGTAAAATTGTTGTTTATTCCTGTTTGCTACTGCATTAACTACACTGTAAAAAACAAAACAAAACAAAAAAAAAAACTATGATTTGTTATCACATATTAAATCATTTATGTAGTCCTCTAACATAAATTCTGATGTCACATGACATGAAATCAATCTCCTTCATTGGATTAACTCCACTTTTCCATTTAAACGAACTTAAAAATTTTAAGGCAACCAGGTTACTTTAACCTACCCAACCAGGTAGGTTATTTTTTAAAGTAAACCTACGGTATTTTTTTTTACAGTGTAATGTTGAATCCACACTGTTGTTTTTACTGTGTTAAATATGAAAAAAAGAACACAAAACTGATGAATGTAAAGCTTTTAAATGACTATTCTTCACCAAAACCTTAAAAAACAGACACATGAACTTATGTTTACCTACATATTCTTATGTTAAAAATAAATTAATAAATAAATAAAAAAATACAAGGTCAATATGCTCAAACCAGAGACAAACTTATCCCTTAAGCTTCAATTCTGTACCTGATATTAAATGAAAACAAAATGAATGTTCAAACCGCACTGGCCCTCTCGAGTTTTACAGCCTCGAATCTGTACAGCATACTTTTGGCAAGTGCAACGTTGCAATTTAAGGTCCCATTCTGGTTACAGTCCTAGAGGTTTTATAAAGCCAAACCTTTTATACAGGCACACTAATATAGACCCAAAGGAATGTGTCAGGACTGAAAATACTAGAGTAAAACTGAAGCAAAAATTGTTTGTTGTCAAGATGTGGACCCTTTTGAGTGAGTTTTGACATGCTTGACAACGGGAAAAGCATCATATTGAGGTTACAGTCTTGTTGGAACACAATATTTCGGTGTTAAAGTCACAGGCACACATGGACAAGAAAAAGCCTCTCTTCATATTCTTCATAGTCTGAGTGCATATTTGTATGAACGAGTGCTGTCCAGCGATCCAGACGCTGCCTAAATTCCGGCGGGGTGCATTCCTGGCAGGATGGGATTGTTTTAGAAGCCTGCAATAATAAACAGCTCACACAGCTCTCTGAAATCTGCCCCATCAGCTCATCTGTCTCTCTCTCTATATATACTAACTCCTCCTCATCCTCGCGTTTATTTTCAGACTGCGTCTATGTCTTTATGTTGGACGTATTTATCTGTGAGTGCTGTATGTACAGATGTGTTGAAACATGGGTATATTTGTATAACTCGTAAGCATACGGAGCATCGCTCAGTGTAGAAGCATAACTTGGCCATCCAAGACAAGCAGTTTTGTGTGCAACTGTGTTACGTCAAAACAACATTGAGTGATCTTGGACTGTGGAGGCCAATAAAGTCACAGGAAGATTGTCAGATTACTGATTAGCTGAGAAGGATGTGACACATTTGAACAGTTTTAATTTGCTCTGATCCTGTATAAAACAACTCTACAGCTCCTTTGCATGTGTGTCACAAACAAAAATGCACCCAAAAGTGGAAATGCATGCATTCAATGATTGATTGAAAATAGTGAAACTTCGTTTATTTCATTTTTTTTTTCTTTAGATGTTCAATGTCGTTCAATGTTTTGTAGCTCACTGTATATCATGGTGACTACACTAAAAAGGCAACAACAAGTAGCTATACTGTATACACTTAAGCTATATCTATCACTAGCCATTGTATATCAGAACCTTGTTATCAAGCACAGAAATACAATCTCAAATAGGGTGACAGCAAAAAACTCAAACAGATAAATATAACTATGAGTCAACAGCATAGTGATAATATAAGCTAATCCACTATTAAAAATAGTTTAAAAGCCATTTGGGAATCTTTTTTGAATCTGTTCATTTACAAGAACGGTCTGAATCAATGTATGAATAGCTGTGAAAGGAGCATATTTTAACAGGGTAGCTAGCTGCACATGTTATGCACATGCTAATACTAGGCTACACTGTTTTCAGCTGATACTATCACACTATCAAAAAATGTAGTCAAGTTAGAGACACTGTTGGAGTCCCATAGGTAAATTAATATGGTAATTAGTGAGATAGTACTGTAATTTAACATGGAAGATTTTCTGAGGTAAACACAGAACTGGCAAACATCACAGCAGCACCCCATCAAATGTACTACGCTCCTACAATGAAAAGAGACAAAAAAGCACATTCCCATGGTGCTTTGCAGGATAAACTGCCAATTAGAACAATATTTACAACGTTAAACTGGGACGCTACCGTACGATATCAAAGCATCTGCATGTATTTTAATAAGCGTGTTGTACTTCTAATCTAGCTCTCGCTTCCTTGAGGACGAGGCCTGCTGTGATTTCTGACACAATAGGGCTCATATTCTTCCATTTCTGTCTATCATATCCATTCATCTGCTCAGGATTCAAAGTCTTTATCTCACTTGAATTTGACGTGTTTCTTACAATTGTCTTTTATCTGCATCAGTCTGAAGATTTATTGTCCATCTTGAGTGTGTTTAATGTGAATGTTCTCTGATCTCTCTCTCTCTGTCTGTGTCTGTGTACTCCTATTGATTTTGGTTTTGAATGCCAAAGCTGTAAGATATGAATCAGACTATAAGCAGCATAAAATGTCACCCTAGGATTACACTAAAGAGCGCATCACCGTAAAATGCAGCAGAGCTTATTGTGCGTCTCAGTTTAACATGCAACCTTTGACACAGATGGATACTGCTGATTTCATCCACGGTTTAGCTTGTTAGCATCATCTGCACCTAATAAGACGATTTTATTCATTGACAACCATTCAAAATAAGCTGTATATGGGACTGTGCATAATCTGGTACCATTTCCCAATCGGCAGGTTTCCTGTGTCTCTAGGTTTATGAACAGAAGTGATGTTGAAAAGTTGTACGTTTGAGCTATCAATGATTCACACTTGTTTTGCATCACGTAAGCATCAACAGTGTATGCCGAATGTTAAGCATGTTGATTTTCGGATCATGTTTTTTTTTTTTTTTTTTTGCTTTTCCAATCACATCACATTTTACCAATTCCAAACCACACACTGTCATGTCAGGACTTCAAAACACACCCAACCATACATTGACGACGACCAACAAAAACTGAGGGAAATCACAGGGCTTAAATGAACAGGGACTAATGGGATAAGTAACAGAACACAGGTGAAGGGAATTACTAATTACACAGGCCGGGAAACACTAACAGGAATAAACCAAAATCACAAAGACAGAGGGAAACAAGATCACAAAAGAGAGTTTTCATATGTTCTTGTAAGTTGAGTTGTTAAATAAATCAGCTATACGGCAGTTCCCGTGTCCTCCTCTTCGGGCTTTGGCATCCTACACTAAACCTGACACTAAAAAATAATGACCCTAAAAAAATGACCCTCACTTAATTCGGATCACAAGCTGAAGTGTAGTGAAATACATGAGTACTTTTTTTTTTTCTCCTGTATAGGCTTTGAGTGAAAGTAATTATTGAAGGACCAGCACTACACCACTGTTTGAAGTTGAACTCTCAAACAGTGGTACAAGAGGATGTGGTGCTGGTCCTTTAGGAGTCACTCTCACTCTGTCTATAAAGCCTATTAAAAAAATAGCATAGCATAGCATGTGCAGCTAGCAACACAATGAAAATCTGCAACTTTCACATCTACTGTATTCATACATTCATTCAGACAATTCTTGTAAACAAACAGATTCAAAACAAGAATCTGCTCATCCTTCAAGTGTCTATCTGTAAAAGAAAACGTGCCTAATAATTATGCACACCTGAAAATAAGGCGTTTTTCATGTCCAGCCTTCATGAGCAATTATATATCACTCATAAATGATTAAATACAACATTAATAGCAGTTATTGCGATTAATGTGGTTTGGAATTGGTCAAATTTGCCTCAAAGCAGTGACTGTCTTTGCTTAGGGCTAACAGATCTCTTCTCCAGTGTTAGACCTGCTTGGACTGAATACAGAACAATTATCGGTAACACTTTATTCTGACAGTCCACTTTAAGTAAGTTTTCAACTACATGTAAACTAACTCTCATTAAAGTATTAGTAGGTACAGACAGTAGACTGGTAGGTTAGGTGTTAGGGTTCGGGTAAGGAGAGTTGACTTGTAGTAGTTACTTATAGTCAGTAGAATGTCTGTTGGGCGACCAACAAAATAAAGTTCTAGCAAATATTAAGCAGACAGTCTACTAATACTTTAATGAGAGTTAGTTGACATGTAGTTGCAAAGATACTGATAGTGAGTAGAATGTCTAAAGTGGACTATCGAAATAAAGTATTAGCTAATCTTATAATTGCTTTGTTCTGTATTTTATACAATGGATATGCAGTACAATAGCAATTGTTACTGTATTTTAAAGTATATCCATACAAATCAAAGTGTGGCGGGTAAGGAGAGGGGGCAGGTGTATGGTAAATTGAAAGCAGAATATAAATCTAGTGCCACAAAGCAAATAAAGTTAGATTGAATAGATCAGAAACAAACGGATACAGCTGCGCTCTGCTCCTGCCTTCTGTACTTTCGGTAAATTTAGCACGTCTGTGATAAGGTGAAAATTAAAGCAGCTTAATGGAAAGTTGTGTTGAAAGTTAAAGTCCCCAGCTCAAACACATATGGTCCTTAACTATATGCAAAATTTTGGGATCATTATTGTGTAAAGTGCCTTCAAAGAACACAAAATATGAAGGTAACGCTTTCAGGTCCTGTGTGGAAAATGACTCAAGGCCAGCCAAACACACACACACACACAGAGACAGATGGGCCCAAGGCATTTGGTGTTGCTGCCCTATCCATTAATCTCTCTTGAGACGTCACCTCGTCAAATCACCTCTTGTTCGGCGATATCTGCCCCAAAACAACATCACTGTCTGTCTGGTGCCACTGACTCACAGTACCACACACACAAACACACTGTCCGCCTCTGTCCCCCTGGCATTGGCTTTTACCCAGAATGCCATTTCCTGTGCCTTGATATGATCAGCGTTGGGAACAGAAAGCCCTCGACATTCTTTTCCCATGATTCCCGTGTGGCATGGCTGCTGAGTTCACAACTATTAGCCTCTAAATCAAATTACTCCAAAAATATTTACCAAACAAGCTTTAGTTGCATTTTTTTGTGACTAACTGCTCTCATTTCTAGTGCAGACACGTTGTTTCTGTCAACATGTACCACTTCATGTTATTATTCACCCTCATGTAACTCAAATCTCATTCATCTTTCTGAAAGATTTACACCCATCATGTTTTTCTAACGCATTCTCATCCCAAGGCGTCATAAACAACACTTTTGCCAAAGCGTAGACATCCAACGCACATGGCACCCTTTAGAGTCAAATGAGATGCTTCGGTTATGGTAGGTTTAGGTATGGGGTAGGTTTAGGGTTAGACCACGAGGAGGAGCCTTCTGGCCCATGTATATCTGCATCTCATTTGACGCTAAAGGGTGCCATGTGCGTTGGATGTCTACGCTTTGGCAAATGCGTCGTAGGATGCCTTGGGATGAGAACGGGCTGGTTTTTCTCAGTTTTTGTCAACCCTATCTCACGACCAATTCGTACGAATTCGTACGGGTGATTAAAAAGTGGCTAATTCGTATGACCTCACTCGTATGAATTGTCTAAACCCACGTGATGGTTAGGTTTAGGGGCGGAGTCAGGGGTAGGTCATTTGTACGAATTCAAACGAATTGGTCAATTTATAAAATATGTACGATTTAGCAAAATCGCATGTATTCGTACGAGTGAGGTCGTATGAATTGTTACGAATTAGCCACCTCGTAAAATTCATACATTTTCCCGTGAGATCGGGTTGGTTTTTGTTCGAGGTAAGAAAGAAATAATGGGGCCAGGCCACTATATTCTGTATGTATAAAGACTGTGTCTTAAGAACTAATTATCTATCTTACGAAATTAGAATTGAAGAAAAAATGAATGACTAACTTTTAAGACTAGTCTTAGAAGTTTACGCCACAGGTTTAAGGTCCGTTCACTCCAAGAACGATAACAATAAAGATAACTTTAATGCATCCACACCAGTGGATGATATAGTTCTGTTTATAAGCACTTGCCTGTCTGCTGCTTTAAAAGCTCGACCTCGTTGCAGCAGGATGGATTCTGATTGGCTGTCAATGTTTTCAATCATTCACCAGCTGGATAAAATAGTTCAGATGATAATATTTCTCTGTGCCGGTATAGTTATAGTTGTGGTGTAATCTCTGCTATTTTTTAATATTGAGAACGATTTATCTTTTTCGTTACCTTTTATAGTTATCGTCCTTGGTGTGAACATGCCTTTCGGACGAAATACCAAACTTTAATTTCGGGTGGGCTAATAATTCCTGCAAAGTAATTTGAGAGTTTTGAAAACAAACATGAGGTTCACCAATTTTGATATGACCTATACTTCTCATACTGTTATACATGGGCAGCATTACTTATGTTAGAATATGTTATGTGGTCCAAGATGAGAGAGAAAAAATCCACCCCAAAGTAATTTATTTATGTCTATAATTCTTTCTCTATGCATTCTAAGGAATCTCAGACAAGGAAAACATTACAGGTTAAACATGCCCTTCATGTGAACAGGACATTTGTCAGTCAATCTCAATCTGTCTCTCTCTATGGACTTTTCAGCAAGAAACTATGATCACAGCTCCTTGTGTTCCCATGACAACATTTCAGATCAGACAGGTTCAAGATTTGCACAGGACACTGACCCAAATCAGCCTTTCCTTGTGCTGCTGTGCATAATTATATGGTGATAAAGTTATCAATTATAATTTGTTTGTGCATGCATGTAAGACAAATGAATTTCTCATCAATTAAGCACCATAAATCCCAGTCTAATTAAAGGAATGTCCCATGTATATAAATCAACCATTATCTTTAACATTTGGTGTATATATAAATGAGTTTATTTTTTTTTTCTGTGTTAATCAACATTACACAGCAAATGTGTTGTTATAAAGAAAGCAGAACATTCCTCAGAGGTTTTAATCAAAACAGCTTTTATGGAGCGCCGGTATAACACAAAAAAGGATTCAAAATTAGATTTCTTACATGTACTGTACACGCATAGAAAGAGACAAAGAGGGATAGAGAAAGAGAGAGATAAATAAACTCAGAGTTAGAGGCAAAAAAGAATATCGAGACTTGTGAAACCCTGCTTAAATTTGAATATGTCAAATTCCATGTAAAATCTCAAGCAGAACAAATCACATGTTTTTTTTAAATTTATTTTTTTATGTGAAATCTACTAAATTAATGAAATAATTTTTGTCCAACATGCCTTAATGTCTCCATCCCCCCTTAAAGCAGTGACTTGTCAATGTATTAGTACCCATTCAGCGTACAGCATAAGCATGGTCCTGTAAGTAATCACATTACATAAGTAAATTAAGTAAATAATCTCCTTACGTTTTATCTTTTTTTTTTTTAATTGCAATGTTGGCTGCATTCTTCAAGCTCAACCATTTCAACCCGTTATATTTATTACTTGAAACTAACACAAATCAGGATTATGAACCATATTTAGACTGCAAAATATATAGCAACAAAAAAATCTTCAGTGTGACGATCAACATTTTCTAAAGGCACTTCTTGTCACTGACTATTAACTGAAAAAGGAAAGGAAAATATTTTTTTCATGCCTTGTTTGTGTTAACCAGCAGGTAACTTAAGTAGGAATAGATTGCACATAGATTAATGCCTTTCTGAGTATCATGCTATCAGCTGATGGCAGCGCGGCCATCGCTAGCAGGCATATGTAACGTGTCATCACTTCTCGCCGCAGATTGTCATCACTTTCTGCTGAGCCGGCCTCCGGCATTGCGCATTTATGAATGTTTCAGAACAACGACATGCGTTTCATCCGAGGGAAAGCATCTGAGTGAGTGAGTGTGGACGGGACGATCCTTGCTGCAGCTCTATTAATAACACGCAATACAGAGATCTCCAGCTCATTAATGCTCTTCAAATGTGCCACAGAGCTCCATCTTGAAAGCTACTTGGTATTGAGGAACTAATAGGGGTTGAAACAAAGTATTTGTGTTTGTTTAAAAGTTGGATAAACACTCTTAAGCATATTTCTCAGAGACACAGACACCAGTATTTAATATTTCATTAGTCAGAGGGGCCTAATGCTATTCATCGCAAGAGACAAGAGAGATGCAAGAGGTCTGATGGGTGTCGGTGTGGTCAGCAGTCTTGGTGGGCCATAAAAACAGCTATAAAAGTAATAATGGCTTCTGTGAGGACATATTAAAAAAAGAAGTGAAATCAATGGATGGGGAGGACAGAGTAACTTACTGCTTGGATCTGTCCTCACCTCCACGTCTGCATTGATGTGTGGGCTTTCGATGAAGAAAAATGCATGTTACTAGCATCATGCAAAAAAAAGTATTATCTGTATTCTGAATAGGACAAATATCGTTGGTTAAATTTTGTATGCTCAGTTCTTATGTGGTAATTTTCATATAAAATACTGATGTCAAGAGTCTGCTATAAATTAGTTGAAGCAATAGATTGATTCAAAAAGAAGCATGTTCTTTCTGCTCTAATTCTGTCACATAACACGTAAAAAAACAGCTAGGTTTCTATAAAAACACTTGAGATATTTGCATGTTTTAATACAGTAGATTTTGTTCTTTACATGTTTCCGTCTCATTTATATGAAAAACCCTAATCAAGATGAAGTGCTGTAATGGTTTAAGCAAATTAAGCGTATTTTGATTATTATTACTCACGCAGTGGGTTACTTTTACATAAAAAAGTCCTGATGCTCAGTGTGAGCTTGAGAACTTCATTAAAAAAGATGATAATTATGATGATGATGAAGATCAGTGCTTATTCATAAGTAATCACCATTATTATCATCATCGGTACATGATCATTTGAGACCATAATTTGATAATATGTTGCAATTTTGTTGTGAGAGCACCATTCTGACCACTTTAAGAATATTGTATTAAAAAAAAAAATAGCATTAAACTTTAAATGGGTTTCCAATCATACTTTGGATGTACTTTTTGACCTAAAATAACATGATGAATAACAACCAAAATGGTTAACCTTTAATAGAGTTATTGGAGATTTCATAGTTAAAGTTTCAGAAAAGTATATTTTAGCATGGTTAATTACATACTGATACAAGTTGGGTATTATTTATTAATTCAGCTATTTATATTCATAATGTGAGAGTTTTCGTTTGCCAGTGGCGTGGTGCCTAATGGAGTTTGACACTTTGGCTTAGTTTGATTATCACTGGTGGGTCCCGTGTGTGCATTTAAAACATGTCTCCGAGCAGTAGTGAGCAACGGTAATGAATATTTGATTGAGACTTGATTTTAATTCTACTTCAATTATCGTAGGTGAAAAAACACATCTGTCACATGTTCTGACGCCATTTTTGTGCTTCGGGGAGCATTTTTAAGTCTTGTAATGGCGTGATTGACTTATAGTTAAAGTCCCTGTAAAGTCAAAATTAAGTATGTGTTCTGAGTTTGTCACACCGCAGAAAAATGTGTTATTAGCCACACAGCCAAATTTAAATGATAAAAAATATCTGGCAAGTACATAAAATAAGCTATCAAAATCTTGGGGAAAAAAAAACAACAACAACAACAACAACAAAAAAACAACAACATTATTCTCTACTCTCAAACGCTGGGGGCGTGTCCACTGGCTGCGCTGAAACCGCACCCACTCGCGGGAAAGACAGTGATTTTAGGTGATACTTTTTTCGGGACGGGGGATATTCAGTTCGGCTCCATTCGCCAGTAACAGCGGATTATCAGTGAATCCCAGTTGTCTCCGACGAAAGTTTGTAAAAGTATACCGTGTAAAATGATAACTAAAGAGGCGGGTGTTGGTGGTGATCCTCAGCTCTCCATCAAAGGTGGCTCTCTACAAAATGAATACTCTTTTTGATGTGATCGTTTTTAGGAAATTTAAATAAGGACACTGATCTGTTTTGTGCGTGATCACATTCAGGTAGTACGCATTTCTGTGTCGAAGGCATAGCTAGCTAACAAACTGTAGGCTGTATAGTAACTAAATAATAGTACTGACAGTAAATCGCGATTGAGCGGCAAACTGATGCGATTGTGCTCTACTGTTAGGGGAGGGGCCAGCCTCAGTGCGTCATCAAGTAGGCCACGAGCTCAGGGGCTCCAGTACATCATCGAGCCACCATTTTAGCCCTGCCCAAATAATCCGGAACACAACAATAGTGGAAAACTGTTTAACGGTCTAACTCCACAATTCAGTACTTCAGTTAAGTCTTGGTAATATGTTTATGTGATACATTTCTAACATTTATAATGTGTTTAGTTTTTTTTATTATTATTATTATTTTTTTTTGAATTGCCTTTACAGGGACTTTAATGCAAAGTAGTGGATCTGTTTAGAATAGCCTGATCTAATTCAACGAGGGGGATGTTAAATGCCACATGACAGATGTGTCTTTGTGCTAATGTTATTATCAGGGTTTGTCTCTGCACACCCACATCCAATCAAAAACTTGCTCTTAGCAACACAGGTGCATTCAGACAGATTTCAAAGTGTAGCTGATTGGGTTAGAAGTGTGTGTGTGTGTGTGTGTTTACACATGGGTTTTCCCATATCAGCGGCCCGCAGATCTTTGCAATCCTCTCCCAAAACTGAGCTCCTGCCATGGTCCTGACCTGCAGCCCTGCGTCATTCATCAGACACTGATAATTCTTGGCTTTGGGCTTTGGGATTGTGGCGCGCAGTTAACTAAATCACCTTGGCAACTGTGATAAAAATAAAAACTAGATTAACCAACTGGTTATTTATATTTGTGTCTTTTTGAGAATAGGCTATGTCTTTCGCAGTTTCCTAACATCTTAAAAGGGACAGTTCTTGATTCTGTCAAACTCACCCTTGTGCCACTCCAAACTTGAATGACTTACTTTCTTCTGTGGAACAAAAGAAGATATTTTTGAAAAGTGTCTCAAGGACATAAAAGTTGTGAAGTCAAGCAACAGGACTTAAATGGTAGATTCCAACTCAAAAGCGACACACAAACTTAAATGATAAACAGATCATTCAAGTTTGCCTTCAAACCTTACTCTCAAATCAGATCAAAACATTGAGGAAATACTGTATGCATTCAGAGACTACATCAAATATGGCAGCACAATGCTCAAACATCATGATGTTAGGTCATGTGACTTGCGAGAACCAAAGAGGTTTGATGCCAGTTTACTAGTTGGCATTTGAGGTTTGAGAAAGAAATTCCAGTTATTATAGTTAACTGAAAAACTTTAATCATTAACTGAAATATTCATATATTTTATTTTAATTTAACTGAAACTGAAATAAAATGAATGAAAACTATGTAGACATTACACCAAAATACTGCTATGTAAAAAATAAATAAATAAATAAATAAATAAATAAATAAATAAATAAATAAATAAAATGACTAAAACGTTAACTAAAAGTAAAATTTAAATGGAAAATATAAAAATGTATTCAACCTATTTATAAAAACCACATGATTTGGAACAACATGAGGGTGAGTAAATTATGACAGATTTTAAATTCTTGGGTGAACAATCACTTTAATGTAATATCATTGAATGTACCACAATATAACTGTTAATATTAATGTACTGTAGCCTAATATTAGAGATCTGTGCAATACCCACAGTATAAAATAGAGAACATAGCAAATATAAGATAATTAGGTGATACTTTATTCCGATACTCCACTTTAGACATTCTACTAACTATAAGTAACTTTGCAACTACACTAAACTAAAGGATTATTAGGAACACCAGTTCAATTTCTCATTGATGCAATTATCTAATTAACCAATCACATGGCCATTGCTTCAATGCGTTTAGGGGTGTGGTCCTGGTTGACACAATCTCCTGAACTCCAAACTGAATGTCAGAATGGGAAAGAAAGGTGATTTAAGCAATTTTGAGCGTGGCATGTTTGTTGGTGCCAGACGGGCCAGTCTGAGTATTTCACAATCTGCTCAGTTACTGGGATTTTCACGCATAACCATTTCTAGGGTTTACAAAGAATGGTGTGAAAAGGGAAAAACATTGAATATGCGGAAGTCCTGTGTGGCGAAAATGCCTTGTTGATGCTAGAGGTCAGAGGAGAATGGGCCGACTGATTCAAGCTGACAGAAGAACAACTTTGACTGAAATAACCACTCATTACAACCAAGGTATGCAGCAAAGCATTTGTGAAGCCACAAGACCCACAACCTTGAGGCGAATGGGCTACAACAGCAGAAGACCCCACCGGGTAACACTCATCTACACTACAAATAAGAAAAAGAGGCTACAATTTGCAAGAGCTCACCAAAATTGGACAGTTGAAGACTAGAAAAATGTTGCCTGGTCTGATGAGTCTCGATTTCTGTTGAGACATTCAGATTGTAGAGTCAGAATTTGGCGTAAACAGAATGAGAATATGGATCTATCATGTCTCCACTGTGCAGGCTGGTGGTGGTGGTGTAATGGTGTTGGGGATGTTTTCTTGACACACTTTAGGCCCCTTAGTGCCAATTGGTCATCGTTTAAATGCCACGGCCTACATGAGCATTGTTTCTGACCATATCCATCCATTTCTGACCACCATGTACCCATCCTCTGATGGCTACTTCCAGCAGGATAATGCACCAAAGCTCGAATCATTTTAAATTGGTTTCTTGAACATGACAATGACCCCCCACAGTCACCAGATCTCAACCCAATAGAGCATCTTTGGGATTTGGTGGAACAGGAGCTTTGTGTCCTGGATGTGCATCCCACAAATCTCCATCAACTGAAAGAAACAATCCAATCAATAAGGGCCAACATTTCTAAAGAATATTTTCAGCACCTTGTTGAATCAATGCCACATAGAATTAAGGCAGATCTGAAGGCGAAAGGGGGTCAAACACAATATTAGTATAGTGTTCCTAATAATCCTTTAGGTATATATACACACACACACACACACACACAGTATTCAGAGATGAGAAGGAGGCTAGAAAGAACTCCTGGCACAGAAGAGATAAGAGACAGAGAAAAGAGCTGAAAATGGGAGATCAGTGTAGATGTAAGGAGAGAAGATGCAGCAGTCTCAGAGTCTTGTGGCCAGCAGGTAGAGAGCCACCTACTCCCGTCGTCATGGAGCTTGTGTGCATGGCAACATGGAGGAAATAAACACTCTCTTTTCTCCTGCATCCTCCTCCAGGCTGTCTGTGATCCTGTTAATGCTGACAGATGCATTCCTCCCAGCGTCCTACACGACAGCATGTGTGCTCACTTGGGAGAGGTGAAGCTATCATAATGGCCACTTTTAGTACAGCTCTGCTTATTACAAATATCATATTCACTGTCAGAAATTAGAGCGCTTTTTGTAAATGGCTCTGGACAATAGTGTCAGCTAAAAAAAATCAGAAAACTCATCAGGAAATAAACATCAGGCCTGGTGTATTTTTAGACTAACCTTAGCCGTGTTGTTGAGAGGGCTTCATTAGAGAGCTCTCTTGTTAAGTACTATACAACTGACGACATTTCAGTGTTTTTTTTTTTTTTTTTTTTTTTTGTCTTTCCGGCACTCTGACTTATATGTAACATAGTCATATGAATAATCATAAAAGATAGATGTCAAACTGTTGTGATTAATGTTATGTTTATAGTAAAGAGATAAATGCATATGTATGAACGGTGTGATGTTTCACTGTTTGCGATGTCTAATTTGCATACAAAATGGATATACTGCCACAGCATCTAATACACAGCAGTAGAACATTACATTATACACATGTTAATGATCTATATATTGGATTATTCATTAAACTGAAACTAACCATTACAATATAACAAAAATAAATATTCTATTGACTTATATTACATTCTATAAGTGATCTGTAAACCTAGATATGTACATATAAAATGTAAATAAATAAATAAAAACCTCTTCTAAATATGTAAATAAATGTACATTTTGGTGTCTATGCACACATAGAAAAAAATGATGTGTGCTACATAGTACTAAGTATTAATGTTGATTTTTATCACGACCCTGTTTGTGGTATTTCAGATTAGTGTATGTGAATGGTGCAAACTATACAAGTTAATAATTTGATCTAAAATGTAAGTTAATTTATTTTTACTTAACTGTTGCACAAGAACTATACCACAGTCTCACGGTGTGCTGATAACCAGTGATAACCAGTGACGCTTGTGATTTTTGCTTAATTCTAGCATCACTGGAACGGTGTATTAACCAGTCAGCCACTAAGACCAGAACTATTCATTGGATAAAAAAGCAGTTACACAAACAAACTAATTAGCTCCAATCAATCAACACAAATGAACTGAAAATGTGTTCTATTGTGAATTTCTGACAGTCACAAAGAGAGATGAGGAGAGAAGAGAGAGAGACAGAGAGAAAGAGACAAAAAGAGGAAAGGGGTGAGAAAGAAAGACTGAGATCACAGCAACAGAGGGTCGAGCTTCTTCAGTCTTGTGTAGATGTTATTTTTATCAGACTAGAGGCGAGCTCACAACTTTCACACTCGAGCAAAATAGAGAAGAGAAATGAAGAGGATGTTTCATCAAAAGCTCAAGAGGAAAGAGATGTACTTCAGCTGTAATGTAGTGCAGCACGACCATCAGTGAAAGTTCACTGTCAGGGCTCGGCATCTTGACTTCAGGTTGATATATTGAAATTTAGTCCATGTGCTTTCGGAAACCTCCATCAGATTTATTTTCTGTGTTTTGATTCATTAAAAAAAAAAAAAAAACTTTTTCATCTCAATTTAACATGTACCTTTCTGCAACACTTAGGGCCAGATTTACAAACCCTCGCTAATTTGTGCTATTGTTACATGTAAAACGAAGCATTGAGAACTTTGCAAGTGTACAGACTGTTTAATAAGAAGATATATCAACCCGGTCACACTAAATGCGTCTTTATAGCACGCATGTGTATTGTCGTGTAATATATACGCTAAAGTGAGTTTTTACGTGCATATGATACGCATTGGTTGGTTAGGTTAAGTTTAAGTGTGGGGTAGGGTGCGTGCGTGTGTATTATACGTTTGGCTAGAATTAGTGGTGTGGGGTGCGTGTGTATTATACGCAAATGAACTGCGTATCAATTGCACGCGAAAAACTGCGTCTCATATGCACGTAAAAACTCATTTTCGCGTATAAATTACACGATAAAACACGATGCGTGTTATAGAGACGCATTTACGTGAGAACAGGCTGGATATATTATAAAGACAGTGCACTTCGTGTATACAGGTGGCGCCATTTTTGGAAAACAGTCTCGACAAGTCGAACCACGACACTACCATTCAAACGTTTGGCTTCAGTAAGATCTTTTTGAAAGATGTTTTTGTCTCTTTCGGTCACCATAGATGCATTTATTTGATCATGTAGTACAATAGTACTGTTGTGAAATATTATTACAATTTAAACTAACTAAACAAAATACATATTTTTCTCATCCAACATGTGAGTAAATGTGCCGTTTCTTGTTTCTTGCCTCAGAATCAGAGAATATGCCAAAACAAAAGCTGTTCTTTATTCAAACACTGCCCAAAAGAAAGTCCCATATTATTCCAATATGGCATTATCCAATTATAAAAGCACTGACCAAATTTCAAGGTCTTTCAGAACGCAAACGAAGCCTTTCAAAGCAGTCAACATGTCATTCTAATTCCCAGAAGCCATGAAGACAAAAAAATGTAAACAAAACAACTGTTAAGCAACATATAGTCATCAACTAGGATATCAGCTGCATAATGACTATGTAAATTGTGGACAAATTAAAGACAGTGTGTGTGTGTGTGTGTGTGTGTGTGTGTGTGTACACTCTTGACCCATTTAAAGAGACAAGCATTGTGTTGATCTCGCAGGATCAGAGGCGTACGTTCTCTATTGAGCGCAATGTGAATGGCTTATTAATTCTTATTATCTCGATCACTGCACACTAAAATGAGAAATGGAGACATTTTAAGTTGACTAATTGGCCTTAGGAGGGAGGCATGGTGGGTAGAGAATGAGAGAAAGAGAGATGATTGTCAAAACACTGGGGTCTGTGCAAATATCATTAAGTAAACCAGTGAGAAATAAAAAATAATGTGCTAAGGCATGACTACTCAATTTTGGAGCAAAATTTTGGATTCCTACTTATTGCAAATGTTTTATGAGGCAATGAGACTGTGCGGACAATGTGTTATGACCAAAATCTCAAATCACAGAGCAGTGATGGGAATAATGGCGAAATAAATAAACGTGGTATTATTTTTTTCAGGAAAGAGTACTCAAACGAATTACTGTTTCCCCCGTTACAACGCCATTACCGTTACTGTGACGGTAAAATGTGATGTTACTATAGCTCAGTGAAGCAGTTTTCATCCAAGTAGGCTCTCTCTCTCTCTCTCTTTCTCTCTCATAGGACCAGCAATGTTTTTTCTCTCTGATGTGTGTTTTTACAAGGCGCCGGACTGAACAATAGCAAAGAGAACACCGCGTGCGAGACTTGGTGAGTCCGAGAGCGAGCAACGTTGCACGAGAGAGACCGAGTGTGTCCAAGCATTATTTAGTTTGTTTATCGAGAAATTTCAGACTATTAGAATAATATTTGAATAGTCTTTCTAGCCTATTGGTATCATCTGCAACGTTTTAACTAGTTTACATAGTTATAAAATAAACCCAGAAAATAACCTGCAGGGAATGTTCCCAGAAAACATCTTTTTTGACTGGTTGTGAACACGTGTGGCAAACACACCTAGAATTTGGCTTAAATGACCTCTGATGATGACGTTCTCTGTAGGTTATAAAAATAAATATTATATTTATTTATTTTTTATTTATTTTTGGTACATTGTTCAGTATTATATTAAGAGCATTTCTTGTTAAACTGTTTACTTTTTTGAGGAAGAAAATGCTTTAAGGCAACAGTATGTCTACAAATTGTGAAGTTGTGTGACAGTTTTATCTTCTTTTTTTTGCACTTCAAAGAGTGTACGTATATTTTTATTATTTTGTATATTGAAGAGGCATAATTTATTTTTAGACTTATCTGTTGGCCAGTCGTGGTCTGTGCAATAAATATTAAAAGTTCTAAACCATATTTTGTTGTATTGTATTTGTTGCACTGTAATATTTACAATATATAATGAATTTAATAGGTGTCTCTTACATTGTCCCACAGCAACAATAAAATGGTGTAGATTAGTGTACAATGTTTTATAATAATAATTTATTCTAATTAGCGTCCATTTCATTCATCATAATATTGGTGGCATCCAAGTTATTAGACTTTTTTTTTAAGTAATTCAATGGTTACTTTTCCAGGTAATTACTTACTTTTATAATTATGTTATTTAGTTAACTCAGTTACTATTTGTGAGTAGTACCTTGTAACTACTATAGTGACTTTTTTAAAGGAACTTGCCCAACACTGACAATTTGTTTGAAATTAACCAATATATTTTCTTTTTATTTGAGGTTGGGGTCTATATTATTTGGAATATGTTCCAATATTATGTTTTTGAAATGTCTCTTATTCTAAACAGGGATGCATTTATTTGATACACAAGTTGGAAAAACAAAGGGGTTATCATTACGTTTACAGAAAATATCATTAACCTGAAATGAAAATCAATGGAAGTCTATGTAATGTCCTCACATATTAGTATCGGGCCTGTGAATCAAACTTACTTTACAACCATCAAGAGCTCACAGCTCAGAGAGCCAAAAACTTTCTGTCACATATCACAACTTTTCTTATCCGAGCATGTCTCGAAATCCCCTTCCCTTCTCCTAAAAGGCAGATTTGTTCTCTGCATATCTCTCAGTCAAATCTCCACACACCGCAAGCTGAAACCGGTGAGTGAAAGTGCTTCTTTCGAATGCTATCGCTTCAGGTAAGAGCTCTGCTTAGTTCTACTCTTTCAAACCACCTGGAAAACTTCCTGAAAGGGCCGACTTGATTGCAGACGGCTGATATAAACAGCCTTTATTTCCTTTTTTTATATACCTCACAGTCGTTGCTACTATCCATTTCTCCAGCGCCGATAATGGCTATTTTTTTTTTCTCAACTAAATGGAAAGACTAGACATTTTATCGCATCATTGTAAATGTATAGGCTTCTGTTTCTGGGGCCATGATTGGCCAATGCGTGTTTAACATTCCCATACCAGCGATCTAATTGCGCGAAACAGCTTAAATTTTGTCGATAGAAGCTAAGGCTCTGGCCAAAAAACACTTTACTTGATGATGATTGGCTCAGAGCTGGATGATAGGCGACTCAGACGGCATGTCTAACTCACAGCGCTCTCAATGTGTCACAGCCACTAAAAACACACATTGAAATGGGTTAGATTATAGTGCTGGTGAACTGTGACGCGAAGCTCTTGGCTCCAGATATCCTGCGTGAATGTGTATGTGTGTGTGTGTGTGCACGTTTTATCTCTGGCTCCAATCACCATTAAGTATCATCAAGACTTCTCAGAGGGACCTCACAGCAAGATCCATAGTGAAGAGATTCACAAACCTTTCTCCCTCTCCTTCTCTCTTTCGCCTCTGGCTGTATACCACATTAAAAAAGCATAAACTTCAAAGCTTACACTTGCCGCACAAATTGCACTTCCTTTTCTAACTCTTTCAGAACTTTCGTAGAACATAAGCTCCAAATATTCATCCAGTCCTGTCAAAAAAAAAAAAAAAAAAAAAGACTGACATTGTAAAATTATCATCATCGTTGTCTGTGTTATTACCAGAATTATAATATTCCCAAAAGTGCTGCAGCATAATCTTTAGCCTTGTGTGCGTGTGGGTGTGACATCTATGATTACGGCCTTTCATCCTTTCATGCACCCCGAACACAAAAGAGAGAGAGAGAGAGAGAGAGAGAGAGAGAGAGAGAGAGAGAGAGAGAGAGAGAGAGAGAGAGAGAGAGAGAGAGAGAGAGAGAGAGAGAGAGAGAGATGTCAAAAAGATGAGAAGTAGTCTTTGAGTACTGTATGTCAGATTTAGGTTGTAAACTGCACTGTAATTGATATGACCAAGGAAATATAGAATCGGCAGTGGGGCAAGGTTTGCGTTGAAATGGCCACGGAGTGCCCTTGAAGAAACTGTTGTCCAAAATAAATAAATATGAATCGGTGTTATTGTAGTATACTTGTATACTATTATACAAGTAGCCTATACGAGTATATTGAGAATGTTATATTAGTATACTTGTAAACTATTATGCCTCTATTTCTATGTTCAATTTCATATATATATATTTTTTAATATATTTTATTTTTAGTGAAATTTTGACAATTTTTTTTTTCTGTGCTTTTGTTTGTTTCTTTTTTAATCAATTTTTGATGAAGACGAGCACACCAACTCGCCTTCGGGCAGAAATGTGAGGCCGTAAGAGACGTAGAAATGATGGCGCACTCGCAGAACCACTTCGTGCAAGATGGAATTTATTTACAGAGTCAGAGAGGTTTGTCTACAGTGTAGAATAGCTATATACAAAGTGCCCCAAAAAATGGCAAAACAAACAAACAAAAAAAAAAAAATCCAAAGTACCAAAGAACCAACAAAAGGGGAAAAAAATGTTTGTGTCTAAACGTTTGTATGCTAAAACACAAAAAATGTATTTTAAAGTGAATTATCCCTTTAAGGTTAAAGTATTTGGCCTGCTGTCGCAGTGGAAGAGCTTGAGAAGGCAGCTTCAACTTAAACTTAGATATATCCGCCAGTGGGGCTAATGCTTGGCTGATGAGTATGATAGCAAGATTGCTTTACAATGTTGCTGCTTATATAAGCGGGAGTTAATTGAAAGATTAGATGGGTTCACTCACAAAATTCAGAAATTTTGTTAAGGAACTTCATTTCTGTTGTTGTTCAGATGAAGAAATCATAGAACACTGTGTTGTAGTTGACAGGAAAGGTGAGCTGACAGATAAAACTTGAAAATAGCACAACACTCCCTCTTATGTTTATAATTCTCTTGGAGTCAGTCTAGACTCCGCTTACCCTTGTCTACATCACTCGCCTTTAGAAGCATCTCGCTGCGCTCCTGCTGTGAGCGTATACCACCTGCTTAATCCCCTCAAGAGATGCTGCCGAGTGTGTGAGTGTGTGTGTGTGTGTGTGCCGTCTCATTTCTGTGCACTAACAGTCATTTAGAGACAGAGAGTTGCTCTGGGAGCTCCTTGCGGCAGCAACAGTATCATTGTTTACTAAATATTGACACTTAGCAAATTAATAATTCACTCTTAATTGACTTCCGCGTGCAATATTCATGAAAGGCACATTTGGAATGCTGAAATGGAGCGATTGACTTTTAGAAATGACAGCAGAGACGGCAGGTCAGACAACTGGAGGGAAAACTTTTCGCCTGTGTGTGTCTGCGTGTGTGTTTTTGTGTTTACATGTCATTTGAGGCTGTCTGTGGCATTTGGAAAGTGTGACAGAACAGGCAAAACTATTTCAGTCAACTTTGTGCTCAAAAAGAGGCGAGGGAAGCATTTTGCAGCATTTTGCACTTTAAACTAATAACAAATAATCGTATATATTTAATTTATTTTTAACATTAACATTCTTAATTTCTCATAAAACAAGCTTGACATCATATCCTATTGAGTGTTTATAAAATTCCATATATATATATTCATATATATATATATTCATATAACAATATAACAATTTTTCTATCCATACAGAGGAGGCATAACCTACTTTAAATGTGTTGAAATTAATAAGGTATCTTTGAGTAAACTTCGAGTATCATTTGAGAAGGCCCATCTGTTTGCTGGGCCGAGTGTCCTGGTTTTTGGTAATCAAAATATGGTCACCCATTTTATGCTTATTAATGTATGACACAGTTAGCATAGCAACATGCTAACAACAGAATCTATTGAAAACAATTGTGATCATGTCTCCCTTCACTAGTGTAAGCTGCTGCCAATGTGGACTGTTCCAAATAGGTCATTTATGCAGTTTCATGACGGTTAGGATGCTGCCCTTATACGGCCGTGAGACAATCTAGATTTTGAAACACAGCTAGCGTTTTTACTATTAGACACATTGCTCATCACTTTATTCCATATTTTCATTCATCGCTTGTTTTCCTACATACAATCGCATGCGTTTTCTTGCGTCTCTTTTCCTTGCAAGCTCTATCGATCTTTTCTATGTCCCGTCTGTAGTCTACTCTTGTGATCTACCATACACACACGCACACAGGTCTCATTCAGCAGCAGAAAGGTGAGCTGACCCGTTTTATCGAGCGTGCCAGGCCAGCGAGTCACCTTAGCTCTCTCGCTCTGTTTCTCTCTTTCTCGATCCCTCGTTCCCTTTCTCTCACTCCCTCCTGATCGGGGCACAATAGAGCCCCCACAATGCATCAGTTCGGAGGGCCACTTTCACCTCCTCACGTTACCCTCCATTCAAAGAGAGAGATACAAATGGATAAGTCATGAGAATGGAAAAGCCCTGGATATAGAAACGAGTGATGAATAGATGAACCGAATACCCAAAGAGAACGAAAGAGAAGACAGTTGTTGAACACGAGAGGGGGAGAAAGACGGAGAGGAAGAAGCTTCTTCTTCGTCAGTCATCGGCCCTGCTGGAGTTTGTCTCCTCGGCGGCTGGATGGAGACGGGCTCTATACAGACGTGTACCGCTGGGAGCCTAGAGAAGCTTTTAGCAGCTCGCTCGCACAAACCTGACTGACATAACGGCAAAAAAATGACTGGCAGATACTCTAAACTACCACCACACAGTGAAAGGCCCTGCAGAGTGGATTAGGCCCCACAATGGCGCTCTTTATCCCCTCTGGTATGCTTCTGAGGGGAAAGACATCCATTTTCACTTCTTCAAAACAGCATCATCAATCATCGGTGCAAACACACACACACTGGAATGTCCCATGGGGTTTCATCTGAAGTTAATAGCCGTGTTCATCGCACATATATTACAGGTTAGCGCACAAGACGCAAAACACATGAGATAATAGCCTCATTGTGCCCTCCTGCTATTGATGAAACCAGCTCCTTCACTGTAATTTGAGAAAACATGCAAAGCAACACAAAGGATTCATAGACAGCAGAGATGAGACCCCGAACGTGGACTGTAATCAGCATCGATCGGCTGTGTTTTATGAAGAGACCATATGTCAACTGCGCTAGTTTCTCAACATTAGAGGAGCCCTAACTGAGTTTAGGGAGATTTTTACTGCCTGATTATTGGGTTAGTCTCTAGAGTTACTGCCATGCGCTCCATCATGTTACATATATAACTAACAGTGCAAATTTGGAATATGGCACAATGGACAACTATGTATAAACAAATATGGATTTAAAGGGTTAGTTCACCCAAAAATGAAAATTCTGTCAGTATTTACTCACCCTTGTGTTGTTCCAAACCTCTATGTGTTTATTTGTTCTGCTGAACACAAAGGAAGATATTTGGAAGAATGTTTTAATCAAACAGATCTCATTCCCCATTGACTACCATAGTAGGAAAAATACATACTATGGTAGTCAATGGGGAATGAGATCTGTTTGATTAAAACAATCTTCCAAATAACTTCCTTTGTGTTCAGCAGAACAAATAAACACATAGAGGTTTGGAACAACATGAGGTTGAGTTACTGATACTGACAGAATTTTCGGGTGAACTAACCCTTTAATTTATAGTTTTGTTTGAAAGAAGTTTATCATTTTTTTTGAAAGACATCTTTTATGTTCACCAAGGCTTCATTTATTTGATAAAATATGCAGTGAAAACAGTATTTTTTTTAAATAATACTACAATTTAAAATTACTATTTACTACTAATACTATACTAATTAATTTTTAGCATCATTACTCCAGTATTCATTGTCACATGGCCCTAATGTGCTGATTTGCTGCTCAAGTAACATTTCTTATTATCAAAGTTGAAAAAAGTTGTGTTGCTCAATATTTCAGGATTCTTTTATGAATACAGCTTATTACAGCTAATTACAGCTAATTACATGAATTACAGCTAATACATTATGAAATGTAATCCACAGTAAATCTGTTCCGCTCTATATTTTTATTTATTTATAAACATTTATTAGATTCTGTTCTCTCCTATAATTATTATTTAGCAAATATTAACTGATATTTCATGACTTGGTTTCACTTTATTTTGATGGTCCCTTTAACACATGTTGTTGACTATAAGTAACATTGCCTATGTCTACTAACTCTCATTTGACTGTTAGTAGAGTATTAGTAAACTGGTAGGGTTAGAATAAGTTCACATGTATTTGCAAAGTCACTAGAATGTCTGTTGGAGGACCAACACAAAGAGTTAGCAGACATTAAGCAGTCTACTAATACTTTAATGGGAGTTAGTTGACATGTAGTTGCGAAGTTTAAAGGGTGCATATTAATACATTTAGATGATATACTGACTCAGTGACAGGCTGTTGTATCCCCAAAGTAAACTTTTTTCAGATAACAGGGGAACCTAAAATGAGGAAGGTTTCACAACAGTGAGATGGTACCTCTATTGAGTGTCAAAGGTATGAGGCCTAAACGCAGAAGTGAGTTAGTATTTTAGCACTTCCGGTTCCCTCGCCCTAAAGTCTATGGGATTTTTGAATGACTTTTTGCTAAATAGCCTGAAATAAGGTATGTGGTTAACAAAGCCTTATTTTCACGTTTTGATCTATGACATAAAACACACCAGTTATAACCTGCTTGTGTTTTTTTTTAAACTTGAATGTGTCTGCCTGTGGTTTTTTTAAACTTTATAAAGGCTTGAAAATGTATACATTTTGGATTGACTTGTAAAGATTATCGTGATATACTAAACGTGTAAGGGTCACAACTCTTTGTTGAACACAGATCTTATTTTTTGCGATTTTCCAAAAGTCTATGGGGAAAATGCATAGCTTTTCGATCAAGGGAACCCATGCGCCGCTAACTTCTGAGTTGTCCTACAAAGTGAGGTCATAACTTCGGCACTCTATACCGCAGAGGTACTCAAGTTAACCAGCATCATCACAAATTAACATTTGTGCAGTCCGTATTATAATTATGAGTTAACTATCTTGACATTAAAGATAATATGGAAAGGTACTCTTTCACACACAGTTGTCTTCTTTAGGTTATAGGCTGAAGGGACCAGATGTGCATGATTAATGGAGTGATTGAGGGCTGTGAGGGAGAAAAAGCAAACATGTTCACCATCAGACACAGATTATTTCTACCTAAACTACCCTATCTCACGACCAATTCGTACGAATTCGTACGAGTGATTCAAAAGTGGCTAATTCGTACTAATTCATACGACCTCACTCGTACGAATTCGTACGAATTGCCTAAACCCACGTGACGGTTATGTTTAGGGGCGGGGTTAGGGGTAGGTCAATCGTATGAATTCATACGAATTGACCAATTCGTAAAATATGTACGATTTCACAAAAATCGTACTAATTCGTACGAGTGAGGTCGTTCGAATTGTTACGAATTAGCCAGCTCGTAAAATTCGTACGAATTCCCGTGAGATCGGGTTGACCTAAACGGTGCTGGAGCCGGTGCTCGTCCAGGGATCTTCTTCGAAAACCGACCCCATTTCCACTGACTGGAGAGTTGAAGAATATACAGTAAGTTAATGTTACTATAACACCAGAAATGCCACATCATATTGTGTTTTCAAGATTTGACCAATTTTAACATGAAGAGTAGGCTAATTGTAATTTAATTCAGTGTGTTCAGATTCAGAATGGGTTTCTCTCCTTAATTCTCTGATTTCACATACAACATTTAGCCTGTTGATTTCTGACTAGTGCACAACTGCTAGTGAGGCATGGGGAACTGAAGACAAGCAAACTCTCATTCTTTTTGTTACTGTCTAAATATAAACCCAGAGTTTTGGGTTAAATTCTTGCAGACCCTCAGCGTGGGGTTGTCAGGGGTCTGACGGGCATCTTTGAGCCATATGGACTCGGGAACACCACGACAAACGCGGCCTAATGGAAATGTTAAGGGGATCGATGCCAGCACTGCCCTCTCCACCCTTCACCTCTAAAGAGACACGGGTCGAACCCCCAAACCATCAACTGTAGGTCCGGATGCAATCACTCATAGCAACTGTCACCATGCCGACAGCAGGGGTCCTGTTTTCCCATTGGCTGAAAGGGAAGTCTGTCTCTCACAGACTGTCCATCTGTCTATCAAAGTAGCCCAAGGCGCTGGAAGACACTGTGGCCTTTCTCACTTGCAGACACACACAGAGAGAAAGACAGGCAGCGAGAGAAAGAGAAAAACAGGGATCCTTAATCACACAAAGTGTTTCTGTATCATAGTCAAAAAGTCATAAAGGCAGCATGTGTTTTAAGCAGCCATCTATACACATGTACACTGACAAGTGTAATTGAAGAGTTCAGATGCAAAAGCCTCTAAATGCCATTTGAAATTTTCTTCTAAAATGACCATTTTTATCAAGCTTGTAAATTTAAGTTCAGTAATTTCACTTAAATGAAAATTAATAGGTAATCTTCATTGCCATTTAAGTGAAATTACTGAACTTAAATATACAAGCTTGATAAAAATGATCATTTTAGAAGAAAATTTCAAATGGCACTTAGAGGCTTTTGCATCTGAACTCTTCAATTGGAGTCTCGACAGAACTCCTGTAGTCGGAGTGGATGAATCTCTGTCTCTCCCAACAGGTGGGAAGAGGAAAAATAGAGGCTCTGTATTTTAAAGTAATGTTGTGTTAAATCAAACTTAATACATAAAAACATTAGGGAACCCATTTTATACACCATTTATTTCTGTATAAGACTGCATTCACTGTTTTAATGACTGAAAAACACATGCAACACAATAAATAGTCATATAAAAATTCCATGTAATAATAATATTAATAATAATAACAAGCAATTACTGCTGTTGACTAACTATGCTGTTTACAGTTGCAAGCCACAGCAACTTGCTTCATTAATATAGAAGTGAATGTGCGTGTGTGTGTGTTGTATATTTTACAGTTAAGTCAGGTAAGTCAACCCCAAACTGGTAAGTCAACCCCAAATAAATAAATACATGCATGCATGCCATGCATACATACACCAATTTGACCCATTTAAAATGAACATTTTCAATCTACTGTGGTTAGGTTGATTCAGTCATATTAAATAATATTTTGATTGTAACTATTTTAGTTTATTTACAGTAGATGTTACAGCTAGGACATTTTAGGCTGCCTGACAAACATACAATGCGATTATTAGGTAAAAAAACACATATCATTTTTAGATGAAAAGATGACGTGGCTAAGAAGAAGGTGAGGAAAATTACTGGTTGTAAATCAGTTTCCATGGTAACTTTTTTGCAGATGGTGTGTCAATCAAAGAGATACAGACCATCTGTTTGTGTAAACAACCCTTAGAGATGGCCAAAATTCAACCACATCACAGTTTGACGTCAGTTTTACAAATACACACTCTCGAGAGTGTTAGTTGGCGTTTCTATTCGTGTAAGCATCAACATTTCCATTGCCAGTGTATTCAAACGTGTGAAGGATATGGGAAGAAAATGGGGACAACATGTCTCTGAACTTCAAACTGACATTTTAATACAACGGCACATTTTACTTGAATGTTAGATAACAATGGCTACAGTAAGATACATTCTAGATACTGTGTGTGTGTGTGTGTGTGTGTGTGTGTGTGTGTGTGTGTGTGTGTGTGTGTGTCCACCCGTGCCAATGAGCCACAGAATGTTGTGAATAAATCATGAGATTTGTGATGCTCCAAGTAGAGCATTTTATTCAGTGATAAGCTGAAAGTAACAGCACTGATGTCTCACTGTGTGTCTCATCTGACTCCAGCATGCTTATATCAGTGCTACTGGGTCATCAGATGTTTGAGAAGTCAAAGAGTCAGAAGAATAAGAATCAGGGAACACGTGAGTTGCAGGGAAAAAGGCTTTTCACATTCACACGTCAAAGAGTCAGCTGAAATAATTTGATTGCTAGGCTTTATAGGGGTCATTACATATATTTTTTAAAGGTTCTCTGACATAGGGTTATTGTTTAAAGGTTCTCTGACATGGGGCTGCGTGAAACGCTGTGGGAACGCCCCTGCATTGTGCGTCATAACACACGTATGGAATCAGTCAAATGGAGAGACGGAACGTCATAGGTGGGTGATGTAATCAACCAGGAAACTATAAAACACCCCCGAAAACACAAGCGGAACAGCTTCTTCCCTTCAGCAGGCGCTTTATGTGAATCTGTCTGAGTGTAAACACTGTGTCTTTCGTTAGTATTGTTAGGCAGGAGTTACACATTTTACATCACACAAACAATTTTGTATGACAGTCGGTGAGCGAACAGCATTTAAGAAGTGTGTTCCTCCCGGGCGGGGATATACACGTTCTTTGTTGTTGTATGTTTGGGAATACAGCATGCCCAATCAGATCATGGGGATCACAAATGGATCTTTCAGCGCGGTCAGAGACGGGCGCTGCCTTATCTCTGCCTTTACCTGTTAGATCCAGTGTCTCAGCCCCGGTTCGGAAGGCCCGTTCTACCAACCCCACCTGCGTGTCGGAGCATAGACGGACCCAGCGAGCGTTTTCCCAAGGGACGCTCGCCCGCTCTGAGGAGTGGTCTAGATCGGTATGATCAGTTGATTCCTGCCGGTATGCCATTACAAGGCACTGTGTCTGCCACTCAGAATATTCCAGAGGCCAGTTTTGACAGACTGGTTCACTTAGTAGAATTTTTGGCAGAGTGGAAAAACCTTCCAAATGTATCTCAATGGGTCCTCCATCGAGAATGGGTACACAATTCAAATCAGATCATGCCTGCCTCGCTTCAGAGGAGTTCTGCCCATAGTGGTGGGCCCCGAACAGGCTCTGGTTATGGAACAAGAGGTGAAAACTCTTCTGCTGAAGGGGGCTATAGAACGAGTTCTTCCTCCCAACAGCGATCGTTCCAAAGAAGGATGGGGGTTACGTCTTATTTTAGATCTTCACCTGTTAAATCGCTCAGTAGGTAAGCTCAAATTCAAAATGCTTCCTAAATGCTACATTTATCAATTTCCATAGACTTTCATATTGACCGCACTGAATTTCACGGTATTCTTTTGTTATATTTCCCGCAATTGACCTGCTTTGTCTGTTAGGAAATAAAAAGAAGATTCAATTGCAAAATGACAGATATGTTTATTGAGAGCTGGTCGTCAGATGCTGGGAGAGTTAAGGTGTGCAAATGTCTGGTATGAAGCCCTTGGCAGCACAGGGATGCTGCATGTAGATATATGGATAACACTGTCTTGGAAAACGGATATA
Organism: Cyprinella venusta; assembly: GCA_038021265.1. Taxonomy (NCBI): domain Eukaryota; kingdom Metazoa; phylum Chordata; class Actinopteri; order Cypriniformes; family Leuciscidae; genus Cyprinella; species Cyprinella venusta. The sequence goes on from CM075867.1 coordinate 22,031,879, forward strand.
TTACAGTTTTATTTTTTTTTTTCAGTGAAACAAAAGTTAAATGTGTCTACAATAGTTATAGTTTTCAGTGACAATGATACAAATTATAAACCATTAGTTGGGTTAAATGCCCCAGGGGTTGTTTTACTCCACAGACTAGGTTTAAAAAAAAAAAAAAAACAACTCTGCAGCAGTGGCGACCCAACTAAGGTGTACCGTATGATTCAGGATAAGACAACAAAATTGGTTGGAAAATGGATTCATGATGTACTCGCTCGTTATATAAATTATGAACAAAAAAGTTACATAAGCCTACTGCAGGTTTAAATAAAATGTACTCCCTAAATACAGGCCTTACTATTCTTTCTCATATCATATTATAACTGTAATGTTCTCAAAAAAAAAAAAAAAAAAAAAAGCTGTATGTCTAATAAACCACATTCATCCAGCATCCACCTGTAATGGCTTTACTATGATTATGCCCATAAATATGTTAAAGTACTCCCCAAATTAGCCCTGCTGTTACAAAGAGAAGCTAATTTATTAAACCAATGCAGCATGTTAGCAGAATAATTGTACAAAAGTGCATGTGTGAACACTGTCAAAGCTTTTACGGCATCAGATAATCAGTGCATGTCTTCACCAATGACATTTTGGGAAACAAATTTTCCCACAAGGATAGTAAAACCTGAGACCACCTACATTGTGGGGACAGCCAGGTTTATATATAGACCATTTCACAAGATATAAACAACACTGGTCCAGAAACACTTCCTGTTTCAGTTTGTAACTGTTTTCTTTATTTCACATGTAAAGAAAACATCTTAAAGATGTTTGTTTAACTCTTTGATTCAGTTTTAAATGTTCTATTGGTTGTATTTTATCCCAGCTTTTATGTAGTGTTAAAAAACTGAAACAGGACGTGCTTCTGGACCAGTGTTGTTTACATCTTGTGAAATGGTCTATATATAGGGATAGAGCCAAGGTATATAACATAGACCTTGTACAGTATAAAAATCATTACACCTATATATATATATATATATATATATATATATATATATATATATATATATATATATATATATATAATTAAACCACTTTGTCTACTCAGAGAAGTTAATGTAGATAGTTCTCATTTTTTCATGTGCAAACAGCAGTTATATACTGTATATGAAGAAAACATTTCTCGCTATAGTCTCGCTAAAGTGGGGTTGTCAAAGGTCGCTGTAATTTGCAGATGCTTTGTAATTAGCAGACAGGCAAGCTCCATTTCGATCACATCCTCTGGGAACACGCTTAATGTAGCACGCCAGCAACTGCCACGTACAGATAGTAGAGCGTGATTAAACTCTCAAGCCACGCCACGTTTTATTCACTGGAGATATTCCACGACGGCCTGCAGTTATGTTCTCAAAATGCAGTTAAAACAGGGGGAGATGAATGGAGAGAAAAATAGAAAGAGAGAGAGCAAGACGAAACACAAGCAAATGGACAATCAGGAAGATTGACAGCAGAAATAATTTATGGATGTATGTGAGTGAGAAAACAGATGGAAGTTTCTCAACACACAAAGAAAATAATGAAGGGACACAAAAAGACCATTTGGAGGGTTAAAGAACTCAAGATTTGGCTAGTTAGCATAGCCACATTAGCTTCTGCTGGCAGATGCTGCAACAACACAGCATAGGAGAAACAAAAAGTAAGTTTCTCCATTAAAGCTTGTTTCTCTGCTAATAACAAGGGTTTCTGAATAATACTTATTACCTATATGCCTATAAAATATGTGCTGTGCACATCAATAACAAAATAAACACAGTGAGAAAACAGCAGTTAAGAAAGCATTTTATCATAGCGATGTGGATATGTTTGCACATTCTGAACATAACCATTCATTTCATGCGTCACTGAATAGAAGAGAGGATCTTGGGTGCATATGTAAATGTCACATCATTTTAATTTTCCCGCCAAAAATGTCTGTAAAAATCTGTCTACAGTCTTTTATAAACAACCTTTTTTTTTTTAAGTTTCATCATGCTGTTCATACATTGGCAATGACAAAGTGATTAAAAATCTTACACATTGATGCATTTGGCAGGTATTTTATCCAAAGAGACTTACATTGCAACTCAGTTTACCACCTCGGTGTTCCTTTGGATTTCAGTTAAAGACTTTGGCATTGTCGGCACTGTCCTCAACCAGTAGCACGGCTGGACAACAGGAACACTGTGTTATTATGGGAACAATTTCAAAAGTAACTGTGGCGAGCAGGACAAGGTCCAGGGCCGTGGGAGGATGGCGTGAGGTTGGTGGCATGATTACTAATGAGAGACACCTGCACAAAGCACTGGTCTCGTATCTCTAAGGGAGGAGCGGAAGCATAAAAAGAGGACTGACGACAGTTGAGATAGAGAGAGGAACAGGCCTGAACTTATGTTGTGTTTTGTGTTTTATTATATGTGACAGCCGTCGTCCGTGAGGGGCTGCTGTCTTTCACTTTCGTTTTGTTATATTATTAAATTGTGTACTCATTACAGTAACCATGTATTCTGACTATGCATTTGTTTAAAAACAACATTATATATAGCTAATACTTTGTTATATTTAGTATGCAACTCAAAGTGCTTTACACAAAAAAACATAAACATTAAGTAAATTAATTAAAACACAAGGCAGCATAATACATAGTTAAAAGCTAGGATGAAAAGACTATTTATTTGCTCTGTATTAAGAATATTTGGTCCATAGGCAAAACTAGGGGGTCCTCCAACAGCTGAACAAGTTCTATTGAGAAATGGGAGTGCTACTGGATAGCTTTCTCCACTTATTTTACACCTTATTCACAGGAGTGCTTTTATTTTTACCCAGGGATGAAAGCAAGGCCGGGAGGGATAGACATCTCTTCATTGGGTTGTACCGTTATTTAATGTGATTTTGGACTGTTCTACTGATGAACCACTGCAAAAATATTTTTTTCAAGTAATTTTAGTAGACAAAGAACATGAGCTGGGAAAAGTTATAAGTGATCTAGGAGCTTTATACAGCTTTTTACATCGGATGCCATTGAAAACATAGCAAGTCTATCCCTCAAAGCTTCGCTTTCATACCTGTCTTGGCACTGCTCTGAATAAGGTCTATAGACCTTCTTGGAGGGTCCGCCACTGATTGGTCCATAATGTTGTGATTTTTTTTTTTTTTTTTTTTTTTAGAGAATATGACTCACTCTCTCACCAGCAGAGATCAAAGGTCAAATCACTTGGCTATAGGGGTTCCCAGAGGTCATAGAACATGCCTCTGGTCATTTAACCAAACTCAACCACATGACTAAACAAGCAAAAGTGCACCATAACAAACCATTGAGTTAGCCTGAATGTATAGATTTCACAAATGACCTCAGTGGTTACTGATTCAGGCTACACTAGCAAAAAGCCATTGCTACATTGAACATGGTATTATACATCACCATAGAAGTACCACTGTGTTATTTAAAGTATTTTATGTCCTGTCTAATCAGAGTTGTTATTTTTAAGTAAAACAAAACAACAAAAATCATTTTTGTTACCTAAAATAAAGCTGAAATAGAATAAAAATATATTAAAAGACACACAATCATGTATCTGCAAAACTCAGATGCAAAAGATTGCACTTACACTCTCTCTCTCTCTCTCTCTCTCTCTCTCTCTCTCTCTCTCTCTCTCTCTCTCTCTCTCTCTCTGGAACGGGGCGACTGGCACTTATTGTGACTGGGTCACGAGGGGGGATTGGGGAGGGGGGATTGGGGAGGGGGAATGGTACGACTGTTTGATTGACGCATTTTCTGTCCAATGAATCTAGGTGGTCTTGGAAATGATTGGCTGGAGTTTTTTCGAGTCCTGCCCGTTCCACAGATGATTAAATTGCTTAATTTTCATTTCAGTGCTTCTAACACAGTGTCTGTAAGTCGGTTAGGAATAGCATTTCAAGTGATTTTGAAAAAAAAAAAAAAAAAAGAAAATGACATACCCCACCTTTAAAAACTAAACAAAAATTCAACACAAAAACATACAAAAATACATCATGTTTTTAACAGGATGTAAAACATGGTGAAGCTTACAAAAACCTTGCAAAACTGATATTTGTGAATTAACAATTTGTAGTATTTGTAAAAATATACTTACTACATTGAAAACATTATTTTAAAAACAATGATTTTACATTTCTTTTTTATATACAGTATACAATTTGCATTTATCTCTTTCATGTCTCTTTATCTGTCATTGTCCAATTAACATCTTTTACCATCAACATCATATCATGGTACCACCGCAGTGCTTTTTGTAAGGGACAAGATTGTTATAGGCAACCAGTATGTATAAGAACTGACCACACATCTTTTCTGCCCCATCCCGGGTGGGCAACAGCTGCCAATCATCCCTTATCCCCATCACAAAACCGCCATTTGTGAAGAGCAGCTGAGAAAAAACGTGAGAGACGGCAATCTTAATCCCTTCATCTCGTTGTGATGTGGCGCGACCTTGTCCTACAAATAGATTTGATGATAGCGGCTTTCCATAATAACCTGAAATACAGGGCCCCTCATATCAGTTGGTGTTGAAAAGCCAAAGTCTGTGAGACCCTCGGAGCTTAAGCTAACGCTCCTAGCGCCTGTGCTAATATAATTACAACTAGTCGAGACGGGGCACACGGGTCAGCCCGCTAACCCAAGGAATGGCTCTGATCCTGGGCTAAGTGGGGTCTTCTCCCCCTTTGGGTTTTTCATGAGGTTGTCACTTCTCAATTTAAGATTGGGCCTAAATGACCTTCGCACTGAAATGTGTAATGAGAGATATTACGTGCTTTAGGAACGCGAAATATGAACTAGCCAGGAGACTCTCTTCCAGACTGACCCCTGAACCGCTGGGATTATTCCCGTGAGGGTTCGGGGAAGCATGGGGAAATTAGCATTTGTGTGGCATTGGGTGACGGGAACAGAGCAGGAAAAGAAGGATTTAAACAAATACTAGGAAACATTTGTAAACTTGAAAAAGCAATAAGCACATTAGTGATGTTTGTCTAGAGCAATCTGTTTAAACCATCAGTCAGACAAAAACAAAACACATTTCCGTTGCTACGGGCTACAGAAGCAGTGAATCTGAAACTAAGAACACACATTAGCATTCAAACCCCCCAAAAAACAACACATTGAGATGTTATAAAAAGTATCCATTATATCATTGTAATATAGTCCTGTTGTGTCAAACAGTTGAGCATCACAAAAATCACAAAAATCTCTGATGCGCTCATGTATGAAAAAGCCAATCAGAAGTCTTGGAATGACAACTGATCCTAAAGAAGTTTCATGTTGAAATTATCTGATTTATAAAATGTTGTGCTTCTGTTAGCAGTAATACATGAGAATAAGTGTTGAAACCATTTCAACACTCAAAAAGCTTTGTATACTATATGAATGTAACGGGTGACATCAAGGGAGTAAAGTTGGGAATCAAGGGGGTGTGGTTAGCCTAGTATAAAGAGCAGTGGTCGGAACAAGAACAGTAGGTGCGTTTGTTTCTGGCCGGCGGAAATCGATCGACACTCACGTTTGCGAGAGGTTCGCATGTGGATGTGTTTGGATCTTTTGAGACGGGTATGAGCTGATTCAAATTAGTAAATCGAATTAGAAATGGGAAAGGCCTATGGGGTGGACTATTTTTTTTTTTTGGTCTTTTTTTGTCTTTTCCTTTTGTTTGTTTGTTGTATATTGTTTGTTCCCCAATTATTTATTTATTGCAGCACGAGGACGCTACAGACTCAGTGGTTAAAACCGATAAGCTACCTTTGTGTTTTGGTTTAACAGTGATTCACAAGGTTTTGTTTAATGAATTTAACGTATATATATATATATATATATATATATATATATATATATATATATATATATATATATATATATATATATATATATATATTAGTATGATATTTGTTGATATGATACTTAATCATAACACTTTGGCCCAAAATGTGGAACAGACACATGAGGCCACACCCTGAGGGTAAAGAGCACACAATCACTGTAGGGCCAACCCTGTTCTGAAAACACATGGGGTCCTTCAAGCGGTCCAGGCACCTTCCCCTAATGTCACAAAGGGCTGACATGAAAGGCCTGCCCTGATTATAGCCTGCAGGAAAATCGATCCTGGCTAAAATGAGTCATGGAAGAAGAAAAGAGAGAGAAAAAGAGAATGAAACATAAAGAAAGAGTAGAAAGGGAAACCACATATTCTCACTGACTTTGATGTATTTGAGACATATTGTGTGATGTTCACAAATACAAAATTATTGATCAGAAATCTTTTGAGAAAACCATGCCAGCCTTGAAAACAGAAATGTTGAGGTAAATATTTTCTTTGAAGGATAAAGTCTCTGCACGCACACACACAGTCTGATTCATGAATTAATTATTTTACTGAAACATATTTTCAAAGAATCAGGTTAACCGGTCCACAAAACTTGTCTGAATTACTTGTTCACAAATCAGACGGAATTTGTCAGAGTGATCCTCAGTCAATGACTCAATGGTTCATTGTTTTGGATATGACAAATATTATATTTGGTGTTTAAAGAGTGACTTTTTTGGGTTAAAAAATATCTAAAATAAATTTTTGAGCAAGTACCTAACCAACCAGTGTTCAAATCTATCTGCTTGCCTTAGATCGATTCAAAAGGTAAGTTTGTAATATTTTTTTTTTAATTCCAGTAGTACTGGTGGATTTTCGCAGGAGATTTGAGCATGTCTTTGCGTCATTACGTCACATCTGTACACATAAAGAAGGTGTCTAGGCTAGTAGGCTATATTGCATGTGAGGATGTTGGAGGTGGAGATTTATAGCCTTTTTTCTTGAAATAATTTAAACGTATCAATTTGATGGCGGATCCAGAAAGGGTTAAACGACAATCACCAGGGACAACTGATTCACCCGCTGTAAAATACAAAAAAAAAAAAAAAAAATTGTTCACCCAATGCTGATATTGTTAAGATTAATAATTTGAGAAAAAAGTAATTTGCACAGTTTTACATGATACGATAAGTGATGATCGTTAATCAGTGCGATTTACTACAATGTTGTTGTTGTTGTTGTTTTTTCCCTTAGTTGGCCTTATTAATAAAAGAGAACTGACAAAAAAAGAATAAATAAATAGCAAAATATGCCTACATATGGCTTAATTTGATCATATTAGAAAATTTAAAGCAGTTCATTTATACAAACAGTTTGGAAGAACCCATTCTTGAAAATAAATCTTCCCATCACTAACACACACAAGCGTGAGGTCATTATCAAGAAACTTGGTATCAGACTTGTGCTCTTATAAATGCATAAGCACGCAAACCCAAAAGCAGGGAGTTGTGCTAGGAATTGGATATGACCCTTCAATAACCTCTGCATTTATCTCCAATTTTCCAAATCTCCAAACTCTCACTCGCATACATTTAACTCTTGTACATAAACTCTTCCCACCCACCAATTACAATCAATCTTTCTCCCTTTCCTATAGTGAGGTGTGAGCCCGCATTCAGGTTTGTAAGCAAGCAGCCTTGATCGATTGCCTGTTTACCAGCCACTGGGAAGCAAATCCTCCACGAGCAATGAACACAGGAGCCTCGCTGAGACTCAGGATGAAGGGTCAGATGGCAGTTAGTCTCGCACAGCCAGACATTTGACTATTGGCATGGCCCAATTTGCAGCTTATTCTGGCCTAAGAAATACCCAATGCTTAGACAATAAAGGTATGTGTGACTAACACAAAGCAACGTTAATCAAATGACTGGCAAATCGATCTTTTTTTTTTTTTTTTTTTTTTGGTTCAACCTGTAAAGAGTAAAATTTTACAGCAATGTAAAGATACAGAAGTGTATCTCTCAGTTACAACTTTATATCTCAGTTACATACTTCATTCCTTTATTTCTTATGTGCTACTTTATAATTATGAACTTAATATAACCTTAATCCTGACCGTAGTTTTTGAATGCCAAAAGTGGGCTTGCACTCGCACGTTAGTGCGAGATATTTACCAAGCTGTTAGTAAATATGGCTCTCTCACAAAGTGAATTTATATGTAACATTATAAAAAAATAAAAAAATAATAAATAAAAATCTTCTTCAAACTATCACCTTTTTCTTTCTCTCAAAGGCATCATATAAGCCAGAATCCAGAAGTATTAGCTGACTGTTTTGTGAAATATTTCTTTTACTCAGTGACAAAGCCTTCCTTTGAAAGCAAAAAAGTACCTATCATCCCTCCTCAAAATGAGATATGTGTATTTCTTAGGGTGCTAACATATAATAAAGACCTCTACCCTTATCATTGCTTTCCCCCCACTTAAATATTCTATCATACTAAGCAAATATATATTGGAACGGTTGAAATTTGACCCACCCTTTTCAATAAAAAAGTCTACAGAACAAATGATTTACACAAAGACTAGCTTTACTCAAACATTCAATGTGCTGAACAGACACACACACACACAGGTTAGGTGGTGTCTGTCATTTCGCAGAAGCTTCCTTCCTCTTGTTGGAATCGAATGGTAATAAAGGTCTAGCGGCGGCCACACGTATCCATTCTATTCCTCAATCAGTGGGGCACAGGAAATGGACAACCTCTCACTGACTAGCAGCGTAATTACAAGCAACACAGCTCAGTGTAGGAGGGTTAAATACCGGTGTCTATATTTGAGGGGAAATAACATTCCTGACCCAACTGACTGTGTGGGTAAGCAGAGTTCTCGTCATAATCGTAATTTTCATTCTGATGCTTCTGAAGATATGCAGACGGGTTATTTTCACAGAGCAATTTAGGCCTAATCTTGGTTTAAAAGATGGATGGGACCAAATACAAAAAGATCATAAAGGTCTTCTTAGTTTAACAACCCATCATTCCATCCGTCATCTATCCATCCATCATCAATGATATTGGAAAGTATGCAAACCCTAATGCATAAGTGCATAAGCCATCATCGAATCTGAGTGGTTTGCTTTGATAAATTCAGGACTCGTGGAAATGGATGGAAATAAACGCACATAGGGCATCAATGTAGACGGGCGTGACTGTGGCCCATGGCTTGTTTTGCAATCCTATTTCATTTCATTTCTTCATCATTTCATTTCCATCAAGCCTCAATCCTGACTGCATGCAGGAGGTTGAAAGGAAGGAGGAAAAAGTCACTATCAGAGAAAATGACAGGAGATAAAAAGGGCAGGGATGGTGAAGATTACCCATGATTACCCGAGTGAACGCTACCGTGGGAGAGAGGGAAGCGGGGACATGGAGAGTCAGGGAGAAAAGGAAGAGAAGGAGAACGGAAATGCGGGCAAGCTACTAAAAGCCTCTCCATGTGATAAAAGGAAGAAATGCTTCCGTTTGCTCTTGATCTTTCTAAATAACTGAACAACGCCGTGCTTCATATCAGGCCATCGTAACACAGCACCAGACAAATGAGTTTCGCTGAGAGCTCATATCCGATTCCCACAATTAGATTTGTTTTTTTTCCCTCCTTTTTTTGTAATGACAGTGACATGTTTTTTCTACAGGAAATTACCCACCATCATCCTATGTGCACATTATACCATCTTCCTTCAGCCGCTCTCTATTTATTCTCATCATGTTCGTTTGACAGTTAATGTGAAACGTTTTGCCTCCTTGCGCTGATTTTCCACGTCTCACATTGTGAAATGTCACATTTGTAGTGAAGATGGAGATGGTGATTTCGGACCGACCAGAGATCAGTTTCAGCTACGCCTCTCAACTCAATTCGCCAAAGGAAATAAATACAGCTGGTTCTGCGTCAGCAGTCTGCAATAACACAATAAGAGGAAAGGGACGTGAGTTTGGACGACTCCAGATACACACACACCTACACACATAATGACGACATTTATGGTATGGATGGTCTGCTGTGGACCAGGTTATACGTTCTGCCCGTTGTCTTCTCCAAAAATGGTATGAGAAATAAGAAAAGGAAAGTGCTATTGGGTAGTCACCGGGAAGACTGGCAGCGCTGCTCCACAACACTACAGATAACAAAAAGCCCTCTCAAGACTCAATCTCAGCCCTTCATTTGTGCTTGTTTACTGTCGGCTAGAAACTCGCTCTGATAGTTTCAGAGTGGCCTGCTTTCAGGGGATGAGGCAGAAAAGCTGATGCTCTTCCTTTGTGCCATGGGTTTTGGTTTAAATGAAACTCTGACTCTTGGGTCAAATAACACATTTTAAAAGAAGCTCTGCCGAATATGAGAATCGCCAAGCTGTTAAATTCACCTTTTAACATTTCATAAACCCATGAAATGGTTTGACCTGACCTATGTTGACATATTTCCAACTGAAACAGGAAGTTGGGGCAGGAAATATTGAAGGACTCTGGCTTAAAAAAAAAGAAAAGAAAAGAAAAAAAAAAGAAAGTTAGTTAGAGCCCAGAAAAACTTTGATATGTATAACAATAATCATAATAATAATAATAATTAAATTTCACGTATGGAGTTAAGTAAACTTAACTAAGTTAAGTAAAATGAACAAAGAAATTAATTACATTCAACTTGGCCAGTAAAAGGTTCAGTAATTTCTGCTATGTTGAAGTTGCCTTTGCAATACTTTTTACTCAAACAATATAACACTGAATTCAACCATGCTCTTAAAGCTTTAATCAGAAAAATCTGAGTAAATAATACAATAGATATTGTGTAGACGCCACATCTGAATGATCTTAGTAAGCAGCATTTGAGCACAAAGACATCAATACTTGGTACACAGTACACAATGACAGAAACATTCCATCGTTCCATCGATCCATCGTTTTTGAGAATGAATGCGTCACTTTGAGTAGAAAATTAACTCCAAATCTCACAAAATGGCAAGTTACTAAACCTAACAACAAAAGAAATAATAAAACAGTGTATATACAGCTGGAAAACAGCGAAAAATCAACCTTAGTAATTATTCAAGCACCAGTGCATGATGAGAACTCCAGTATCAGAAAAGTTTGTTAGTTTTACTTAATTTTATGAAGTTGATATACGTGGCAGAGGATACTAGGAATGCTAAACCCCATTTCATTGGTCTAAAAACTGATATGCCACAAAGCAGGAGATGATGGCATTAATATTTAGTCTGAGACCTCATAAACATGTCATGTGAACCTGGCAATAAACATAATAACACATACTAAAAACAAAGATAATATTTTAATCGATCACAATCGCTCGCTCACTTTTCTTGTGTAGCCGACCAGATTGTGAGAAAGTGTGTTAAGCTTCAGTCGGTTCCTCAAGCTGTAGGTGACTTCAGGGAAATCTGTTAACAGATTTGAAAGAAAGAGTCAATTTCAGCTGGCTTAGACCACATTGACCCAACAGTGATTGACGCCACAATGTGGCCTCAGGCACCATAGTCTGTTATGGGATGTCCGAGTGGAGAGAAGGGGGAGCAGCTTTTTTTTTCTTGACTGCAAAACACATGAGTGCAAAAACATTCGCTCTGTTCTGAAACCCAGTCAGCTGCCTAGTAGGCAGTATTTTAAAGCATCATAAGGCATCATAGCATCACTGTGATGAGGCAAGTAGAAAAATGTTCAAGGTGTCGGGCCAAAAGCATCTGCCAAATGCATATATACTATACTATACTATACTATACTATACTATACTATACTATACTATACTATACTATACTAATTCAGAATAGAAAAAAAAGTACAGTATAGAAAACACAAAATTATCTAAGCTAATTAGTGAATTATTATTTAACAAACAAACAAACAAAACTAAAAAAACTAATGTTGCATTATTCCTCGTCTGTTTTGAATACATAATGTAATTCCTGCCTAAGTAGAATACTCCAAATCAGCAACTTATGATTTATCAATCTAGTTAGGATGCTGTCTTAGAAATTGACTGCCTGGAACAGAGCTGTAGACTTGTGTTTGTCTGGCTTGTGGGGGTCATAAAAAGATCACGTGAGTGAATGGAGGAGACTGGTGTTTCTGGTCAGTAATTGTGTGGAATGAGAGGTGTGGCTGTGAATGTGATGCATGCGTGTAGAAATGATCTGCACCACACACAGACTAGAGTGTGTCTCAGTCTCTGATGTTTTTGCCATTAAAGCACCACTCTAAGAAGGCAAATACACTGTTTCCCTTGGGTAAGAGGATGTGTGAGAGCTTCCCTTTGTTTATTTAGTCAAGACCAAGAGCTCCCTCTCAGAGAATGAGACAAACAAACTCAACTAAGCTGACAGACAGGTCTGTCTGAGCGTGTGCGCACACACACGTACACAAACACACACATTATGTTTTCAGACTCAATAATTCACACTTGAAATTAACCCCTTAGAAAAAAAAAAAAAAAACAGGATATCTCATTTCTCACTTTATGACGTGTGTGGTGTGGCCAGTTTTGCGTTGCTAATCCCTTTCAAAGATCAAAGGTCAATGGGGGTCACCACTTGCATTTGCTGCGTTGAGAAACAAGGTAATGGAAAAAAAAAAACCTCTGACAAACAACAGCCCTATTACTCAACTCCTGCTCTATCCATCCGTCCTTCCCTCCCTCTCTCGCCTCCCACACATTTTCAATTTCGCCATACCGCAAAATCTCATCCCCTCATCCACCTCTCCACTGTTTCTCATTCATTTCTCTTTGTCTCTCTCCCTCTGTTGACAGGCATTAAGGAATGGCATTAACTGACACTCAATCCACAGGTTGGTCCAATAGAATTCCTCTTTTCCACTCACTGTTAAATCCTGAGCTTTAGACGTATCACTTGCCAGCTGCCACTATCCATTCTTCTTTTTCTTCATACCGCATCCATCGCTCTCTGCTCATGTGTCCAATTATTTTGTGCTCCCCTACTGATTTTTCATTAAAGACGAGACTACAAATGGAAAGTCAGAGGGATTACGGGAAAAAAGTGATCAAAAGTTCAGTGCAAAAGGCAGAATTTAAAGTATGAGAGAAAGTAAATGGAATACAAAAAGAGTAATTTCAAAGAATCTTTACACACACTTTTTCCATTCAACAACAACTTTCAAAATATCTAAGACAATATCATTAATAGACTATTAGTGCTACATTAAAAGTCTTCTGAGCTCCTTTCACTTAATTATTTATTTATTTATTTATTGATGTGATGGTCTATCTTCTTCTTATGTGAAATAAGTCAAAATACTCCCATCTGAGTTGCCAAATAGGAATTGATATGCAAATGTTGGAGTATATCACACTCTTTTATTTAAAACAAGCAAACAAATTCAGGTTTTCAATTACAGAAGATCCCTTTATGTTCATGAAAGACAAAAGCATTTATGCCGTAACATTCTTGTCAAGGCGCCATTCTTAAATCTCTAAAATCTTAAATGTCCTCTTTGATTTGCTTTAACACCAAACAGCACAAACGCATATCAACAGCTCCAATGTTTTTGTTCAGCAGAAACAAAAGTGGTATAAATTGTTGTTTATGTGAGAAAGAGACCATAAACCGTCCTGTCTGAGTACTGAGGGGACTATAGCACACTGAAGATGGGAGGACACACTTTATTAGCTACTCTTCTGTACAGATGGTGTAGAGCAGGCGAGTCAGGCCCTCTGGGATCAAAACCTGGGGCTTGATTAAGCACCGGCCCCAGCGAGGGTGTGCATGAGAACGGGGCCACCTGGAGGAGCTTCCCCTGGAGAACTGCACTCCCAACCCTGCCCTCCATCTACCTCTGTCAGGAGACGCCAAGGACACGAGTGCGAGAACGCTGATCAAAGGAAAACAAGATTGCGTCACATAAGCAAATCATTTTTAAAACGGTCGAGCGGGGCAGAGGGGTGAAATGGAATAAATAGCTTTTCTTGCTATCGCTTAATAAAATGTTAATCTGTTTGACCCTGAAACTTCCACTAACTGCCTGCAGCCAGGGTCAAACAGAAGGAGGGAGTCGCTCATGATTAAACCAGGAGAATATGTCTGAGCAAACATAGAAGAACTCAAAACATTCCAGAGGAGACGAGTCGTGAAGTAAAGACTTTTGACAGTTATACAAGGTGTTTTGTTTCTTTCGTTTCTGGCCCTATATATATATATATATATATATATATATATATAAGCTTCAAATTAAAATTCACTGCAAAACTAGTTTAGATAAGTTAGTTCTGGGAAAAAAAAAGATCCCTACTATCATTTGTTTGCAGATGCTTGGTTTGATATGTTATACTGTATCCCACTTTATATAATCAGGTTGTTTGTAATGTTCTGGTTGTATGTGTGAGCCGTGATGCAATCTCTGAAACAGCCCCGTTCCAAGTGTCTTACCGCAGGAATGCACAGATAAGCATCGTAAATAAACATCTGTCCTCCCTCTCTCTCTCTCTCTTCCCACTCTCTCCCTTTCAATCTGTCCATCTATTAGCCCATTCCTCCCACCGTTCCGTCAATAACTCTCTCTCGTTCACTCCTAAAGGGTCGTCGGTGCAGTAGATTACGGATAAATCACCCATCTACCTCTCCAAATGAATACAGGTGCTGCCCACACCTGAAAGGAGGTTTCTCCTCTAAGCCCTCATTCTCTCCCTCGTCTCACCATCATTTTTAGGAGGAAAGAGAGCAATCTCGCTTATTGCATTATTTACAAACCAATTTAACGGTGTTCTGCTCTGTGAATAACCGTTCGCATCCACCTCCGTAGGACAGATATTGCTAAGAAAGAAGAGGAGGAACTAGGAAAAGAAAAGAGGAAGTAAGCAGACATGGAAAAGTTGTGTTTTACTGTAAAATGAATCACTCGATTACAACTTTGAGCATATGGCGCCCCGTCATCACCCGAGATGACGCTAATAAAATGAAGGCGAACGCATCTGACAAGCTTGCATAGACGCAGTGTCAAATTGTCACTGATAAGCACCTGTCCCGCCATTAAGTGAGAATAAAGAGGTTTGTTAATGATGGATAACAAATTCACCGAATGTTCCGTGGAGACGCAACACTCTCGGCTCTGCCTCTGAAGTGAGTACGAGAAAATCTTTTGAAAATAGTTTTGTGCTTGACAGCTATTTCTGAGGATTAATTGTTTCCAATATGAGTGTTTGTATGTGTGTGTGTGTCTGCAGGGAATTAGAGAGAACCAGAGATTGTGTATTTTCCTGTCAGTGGGGGTTTTGTGAAGATTAAAAGACAAAAGAGCAAATAATGCTGAGACCGGCAAAACATCAGACTGTGTGTGAGAAAGCAGACTGCGAGAAAGTTAGAGTATGCTTTAATGTAAAGTTGTTTTTTTTTTTTTTTTTTTTTTTTTGATGATAGTCAATGTGGTCAAATGTTGTTTAAGACACAATTGACTTTCAAAAACAGTCAACACAATCTTCAAAACACCTTAGTTTATGTTGTGTAGAAGAAACAGGTTGGAACAACATGAGTGAGTAAATGATGACAGTTTAAAGCCCTTTGAACAGTTTGCAGTTTGTACTGAAAGTGTCTTTTGGACCTTGAACCATTTGGTTCCCACTGAAGTGCATTATATGGAGAAAAATGCTGGAATGTCTTCATCAAAAACCTTATTTCTTTTTGACTGAAGAAAGAATGACATGGACATCTTGGATGACATGGGGGTGAGTAAATTATCAGCAAAAGTTTTTTTTTTTTTTTTTCAAAAGTGAACTACTCCTTTAACTGTCCCTTTTTATCAACTTAATGCATCCTTTCTGAATAAAAGTACACATTTCAGACTTACCAAACTTTTGAAAAGTAGCGTTCCGGAAGCTTTGATTACCTAACCCTAATCTGGGTGGACTAATACCACCTTGGCCCTTATGTGGCCTCACACCTGGATATGACACAATTTCATATTTTCTTGGAACTGGATAAATATGTCCAAACAAGCCTATGATTCATGTATGCGGGGCTTGGATTATTGTAACATCATTACTAGGAAGTTGCCACATGAACTTGGCACGTTGCCACATGATCCATATAATGATAGTCAATAGGGTCCAATCTTGTTTTAGACTCCACTGACTTCCATTGTACAGGCAAAACCTTGGTTCATTGGCTTGCCACATGAACTTCATCGAACCATTACATCTGCAGTTTCAGAAATCACACAGACGGTCCCTAATTTGAGCAAGTTATAACAGGTGGTATAGCAAATACTGTTAGCAAAAACTTTATTTATTAAAACGCGGAAATGTTATCCATTTATTAAAGATATTTAAAGAAGATAAGGATCCCGACAGGTTACACTAAGGTTGCAGTTTGATCTTAGAGATTCCAGAGATCCGACTCCTTCCCTGCCATCATTTTACCCTTAGGGCAAAGCTTCCCAGACATATATTAAGCCTAGTCCAAATATAATAGCTATTGTGAACCATGAATCATTACTGAAAGCACAAGATTAGCCAGTCCAGGAAATGACGCCATATCCACTCGCTCAAACGTCTGTGTGTGCAGAACAAGAATCATCCTGGAAAATGAATTTAAGGTGGATCAGCTGAAAGATCAGTGGTTAGAAAAGCATATATTGAGAACTGGAAAGGCTCTGGTAACATATTACATTTAAATATATGATCCACTGCTTCAAAATGACAAATGATGAAATTACTAATGATTTTCCTGATAACAGTGTCCTTTATAAAGAGCAGCAGAAGCAGCAGCAACACTATAAGCTCTGAATGACTTGGGGCACTACTCTAATGCAATTTTATCCAGAAAAAGTACAATATATTGTGCATTACTTACAAAAGCCCAATATATTTAATGAAATATTAACTTAATATCACAATATCATTAACCGTAAAACATCCAATGTGTGCATGTCGGATTTCGGGGAGTGGTAAAGTCTCATTTTGATTGATCTCTCTTTCCATCTCTTCTAAATAAAGACGCACACACATACACATTTCCCCAGAGCAAAATGAATGGCTTTGATAAGCCAAAGTAATACACAAGATACCTCTGAAGCAGCGTGACCGATCTGCGGTGTAGTGGCACGCAGAGACCTCTTTCCTGAAAGCAAGCCAGAGGAAACTGCCAGCCTGTGAGCCAAGATGGCCACCAGTGCTGGTTCCTAGCCACTAGGAAGTGCCTAGAGGCCCGACATCCCCTGGCGCCAGCCAATCTGAATCCACCCTTATTTGTTTTGCAGTGGTCTCACGGCCCCCGTTTTTGTATCGTTTTCCTATTTGCAGTCTCTCTAAACAAGCATGACCTGTGTTATAACTGCCCCCTTCAGAGAAAAAGGGAACTAACAAAGGTAATTCAACCCAGCATTTTGCGGAGTTTGGGAAGAATTTTGTGTATTAATGAAAGTATTACGACTTAGGTGTACCCCAAGGAGAAAGAGAGAGAGAAAGACAGAGACCGAAATAATAAAGAGGTCTGGATTGAGTTAGAATCTGAGGTTGATTTGAGTCGATATAGCGGTCAAAGCACCAAGTGAGATTCACTTTTAGTCAGTTCTCTACAGGAGGGCACATAACTGAGCCCTACAGACTAAACACACAGTGTGCATCCACCGCCAAGCCTTTCACATACAGACACAATACTGGCATGGAAGCTATTCAGGTCTAACGCATACTGCGGTGCCATTATCACACAATCAAATACTAAAAATGCATTTTTACAAATGCAATGGGACTAAAAGCCCTTTTAAAAGATTGCAGTTTCTCTCTTAACACATTGCAACACAAACAATCAATTAAAACATGTCCATCTGTAAATGCAAAATTGTCTAGATCGATGAGGTCATCACATACTGTACAATGTTTTTTTTAGTTACAGTTACAGTACAACAGTTAACACTGTTACTGTTTTGTACCATAGTGTATATATATATATATATATATATATATATATATATATATATATATATATAGCCTTGGTGAGCTTGAGACTTTTTTTCAAAAACATTACACAAATCTTACCGAAATCTTACCCAAACTTTTAGGTACATTTACATTTATTCATTTAGCTGACGTTTTTTTTATTATTTATTTATTTATTTTTTTTTATTTATCCAAACTGACTTACAATTGCTATATATGTCAGAGGTCGCACGGCTATGGAGCAACTAGGAGTTAAGTGTCTTGCTCAGGGACACATTGGTGTCTCGCAGTGGATTCGAACCAGGGTCGCTCACACCAAAGGCACGTGTCTTATCCACTGCGCCATCACCACCCCATGGTAGTATAATTATCCTTATTCAAACCCCCAAATATATCAATATATTTAAACGTATATTTAAATAAATACAACATCATTTCCACCAGAGGACCAACGTGAACCAAGTAACAAATGTATTTGTGATGCTGCTGCAGAGCTTAAAAACATGGAATCCCAAAAGGCCGTCGGGGTGATAATAGACTCCTGTATAGAGCATTTCTTCATGAACAGGTTGAGTCCTGCATACCATTTTCAATTAAAACAGACTGCAATGAACTCCAAATTGAGACGTGTTTAATCAACACCTTTTGATGTGTTTGTGCGTGTGCGTTTAAACTGAATTAGAAAGCGTGTGATGAGGAGATGATGGTGGTCGTGTTTAGCATGTTGAAGGTGAGAGGAATCAGATGGTGTGAAGAAGGCAGATAGCGAGATCAAAGGGAAGTGCAGAAAATAAATAAAGGAGGTCTCATCTCCAGACACGGCCCTATCCTAGCCGACAGAGTCCTAGTTTAACACATAACCATTTCTCTCATGTGTTCAGACTCTTTTTGAAATGGTTATAATCTACAGTAGTCCTCTAGATTGTAAAAGTAGAATGTTTGCAAAAACAAAAAAAAGCTTGAATGAAGCACACAAATGAACAAATCAATAAAAAAAATATAAACACATCACTTTAATATTATTTCGTTAAATAGATTGACTTCAGACTAAACAATTCATTAGGGTTGTTGTATTTGCTGACATTAGTTTAGTGGATTCATCAATATGAACCATTTAATGAAAAGTGTCTGTCCATCCAATTAGGGTGACAGTGTCACAGGGTGAGGCGGTGACCGGCCCTTTACGCAGCGCCCCTGTAGCCCGTACCACCTTGAGGAGGTAACAGAGGACATTGCCTGTTACATTCTTGTCTGGTCTGGTGAAGTTCTTTATAAAGAACTTCTTTAAATGAGATCGCAAAATCTGCCTCTTCCTCTTCTCAGGCAGATCGAGGCAGTGGGAGATAAATGACTCACGTCCCTTATGGATCGGCTCCAGGCCGGACAATAGTAAGTGCACAGGTAATACAGTAGCTCCTCTTCCAGGCAGATCAAGACAGCTAGAGATGAGTAGCTTACGTCCCCAGTGGCTTGGCTCCAGACTGGACAATGGTAGGTACAAAGGTAGTGGCTCCTCTTCCAGACCAGTCGGGACAGCAAGGATCGGCTCTAGGCCGGACAATGATAAGTACACGGGTAATGGCTCCTCTTCAAGACCGGATCAAGACAGCGGGAGATGAGTAGCTTACGTCTCTAGTGGCTCAGCTTCAGACTGGACAATGGTCTGCACACAGGTAATGGCTTCTCTTCAAGACAGGTCGGGGCAGCAAGTATCGGCTCCAGGCCGAACAACGGTGAGTGTACAGGTAATGGCTCCACTTCCAGGCAGGCCAAGACAGCAGGGGATGAATGGCTCACATCTCTGTATAAGACACTCAACGAGCACTAGTTAGTAAACCCAACTCACCTTGAGTTTAGACGATCCAGCAGGTCTCAGGCACAAACAAAGGAAAGACTTTACTCCCCACACTCGTGTATTCAGAAAAGCACTTCAAACCCTTCACACGTGCAAACATCCCCTGTAAGCACTGCAGTCCACACACTCACAGCGAACTAGGGCCTTTGTTCGTAGCTCCGACCACATTCCTTGTTTTCAATGCAACCATAACTCGGGGACAGGTGCGGGAGCTAAATCGTCGTCCTTAATGTATTTGGACTCAAAGACAACACGAAAAATGGACAGCTACAAGTGTGGCTAGTTTTGAGAGATCAGAACATCATGTTAGTTTGAAGCAAACAATCATCGGAATGGGGTATGCACACATGAACAGAATCTTCAGCTTCGTGGAGACTATAGCTCAAAGACAGCATGAAAGATGAACAACTGAACAGAGACAAGCGTGACTGGTTTTGAGAGATCAGAACATCATAATGTTAGGTTGAAGCAAACCATCATCGGAATGGCGTGTGCACACATGAACAGAATCTTCAGCTTCGTGGAGACTATAGCTCAACGGCAGCGTGAGAAATGAACAGTAACAAACATACTGACTTGGAGAAAGCAGAGCTTTCTCAAGAGATCAAAGAGTTTAGTTCTCAACCATTAATCGTCCGACCATCACATCCATGTAGGAACAAAGAGTTTTAAGGATCAATATAGAAGATAGTGTGGTACTTAACTTGTTCCAAAGATAGCATGTCCACATCCGTCCTTCGTTCTCCGATAATACTCCTTTACAGAATCAGTTTTACCCCCAGTAAACAGCCTGCAAAAATCCGTCTCTACCCCGCTTCTTTTCCCGATCTCTCTCGCACTGGTTTCTCCCACCGTGTACTGAACTACCTCATTTCACCTCAAAGTTTCTTTTTATAATCTCAGATACAGTACGTGCAATCACTGATCGATCGTCATACTCTTCTCGCGCACTTGACATTCATTTCCTCATCTAATCCCTGTTTGATCATGGCTTCAAGAACCATGAAACACCTCCCCAAAACAAAAAAAAAGATTCCGCTTGAATCTAGTCACTCGGTGACAACAGCATCAAACTTGAAGTTAAATACTAAATAAAGTAAGAAATCACTCTAAGCCAATTAAATGAATTAAATACATACCTATACCTATATAATATCAGTATTTCACTAAATATTTACTTTCTAAAAAAGATGAATCTCCTCTACAGGGACTTTGTGAACAATATGAATCTGTGAATTTCTATTTTTGTTTATTTTGTTTTTGTTTTTTCTTTGAAAACTCATTGAAACAAACCAGTTAAACAGGCTACTTTGCCAAAAGCAGTAAACGTAACATCTGGGGTACACTGAGTAATCAAAAAATAAGACAAATTCACAAATTCCATCAGCAAATCACAATGGGGTTGAGAACTGGGTTCTCAATATATGATATGAGAAATAGGTTGACATCATCCACTGCAACGAGGCCAACCCTGCCCTTTCTCTTAGGTTAAGATTTCCTTAGTAAAAGTTGATCTCAGCAGCTTTGTGAAAATGTTTTAAGAGTAAACTCCTACCTACATCTTTTACTGCTATTTAGGAGAACTCATAAGATAAAATGTTTTGTGAATACGGCCCAAGAAGTCTTTTCTCATTTACTGGGATAAATGTGTGTCTGCACCATCTGCAACCAGATAATTTCCCCCTCACATTTCTCTTCCGTTCACCCTTGGGCAAATGAGACCAGATTTTCCTATAAAAGCTTGTACACAGCCATGGAAGACAATGTCGCCAAGATATAAACGATCAAAATGCGCGGAGAAGCATCAGAAATGGACACACAGTCCTCCGGGTTTGCTGACAAGAGAAGTTTAACAGCCGTGATGAGAAGTTTCTTTGATGTTCCTCCAACTAGTGTAGTTTTTACAGTTGAGATCATAAGAAGCAAGTAAGTTACGGGTGGGCAGCAGCTGGATCAGAGAGAGAGTGTGTGTGTGTGTGTGTATGTGTGTGTGTGTGTGTGTGTGTTCCTGGTCTTCCCTATGTTATGGGGACCAAATGTAATATAATTTGT
The DNA here is from genome assembly GCA_038021265.1 of Cyprinella venusta. NCBI lineage: Eukaryota > Metazoa > Chordata > Actinopteri > Cypriniformes > Leuciscidae > Cyprinella > Cyprinella venusta. The sequence goes on from CM075867.1 coordinate 22,053,589, forward strand.
TCAATCTCTTATGGTCATAAACTTTTTTTTTTTTTTTCATTTTGAACCCCTTTAAATTATAAACAAATATTTCAAATAGCTCATATTTGGTAACTGAATACACAACAGTTTTCGGAGGTGAGCACAGAAACGTGTCAGCTTTGAAAAATAAGAGCCTGTTTCTTTGCTATATACATTATTGGCCAATCTGTTTAAATATTCACATGTTAAACCAGCTAGAATCCAGGACTGTGGAATGATAAAGTCACCAGTGTAATAGTCACAAAAGGCGTTAGGAATGTTATTACTTTCAAAATAGTGTTTTATATATAGAGAGAGCACCAATTTTCCAGCTCCCAGTGGCAGCAGAGAATTCTTGAGTGAGAAGAAGCATTATATGATGTGGATACGGTGTTACATTAAAACACACTTTACCAACCTCAGATGAACTTCTGCTTCTGCTGCTGTTTTTCCCCCTCCAAAACATGTGTGGTCCTGGTATTCTGCTCTACTCATAAAATGGGTTTACATCTAGCCAAACTTATTGGTACACGCAATTATACACAATAAAGATAATGGCAAAATTGTGTTTCAAAGAAATCAAATGGAAAGCTTGCCGATGGAAAGCTCACTTTAATCTAAAATTAACAAACAGACGCATAATAACTTCCATATTTTTTTAACCATCAAACTCAAAAAGTACATGTCTTATTTTAGTAAAAAATATATATTTTATATATCATGTAATATGTATAGGTAAAAAAAAAAGATAAAAATGAAGTGAAATATATTTAAAACTTTTAACATCTGCTTAAGCTAGTCCACAGTTCTTCTCTTGTACTCTTCATCAGAACTTAAATTGTTTGTACCAGAAGCTCAGCAATATGAAACAGATGGCACTATTAGAGCATTATCATATTTCTAAATGAAAATGAAGAGTGGGGTTATTGGAGGGGCTCAGTCTAGCTTTGGCTGAGTTAGAGCTGTTGATTAGAGTGATAACAGGACAGAGAATTGAGCGGAGCTTGCAAAGTAAACCGCAAGCCTTTGCCAAGCTTGTGTTTTTGCTGTCCTGTGAAACCCCATTCCTCAATTTTGGACAAATTATATTGTATTTATTTCTCTATTTTGTATTCCCTAAGAATGAAACATTATATCAAACACTTCACTCTGAGCCTGCCAGAGATACAGTACAATGTCCTTTTTGTCTCCATTCATATTTTAAGCAGACAAATTTCTTGATTTAATAATCAAACTTGCTTATTACTATATATATATAATCACAGCTTTGCCCAAACAGTAATACAACGCAATTTAAAATATATTCAAATCTTACAGAACCCAAACTTTATAGATTATTCTCAAAAGCCATGTGTTCTGCGGTTGTATCATTGCATTCAGATGACAATTAAGTGGCATTTAGTTTGGGCAAGCAACACAACTGACAACAAACAACAGCTGGCTCGAATAAAAGCCAAAAGTAAACAAACAACATTTGTCTTCTTTAGCAACTTAGAGCTACTCACTTGCTGGATTTATCATAAGAACTTTGCTGCTGCTGGTGATCATGCTGCGATTGAATTGCGTTAAAATTCTCTTCATAATGAACAGATTTGGATTAATGTCAGCCTTTGAGAGATAGCACATCTAAATGTCAGAGCCAAATTACCTGTTGCTAACAGATGTGTACTTTACACAACTGTCCGAAGTGAGCACAAAATGTTTGTCGATGACTTTGCTGTAATAAAGAATATGAATATTAATCAAAATATGTCTTGATATCAATTCAAATCTTTGCTTTTGAATCTATTCGTAAGAAAATCAGATAGCATTAGTATGTGCCTTTGCAAACGCCACATTTTTTTTTTTTTTCCTTAAAGGAGGAGGATGTGAAGGACATCGTTTATGGTGAGACCTGCAGGTCAGACCTTTCGGTGTGTGCAGGTTGTTAGTGATACCGCTGTTTGTGGCCAGTGTATTTTCTTTCCTGTGCAACATCTCAGCAGAATCCAAACACCTCAACAAAAACTGTTTGTGAAGGCCAGCGGCAGAGCTGGAGTCCAGTAATGAACAATTATCAACATCTACTCCACAGCCTCATCACACCTTTAGTCCCCAGCACAACAGGACACACATCACACATAATGATAGCATCAGAAAAGAAGTATCCCCTACAGCTGAGAAACACTATCTGCTGCAGTCAGCCATTCATCCATACATCCATCATCTGTCTATTTGACTATTCATATCTCTATCTGACTATCTATCTATAGTATCTATCTATCTCACTGACAAACAGTCTGTATGTCCATCCATCCATCCATCCATCCATCCATCCATCCATCCATCCATCCATCCATCCATCCATCCATCCATCCATCCATCCATCCATCCATCCATCCATCCATCCATCCATCCATCCATCTATCTCAGGCTTTATTGCTCTCTGCAATTTCTTCTATCCTTTATGATTGTTACTTGTCAGATTGTGTTATATGACCCTAGTGAAATCTTGGGTAAAAGCCAAGGTAGACACTAACATTCTTTTATTTCAGACAGTACATCTTCACACATACTTTGGCCATGATTGATTGATTCTGCGTTTTATCATCAATCGGGTCAAATTCTAAAACTCATTGACATGCGAAATTGAAATGGTACTGAAAAAAAAAAAAAAAAAAAAAAAAAAAACAAGAAAGCCCTTGCATTAATTTAAAAGACTGGAGTCTGTCGTGGCTGATGAAAGAGGGAATTTATGCCTATTCTTTAAAGTGAACTCAAAGTAATTACAATCATAACTTAAACGGAATGAGATATTAACAACTTGTTAGTTGCATATCATACAGACAAGCATTCATTAACATTTTTAAATTAATGCCACACATATAGACACCAAAATCCTCAATTGATGTTTTCCTATCGATTTTTCATTAGACACCCATCCAATAAGTATACGCACTGAAGAACTATTGCATTTATTTCACACAGCAAAATTGTGGTAAAAACAAACAAAAAAATATACAGAGTGCACTAACTTTGGATAAAAAAAAAATGTTATTTTCTCCATCAAACAGGGTCTGACTGCTCTAGAAATCAAAAACTCCTATCAGTAATGTAACTCAGAAACTTTGGAAAACAGACTTCACCATCAAGACGACACAACGAGAAAATAATGGGCACTAATCTTCCCCAGCCGCCCTCTGCCCTCCCACACTCCCATTCTCTTTTTCATCAAGTCCCCACTCATTCTCTCGCTCTGTCTGTTTTTATGAGGTGCAACCATTCTCAGTTTTACAGTAATGGTGGGGCTCATTATCCCTCCATTTCATAATCCCGGCATGTGTGACTCTGTCGTTTTGGATGTGTGACTCTCTCGTTTAGGTGCTTTTTAAAGGCATGCCACCCTTACCAAAGGCTCTGGAAATAAGATGTTTTGGTCATTAACTTTTATTCCATGACTGGGTGAGCCATTTACAAGTGAACGCCAGAACCTCACAATCATAAAAAACCCCTCTAAAATGCAGAAATGTGACAAGGAAAATAAATAAATGAATCAAGAATTGGATAGTGAGATTATTAGAGATGTTTTTTGCCAAATTTTCTGATGCCAAAGTGTTTAAAAGTGAGAAGTCAGAAAAAAAATGTTGAATGGCCTTGTCTTTTTTAATTAAGAGTTTCCTTTGATACAAACTAGAATCGTGTAATTTGCAACAAAACAAATTGCAAAGCAATATTCACTGACAAATAAAGCAGAAATAAAGGGATAGAAATAAATGGAACTGTGGAATATAACCTGCTTTATGTCTTGTAGTCATTATCCGTATGGGTTAGATGGGATTACTTTCACAATTGATGGTTGAGTAATGTTGGCCATTAAAAATGTTAAACCGAAAGCCACAGCAGGGTAAGGTTGCATATTATTTCTTGTGTATTGTGGGAAACTTGGCCATCTTTTAGGATTTAGGTGAGACATCATTGCATCAGGGCATTATGTGCAGCAGTGAACCCTGTAATTTAGAGACTCGAATTGTATGTGTGAGTGTATAGTATTGTGTACACCCGTGTTTTTACAAGGTAAAAGTACAGGCATGTGTATGTGACGTGCATTGTGAGCTCCAGTGCGCACTCTGTCTTCAGATGGCCGTAAAGACATTATTTTGGACCAGTGCCGGGATAATTACTGAACACATTTGTGTTGAAATTGATTCATCGACGGTCGATGCGCTTATTTGATTAGATTATTAACATTCCCAGTCATTTTCAATTCAAGTACAGTAAACCATTAGTGGAGGTCAATTGCAATTTTTATTATTTTACAATTAATCTGTTTTATAGATTGGGAAGAATACGTCAGCCAAAGAAATTACAAAGAGAGGGCGGATATAATATGTGAAGCCACATAAGGGACATTACATTGTGATCTGTTGTACAATGAATAAAACAGTTAAACCATGCTACACTTCAAAATGTCTTCATAAATGTAAATATACATTAACCCTTTTGTTTCCAATATGCTAACTGGAATCCACAATGTAATGAGATCATGTCACAGACTTAGTCAGGTCATGTGATAATGTAGCATGCTAACTGAAGTAGAATAATGCCTATTGTTTCATTCACTAAAAAAAAAATGATAGTATACTACAGTAAGCTTGCATTTTATTCTGTTCATAGCCTTAAGCATGGAGAATGTTTTGATTGATTTTTTGATTGATTTGACAGTTAAACTGCTATTAATCCAACAATCAGAAGCATCAGGAAGAGCTCATTTGTTTTGCTCTACAGCATTTTCATACATACCTGCTAACACTATTCATATGTCTGCCTAGTTATGATAATTAAGACAACTACCAAGCTACTAATTAAGCCACAAATTCAATTCCAATTTTTATGACAATACACGTTACAAAACCATAAACAATTCCTTAAGCACAACCGACTGTGAATCCATATTAGATTAACTGAATATTTGAACAGCAGTGTTTCTGATGATTAATATTATTGTTGTTGTTTCTTTAATAGTCCATTTGTTTGGTTTTTGATCAACAACACGTGCATAATGTTGATTACCAGTACCTAATCATAAAGTAAACAAACAAATAAATCTGAATGAATATTTATCAAATATTAAATGACACTAAACGTATTATATATTACATATATTATATAATAACATGTTGTGCATCTGCTTGAAATTATAGCTCCAAAAGTCTCAGCCGTGGAACATATTTTCACTTTTGTTAAAGAGAAATGACTGTGCTCACACTCCCATTGATTAAAACAAAAAAAAAAAACACAATGGGTCACTCCTCGTCCTTTCCTAATGAGACTCTGAAGAAACCTGTTTATCTCGGAAGTTTCCATGAAAAGACGATCATTCAGTCAAGCATGTTGCCAAACAAGCATCGCATGGCATGCACAATAGATCAACCTGCAGTGACCGGTGTGTTTGCATGACATACATGCCAGCACATATACTTAAGGACATTTAATCATTCCCTTCAACCCATCAAAGCAATTCCTTCCAGCCTCAGGATAAAGCCCTGCTGGTTCTGTCTTGATTCCTTTGAACTCAATTTAAAAGTAAATATGCTGTTCTCCTGCTGCGTGTCAAAGCATCAGACGCTCTGTAGCGGTACCCTCACATACCAAGCAGTACACCTCAGCAGTTTCTCTATACAGTATAGCTAGTGTATGTATTCAGGAGAAAGAGAAACGTGTATGTGTGTGTGTAAAAGAGAGAGAGATAGAGAGAGGACAAGGGACAGGGAGAGAGAGCGCCGCAGGACAATTTTCTGTTTCTCTTTGCGAGCTTTAAGTTAAGAGCGTTGAGTATTTGCTCATGGCGGTTCAACCTCCAGCTCTGATGACCTTGTTCTTTATTCTGCTGCTGGCTCTGCAGTCCAAATTAGATGTTACAATAGCTAGAAAAAAAGCAAAAACTGTTTTACTAAAAGACAAAATGACTATCCGTGAATACTGACTTAAATGTTGGTCTTTTCTTCACCCAAAGCTGTTGTATTGCTCCAGAAGACCTGGAATATATAGAGCCCAAGTCATGAACTTCAATTTTACAGTGTATTTTTTGTTTTCCTTTTTAGCGCAACAATCCAGAATCACTGCTGTTCTATTTAAAAGATACGCCTGTATTTGCAGATTCCTAAAATAACCACATACTGGTATAGATTGACATAAAGGGGTATAAACCATGACAGATTTGTTTTTAAATCCTTTAACCACATTTGAATGTAAGATAATTTAAAACAGACACATGGACACTTCAGTGTTGATCTCTAAAGTGGATTATATTGGATTTATATCAAATTTACACCAGCATGCGCTTAGCCAAAATGTTAAACAGCACCCGTAGTTTCTCTATAGTGACTTTGGCATGAAGGTGTTAGTGTAACCTTGTCACTGATCCCGCATCGGTGCCGACCTAAACACAGCACTTCTGATATCAGGAAGATTTGTGTTCTGGTGTTTCTGTGCTTACTGTATGTTTTAGTTTGACTACAAAGAAACCACTAAATTATATTTCTGCTGATATTTTGTCTACTATATGCAGCCAATGTCTAGATTAATATCTCTTGAAATGTTAGTCATGCTCAGGCACAGATGTTCTTTGTCTGCGTAACACAATGTGTTATCCTGAACTTTATTAAAATATCTCTTTAATTGGTTTGACAAATATAGTATAATACTATTGTTTTTTGGAAACCAGGCGACAAGTTTTTACTTAAATTAAATGTGATATTGTTGGTTCATTTTTGGATGGATCTCTAGATTGATAGACAAACTGCTCAATGCTCGAAAAGCACAAATAACAAGCAAAATGGGTTTTCTTCATCTGATATTGAGTTCCAAATGAAACAAAGAATTGATTCCTGCTATTTCCTTTCAAGATGTTTGTTCTCACACCCAAACACACACAAATACAAACAGATGGTTTGATCGAGTCCAGTTTCTAATCTGTTTGTGCAGTTATTTTTTTTATTTTTCCACACAACGGTGCTGTTTTTTTTTCCTACCTTGTCCTAATGCTTTTCCCTTTTTTCTCTCTAATTGTGTTTTTTCCCTCTCCAGAAGCATTCAGGAAGGTTAAGCTTTAGATGAAGCTTAATTAGTCTCTGGTTCAGCCATTATGCTCTCAGTGGTCTCATCGGGCCACACAGTGATGTTGAGCTGGCATGGGGTCAATACGAATCGGATTGCTTTCGACCAGTTGAGTCGGAGGGAAGCTGGGGAGATGGCACTGATGGGTTTCTAATGTGCTTTTGGACATTCTGCATAATACTTTGCAAACTTTGTGATTTGTGTAAACACTACAAAATCATTTACAAAGAGAAAGGTCTTAAAGGGATAGTTCATCCAAAACAAACAAAAGTTCCAAAAGTTTAATTTTTATTTACAATAGTGTAAAAAGACAGGGATTTTGACCACGTAATTATTGTGGTCCGCACCGATAATAAAAAGTGACAGTACTAGAATTCATACAACAGGCACTTATTTATAGTATAACTGCTGGGTTTTTTGTCTCCACCTTTCACCATACTAGCGACAGCCCTGGGTACACCTATCATTATGAGGACATCCCATAGGTGTAATGGTTTTTATACTGAGCTAATGACATTTTCTATCTTCTAACCCTAAACCTACCCATCACAGAAAACTTTCTGCATTACTACATTTCCAAGAAACACCATTTAGTATGATTTATAACCTGTTTTCCTCAAAAGGACCAAAAAACTAAAAATTCCAATTTCTCACAATTTCTCTCTGGTATTACTGTATTTGTAAGGACATTTGGTCCCCACAAAGTAGGGGTTACCAAAACCACACAAACTAGCTTGTCTCAGACCCACAGCATAAGGCAAAATCATCAGGACCAAAAATGTATAGAACATAAAATTTGCATTCGGCACTACGTCTGTTCCTGAAGGCAAAAATTACTGGTTAAGAACTTCATTTTGCATGGATTTGAAATCATTACAGAAACTGTGCCATTAGAGAGCTGGTATTTTATTCTACTGGTACACCAATCTCTCTAAATATGGTAATAATTTAGCTAGCAGTTGGAGGCAGAATATTGATTTAGGTGTTGATGTAGATGTGTTTATGCCGTCCATTTGTGTATTTATGAATATTCCTATTTGTTTAATTAGTGTAACTGGGCAGCAGGGGGGAGAGTCAGGGCCAAATTTGAGAGAGGCTAAAGCCTACGTTTTATTGGATTTAATTTACTTTATGTTTTTTGCCAGTTGTATATTTAAGGCAGAGAGGCTGAGAGAGTGCAAACAAATTTCACTGCCAAAGCATCACACACACACACACACACACACACACACACACACCAAACCATATTTCATACTTATTTGGCCTCTCATAAATGTCTTGACAATTAAAACAAAAACATAAAAAAAAATTAAAAAAACAGGTCCATAAACATACCCAGTCAGTTTAATTTCTGTCTGTTTTCATAACTAATAATTTGAGCATTTTATAGAACTAGACTCGCATTTCCTGAAGGTGTATAGAGGTAATGTTTTCAGTAAATGTAGGTTTTCAGTTCTGTGTAAATTAAATGCTATCACAGCCACCACAAACTGCCGATCAGCTCTGTCTGTCAGCTCTGCATGAAAATAAACACATCAAGTGACACCGTCAGTATAAAGGTTGCCAAAGAAGAATTTAAATAGACAAATTAAAATTCAATATGCAAATGTTACAATCATATCATCAATGTCAGGTCGTTTTTTGAATGTTGAATATTATCAATGTATAAGTTCTAGACTTTAATATTATAAAATATTATAACGCTTATTAAAAAGGGAGACACATGCCTTTAGTGTGAGAGACCCGGGTTTGAATCCACTGTGAGACACCAATTTGTCCCTAAGCTAGACACTTAAAACACTAGTTGCTCCAGAGGCATGCGACCTCTGATACATATATATAGCAATTGCCACTTTGGAATAAAGCGTCAGCTAAATGAAATTAATAAATAAAAAAAAAAAAAAAAACAGACACAAAAACAAACATACTTTTAATTGAGTATGTACATCATATAGTTTAAGCTGAATTCATTGCTGAAAATTGCTGTGAAGAAAAAGTAAAATGCTGCTAAATACAATGATTTATCTAATGATCACGCTGTCATTAGATAAATATTAATATTTATGATGCAAATCTGTAATATACTATGCAGGTTCTGCCAACAGCTGAGGTCAGAAACATAACTGAATCAATTTCTCACCAAGCCCAGCAAAACTGACTTTCACAATGACTAGCTCAAAGGTCAACAGCAGATACCATCCATCTTTTACAAGCAGGCTGGACCGTCAAGGCTACGGTGTGTGTGTGTGTGTGTTTTCTTTAAAACATATGGATGACAGGTTAGTCAGAACACAGATATAGCACTGCATATAGACATTCAATTCATACATTAAAATTTTAAATGTATTGACAATGTTAAGGGGGTATTACAACCTAAAATGGAAATTGAGTAATAAATTATTCACCCTGGTGTTGTTCTAATGTCATATACCCATGTATCTTTTATGGACCACCAGGAGAAAAAAAAAAAAAAAAAAAAAAACTACTCAGCTTCTCCATTCATGCTCGTGTTTTATCAGCAAGCATGTATTCCACATAACTCTTTTTTGATTATTACACAATGTTTATTTATTTAATAATTTTAAGGCAACGGGCATCCTGACTTTTTTTTTTAAGTTAAGACAACTGATCAGTTTTTACAGTGCAGAAAAAGCACACAGAAAAAGTTGTGAGATATCAAGATTAATAGTTATACAATTAACTAGAAATCACCAAAAATGATCCGTGCAGACAAATATCACCGGAACGGTTAGTAACAAGTAGAGTAATTTATGGCACTAAAAATATATATTATTCTGTCAGCCATATGTCAAATTAATCATCAAAGGAAAGAACATAAGACATGATGTAAAATGTATCGGTTACCTAACCTCGCTTCTCTCTAGAAGTGGGAACAATTATTGGATAAGTTAGCTTACACTACGGGAAAGATTCATCTTTTTGAGATATTGAAGCCAAAAAATTATCCTTAATTTTGTATTCATTCTCAACCCAGTGCAGCAGCTTGCAGACCAAGAGCAGGCTGTCTAGCGTGCTCGACAGCAACCCTGCGGGAACTTCAGAAGTCTACCACTGAGCCCGGTGTGACGTCGTGCCCTCATCACGGTTTTCATCTACTGACGGGAAAGTTCGAGCACAGCCGCTTACGCAATACTCTTTCCCTCTTCTAGAGAACACCGAGGTTACGCTAGGTAACTGATATGTTCTCTTACAAGAGATTCTCTCATATTAGGTAAGTTAGCTTATGCTATGAGAACCCTTTGTCAACGGCATGTACACCAAGCGTCCACTCATGAGTCCCAGAGAATCCCGGGGATCCCAGATTTAAGCGGGGAATAAGGCGGCCAACAACGCAGAGAGGCAAGTACATAAGCACTCATAGGGAATACAGAGCGGTGCTGCCGGTCCGTATAAACATATGGCATATTAACCCAATAGAGTGTAGCTCAATCAGGAGAGTAAGGTCGCGTGAGAGTAGCCAACGCACGAACAGATCTGGACAGAACATACTTATACTGACAAAAGTTTAGCCTGCAGGGCGGGAACTTCCAGGTTATAAAACCTAACAAAGGTGGATGGGGAGGCCAGTCCGCCACCACACATTTCATGAACAGAAATTCCGCTGGACCATGCCCATGACGAGGCCATGCCTCTCGTGGAATGAGTCCTGACACCCATGGCAGGGCATTGCAGACCTTTTGACACATAAGCAGCTGAAATAGTGTTCACTATCCATCTGAACGGACTTTGTTTCGAGGCGGTGAAACCTTTGGTGCGCCCACCGAATGAATCGAAGAGCTGCTCCGAGCACCTGAAAGGGGCGGGGTGCGTAATGTAAGCCCTCAGCACCCTGACCAGGCAGAGGAGATTGACATCACTCCCACTACCAGATGCTGGAAGAGGCGATAGAGAAATGACCTACGCTCTGAACGGAGTGTCAATCACTTTTGGGGCATAACCATGTCTAGGTTTGAGGATGAATTTGGACTCATTCGGCCTGAACTCAAGAAACACAACGGCGCATTTAGATCCCTCACGCGTTTGAGTGATGACAGAGCGGTCAGAAAAAAATGGTTTTGAGGGACAGGTACTTTAGATTCACGGAATCTAACGTTCCAAATGGATATGCTTTCAGGACCTCGAAGACCAAGGAAAGATCCCACATAGGAACCGACGAGGGGCGTGGGGTGTTCATCCTTCTGGCTCCTCTAAGGAAGCGGATGACAAGCTCGTTCCTTCCTAGTGATCGGCCACACGTCGACTCTGCAGATGCTGGAACGGCCGCCACATAGATTTTAAGCGTGGATGGGGTAAGTAACCGTGGGACCCCACACATGGGTGCACCTTTTGGAGAACACAGACCATTTAGATGCGTAAATATTTCTGGTAGAGGGAGCTCTTTATTGTGTAATCATGTTCATCACTCCTTCTGGCAGGGCAACAGGTATCATTGATCAATCATGCATGCAGAGACCAGCGCACCGGATGGAGATGCCAGATCGAGCCGCAAGCTTGAGAGAGGAGATCTGCCCTCACCGGAATCGGCCACGGGGCTGTCTGTGATTTGGTTATCCCATCATGGGCTATAAGGAGCACCGAGTGGCGCGTTTCCTTGATCCTCTTGATCACCTGTGACAATAGAGAGACCGGAGGGCAGGCGTACAGTGGGCGGCAGGGCAAGGTTTGGGTTAGGCGTCGTCGTTCTTCGAAAAGAACATTGAGCAGTGAGTGTTGTCTTTTTACGCAAAAAAGGTCGACTTCCGCTTTGCCGAAAAGGCGTCATAGTAACTGGACTGTTTGGGGGTGCAAGGACCATTCCCATGGGGGTATGATGTCCCTTGACAGTCTGTCTGGGTGGTCATTCAGGTGGCCTGGCACATAGCAGCGAGTGCAGATGGTGCTGAGACCAAACGAGGAGGCGTTCTCTTAGATCGCAGAGGTTCCTGGATCAAACACCGCCCTGACAGTTCACGTTGGACACCGCAGACATGCTCGGGCTTCAGCGTGATCCTTGGCCGAGGCCCCGTGGGGGAGGCGGCCTGTGGCAGCTGGCCGAGCACGACCTAGGGCAGCCGCCCTGTCGTCGTTGCGAGGGCTGGAGAACAAGTTTTCTGTGAAAATCCTGTGCTTTAGAGAAATATGTGCTTTGAAAAAAGTCTCAATTATACTTTTTTATTTTTATTCTATAATTATTTTTTATTATATTTCTGACAAAATGTCAAACTGCTGTCAATGTGGTGACCACAGTGGTCAAACAGAGGAAATATTTAAAAATGATGTGTATGCATGCATGTGATGTAGGCTTACTTTTGGCTGAGAAACTCTTGGCACCCTGAACAAACTTCGCACATTTCCTCTTGTACAATGTTTGTGTGAGTGAACGACCGCGCTGTTTTAAAGTTCAAAGAACAACAAACAAGAGGAAATGTTTTACTACACCTCTGTATCACCATGCTGACATGAAAAACACTGCTGCCCATCCGTTCAGTGTGTGTACGTGTGTGTGAAAGTCAATGCGGTCCTGAAGAGCTCTTCTAAAAGAACCATTAAAAACGCTTTTCACGTGAAAATTAAGAGTAATCATGTCTAAACGTTGAGCGCATATCTGGTACAAATACGTTTAAAACACATCTCAAAGTAAAAAGTGAGCTGCTGACCTTAAAGTAATTTAAATCCGTAAATATATTAACAGCACCGTGCATTGACCTTGCTAGTTAGCCAAATGGCGTCATTTGTCTCAAAGCAGCCAAAGGGAAAAGTGTGTGAAAGTGTGTGTGTGTGAGAGAGAGAGAGAGAGAGTGTGACTGTGTGTTGGCCCAGAAACGCAAGTCACACATAACTCACTCATCTTGTTTATATAAAATTTTGGGTGTTACCATTAGCCTTGAATTTCCATGTATCACTTTCCTAAGACGCACTCTGAACCATATTCTTAATTTATGTCATTTTACCTCTCACTGAAATGAAGGAATGTTAGAAAGAAAAGCTGTAGATGGTAATTTAGGTGCTTAATGAACTCATTTACCGCATTGTTAGGCACAATAAGAGCAGGTTGTTCCACAATTGCTGCTGTTAATGCAGTTGAGGAAAGGTTTTAGAGGTTACTGGGAAATTAGGCTCTGACAGGCAGAATGATTAGTCATGCTAGAGATTACCTGTCTCTCTCTCTTTCACTCTTCATCTGTGTGGTGTCAGTGTTCTGGCAGACTGCGCTTTTATACTGTTGGTGAACCAACACATGTTGACCTTTTTCCCTCAATCTCATCTGTCCTGTCTAGTTTCACCAATAATTGGAGGAGAAAGAGAAAGTGAGAAGAGAGCATTACATTTCATACTGCAATCAAGATGGTTCTGTGACGTCACAGGTAATAAAGGTTCACAACATTTATGCATAACTATGAAATTTAATAACAGCTTAAATGTAAATAAAACATTTTTAAGGGGAATAGGTTTTGGAAACATCAACGTCACAATCGAAACAAGTATTTGTTAAAACAAGTATCCACTGTAAAAAAAAAATGTTCATGATTTGTAATCACAACATTTTTTTTTCTTTTGTCATATCAACTTAAATAATTTATGTAGATCAGATAACATAACATGATTAAATCAATATCCATTGTATTAACTCAATTTTTCCATTTCAATTAACTTAAAATTTTAAGGCAACCAGGTTACCTCATTTTTTTAAGTTAAACCAAATTTTTTTTTTTTTTTTTTTTTTTTTTTTTTACAGTGCTATAGAGCATATGAGTGAATTCAGGTTATTTGGGACACTTCCTTTCTATGGCAAAACGTGTCCCAATTAACCTGAATTCACCCATAGCTGAGCAGTTTTCTTTTCTTTCTTTTTTTTTTTTTTCTCAGCACATGAAACATACCATAACTGTATTATTCATGGAATGCATAAATGCTATTATTGTATGAAAAATTTGAAATAATTAATTTCTCACAGATGAAAATAAGGCTATATCTGTGGTGTTGGTAATTCAGCTGATTAAACACTGACATGCATACTCCAAAAAAAAAAAAAAAAAAAAAAAAAACTAGCTTCATTAGACAACATTCAAGTAAAAAAAAAAAAAAAAAGGTTGTAAAAATAGACTTAAGTCATAGGTGCAACTTTTTGAATCCCTCCCTACTGAATTTCCACGTTGATCCAGTCTGGTTAGTCTTTGTGGTTTGGTGACGGATGCATAGCCATGCTGTTAACCAGCAAAACTTGGCTGGTGAAGCTGGTCAACCACAGGGCATTAGCAAACAGCACTAAATATATTGTCAGCCATATGGCAGTGTTTTGTGGAACGAGAGAAATACTCCCTGTCAATTGCATGAGTGTAATAAGTGTTCAGAATGGTCATGTGCTTTATTTACTCTTGATGGCCAATAACATAGCAACAAACATTCAGCAGCTCCAAACAGTGTCCTCTGTAACATCAGAAATTAATGGACAAGGACACACAACACACCGCTATGTACACACACACACACACACACACACACTTACATATATGAACACTAGAGGGTTGAGACTGTAGATTCCAGGCATTCACTCTAATACTCACTCGTACACGCCGTTTTCACATTAAAGCCATGTTTTTACTACTCTCATAAAGCATCTTAGAGGTGACCTTGGGAAGGACTGCTATGAAATGATGTAATATTAGTTCCAATAAAAGGTGTGGAGAATACATTCATAAAGACTCCCAACACATATTAATAGTAAAATGTGCCATTAAAACAACGGGCCGATTTTTACAAAGTGTGCTTTGTCCTCTGAGGGCTACGGCAATCTATTAAAGAACAAATGTTCACATGTGAAAGCAGACAGACATGACCTTGACAAATGGAAAGAGAAAGTGTGGATTTTAACATCACACTATTCGCAGACGCAAGAATCCTTCGACACCTGAGTAAATACACAAAGACATTCTTTGAGCAGTGAGTTTTATATCATGCCATATTGTCTAAAGCAAAATAATATCTACTGCAGAATGTCATTTGGCTAATTTCCATACAACAAAACCAGATGGTGACTAGTGCCCTGAAGGTCCAAAATGCGACAATGAAGCGGTATAAAAGTCCCAAGAAATAATCCAGAGTGGTATATAACTGGCTGAATTGGAATTGAATTGAATAGACAGAATGGGTGTGATGGTGCAGTAATGTATGAGTTTTGCACCAGCAGGACAAAAGTTCAAATGAAGTGAAGTGAAATGAGAGAAGCACAGCAGTGAGTGTTGCGCAGTAAATGCACTTCAGTCTGTTCTCTTCTTCCACAGAGTGATAGCTGAAAGGCAGGTATCCATCTTCACCTGTCTTCATTCAAACTCCCACCTGATCGCCCGTAGCTATCTCATATTGAAATTACAAATCTGTGTGCGCGTCTATGCTCTAAATCTGTGAATTGGCTTTTCTTCATTCCATGTGTAGGAATTTGAATCAAACAGACCAATTCCAGCAGTAATTCAAAGAAAAAAAAAGTAAAGACTTTCTAGGAAATAAAGTGTTCCGCCACTTTTCCACCAAAAGAAAAGTTAATTTATTAAATACATAAAGTATTTTATCCTGAAATATACTACAGTTCAAAAATTTTCAAATTCAAAAAGAGTCACTAAGATTATTATTTTTTTTTAAAGTACACTTTTTTTAGCAAGGATGCATTAATTTGATCAAAAGTGGCAATACAGACATTTATAATGTTGCAAAAGATTTACTGTTTTTTTTTAGCATCAAATCAGCATATTGATTGTTTTCTGAAGGATGTCAATATGTACAGGATATTAAATTACATTAAACAAAAGGTTGTAAGCCAAAAACATAACGTATCAAACACAGTTACAAATGCACACACACACACACTGCACTGACCTAGAGAGGAGGAAGGAAAGTATCTGTCCAAACAAGATGTTCGCCTGATGAATGTGTGACTTTGCTCAGCATTTCTCTAAAACAGAAGGCTGTTAAGAAACTAAATCTACAGTAAATAGGGAGATTTTACAAGCTTAAATTCCCTGTTTCTATATGTCTGGTCACTAATGTTCATAAGGTCTTCCAATGCTGGGATATTATCACTCTCTTTCTTGTTCGTTTTAGATTCATGAGATTGGTATATTGTTATGTGAGTATTATTCTTCAGGCTGGTGTATGTGCCAGATCTCAGTTTATCTAACCCCTTCACATTTATCTCCTGTTTCCTTACCAGCCCCAACGCGATGGGAAGGGCCTTCCTTTCTGTGTGTGACCATGTGTGCGTGTGTGTGCGTTGACTCCATTATAGTTGAAATACAACATCTTT
This sequence comes from Cyprinella venusta, assembly GCA_038021265.1. Taxonomy (NCBI): domain Eukaryota; kingdom Metazoa; phylum Chordata; class Actinopteri; order Cypriniformes; family Leuciscidae; genus Cyprinella; species Cyprinella venusta. The sequence goes on from CM075867.1 coordinate 22,069,982, forward strand.
ATGTCTAATATAGTTTTTATGAGTTGGAATTTAAATCGAAATGGAGCAATTTAACTGCAATTCAAAGAAATTTTGTAATGACAGTGTAGGAAACTGTCAAAAGTAATGACAAAGTAATGACGTTCTCTCAAACTGAATTCCCGAAATCTGTATGTCTGCTAGTTTAAGATTATTGTTTTAACATGCATTCTCGTGTTAAATACACATGCATCCATATGTCATGCTTTAAGTTGCTGTAGTAATAACAAATGTGACCCATGCTGGCAAAATGAGTCTGAATGTGCACAGGCTAATTACAAGCTACGGGCAAAACAAGATAGCAATTTACATTTTACATAACTACAGCTTTAAGTCATTGGAGCGACTTATTCATCAACTTAAAAAAATTGTGTTAATGCTACAAATTATTAAGTTCATCTAACTCAATGTTTCTTGTTGGTTGAACGTAATTTCACTCAAAGTTGTCTTAACTAAGAAAAAAAGTGTTGCGTTTCTACTTTTTGCTTAGCCAACACATTGTGGTAAAAAATTTAAATCCATCTCTCTCTCTCTCTCTCTCTCTCTCTCTCAGTAAAGGAGTTTGTCGAAACTTTATCAAGACATATTAATGAGCAGTCATTAGCATCAAGTGATTTCAGCTTGTATCCTCTCAAAATGCTGCTTCACTCAGGAATTTTATTTATTTATTTTTTTATTTTTTATTTATTTATTTTTTGAAGATAATGCATACGCACGAAAATAATGAATTACTTAAAACAACAGCTGGGAGTTGTTTAACGTAATTAAACATGCAAATAAATTACATTATTAATAGCAACATTTTGTTAATTTTGAACATTAAAAGTGGATTGATGCTAAATTTCTTGAACGCATATGTGCTTCCAAGTTTGGTCTACAGCCTTTTATTTCTCGGTTCAGAAACCATTTTCTCCTTCAAAAAAAAAAAAAAAAAAAAAAAAAAAAAAAAAAAAAAAGGTATTTGCTCTGAATATAATGATCACACAAGGAATCCTTTTTATGTAAATCTTGCTCAAATAAATGTGTGATTTGAAAGTGAAATAGTTTGAATTTGATTTAATCACATTTCTTGGCAAAGTCATATTATTTTTGTCTCTGTAAGACATATTTCAGATGGCTGAATTATCAGAGGGCTTATTTTCATATGAAAGCACACTTCATACGAAAGCACTTGAAATTTTATGTTAAAAAAAGGGAGACTTCATCAACAAATGAATTCTCCTTTTAATTTCTCCTCATGCAAACAAGAGTAAGAAACTAACTAAATAAACAACAAAATTAATTAATATATATATATAAATAGTCTTTTTTGGTACTTATTATTATTATTATTATTATTATTATTATTATTATTATACATGTAAAATCATGAGTAGAGTATCTACTTTTCAAATGCAACCCCAATTTGTGATTTGTCAATTCTCAATTCTCAACTGTCACCTGCCCATATACGGGCGACCTAAACTTACCTCACTATATTACTATTAAATCCTAATCTAGTCATGACAAACTATATATTGTTGGAAAGGTCTAAGACTTTTAAATAGATATTTGACTGCTGTTTTTAGCTACATATTATGTAAGAAGAGAAACCGATGATTTTTTGACAAGAGTGCGCCTCAAAAAAATCTGCACCATAACCGGTGTTCTGACCTTTGTCACAAAAAGTTGACACACACACCTTTAATAATTGAAACTTTGGGTTTTTATGCTAAAAGCTCATAATGAAACATATAATCTAGTATTTTTCAGTTAATAATATAATATAATATTATCCTCTAAAAATTATAATATATATCATCCTCTAAAATATATATTTTTATCTCCGTTTTTATTATATCACATATTTTAGTAGTTATCATAAATTAGATATCATTTGAAAGCTTACAAACTCAGAATTCATCTTGTGAAAACCGTGTTATAATTGAACGTTGCGTTTTGAATGTAACTTAGTTAGATTTATGGCTTTGATTTTATAGTAATCTTAGAGTATAAACATATTGAGTAAAATATACATATTATACATAAAATAAAATGAAAATATTCAATGTTAAATATGCATGACCTTCGAGCCCTCAGATGGCATTGCATGAGAAACCATCACGCTAATATATTATATATACAATAACATGGGCTCGGGAGAAGTCTACACATTTGTAATTTTACTTCCATTATTTTAGTAAGGTTATTTACAGCTAACAATTAAAAGGTTTTTACAGCAGTGTGTGTACATTCTTTTCCTTTTTATTTATTAACATGTTTTACAGTGTACCTGTGTGTGTGAGAATGCTGTGTCAAACATAATGTAGGGATCAGCACGCAGTTTCATTTCCTGGAGATGATTGATGGCTCAGACTGTGTGTGTGTGTGTGTGTGTGTGTGTGTGGTGAGAAGGAGTTGTCATGGCGATAGGGATGTAAACAGCCCAGCGGTCCTGCCACAAAGGAGCTGATGTGACTGAGTCAGCACACACACACACACGCACATACACTTCTACTGATGAAAACAAATGGGAGTCGTCTCAGATTGTTGTCGCTTTAGGGTTCAGAGTCACTTCACACATGTGTGTGCACACATACACACACACACACTTTATTGACAAATCACCATTATGATTTTATTTCTACACTCAGTTGAGCTCAGATTGCAAGAGGCATGATTTCAGGAGCCACCTATGTAAAAAGAGCAGGACGCACAGAGAAGGAGAGTTAATAACTTTAAAATATAAGCAAGTCTGCTCAGATTTGTAACCTTTAACCCTCCTGATCGCCTAAACCCTCGCCATTAATCGTCATCAAACACACACACACATACACACATTCAAACATACTCCTGGTTAATGGCTCCAGTATATCAAGAGACTGTCACTGAAGTTCATGAGCAGTTTTCCAGTTCTTTCCTGAATTGTCAGGGGATCGTTTACATTATTTATACAGGCTTCTGTACTCTATGGTAAAACCCAGACGTCACATGGCTTTACTGAGGTTGTTTACATCTTTATAAATTATATTTGTGTGTGTGTGTGTGTGTGTGAGAGAGAGAGAGAGAGAGAGAGAGAGAGAGAGAGAGAGAGAGAGAGAGAGAGAGAGAGAGAGAGAGAGAGAGAGAGAGAGAGAGAGAGAGAGAGAGAGAGAGAGATGGAACAAGCCATTTAACACAAGCACTCTATTTTAATTAGATGGAAAGTGACTGCTTACCCACACCATAAATTTAAGATTTCTTTAAGGCACTGAGGAGATCATGACACACAGTCGGTTATTCAGAAATTAACATTACCTCCCAGCCCCCAAAGAATTTTCGACTTACATGGGGTAAAATATATATATATATATATATATATATATATATATATATATATATATATATATATATATATATATATATATATATATATATATATATATATATATATATATATATATATGCAAAACCATTTGTTGATGTGAGTGATGCACACAGGAATGGGGGAATATTCTCCGACTCGATAAGCAAAGATATTAATCTTTTTAAACGTAAAGTCTAATTTTATCTTCATCTTGTCTGTACACCTGAAGCGATCCACCCAATCTAGTGCATGTCAATATGTGTTGGATCCTTGCCTGTTATCCCATCTGTAAGATTTGCAGCTGCAGATATATGGTTGGTCTTGTGCACTTAAGGGAGAGATCATTATATATGAGTGGAGCAGATGTGTGAGCGTGTTTGTGTTCATAGAAGCCAGGTGGGCTAAAACACTCTGAAAAACGAAGCCACTTCATTCTGAGATGAACAAGAACATCTTTCATCCACTGTCCCATCTCTTTCTACATATGTTTTGTGCACGATCCAGGCACAGTTCTACATGGGAGCGCTCTCAGATCGAATTGCAATAAATGTACATTGGCAAAACGGATTTCGCTGACCCAGAGAACAAACACAAAATCCAAGCATCAACACTAGTAATCATGCATGATCTTGCAATTCAGCCTCATAAATTGCAGTCGTGGCATTCTGCTTTCATGCCTCCAACATGCACGATGGCATTTGATTTATGACCTCAGCTTGCATATACAACATTTTGTAGCCATCCATCCACAACCTAAATGCTATAGTTTGCTGTTCCAAGATATAGCTGCTCATAATAACCACTGATCTAGGAACAGTTTCAGATAGTAAAATCAAAACTTTAACTATCAGTGAAATGCACAAAGCTAGTCTCTGCAATATATTTGAAAGAAGTCTCTTCTGCTTACCAAGGCATATATATATGAAGAGTTCAGATGCAAAAGCCTCTAAATGCCATTTGAAATTTTCTTCTAAAATGCCCATTTTTATCAAGCTTGTAAGTTCAGTAATTTCACTTAAATGACAATTAATAGGTAATCTTCATTGCCATTTAAGTGAAATTACTGAACTTACAAGCTTGATAAAAATGATCATTTTAGAAGAAAATTTCAAATGACACTTAGAGGCTTTTGCATCTGAACTCTAACTCTTCATATATATATATATATATATATATATATATATATATATGGTACTCAAGAAACATTGCTTAACAGTTACCACAATGAATAAAGTTCCAAAGATGTATCCTTGGTAAATAAAAGTAATAATGTAAAAAAAAAAACAAAAAACACTGACCCCAAATATAGTATAGTATAGTATAGTATTCTAAGTTCAATTAGCTCAAATACCAAATATTCAAAGAAAAAAAAAACTGTTCATTTATTCAGCCTTATTGTTGGCAACATTTTTATGAGCTTTATACGGATAATTTTACCTTGGAAATATGCACTACACTGGACAAGTTTTATACTGGCACTAGATCATTTCTCTCATTTCAGAAGCACCTGAGTTTGTCGTTGCCTGGTATGATGCTATAAGAAAAACTGTGTTCAATGATAAACACAAAATACTGTGGCTTCATCCTATAAAATAGTCTATGAAGCATGATCACAAAATGTACTAAATCTAAAAGAAAAGCTAAAAACAGGGGGTTATAGTAATAAAATATAGCTTAAGAACTGCTGTGCAGAGAGATACATACATGTGTGTGCAGAAGTCTAGAGGAGTTCACAGTGATCTGCCTTTGTGCTCTAAATCCTCTGCAAAAGTTGGAGGAATGCGTGATCAATGTGATCCTCTCAGACTGATTGTGCCCAGTGTGTTTGATCCAGAGACAACTGCTGTGCCCTCTGTCCCCGGGTGCCAGCTGCTGCCCACCCACCAAGACGAGCTGCTCAATGAGCCTTTGAAGAGATAGTTCAGCCAAAAAAGAAGATGTTGTCCTCGTTTACCCGTCCTCTTGTTGTTCCAACCCCCTTATGATTTTAGCATTTAACATTTTAAATGAAATAACTGGAGAGAGCTTGTTCAGTGGCAAGTTCTCTCCAAACCACACAGTATTTGTGAGGCCAACTACTTGATTTTAAATGTGTATTTCTTTGTTCTTTATGTATTGTGTTTGTTTTAATTGTCTGGTGCAGTGGTTGTAATTGTGAGCCCAAGACAAATTTCCCATTGGGACAATAAAGTATACCATACCATACCATACCATACCATACCATACCATACCATACCAACTGTAGATATTAGGCAAAATGCCAGCACTCTTGTTCTTACAAGGATGGTTATGTATTGTTACAAAAAGTACCATTAAATTATTCTGAACATATGACTATGCTTTGATAACTTTGAAATCCTTAATATTAATGAAATACATGAAAATCCATAATATTAATAATTAATTATTATTATTATTATTATTTTTTACAATATAAACATTCCTACACTGGACATGGAAATAATCTTAAGACAGTCATGCCCTTTATCTGGAGAATGAAGGCCTGGTCTGTGTTTTTGGCACTGGTCAACCCATAAAAGTGGACAGGATGCTTCCCCCTCCAAACCGACTCCATGTGTGTGTTAGTGTGGAGCCTCGAACCACAGAACAACAGGGGAACAGTTCAGAGTTATACCATAATCCAGCCCACAAATCATCTGTGTGTGTTTGGAGAAGAAACCACCCTGCCATATATCCACGGTATAACAATGTGCATGCAAGGAGCAAACGATGGTGACAGATTAATCGATACAGACCGGCAGATATAATAAGGCATCTATCATTTCTCTCTCTCTCTCTCTCTTTCTGTCTGCTTAAATGTGCTCCTTATAACAGACAGATGAATGGGATCTACGTTACAACTCTATAATCAAATAAATATGGCATTGTCGGGAAAATCTATACCCAGCAAACACAGAACGTTCCCCTAACGTTTCCAAATGAAGTTATTTTTTTGGGAACCAAACAAGAACGTTATAGGAACGCTCCATGTAGGTTGTTTTTAGGTTCCATTTTTAAAAACGTAAGGAGAATATTCGGGGAACGTTCCCTTAACCTTAAGGGAAAGTTCTAGGAAATTTGTGGGAACCAAAAACTAACGTTCCCTTATATTAAATTTGTTTGCTGGGTATGTACTAATACATGCCTGACTAGTCAGAATGTGAGTCTGATACTGCTTCATAGGGCTTTGATTATGAGGCGTGTCTTAACTGAACCAGAAAAAAAAAACAACTACAACAACTCTGTACTCAATTGGATAGACCTACAACCCAATAAGAGTTCTTTTTTTGAGCTATGCAAAGTTGTCAACAGACCTCAACTGCACGCATGCTGGAAGAAGTAGTAAAATAATGAGTGTTGCTTCTTTTACTTGGTCCTCCATGAGTGCGACCAATGGAGAAACCACAACGACCACAGGGTTTTCATTGCGTCCCATCTTCTTAGCGACCATCTGAGCCAGCTGATAAAATAAACTTTTGCCAAATCCCATTGGAAGGACGGCAAACACATCTTTCCGATCGACAAATGCCTTGATTGCAGTTCTCTGTTCGTCTTTTAAAATGAATGTGCTGTCGATTTCTTTTACAACAGGCACGATAGCTGAATCTATACATCTCAATTCTCCATCTGCAATCATCTTTGAGGGAAACCAGTTCAACCCAAGCGCTCTTTGATAACATGATGATTACGTAACTGCAGATCGTCTGTCCATCATCATTTAAAGCCCACCCTGGCAATTTGATTGGCCCGACTAATTCTGAACCGATCATAATTACTCATCAATGGATCGAGTCCAGACTGAACTTCCCGACCAAAAAATGTTGTGGGCAGGGTTCGGGCTGGCATCCAGGCTAACATCAATCAATACATCAAACAAAATCAGAATAATCAAAGAAAAAGGCAAAATCTGACATGCAGGTTAATGTGCTGCAAACTAGCAACTCTTTTATAGTATGATTAAAGTTATTGATTCTTCTCTTTTAGGCTAATGGTTCACAGTTTTCCACCAAAATCATGCTGGTGCCATAAATAGACATTGAGTTCACTAAATAGATTCCAAGCACTGAAGACAGGAACACCACTGTCTCATGAAATACAAAAAGAACACGAATATGAGCGTCTTGAGTGGATCTTTCCACCTACCGAAGCCCAGTATGTGGAACGTCAGTATATGGAATCTCTGATGGTTTTCCTTCACTGCCCCATTTCAAATTCACCCACCCGATCGCGCCTGTCTGCATGGAACTATGGCGTTCCTTATGGAATGAAAACACTCATTATACTGTTTATGACAAAGCAAACTGATCGAAACGAAACGTTTGCCACAGAGCAGTGGCAAAATGTTCTGTTGAGAGGTCTGCATAGAAAAACGTATCTAAAAAAGCTGAAACATTACAAACTATTTGGGAAAAACTTTGAAAATGTGGACGTACACATTTAAAGTTAACAAATGTCTCTTGCCACAAAGTTTCAATATTGAACTGTTTTAACAACCCATTCAATAAGCTATGACTAATAAATAATGAAGTTTTTTTTTTGTGTGTGATTACTATCAAAAATATTAAACAAAATAAGAATTGTAATAATGATACTGTTAAATACAAATGAATATTTAATTAAAAATTATAAATAATTTTATAGTAAAACTGTACAATTATAATAGTAATATTTACAATTATGTTCTTTTTCAAAGTTTGTATTTTGGTGGTTTTGGAGCTGCTCTAAAATGATAATGAAACTGTATTATGAGCTGCACACATAGAACAGTGTCATGCTCATAATTAAATCAATTTTATTTCGCAATACCAATTTCATTTCGAAATATTGTTCAGCTTTATTTCAACAGGTCGAAATCCCCAGACCGTAAAGGCAGGCAACACATGAAATTAAAATGTTGCACCAAAGATAACCTTCCAGCTTTCTTCTCTAGTTTAAATCATGGCCTGATCATATCCAAGGCCCTGTACAAACACTTTCATATTACGTTGCTTAATCCTACGAATTAACAGCATGCCCATTTACCAAGGTTCAAGGTTAGATGATCCAACTGTCTCTATCGTTTTCTTGTGCTAAGGGATTTAACCTCCATAGACATCTTGTTTTGCACGTTTTGTAAGTTCATGACCTTCATCAGCCCTATAAGATGTGGAGTAGATGGAGGGACTTACAGTAGACGTGAAAGTGCTGGTCTATATATAGCAGTGGCCCATATGGCATACAGATTGCTGCTGCCAGCTGGACCCAAAGGGTGAGGAGAGAGAAATGTGGCACTACAACGTTTGATGTGGGAAACGAGGGTGGACAGTGAGGGAATACTCTGGCTGATGAAATGAGAGAGAGAGAGAGAGAGAGAGAGAGAGAGAGAGAGAGAGAGAGAGAGAGAGAGAGAGAGAGAGAGAGAGAGAGAGAGAGAGAGAGCGAGCAATGCCAATATAGCACATTTATTTGGATTGACTGCAATATTAGGAGGATGAGGGTAAAGTCAAGTCTTCATTATTGTAAAATAATACCAGAATCAAGCAGAGATAATTAAACATGCTGGCTGAACAAAAGAATGTGTGAAAGGAAAACGTGAAAGGACAGCGTAATTAAATTGAGATGCTGCTAAGTAGTCAGCCCTAAGTTTGGCGCGGACAGAGCAAAAACAATCTTTCCAACCCGTCTCCTATGGGCAAATCGTGACCATAAGCCCAGACTCACCCGGAGAAGGGCATGATCTGATATGTGCTGAGAGACTCAAGGTCAATATTCACGCTGCCAATTGGAACTTCAAAACCAAATTAAAGTTGTGTGACATGCTGTGTGTGTAAACAGAGGATGGGGTGTGTTAAAACTTGATCTGATGGAGCAAATGAAGTGAACTTGATCTGGACTCAGACCACATGGCATGACCATGCTGCAGACTACTGCACACGTGCCATTCGCGAAAGAGGCAGAATTATGACAGACGGCATGAATTAACCTCAAGAAACATTAGCGAAAATGTCAGAGACAATTTACTCGAAAGTGAACATTCTTTTTCTGTGGATGACTAAAGAAGTGATTTGGCAGAATGTTCAGGTTGCTTGTTTCCATATGGGGTTTATTCAGATGTGTTCTCCTGATGGTGTAAGAGCTCCTTTGCTTACAGATGGTGTAAGGGAAAACACACACACACACGCACACACACACATACACAGAGAGAGAGAGAGAGAGAGTTTTGGCACTGTACATCCAAACCCAACTAAGCAGGACCTGACTCTGTCAAGTGTTACCCATTAAAGTTAGTTACTATGAAATGTCCTACAATTAAACATAATTAACGCCTTTGGTCTGAGGAGAGGTGTGCTTGGGTTACTTTTTCTGTCAGATTCGAGGTTTCCAAGCAGAACAGCGGTTGGCTGATTCAGTGTTTGGCGAGTTTAAAGCACAGAACTCACAGCAGCTCAATTGCTTGCAGATTTTTTTTTTCTTAGATGGCCTCTCAGACAGTCTACTGGCCCTTAGCTTTTAGTTCTTTAAATTATAGTGTGACAACACATATGATGCTGAGCTAGAAAACATCCCCCACACACACATGCTGAGAACAGGATGTAATAAACTCATAACCTTTAAATAGTATTGATGGTTAAATCGTCACAGTATGTCTCATACTGTATTATGCTGTTTGTGACAGACAGACAGACAGACAGATAGACAGATAGACAGATAGATAGATAGATAGATAGATAGATAGATAGATAGATAGATAGATAGATAGATAGATAGATAGATAGATAGATAGATAGATAGATAGATAGATAGATAGATCACATGAGCGCTAACTGTGATATAATCACATACACAGACGTTCACAGCATAATTGGGAGGTAATGCTCCATACAAACAAAGCGATTCACTTTCTCTCATTCACAAGTTAATAACCCACAACAAATGTGTCTCTCTCTGTCTTTCTCTTTCTTCGCTATTATCATCTCCTCTCACAAACACAGTTAGGGGACTAAGGCGCCTCCTCTAAAATCTACTGACCGAATCCTCTCCATTAGATCTCAGTGAGAAAAAAAAAAAATGAGTCTGTTAAAGTTAATGAGATAATCTACTTCACCCATGTTTCGGGCAATATTTCACCGCCTGATGTGAAGAGCATGCTCTGACAGATATTATGTCTTTTTAAATGAAATCACTGAAGCCTACATTCACAAAAAGAGTGGAATGAATTTTATTTGTTCTTCTGTCATGAGATGGTTTAAGCGTATATGATGCATGCCGCATATTGAAGCAAGATGCGAATTTAAACAGCTAAGGGATGTTCAAAAGACAAAGTAGATTTTAAAGTAAAAATGACAACAAAACAACTACACAGATCAAAAGCTGGGGTAAGATATCAGCGAGGATGCATTAAAGGTGCTCTAAGTGATGTTGGGTGACATCACTTCTTGTTGACGTTCTTACTGTCAAACAAAACGGAGGCAAGCTAGACCCTCCTTCCTCCTCATCACACCCCAACCCCCCACTTCAAATACAGTATTAAGGCCCGTACACCCCGGGACGAATATCAGCGCGCGTTATTCGTCAGCGTTTTTCAATGCATTTTTTTTTTTTTTGTGTTCACACCCAAGCGATTTCCACTGACGATCAGCCGAGTGAACATGCAAATTCATTCCCTGACAATAGATGGCACCAATTTGCTCTGCAATACCACTCCATATCAGTTTTCTTTTATCAAGATGTTTGTAGTCCCTGTCGCGTTTGTCATGTAGTTCTTTATGTTCTAGCACCAAAGAGAACAGCAGCTCTACATTCATCTTGCCTTGCATCTTCCTCGTCTTATTTCTTCCCGGCTGTGTAGACACTGTGCGACGCTTCTTGGCGTAGATCTTCTTCGCCGTTGCATATGTGTGCTCGGCAAGACCGTTTTGTGTTTGAGCGCCCCCAAGTTGTGTTTTACTGTAACTTCAGAAGCTCCAAACACGTGAGCAAAAGCGCTAATCTCACTAGTCGGATAGTTTTTGACGCAGCGCATCAAACTAAAAAAAACGAACCCAAGGCGTTTTTTTTTTTTTTTTGATACGACACTGGGGTCACCCACACACACAGTTTGATTGGCCTTGTAGAAATGACGCTTTTACACATCGGTGTGCACACTCACATTGGCACCCTTTGTTTGGTTTGCTTCGTTAGGTTTTAAACGTCGGCGAATAACGTGCGCAAAATTCGTCCCGGTGTGAACAGGCCTTTACTGATACTGCCTTCAAGGTATAATGGTGTCAAATTAGATAAATGCTTTCAAGGATGCAATAATAGCAAGATAACGTTAGCTTTGTGTTTCCTAGCGAGCATAAACAATGGCACAATCGTAGACAAATTTAGTCAAAGTTATCAATAGGCTATGAATGAACATTCAAATTCATAAACAAAACAATCCTTCACACAAACTGTCGCCCTACTGTGAATTTGCTTGATCGTTTACAATAGAGATCGATAGCTAGCAGCTAGAAACCAATATGTTGTACTCACCAAATTTAGTCCTGACTGCATTGTTCTAGCTAATTATATCCTTGTTTGTTAGGTGAACATGAAAGTCCATTTAGAAATACCAAACTACTTTTACTCACCTGTCCAGCAAAAACAGAGCTAGCTGAATGTCAGATTGGAAGCCCTTTTACAGTCAGAGATCTCACCACCTTTCAAAGGCTTTTCCAATTTAAATTCGGGATTTTGTGTGTTCCTTCTCCTTTTCCCTCTTCGTTGCATTTTTGCAATCTGTTCATTGAAATCATCGAAATTGTCTCTTTGGTCATGTGTCAGCCATATCAAACTTAGAGAGTTATAATTCTAACGTCCTGCTTTTCTCTCCTCCACACCCCCTTCATGTGTACCCACACTAACCCCACCCCCAAATCATTCTTGTCAGTTATTGGCTGCAACACTGTTTGTTTTGTTTTGTGGAGCAGGTTGCCCCAGTTTGAAAAAAATCAAATGCGGAAACACAAAGCTAACGTTATCTTGCTATTATTGCATCCTTGAAAGCATTTATCTAATTTGACACCATTATACCTTAAAGGCAGTACGCGTTATTCGCCGACGTTTAACGCCTCGTGACTTTTTTTGTTGCTGTTTGCGCTCCAATGGGCTGTCTACAGAGATTGCATTCTTTTTTACAGTGTGTTCAGGGGACAGGCAGCTGGTGGATAGTGAGATGTTTGCTGCGTGTGAAAAACAAAACAAAACAAAAAAGTGTGAACACTCAGAGAACAGAAACTGTTAAATTGAACGGTAGTGAAACATGTCTACATTTAAAAAAAAAATCAAATGCGTTTTTTTCCTGCAACAAATTGCATTACAGTTTCCACAAAAACATCAAGCAGCACAAATGCTTTCAACATTGATAATAATAAATAATAATAATAATAATAATAATAGAGCACCAAACAAGCATGATATAATTATTTCTGAAAGATCATGTGACACTGAATGGATGCTGAAAATTCAGAATTGACAGGAATAAATTAGATTATTCATAAAAAAAGTTTAAAATATGTCTATACTGCACTTAATGACAATTTACTGAAAAAGATTATTCATTTTTTTAATCAATCATATTAACCACAAACTTTTGAACAGTATTATACCAACAACATCAAAAATGAGATTCCAATTGAATCGGTTAGGAAGGTTTATAAGTTATTATTATTTATTTGTATTTATTTATTTTTTTTTTTTTAATGCCAGTATTTTATGCTCAGTGTATCACTGAACAATACCAAAGAATCCAAGCTCTAGTCTTTCCTTTTGAATTTTACTAATAGTAAACAAATCATTTAAAAATGCTACAAATCCTAAACACTGACCTTAACACTGACCCTAAACACCGACCTTAATCAAGTCCCAACTGGAAATCCTTTCTTGCAAGCAGGCATTCTCCACATATTAACGGCACTATACTTCTCTACCACCAATTCATCCTTGTCCGGAGGCAAACTATCAAAGCCGGATTTAGCCTCCCTCTAGAGAAATACATGGTCATTTTGAAGCAGATGATCAAGTGTTGGCTGTAATTTGGCCTGTCTCTTTTGAGGTCCAAGAAGGGGCTTTCATTATTTTACAGGCGAAATTGGATTTGTCCCCCGATGGTCATGTGGATAAGCACTGAGCTCATTAATGTGCTTCCAAAGGCTTTGGTAAGAAATAGAACAATCATGGGGTAATTTCACTAACAAACACTCATCACAGTCAGAGTTTGCCCTGTCTAATAGCTCTATTCTACAGGAACAGGAAGTGTTTGGTAAAATCTACTATAATTTTTCCAATAATTTTAATCCTAAAAAAATTGCTACAAGGGTCTCTTTCTCTGACTTTATTTTCAGTTCTATTTGTGTCAGGTAGAACCGGCTACGCTATCTCACGACCAATTCGTACAAATTCGTACGAGTGATTAAAAAGTGGCTAATTCGTACTAATTCATATGACCTCACTCGTACAAATCCGTACGATTTGTCCAAACCCACGTGATGGGTAGGTTTAGGGGCGGGGTCAGGGGTAGGTCATTCATACGAATTGGCCAATTTGTAAAATATGTACGATTTAGCAAAAACGTACTAATTCGTACGAGTGAGGTCGTATGAATTGTTACGAATTAGCCACTTCGTAAAATTCATACAAATTCTCGTGAGATCGGGTTGGAACCGGAGGCTTTCGTTTGAGCTACAAAATGTGCCATCATAAGATGCATTGTGTAGGCTACTCCCAGAACTTGGTTCAGAGTCGACAGAAACATTTAAATCATGCTGTATCATGCCGAGATTTGTTGCTTGTACAAATCACATCAGTGACAAGCAGGGTACATAAAGGAAATGGACTGAATGAGAAAGAAAGCACATAAACTAGCTTGGTAGACTATATTTGCAAACGGCTATTTTCATTCTACTCAGCGAGAAGAGTTACACATGACATGTATAAAAATCGAGTTTAGCAAATATATTTATGTCCAAATGATGAACAGTAGTTTCCACTGAAAAATAAAGCAAACAAAGGAGCAGGGTTTTTCAAACATTGGGTTGGAGAGTGGGAAAAGATGGGTCCTGCAGCTAAATATGCGTTTCAGTGAATGACACACAGAGTTTAATATAGGGCTGCACAATATACCCACATCACAAAGAAATCGAGACATTGCTTAGTGCGATTTTCAAATCGCAAAGGCCAAAATTTAATCAAATATGGTTGCGTGTTTTGAAGCACATGCGTGTGCGACTTGTACGAGGGTCTCCGAGTGACTCGGTACATTATTAAGTGCCTTGGACGGCATTATTAATGAGAAGAAACTTGTTTACCCCAATCACTGTGCTGCATTGTGCACGAGATTGCATTGCACCGGAGAATTCAAATGTCACAAAAGGCTGTTTCAGGTCTGTTCATTAATTTTGATCGTCTCTTCAACTCAGCGCTGTTGTCTTTCAGAGACATAAAGAGTGTGTTGTTTTCATTCCTTTGTGTGCATCTGGCTACCTACCAACAAATAAGTGCCAACACTACACTTTGATCCAATTGCTTACAGTGGTTGAGGCTGCATGATTGTCGATTGACTAAAGAAACGTTATCAGCAAAATGCTAGAAAACTATATTTTTTTTCTGTCTATTACCTCCCACTGCTACCAATGACAAAAACCTGACGCATGTCGAACAACAGTTACTGTATCAGTCACATACAGGATAACCAAATCTAATGTGTAAATGGAAATTTAACATTCTGCTGGTTTGAGTTGAACATTACTTGACCGCAATGTTGATTTTACTTTCTGCACTTCATCCCCTTTTCCCTTTCTCTTTCTCTCTCTTGGTAAACAATCGCTAACGTTCACTTTGATTTGTTTCAGTGCTGTGCTATTCCCCCTGTAAGAGGCAGTCCTTACACTTTAACCCTGACTAATCAAGCATGTTTTCTCCTGGCTACAGTATCTATCCTGCCTCAGGAGCAAGTGTATAGTGTGTTTACGTCAGAGAAAAGATAGGGAAAGGCGGAGTTAGGAGGAAAATGACTTTAGCATGCTCTGTCAACCCTCTCTCTGAAACACTATGTTCCTGTGTGCCTCCTAGACAGCCACGGGTTTGTGTGTGTGTGTGTGCAAATCCATAAATCCTCCTGTATTGAAAGATTGTTATCCTGGCAAGAACACAATGTAAAATGAGCAGCATGTCAGGTGTGACCCAGAGCAGCGCACAGTTGAACAGCAGCAATCTGTAATGTCGTCAGTGCTGTTGAATGTTCTCAGGCTAAGCATCTGCCTAAGCTCAGACACATTTAACGCCACTGGAAATATGTGAAACAAAAATTTATCATGTTCAGAATTATTCATTAGAAAGAGAAATGTGGTCCCAGACATGCAATGATATATGACTTTAATATGGAGCAGCAGTGTTCACGCAAGATGTGCAAGTGTAACTGCTGTGTAAATGTGCAGCGCAGTGAGGGTCCAAAACTTTTGCCACATCTGGCAAAAGTATACAAACACGGGAGCCCCACAAAAACAGCCTTATTTCTTTGTGGCATAGATTCAACAAGGTGCGGGAAACATCCTCCTGAGAATTTGGTACATAGCATTTCACGTAGTTTCTGCAGATTCACCAAATTTGGACAGTGGAAGATTACAAGAAATGACATATGTAGTAACTATTGAAATGTCTCGCAGGGAGGTGCTTATAAAGCCCCTCCTCAAACACCATATATAAGAACGAAAGTACTCTTTAGACCATGTCATGAGTCATTTCTGTCCTCCGAGTAACATCTACTGGTCAGCATTTCTTCGATACTCCCAGGAATACTGCAAACGCTTCACAGAGCCACGCTGCATGTGTACAAGCACGAGCGCCCTCATACTGGAAGGTCATTGTGACTGTAGCTGTTATAATTACCACTGAGAGTAATTAGCTTTGCTCTCTCAAGGTCTCCAACCCCCTGAACACACCTTTACACTGTCAGCGGCCGAGAGTAAACGTGTGTGTGTGTGTGTCACAGGTGATGTATAATCAGCTCTCAGTGGAGGTGTGGAACATTACTGTCTGACACAATGATACCCTGCACTGGACGCAGCACGTGAGAGAGAGAAAGAGAGAGAGAGAGAGAGAGAGAGAGAGAGAGAGAGAGAGAGAGAGAGAGAGAGAGAGAGAGAGAGATCATTAACTCTAACACACTTAATGAATTTGAACGGTGAAGTCAACTCTTCTTTTATTAGTCAAGGTGCCAAGGGCATCATTAAAAACGTTGCCTCTTTTTCGTTGTCTTTTCTCTTTCGACTCCCATGCTGCAATGCAGTGCTATCCTTATCTAGCTCCTGTTCCCCTTTTTCTCCTCAAAAATGTCCTTCTTTCGTTTTTTTCCCCTTCAACAACTTTGGAGAGACAGAGTGGTTGTCTATTCCTCTGTTTTTTTTTTTTTTTTTTTTTTTTTTTTTTTTTTTTTTGCACTCCGTGTGTGTGTGTGAAGGTGTGAAGGTGATAAGGTACGGAATCAGTCTAAATGTGTCCAGAGGCTCTCCTCTCACCAGGACTGTCAGGACGAAATGAATAATCTGTTGCTAACACACACACACACACACACAGTCTCTCTCTGTAACAATACAGCAGAGAAAATATGGGTTTCAAACAATACAAAATTACTATACGACACTTGGGTCACTCACACACACAGTTTGATTGGCCTTGTAGAAAGACACTGCAGGTGTGATATGTCTGCAACTGGAAAGCCCCACAGGAATCCGAGAAAAAAAATATGTATTTTTATTTTACAAAGAATCAAATGTAAAATACAAAGACATTTTTTGACTTTACTGTCAAGCTGTCAAGTAAAAATGTACCAATTTGCTCACCTGAACTTTAAAGCTTACCTAGACTCTGAAATTATATGGACAAATGTGTTTGTTTTTTGGGGGCCTTTTTTTCCTGTGTGGTTGTATTACCTATTTAAACAGGAAGCTGAGGTGGAACATTTTTAAGTATTTGTCATTTAGCAAATTATAAATGAATATTTTTGTATTAGTCTGAGACTGAGGGTAAAATCACATTCATTTTCTACAGGTAAAACAGACTTAATAATAACAACTTTCACAAAAGACTCAATTTAAGTCAAATTAATTGTATATCATTTAAATAAATGTTTCATATTTTAATATATTTTAAAATGTGATTTATTCCTGTGATGGAAAATCACAATCTTCAAGCATTAACTCCAGTAACATGATCATTCAGAAATCATTTTAATATGCTGATTTGGCACTCAAGATTATACTGACTGACCTCTCCCCTCACTTCAGTAGTGTATGTATAAATTATAAAAATTATAATATATATTATTATTATTTAACAAATTGAGTTTTACTGTTATTCAACATCCTTTTTAGGAGCAAGTGGTCAGTTGTCTCTCAGACAGCTATAATTTTTATATATTTGCCTTGCTTAAAATCAAAAGTTGCAACCATCTTAAAACTGGTTGGTTTTGTTTAAAGCTTGTACTTTTGGACAATGGTGAAATTTGATGTGAAAAAAAATATATATATATATTCCAAATCCAAACCTGTTTACAGATTGGGCAGTCACTGATGTGGTCAAGTGCCTTCAGTTCACATTCCATACTGGCCATTAAACACGGTTTGCTAATGTTATTTACTAAAAGTTTGTTTTGGTGTACATCACACTATAGATGACCTCAAAGCGAACAGACATTGATCAAAACTCCCCACAATGACTCCATGAGGTCTTTAACATTCAGATAAGGGTCTGAACTCAGAAGCTATGAATATGTGTGGCGGAAACATGCTTGACCTTCAGCTGTGCAGTTCCCTGATAAACGACTGCAGTCTGCTGTTTTCAGAGAATAACCATCATTACATCATTACTAGAAAGTGTCTAGCGCTTTCAAACGTGCATGTCAGCACTTTCAAATAACACCGTTGACAAGAGCTCAGGGTTGCAATTGGCTCAAGCCAAAAAATGAAAACACATGCCACCCCTCCACAGGAATATCACAAAGAGTGTGTTTGTGTGTGTGTGTGTCCTCGTGTTACAGTGTTTTGTTTTACCTTGTCTCAGCACCTCAAAGCCCCCTCTCCCCTCAGCACCTGCCTCGAATGCTTTTTTCTGTCAGTTTTTTCTAAACACACGTACCACCTCAGCATCACTTCCCCATCTGTCTTTCCCATCTATTTAACACTGACGTGCACAAACACGCATATGCATGCATTAAGGAGCAGCAAAACACATAAGAGAGCGATTAAATGCCACGTTGCTACGGCGACTCGACCTTCGGAAGAACGCCACAGAGCCGTAATGATCCACGAGACCATCTGTGACTGCCGCCCTCTGCCTCACCACAACCCATTATGACATCGCTGTCTCATCTCCACGGGGACAGACGGCTTTATTAATAACTCAACACTCTTGGCAAGCGTCTCTCTCTCTCCCTCTCTTTCTCTGATTCCATCATATAGTGTAGGGACAGTGATTAGACACTCAATTCCCTGGATAAACCAACTTTAGCCAGTGGAGACACGCATACATACACAGTCAGCATCCATTGATCGCTGGTAAGGGCTCAAGGGAGGATCAATAGTGGATTTCTCAGTACAAACGTGAGTGTTAAAGGGTCAAGGCCACACGCAGAGTATACGGCTACAGTTAATTCTACATCACCCAGGTTTACGCACACCTGAACTGCATGTGGATCTAAACATGTTAAATGATCACACAATTAAATAGAATCATTCTGACACAGAGCTTTACAAACTGACAATACCATAATTTTCACTAGAGCATCAGGTCTCATGTTTATCTGAAATATCTCACATAAACATCCTTTTTCAGAAAAGCATAGGACTTTAGATCGACCTGAAAGATCTCTTTGACATCTTACATGGTGATTAAATGGAGATTTGTTACTTTAGTTCCTGCTGTTTGAGTGTTTCTCCACAGAATAAGCAACCCGATCACACTAAATGCGTCTTTATAGCACGCATGTGTATTGTCGTGTAATATATACGCTAAAGTGAGTTTTTTCGTGCATATGATACGCATTGGTTGGTTAGGTTAAGTTTAGGTGTGGGGTAGGGTGCGTGTGTATTGTACGTTTGGCTAGAATTAGTGGTGTGGGGTCCGTGTTTATTATACGCAAATGAACTGCGTATCAATTGCACGCGAAAAACTGCGTCTCATATGCACGTAAAAACTCATTTTCGCGTATAAATTACACGATAAAACACGATGCGTGTTATAGAGACGCATTTACGTGAGAACAGGCTGGAATAAGATATACATAACAGTGCTATTTTAATATCATATTTATACTGTTATAGCTTTTGTATTAATATATAGAATTAGCTTAATTTATTTTAAATTTGCAATAATCCAACTGCACATCATCCATTATTCTCTACAAATTATAGTATACAAACATTACATGGTTGCAAAATGTTACAAAATGTATTTATTTCGATAACGTAGTACAGAATTTTACTCTTATTTTATCTGCCATAAAAATAAATTCCAGATATTTAATATCAGCACATCCGAATCCACAATGTAACGTAACGAGATACTATCCACATTTGTTTTTATTGCTCTAAACTGTTTCTTTCATATCTACAAATGTTTCAATTGTTGTTGTACATAACTGTTCATCTGATGCTCAAATGACACACCTGAGATCTCCATATAAATAACATGTTACTCTGGACACTCTGACATACAGACACATTAATCGGCACACAAACCTTTACAAACACACAGACCCGTCAACCCTCAAAAGCAAGAGGCCTTCAGAAGAAGCTTCACATCATGCTTTCATCTGACAGATCTCAAATCTGCAGTCTCATTCAGAGAATCTCAGCTCTGGACTTTAGGGGGAGAGAGAAAGGGAGAGAAAGGGAGAGATGGAAGAGATAGAAAACGAACAGCTGGGAAATATGGGGCGAGACAGAGGTTGAGAGGAAACTGCACTCCTAACGAGGTAGAGGAGTCCTAATTAAAAACATCAAGAATATAGTCACGTATGGGATGGGGAACAAAAGAGAATATTCTGCTTTCTAATTCCAATTTTCTCTTTTATATTTTCTTTTTGATTACTTAGAGTCTAATTCTCACAATTAACTAACTATTAACTGTGATTTGTGCCCCAATAAACTTACCCAAATAAACAACTAATTACTCCTTGTTAATAGTAAGGTAGTTGTTACGTTTAGGTATAGGGTAGGATTAAAGGGGTAGTTCACTTTAAAAAAAAAAAAAAAAAAAAAAAAAAAAAAAAACCTTTTGACATGGACATCTTGGATGACATGGGTGTGAGTAAATTATCAGCAAGTTTTTTTTTTTTCAAAAGTGAACTACTCCTTTAAGGCATTAACACGTGCTATAAGAACTAATAAGCAGCCAATATCACAGTAATATACATCCTAATAAGCAACTAGTTCAATAGTGAGAATTGGACCCTAATCTAAGGTGTTTCCAAAGATTTTTTTATTTCAAATAAATACTATTCTTTTATATACATCAAAGAATCCTGAATAAACTATATCATCGTTTTCATAAAAAAAATAAAAAAAATATGAAGCAACACAACTGTTTTCAACATTAAAAAAATATTTCTGGAGCAGCAAATCAATGATTTCTGAAAGTTCATGTAACACCGAAGACTGGAGTAATGATGCTGTAAATTCAGCTTTGCCATCACAGTATGTATAATGCAACAGTTTTCTTCTTACTGATTTGAAAATACCAGTGAAAATCTAATGAGCATTTTAATTGGGCATTTCATTTTTGGATTGCATCGATGGCCATTGTTGCTTTCTCCTGAGAGCACTGAAGCAGAAAAATAAAAATATGGACCATCAATTTCAGTCCTACAAGAAGAGTGCTGCTGAAATCTGGAAGGTGCGGGACTACTCGGCTGATACTGACGGGCTCCTGGCTGAGCTGAAAGTGTTGACTAAACATCTTTGAGAAACGCGTGTCAGAGACAGATAACACATTATTCCAATGCTCAGTACAGTGAAGCACATTCCAAGACATTCAACGTTTTTTAAATAGTCAGAAAACAGCTGTTCACTGTCAAGTAAAACGTACTCGAGTTGAATATACTGTACAGAGAATACATACAGTACAGAGCAAGACATACAGTGTCCTCCAAAAGTTTGTAAACACCCTAGATTTCAAAACATTTGAATTATTCTTACATGTTTTCATGGTGTCTTATCCCCTATAAAAGTCACAAAATAGTTTATGCTGATTCTAAAACCCCACTTTGCACGTGCCATTTCCAAACGTACACTACCATTCAAAAGTTTGGGCTCCATAAGAGGTCTCTGATGTTCACTTTGATGAATAAAATTACAAAAGAAACACCATTTATTTGAATAGAAATCTATTGTAAAATTGTTATTATTTAATTAATTTAATGCATCCTCACATAATAAGTAGCCTACTAATTTCTTTAAAAAATAAATAAATAAATAAATAAATAAATAAATAAATAAATAAATAAATAATAAAAATAAAAAAAGCAACCAGATGACCCCATACTTTTGAATGGTGTTACATTTCTGTAGCTATTAAAACTGTTTTAATTGTGAATAGAAAAACTAATTAATATCACTAGCAACAAACAGACTGCTCAAAACAATGCTTTTGAAAACGCAATATTTGGCTTTTACATCAACCAGATACAGGAGAAAGAACTTTAACATCCCAAAAAATGACAAAGCATCGATGATTCCATTTTCAGCTGAATTTGCAACATGATTTAGGCTACAAAACTGTTTATGTAAAACTATTCCCAGAGGAATGAAAGAAAGCTTGAGAATAAAGATTAAATATGGTTTAATATATAGTGTAACTATCAGAATGACAAAACAATTACTCTGCTTTTTTTTATTTAAAGCACTTGACAATTTTAAGCTTGGTCTGTCATCCATTATCCATCTGCTCTCCACATTACCCCCCAATCCCCCATCATTTTTTTTTTCTGATCTGACCCTCAGGTCGCCACTTCTCTCTGAAGATCATTAAGCACAACCATTAATTATCACTCATTTCTAATTCATGAATTCATTTATTTTGGATCATTTCTGCCCACTTTTATTGCCTCTGATTCTCTTTGACCGTATTCCATTATACTGTGACTATTCCACGGGAGCTCATGGCTTTTGGGGTCACAAGCGCTCTGTTATCAAGCCTCTGTCACCTGCTGTACAGCTACAAGCGCTCATCATCCGTTTAGAGATGTCTCTATGGATAACGAGCAGCAGAGAGGTGCTGTGATTTACATTGGTCTCTAATGGAATGAAGGAAGACACACGGGGGGAGGTTAAATTAGTGATTGGATTCATCGACTGCAAAGAAAATGGGAGGCATTACCCTGTGGAATGATAAAAACAAAAGCAGAATACTTAAATATGAACAGCTCTATTATGAGGCTTATTTCTCCACATTTTTACATGGTCAACATAAGCCATTCATTTGTGCTTTTCGAGTGGATTTAAATATTAAAAGCTAATCTAGTTTAAAAGATTCCACCCCCATAACTAGCTACAATGTAGTTGCTACTACAATAGCTTGCTGTGTATTATTCTAGGGTTAG
Source organism: Cyprinella venusta (assembly GCA_038021265.1). Classification (NCBI taxonomy): domain Eukaryota; kingdom Metazoa; phylum Chordata; class Actinopteri; order Cypriniformes; family Leuciscidae; genus Cyprinella; species Cyprinella venusta. Next base: position 22,092,922 of record CM075867.1, read on the forward strand.
TTTGATTAGATTATAAGTAGCTGGTTTGGTAATATTCAAATTATTTATAATTTATATATAAAAAAGTCATAGCCATACACACATATTGTGTTTTTATGTTTCATGAGGACATTCATAGACATTCATTCATTTGATTCTTTAAAGAAATTATTATTTCTATTCAGCAAGGATGCATTGATTTGACTGAAAGTGACACTAAAGACCTTTTAAAAAAAAGAAAGAAAGAAAACCTAAAAAAAATAAAATGAAATGTTGACTTGTATCTTACTAAGATGTGGTTTTATATAGTTTATACGCTATTACTGTATATACAGACATTTTTGGGATCAGTATCGGCTGATGATATCAGCATATTAGAGTGTTTTTTTTTTTTTTTTGGTGGATCATGTGACACTGAAGACCAGCGTAATGACGGATGAAAATTACATTTTGCCATCACAGAAATAAATTATAAAATATATTAAAATAGAAGATATTCTAAACTGTAATATTACACAATATTACTGTTTTACTTTCTTTTTTTAATCAAAAAAAAAAAAAAACTTAATATCAAAAATGTTCACACAGAGACCCGAATCAGTGAACTGACGAAAGGAACAAATTGACTAGTTGGACTTTTCAATGTCGAAAGCACAATGAGCGTGCTTTCAACGAATGGGTTTTATTTAACTTTAAAGCTGTGCATTTCACAATGTCACTTTGCACTGCTACTTTTGGAGAAAAAAAAAACTTGTACTTGAAAGCTATGGTATTGCAAACAGAGACTATTTTTAAATTATGTATGACATAGCTGTGTGTTTACCTTCAACATAACTGAAAGTGTCTGTTTGTTAAATCAAGCATAGGTAAAGACAGAGTCTGAAAGGTTATGTCAAAACACACAGTTAGCTCCATCCTAGCTCATGCGTGTGATATTACATGATATAACCTCAACACATTCATTCTGAAGATAGAGGGTCATATTTGTAGCAGGTGAGAGTAGAGATGGTGAAATAGCCTAGACCTCTATACTCTTAAACTCCACTGTGAATATTATCACAGTGAATAATATTCACTTCCTTATAAAGACCATATCTGTCTGTTTACACAATCAAAATGGTTACAAAATCATCTGTTAAAATAAATAAATAACAGCACTGATTTAACTTAATTATTAGTCCAAAACCACCAATAATTCAACTAACGTCCAACAAGATTTCTCCTCTGATGCCACAGACCTTAGTCAGGTTATGGCATACTGGATTTAACACGGATGGAAACGAAGCTGTGAGGATTAGACCTGGGCCATGTTATTTTCACAACTCACAACATTCGAAACTGTTTTATTGATTTTAAGACTATTGTTAAACCACAGTACATTCAACTCACAACACTTCTATCCCCTTCTATTGTTTGCAATCCAGTCAAAAATTACATGGCACTTCCCTGATTAAAGTCTATTAGTACGAAACTGCGAAAGACACTCCAGAGTGAACTATATACATATGACGGTCAGCTGCATCACTGCCTTCGTCTTCAGGCAGGACATGCAGATTCCGTACCCTCGGAAAGCGAACTACGAACAGGGCCAAAGAACTTTATTTATTATGCTTGCTGAGCTGTTAATAAATGTTTACTGGTAATGGCATTATTCTCCCGAGTCTTTTTGGTAGAACTAATATGAGCTAATGAATTACTGCAATTTCGTTAATTAACATGAAATAACAATGAGCAATATCTCATTGTAAAATGTTACCCAATTAACTTTATCATGAGCTTTAAACTCCCATTATCTGATCTGCTCAGATCAGTTCTTGTTTGTTCTACAAATTCTTTGTTTTCTTTGATTGTTCGGTCTGTAACTAACTTCCTCAATCTTATTTTGTGCACTCTCTTTCTCCACTATCCTCTCATCTCCTCAGCATTTGAGTTGTTTTTTGGTCTTTCATTTCGTATCTGTTTTTCCCTCTCCTCTGTAATCTAACAGGTCAGGAGGGGCCCATAATACCCATTACTGTAAGTGTGTGTATGTGTGTTTAAAGAGCACTGAAGAGGGTTCATATTGGATTCTGAAATAGGCAATCTGATGATTTTACATAGAGTGAGGGAGCAAAGAGCTCACACTATTTCACGGGTCACTTCAGAGGAAGAAATTAGATTTCAAGCCACAAGATTTCTCTCTCTCTCTCTCTCTCTGTGTGTGTGTGTGTGTGTGTGTGTGTGTGTGTGTGTGTGCGTGTGTGTGTGTGTGTGTGTCAAATAAACTATTCAGGGCTATGTAATTGGCTGCCAAAGACAACTGGTTTAAAAATAAAACAAGATGGTGATCTGCACTGCAATGCTTTTCCTAATTAGAGACTGGAGTATTGGTGTTTCAAAATGATAAAATATCACCAATTATGGTTTATTAAATATCACAAACATGTGTTAATAGTCTCAGACTCAATAAACCAGGACCACACACAATCATTCATAGATGCAGATTGAGCATACAATTCTTTGACGAGCCATTTTTACCAGGTGCAGGACTGGTACAATTAGTGAAATTCTGGTTAATGGCAATAAGGCAATCATTATTTTATAATATTTTATAATATTCAATATAATAATTATATAAGCCTTTCAATAAAAAGCACACTTGAACAAGAATTTCAATCTGAAAGAGATTTTATGAAGACAAGTCAAAATTCTGACGAACTGTTTAAAACGACAACCTCAACCACAATGAACATGGGCTAATGATTTGAATAACAGTGCTGATGGTGATGGCAAATGATCTCAGCTGTATCTTAGTTGTCAAGAGAGAGGATGATGTCACTCACTTCCCCAGTGTTAAGATGGAGACAAGCGCTCCTCCACCGCCCAGATCTTCTAAAATAACTTCCTGTATTCAGACACGTCCTCAGATGCCTCATTCTCTCTCGCTCTCACATTCTTTCAACCCATCTTTTCCCTCTTTCTGTCAAAAGAGGATAAATAAAGGAAAAGCAGCTGCGATAACAAGCCACATTGATCTCTCTCTGTCTCTGTGTGTGTGTGTGTGTCTGTGTGATCTAATCTGATCTGATGCTTTCTAGGTTGAGTCATAGCTTTAGATATCAGTATGCATGACACACAAACACACACGCACACACAGTGTTCGGTTAAATGAATGACCTCTCACTTTTGCTTATCGGTTAGCAGGAATGCTGTCTATATCTGTTTCTCATGCTGTCCCAAAAAATCCTAAAAATGTACCACAAGCACTGTACGTGTGTATATAGTTTGAGATGTCACCAAGGTGCATTTCCATCATTATATTTTAGGCTTTGATTTGATTGATAGCTGAGTGGAAAAATGTAAAACAGTGGAAGTTTGGTCTGGACTCGATCCATTGAGGAATAATTATGATTGGTTAAGAAATAGTCGGACCAATCAGATTGCCAGGGCGGGCTTTAAACGATGATGGACAGATGATCTGCAGTTACGTAATCATTATGTTATCAAAGAGCGCTTGGGTTGAACTGGTTTCCCTCAAAGATGACTGCAGCTGGAGAATTGAGATGTATAGATTCCACTATCGCGTTGTAAAAGAAATCGACAGCGCATTCATTTTAATAGACAAACAGAGAACTGCAATCAAGGCATTTGCCGATCGTAAGGATGTGTTGTTTGCCGTCCTTCCTAAGGGTTTCAGCAAAAATGTAATTCATCAACTGGCTCCGATGGTCGCTAAGAAGATGGGACGCATCTTGGCAGCATGTCACCTCTCGTCACTACCGCATAAAATAAAATGGGCAAAGAGCTGAGGTGCTAATGCTATATGCTACTGGCCTTGTGCTAAAGTAACAGCTCTAAGCTTGTGCGTGTGAGAGTTCATGTGCATACATGTCAGTCCGCATGACATCGCATATCAAGTTCGTAAAGAGCTTTATTCAGTCCATTTTAAAATCTGATTTTTGCCGCCTCTCAATTTCTCAAATGTTTTAAAAAAAGCAGTGACACCTGCAGGATTTCATCTGACGGTACATTTTATTTACCAACAACGAGTGTGGTCTCTAGATCTATAGACGTTTTTAGCAACAAAATTGTCAGACATTCATCTACATTAATGCATGCAAGGAAAAACAGCAGGAAATACATTGCTGGTTGTTCTCTCCATACTCGACAACGAAGGAATCCAACAGGAAGGAATCCAATTCTGTTGACAACAAAACACTTACTGCATTGCTCTGATTGGTTGTAGGTCTATCCAATTGAGTACAGTTGTTTTTTTTTGGGGTTTTTTTTGGTTCAGTTAAGACACGCCTCATAATCAAAGCCCTATGGGGCAGTATCTAGAATATCTGACTAGAATATGAGTATGACGAAGTCAGGCTAGGAAAATAATGAAACAGAATTCAAATCTGCTTTAAAGAAATTCTAAAAAAAGACAATAGTAAACATTCATAATTCAACTGAAGTCAGTTCGGTGTTGATTCAGTTCAGATTAATAACTCTATAAACTTCATCAATTATTAAATGAGTTCAATTCAGCTATAAAACAGCTCTATGTGAAACAGTGATATCATCATCCATCTCAATCCAGTCCTCCAATAGTGTCAGTGCAGTCATACAAGAATATTGCTAATTATTAAATGTCAAGGTGGGATGACCATATCACAGATCACATTTCCTCTCTAGTGAACTTCATTTTCTAAGTATCACTTCTCTGTATTTTAGCTACATACTCTTATATTATACTATTATACTTTCTCTTCTCTTCTCTTCTACTCTCGCACTGCATATTTTCATCATGATCAAACTCTGTTAAGAACTGAAGAAAAAAGAAAAGAAAAAAAAAAACACTTCAAAAACAGCTGTGAGAACAGGAGCCAAATCTCACACCTTCCTTCTCTCACTTCTCTCTTCATTCCCTTCACTTATTTCTCCTGTTATTCCAGAAAAATGTGCCAGATGTAGCAGTTATAAAAAAGTGTAAAAGCCATTGTGCTAATTAAACATTGATTTTGCACCATCTACCTCAGAAGGATTTCCATAAAAATGGTTGTGGACGAACTTGTGCTGATATAAAGTTAAAGATATAATGGAAAGCTACAATGGCCTAACATGTTTGTAGAAGCCATATTAGCATAGCTCTCGGATGGATGAATGGATAGAGCCATGTTCAAGATTAAATACTATAATAGCATAGGCCTACAGAATAGTTGTCACATTTGTCACACGAGTAATCATATAGCAATCGTGATGTCAACCCTATGCGATTGTATTACGCTAAATGCTGCAATTTTAGGAAATAAATAAAGGCATGCGTGGACAACCCGGTCTCATCCCAATTCGTCATATAACTGACGTTTTGGGACGTCTTTTGACCATTCGTCAATATACGACTTTTTAGGGCCCCCTTAAACATCGGTAGATGACGTTATGGGATCCTAACTCTACCCCATACCTAAACCTAACCCTAAACCCAACTCGTCACCTAACTGACGTTAAAGGTAAAGCGTATGACGACCCGGGATCGTCATCTACCGACGTTTAAGGGGGCCCTAAAAAGTCGTATATTGACGAATGGTCAAAAGATGTCCCAAAGCGTCAGTTATATGACGAATTGGGATGAGACTGTGTTAGCGTGGACGTGACAACCCATTCTCTCTGAGAGCTGGTAGCCCATTTTCTACACCGCTAAAACAAAGACCAATCAGTTTCAGTTGAGGCAGTGGCTCGTATGGTCACAGGTGATGAGGTCAAGATAAATGCCTGAGCACACGGACACTGCACTGGTGGCCAGAAGAAAAAAAAAATCTACCTGTTATATGGCAATATTTTGACTATAAGATAACTGAGCAGAGAGAGCAGGGCTACCAAATCTCACTAATTCAGCATGAGACTCACGCAATCGACCCGTTTCACACGCTCTAACGCCACACATCCACTTTCTCATGCAGAGAAAAATCTCAAATCTTACTTGTGAAAAGTAATTCGCATTAAGATTTAACATTATCATACTATTGGGTGCCTTTTGTGAATAAAATATCCCATGTGTCCTGTATCAAGGTTGGGAAAACACAGGTTACAGGTTGCCTGGAACAAGGAAAAACTTGGTAGAGTAAACGGGTTGGGCAACACCAAGTAGTCGGTGCGGTGGGCGGGGGGTACATTACAGATTATTTAAAATATGATAACATCTTTCTTGCTGGCAAATTAATTTAATAAAGAAAACGAACGAAAGTATTAATTCAGAATATTTCATACCTATTTTAATCTGAATGATGTGATGATATTGGGGGGTTATATTAGCTGGATCAGATTTTTGAGGGGGGTCATGACCCCCGTAACCCCTGTGCATATTACATTCCTCACACTTGGAATGAATGGAAGTTTAGCACATTGAATTGTAGGATACAGTATCCAGCATAGTGTGCTCTGGTAGTATACATCACGCAATGATTCTAAATTGGTATTCCATGCGTACTGTGCATACATATTGCAAAACTAGAAAAGTAGATGTATACCATTCCAAACATAGCCAGAGAGAGAGAGAGCTGAGCCATTGGTATACAAAAAAATCTGGCAGATATAATGTGGATTTGACTCCTGCAGTGGCTCGGTAATAGCAGCAATTTTCTCGCAATGTTCCGCTTTTTATGTGTGATTAGGTTTTGTGTGGAAATTTCCTTTTTTCACACTCTATCATTTTCCGTTTTTCATTTACCCTTTGTGGCCAATTCAGCTTTTAAGTTCCTGTTTTGATTTAATAGCTCCTGAAAGCCTCCATAACATCACAAAGTAAACAGCCGCTAATACTTTTTTTTATAACGTAAACATCCCAATGGAAGCGTTCGGTTCCCTTTTGATACGGTTCACTCGCATTGCATCAGTTATTCTAAATGTTTTCTCCGAATTCTGAAGCCTGATTGGTTCACGGCTTTGAATTACACTGACAAATGACATATCAGCCTGCCAAAACGTGCAAGCTCGGCTGCCTATAAAGCCATGAAGAAATGCCCACTTGCCAGATCTTTCGACTGAGGAGCAGTTTAGCACCGCTCACTTTAGGCAGCGCAATAGCACGGCAAGCTATGCAATGCTTGTTCCCGTTAACTCAGCAATAAACTGCCTAAACTGCTCCTCAGTCGAAAGATCTGACAAGTAGGCATTTCTGCATGGATTTATAAGCAGCCGAGCTTGCACGTTTTGGTGGGCTGAAATGCCATTTGTCTTTGAAATTTACAGACGTGAACCAACCAGGCTTCAGGAGTTTTCCCCATAAGCGCCAGATAACTGACGTAATGCTCGTTCCCATTATATCAGGGAACCAAGGTTACATTAAGTAACCCTTAACGTTATGTGTGAAATATTGCAATTGAATGTCATATGTGGTGTATTTTTTTTTTTTTTTCCCTTGAAGGTAGTGCTTGTATGAGATACAGTGGCTGGAGACCTTGCACACACACTGCTTCTAAATAAGGGTGTCTGGATGATGAAAACCCTAAAAAATACACAAAAATAATAATCTGTCATTATTTGCGCATTGCATGCACCATGTCATTTCAAACCTACATGACTTGCAACCTGTAGGCTATACCTCAAACCTGTATCAAAATATCCTCTTTTGTGTTTTATATATGAACGATTTTGGCTGCATTCTTTTAGTTGAACTACACCTTAAGGAAATTAATTAATTGATACCTGATGCTACTATTGCAGATATCAGGCTTTTTGGAGGAAAAATGTTGTCAAAATCAGAAATTTATAATAAAATAAATAACATTGAAATAATTTATAACAATATTCCTCTCCAGACAGGACTGGTTTCCTCAGAGGAATCTAAAAAGTAGTTTTGTCCAACATTTTTTCTTTTGTTCAGAGGAGACAAATACAAATGTGTTTGATTTGGTTGGAATTTAAATCACGCATTACATCTCTGGCATGCAAATTTACCTGCTCTTATCAGGGAAAACTAGTCCTAAATTTCCTGTCAACAACCAGATTATAATTTGACGAAAAAAAGCAAACGCCAAACAGGTAAACTTTGTACAGTATACTTGTTGACAGCCACAAGATGCCTTAATGTTGTTGTTACAGTTATCATGCCGACCCATATGAGTGTGACTCCTATATTCAGAACACATTAAAAGTAAAATGATAAATTCTCACAAATAATCATGGATAAATAAATAAATAAATCCAGTACACACAGAATGTATTCCCACAAATAATTATAAACATCAACCCTACATCTTTGTATGCTGCCTCTGATGTGTAGAAGGTCAATTTAAAGTACTTTATAAGCTTTCTATATGAGTCTTCCTTTAAAACAAATTTTTAGGACCAAGATGAGCCAGTGTGTGTATGTATTTGTGAGTGATGGGTGGTCCTGTCAGACCACTGAGGGCCTCAGACACACACAAAAAATAGCCAGCTGAGCGCTCTGAGAAGGAGCTTGTTCTCCCTCAGCACTGCCTTCATCACTAATTCCATATTCCACTTGTGTCCCTGATGTTGAGAAGAAACAGATGTCTGTACGTCCTCTGCCCTGTGAAGTCACCATTAAAAACATCAAGATCAGTTTCTCTAGTCTTCACGGCCTGAGTAAGTGTTTGTGCTCTAATCGGAGCTAATGAAGTTATGCCAATTATAGGACTTCTGTTGGTTGGTCTCTGAAGAGTTGAGTCAATCGCATGAGCTCACGCAGTCAAACTGACCATATGCCCAAATGCCTGTGTGTGTGTGTGTGTGTATGTGTGGTGTCACTGGGTGTGCAGGGTGTAATGGCGTGTGCAAGACCCCTGCTTCAGCCCATTAGACACACTAAATGAGTTAATGTAATGTGCACACACACACTCACTGCCCGTAACTCAAACGCTCACGACTCGTGTCGGAGTCAAGCCTTAAACACTCTTCGTCAAGAGGTTTAAATATCTGTTCATTAAGAGTGTGCATTTTCAAAAACACAAGCACTAGAGAGCTACCTGTAATAGCTGTGTGTTTACCTGTGAACAATGTCTAATTATTACCAAGAATGAGGTGCTAGTTTTACAAAATCCTTACACTCTAAAAAATGCTGGGCGTGTTTTAACCCAATTTTGGGTCAAATATGGACAAACTGAAACATTGGCTTAAAAAATGTAATTTAAAAATTGAACCCAATGGCTGGGCTTGTCCATATTTGACCCAAAATTGGGTTAAAACAACCCAACATCAAGAAAGAAAGAAAGAAAGAAAGAAAGAAAGAAAGAAAGAAAGAAAGAAAGAAAGAAAGAAAGAAAGAAAGAAAGAAAGAAAGAAAGAAAGAAAGAAAGAAAGAAAGAAAGAAAGATTTGTGCCTTTTTTCATGAAAAAGGGTACTCACTCTATTCATATACTTTTCAGTCATGATAAACTGATTTATGGATGTAATTCAGACTGTAAATAGAATATATATATATATTATATATATATATATATATATATATATAACATGCACAATGTGCTGAGCGTGAGATAGCTCTCCAGCTAAAAATGTGAGCTGAAGAAGAGAGCCGTGTTTTCAGATGTCTTCCAGATCTCCCCAAGGAAAAATTGCCCCCCAAATATGTCCGTATAAGACTCAAATCATTTCAAAGACAAGATTTGATGGATTTCCAAGCATTAATGAGAGATTAACATGAGAGCATACTCTAAATTCAAGAGCTCTTGACTTCATCAGAGATGCTTTACATCTACAACTAGAATGCAGAATTAGCATTAGATTTAGCTTAGTAATGCATTAGCCCTTATTACATAATTACACATAAACTATTTACACAAAATGCCTACAGTAACAGTAAGAGCAATGCTATATTTTTGGCGTGATCATGTAGAACAGCTGTTAAGATCATAAGCCATATTCTTAATTTCACGTCAGGGCTTATTGTTAAATTAAATTAGACTGTGAGATGAATTGTCACAAGTGCGCCCTTAAGAGTGAGACACTTGAGTCCAAAAATGGCTCCAGCTCTCTTTACTGAGAGTAATATTGAATAAAAGCAGCACCTGGTAACACTTTAAAATTCATGCAAAGCAAAGTCATGAGTTAGATTGCTAAGGAATGCATGAACTTATACTGTATGAACTGATAAAATATGGGTTAAAAAAAAAAACATCTGCCAAATACATTAATCTAATTGTCACTGTAAAATCACAGACATAAATAATAATAATAATAATACAAATAAAGTCATTGTTACTAATATTTTAATTATTATTATTCTTTAAGATCAACAGATAATGAAGTGGTTTGAAAAGTAATGCACCATGTTAATTATCATGTACTAAATAAATATATTTAAATATCAATGGAAAATATCTAAATTTTTCCATTGGCACATATTGATATGGCTGGAAAATCTGTATTTTTGTTTTGCTTCACAATTTTATATTTGTGCTGCAATATTGACTTCCAACTAGCAACCCTAAGTCACTTGAATGACACTCATCAACACGTCTTGATGAAAGAGCGCTGGATTCATCTATTTTAACTCCACCTCATTTAAAGCGGGGTGAGAGGGCAATGAAAAACCACATACAAAAATCAACACCAACCTTCTGCTCTTCAGCTCTGCATAGAGGCTGTATTAAAAGAACTGATATTTAAATGGGAGTGGAAAGTCACTCCAGGAATATAAGCATCCATCAGTTTAATTACCGTGGTAATTTTCTCTGATGATCTGACATTCTTCACCGACCGGAACGACTGAAAACCCTTGGCGTGAGGAACATTTCTGGACTGTGTTTCCACAGACGTATCTGACACCATCATGCCAGATGATGTCATGTCTAAGGGAAGTGAGGAGATGGTTATGGTCATTAGTATGGTAATGATCTGGATTAGACCTTCATTAGTAATTGTTTCAAGGTCAAAGTTTAGATGGTGTGTGAAACTTAAGACATTGGCAGTTTTCGAAATAACTTACTCTATTCTAAGTACTTTTAGTTCATTTCTACGAATAATTAAATTGCTTTTATAATTTATGACCAAAGCTGGATTTTTTTTTTTTCATTCTTTTTTAGGTGTTATTCAACCCGATCTCACGACCAAATCGTATGAATTCGACGAATGATTAAAAAGTGGCTAATTCGTAACAATTCATACGACCTCACTCGTACGAATTAGTACGATTTTGCTAAATCCTACATATTTTACGAATTGGCCAATTCGTATGAATTCGTACGAATGACCTACCCCTTACCCCGCCCCTAAACATACCCATCACGTGGGTTTAGACAAATCGTATGAATTTGTAAGAGTGAGGTCATACGAATTAGACACTTTTTAATCATTCGTCGAATTCGTACGAATTGGTCGTGAGATAGCGTAGGTGTTCTTAACTACTTCATTCAAGAAGCATTGTGTGAGTTGAGTAAATGATTTATTATTCATAGTTTTAAAACATGTACCTCTTGCTAAAAGTACTTTGATGTAGTACCAAATAATTACTATATTTACCTTAAAATGCTATGTTATTACTATAGTACATGAACAAAAACAGTACATAAAAGCCTTTTCACAAAATTAACAATTCGCAATTAACAGGAAGTAGAAGTTTATTTACATTTTCTATTGATCATGACAGCAGATATTTATCAAATGATGTTGATTAAAAAAATGCTGTTTAAATTCCTTTCAGCTTTAAATGTTTAGCCGTGTTTGTGCCATTACCCGATTTGCGCAGTTCCGTTGAGTGAGTCGATTAATAAAAAACCCAAGACAGCACATGCAAATAAACAACGCTATCGCCGTGTGCAATTTATTCTTGGTGAATTCCCCGCTCTTTATCACTTTGAAGAGGCTCACGTCAACCTTTAAGATCTTTTTTTACAGCCCATCACATTACTAACTTTACTATACAAATATTTGAGACAGTAGCCTAAACAATAACTCGAGTCTGTTTTTCACGAACACCTGATCACAATCAAAAAGTGTTTAAACATCATGCTATTGATCAAACACTGTCTGTGTTTACAAATGATTCTGTTTGGGCCAATACAGATGTAAAGTCGCCACAGAAGTGTGTGGAAACATTATGAGTATGGGTTGGAAGTGTTCACTGGAGTCGGAACGCAAACAGTCATACGGTCATATCAGTTATAGATTTCACTCTCAAACAATTCATATCTTGCCCTGTTCACTGGGTTTTCCCTCAGGCAAAGAGATGCATTGAGCCACACACTGAGCTAATTTACATTCATAGATTCTGTTCTCGATCCACCAGTCAGCATATTTACTTAGTTCACTACATTTTCTTTGATTTTGGGCAAGGTCTCTTTAGATGACAAATCTGGCCCTGGTTTATTCCATCTTTGAAACAATGCATCTTGCTTCTGACAATAGGTGTAAACATAACTACTCAGCAGAAAATCGAAAAAGCATCTCTGGTGCTTTTCTGAAAACCAGAAATTGGTTTTAAGTTTCAATTTGTCACTGGCTCAAGTTTTGAACTGACAAAAATGCACTTGAGTAATTTTGTGAAACTAGGCCCAAGTCTAATTAATTCATATGAACTGATCAAATGTATACCTTCAATACAATGTGGATAAAAGTGTCTGTCAAATGCATAACTTTAAAATTAAATGTGACTTAAAATATATCATTTTATACCATGCAAGGACCTTTACAAAAAGTAACATGATATATAGCATGGTACTAAATGATTACAACATTTACTTTACAAAAAAAAAAAAAAAAAAAAAAAAATGGTACTAATCATAGTACATATCCAAAAACAAAACATTACTTTGGTGTAAAAAAAATAAAAATATAAAATTCAATGAATGCATGATAACATGGTACTTTTTTATTCATTATTCAGTGATCAGTTTATACCAATATGATCCAAAATGTGAAGTAAAAATTTGATAATATATTTAAAGGTAGGGTAGGCAATTCAGGAGAAACTAACAATTGTGAGCTAGCTTTAACAGCATAAACCCCACCGCCCCTTTACAACACTCTGCAAAGTCTCCTCCAGAACACATAAACACACACATAAGTTTTCAAAGCATCACATGACGAGAGACACTGTAAATTACCTCCTCTCTCAAAGAAAATAATAATGAATGTAAACAACTTACAAAGCTCTTACTTGTACCACCTGACTGCTGCAGATTCATTCCGGCATTGATAGCGTTACACATGAACAGCTCTGGGTAGAATGTCAAAGTGGCCATCTTTTACGGTTATGACATGGCATAAATGCAGCATAGGCTTTGTTGTTTTGGTTCAGGAAAAACAGTAAAAAGCAGCTGCTCTTTTGTTTGTGGAATGGAGAAAATGATTGGATGGACATTTCTTGATCCTACGACTTCCACAGAATATGTAAAAAAAAAAAAAAAAAACAATATATATATATATATATATATATATATATATATACTAAGACCACATTTATTATTGATTGTTATCAGGATGTGAAGTGTGCCTCAACCAGTATAACAAAAAAATGTTTATAAAACAATTGGTACACTACCCTTAAATAATGATTATCTCATTTAATTATTCTCACGTTTACTCTAAATGCGCCAGAGCTGAAAAACTGCAATTGAAACGATTTGTTGATACTGCTCTGATTCTGGCCTAAAACCAATTTAAGTCAAATTAAAACTGTAATTCAAACCGCTTACTTACTTTTTTTTTTTTTTATTGATGTCATTACAACGTCTTAAAAGACTTTCCACATCAGCCCGTATCAGAAAACTCAATAAATTCAGATTACAGTAATCCACTTCATATGGAAACCCAGTGCCTTTAATCTTGTAAAGTTATTCTGTGGTGCCCTGTGTCATGCACCACAGAGCTTATTAAAGACGGAGGGATTCAGAAAGGCCACGACATCTTACTTTATTATTTAAATTTTCAGGAAATTCATAAATAATTTAGGGCATTTTTTTTTTTTTTTGCCCAAAAGGCCTGGAAATGTGTGTACCGTTGACAGTAGACACTGATTAGCATAAAAGAATGTCCTAGGATTGGCGGTTTATGATTGACAATGAAATATGAGATTTCTTTATGGTTCTGATCATATTCCACTCACAGATGTGCAAACATGATAGATTACACATCTCTGACTGACACTCAAGCACGTGTAAAAGGCACATGAAGGTCATTTTTTTGCAAAGGACAGTGTTCTGCGTGAAGTCGGCACTGTCTGAGAAAATAAATAGCTTGTGATGTGCATTTAACTATTATAGACACTCAGCAAAAATCTGACATATAATGTGGCTGAAGTAGATGCATCATGACCTGACTGCATCAACAAACACACACAAGCACAGTCCCAAGTTACAAGGCCTGTCCCATTTTCCTCATTCATTTTTGTTGCATTATGCAGGAGGGACTGTGTAGCTGCTCTGTATATCTACTCTCAATAATTTACCAGTGTTCTTCACTATCTCTCCGAAGAGACTCTGCGCAAGAGTCGGTTCAGTCACGCTTCAAAGTAATTCAGGTCATCCATGTGGACAGAACGTAAAAACACATGTGTTTGTTTGTCAGCTGAATTGTAGATAAATATAAGAATTGATAGTATCTCATATGACACCAAAGGCATAGGGGGAGGTGACAGAGTACTTGTGGAAAATTAAAAGGGAACAATGGCACGAACAAAAGGCACAATGGCACGATGGTGTGTTATTGCTGTAGACCGTACATGTGCATTAGGTGGAAGTGTGCAGAATTTTGAGAGGACCCTTCCAATCAGATGTGCTCTGGAATAAGAATGTCCTAATACATAACACTACCTGAAACCAACTAGCCCAGAACCACAGCATTGTTCCTCATGTCCCACCAAAATATCATTTTCAATTGGAATTCTAACAAAAAAGAAAACAGCACTTGTCAAGCAAGTTAATGGGGTCTTTAAAAGGACTTTGATGAAACCTCTATAGGTCCTTGACTACCTCAGGCTGAGCTTAAATCTCAAAATGTCTCACAAATGATTCATAGGAGTCAAAAAAATGAAAGATGACAGTGCTCAAGACAACAATGAATAGATCTCTATAGATATAGGTCTGATGGTAGTTCAGAAGAACAAATGTGTACCACAGCAATATTCTGATATTCAGCAGAATATTTAAATGAACATGAATTGGCTGTGGGAGATGTTTAATTTCCATGGAGAGGTAAATCTGTTCATTTAATGAGACACAGTCCAGCCAACAAGTACACCCGTTAATTAAGGTGACGTCACACCCCAGGATGGACGCCTACACACTCACATGGATTTGTCAAAAGCACAACAACAAAAGAGAGACGAGATGCTACGATAGCATCTCTGAATCAGAAACTACCAGCATGACGTGAAGTCAACAGTGGACACTTTTTCACAGCGTCTGCCAAGGGAGAGAGAGAGAGAGAGAGAGATTACAGCTCTAATGGACCAGGCCCTGATATATTATATTCACGGATTTCAAGTGAAGTGCTTTTGGGTCCTGACAGTACATCTCTAATGCCACTGTCACATGCGACAGCACTTGAACTTTGCTATTCCAGCATTTGCCGAGTTCTCCGTTGAGGTTAGCTCATTTAACAGGACGCTAGTGTGCGCACTGATAGACTGACGGTGGAAATTCACTCAGTGTGATTTCAGCAACAATACTGCACTTAAGACTGCTCAAGAATTGCAATTGAAAAAGCAAAGCAATGGAAGCAATTGAAAATTGAAAGAGCAATCTTTGATATTGAAAAATATTAACAGAACTTTGAAGGCCACGGGATTAGAAAGAAATATTTTAACATTACTTGAATTTCCATTGGTAATTTTAAAAAAATAGACAGTGTGATAATTGTCAACAAGACACAAGCGGGAGTGTGTGGATGCTCATATCACTGTTAAGCATTAATGACAATACACACGTTAGTGCTCAAGGAATTCAGTCACATAATGTTGAACGAGTGGCTCTGTAATGGACTGCATGGCTCTTTCAGAGAGCACACATTTGTAGCTGCAGTGAGAGTGGGAGTTTTATCATCTAAAAGAGCAAAAGTTGTTGAATGAAAAACACTTGAGATCAGAGGCTGGTCGGGCTGAAAGCTGCGGTCAGGAATCTTTGATAGATTAGATGCCTCATAAAGCAACTCTCTGGCCTTGACAATGTGAAAGCAGTACCAGCTCTCTCTATCTCTCTCTCTCTCTCACACACACACACACTGTGTCATTGTGCATGACTGCATGTGCTGAAAAATGACAATATGCTTAAAGCTGAAAAACTCAATGCTCTCGCTCTCTCAAAGACACATGCTTTCTCTTTGCGTCACTGCGTTATCAGTGCCAAACAAGTAAAAACAAAAGTGCAATAGTGAGTGAGTGAGTGAGTGAAACCGTAAAAATAAAACAAAAAAAGGGAAAAAAAGCAGTAATGATGCAGTATTTTAACCTTGTGTAAAGGATGTTAAATTTTAGATTTTTTTTTTTTCTGTGCGTTACTGGCGAGATATAAATTGTACAATTGTAATACTAAATCAGAGCAAAATATGTAAAATAACAATAGCGAAATGGAGAATGGAGTAAACATGTATAATATATATATATATATATATATATATATATATATATACAAATTTAATTAAACAAATTTAAACATTTTTTAATAGAATACCAGAGTGTTTAAAATGATTTATCCAAGCAAAAATAAATAAATAAATAAAATTTAATTTATTTGCCCGTATTTTTAATCAAAAACTCTTAACTTTCCCTTCCAACGACATCTCTTCTCTGATGACGTGTGCACTGGCACAAGAGCGGGACAATTATACTTCCAGCAACCTGTCACTCACCCACTAAAAGATCGCAGCAATTAGCAAACAACAACAATCTAATCAACTCCCCATGGACAAAATCAAGTCCAACCTTTTCTAGTTCGAGAAGCCATTTCACTCAAATATGTCACAAAACAAACACAATAGAGGAGAAACCAAGATCACAATTTCAGTTTCATGACGACTTTAAACATTACTTTAGGTGAAGGTAAAATAAATTAAAGGTATAAAGAAGAAAAAGAAGACTAAATCTGGAAACATTACAATAATGAACATGCATATAAAAAGGTATGCCTCTCTCATTTCTGATGCCATTCAGGCTCTTCTATATTCTCTTTTATTTGATCTATCCTCCACTCTACAAGGTGTTTAATTTATCATCTTTTGGTTGCTTCCATTTTGCCCCATTGATCCTGAACTAACATTGAAACACTTCAAGCATACAGGGACAGAAATGAGGTTGCGTGTCTATGTTAAACTCAAAGATGTACTTTGTCATGCAGTATTCATGATAGCTGACTGAGATTTGATGAATAAAATTGATGCAGAATTTATACTGACTTGCACGTGTGTGTTGTATGTGTGGGGGGAGGTCAGGACCCTGACAGGTCTCCTCATGCGTTTTCTGTACATGAACTTCTTTCCAGATGTGCTTTTGACCTTCTTTCAAATGTTAATGCATAACTAGAAAACCCTCGGGCTTGAACACAAGTGCATACGCACAACTGTCTGCCTTAACATGTAGAAGACTCAAGGACATTCGCTTGGAATGCATGGCTACATACATAAATGATGTGTGATTCATTTTGTTTCTGTAATGATGACGATAAAGTCAGAAATTCTACTTGCATACATTAGCACACACCTTTTTTTTTTTCTTCCAACTAAAACCATTAAACCTCAATACTGAACTCAAATCGGCAATCCTCAGGGAGACGTGGCTTCCTGTCAATGCTTCAATGAACTCCAAATGTGAACTCTCACCTTATAAACATCTTATAGAGGTCAAAGGGGAGACATTTAACAACCTCATTTACTTTCACTGTAAAACAGGAGCAGACTGAACACACTCACACACTAGTGTAGTCTGAATCCTAAATATAGACAGATGTCTGTGATAATTGTGCTTTATCAGATGCCTTCAGAAGGAACCTCGACTCTCGCTCTGGGTGTCCAAATATGAGGAAAGTCAGACCTCATTTTATGACATTCTTGAACTGAACAAAATTAAACACTTCTGAGTCCAATCAGAACAGAACATAAACAGTCTTTCCTATCGGTTCTCACATCATTCTGAATCAAAAATCCATTATGGAATGTGTTTTTTTTCTTTTTTCAGGTTGAAAATATGTCTCTCTTTCTCCCATGAATTGACTAAGCAGCTGCATAACATCTCATAAAATAAATATTATTATTATAAAAAAAAACACCGTTTATATTGATTCTATATCAATTTGAGGATTCAAAAAAGTACAAATGATAAAGTGCAATTATTATAACTATTATTTTATTATTATTGATCTGCATACAACCCTACAATTGAGTCAACTCAGCTTGCAAGTCCAATTGAATGGCATTGTTAGTGGGCACAATTCATTTGTCCCCCCCCCCAAGCCTCTTCAAGTGTTGATGGTAGAATATGCATGACAGCATGTCAACAGAGCAATGTTCCAGTCTCTCCTAAGGTCCAGCCATTCAGTTTATAGGAATGTCATCCATTCAAATGTGTGTTAAACACATCCTCTGGAGAGTCGTATCAGCACTCTCTCTGTTCAATTAAAGCAAGACGTTTAGTGTTAAAACCAATTTACAGCTTTCAGGAAAGGTGTAACAGTCACACTTCTATAACACCAAAAAGAGAGAAACCTTCATTTCCCACCTGAACACACACACACACACACATGCTTATAAACCTCAGTTCCATCCCCTCAAAACAGAGACAAACTTCTAAAAATGTGCTAAACATATTCATCGACATCTCTCATCCTCAAAATCAGCTATGTGTCCCTCTCCATCCTGTGGGTAAAAATAGACACTTCCTTTCCCACTTCTGCAAACCGGCACTTTTTGTCAAGGTTACCATGGCAGCCAAACTTGGAAGCTCAACTAGCTTGAGGAACGCTGGGACCCTGTCCTTGTAACAACTAATATCATCGGCCCATAACCCCCGGTCGAGCAGATTTGCATGATTGTTCTTTTATTCTTTTGTAGTCGGGCTGAGAGCGCTATTACGGTTATTGCGTATTGATTATGATAACCTTTGGCAGGCCTATATGATTCAAAGCCTTAGGCCTGAGTCAATCAATAGAGCATTAGGATTCTCCAGCATGCGTGACTTTGTCTAGATAGCATGTTGTAGAGCTCACACCACAGACTGAGACACGCTGGCTTGGCATGCACTGTATAGAACAGAATATGCAGCATTTGGTGGATGAATAAACGCTATGTGAGTCGCATGAATGCTGATATTTTAGACGTGGAGACGACGGTCGGTGGTAACTCCGTATTCTGGGGATGGGGTGTAATTTGTGATTACACAGCCTGTTGTGTCATCCACTCCTGAGCTCTCAGCCCCTCTGGAGTACACGCTTACAGCATGATGAAGCACGTGTCAAGGTCAGCCTGACGTGTTCTGGACGTACTCCAGCGCGTCTCTAATCACCGAGGGCCAGCGTAGTGCTCCTGGAGGCATGCTTATCAGAAAAACATTTCCGCTCTCCTTCGCTTTGTGTCTGGCCATCTCTTTTCTGACAAATGTCTTTTCTCTGCTCGGCTGACTTGCTGCAATGGATTTGTTACACAGCGGCCTACACAAAGAGAAAAGTATGCCAACAATTTTGTGTGTGATTTCTCCCTTACAGAAGACACTATGGTGGTGTCATAGTACAGTGATTGTGTCAGATGGTAATATGCTTTTATTTTGTGTATGCTAAAGGATAACCATATGTGTACTGTGGTATTTACATGGTACTCAATGCATTTAAGAACTCAAAGGGACAAATCCATGGTGTAAATATGGCACCATGTCTAAAGGCATTACTTTTTACCCAGTGTTGTGGAAGCAGATACTGTAGGGTTTAGCCAGAACACACTGCTTTAACTGTCAGCTTCTCTTTTCTTTAGTTTCAAAAAGGTATTGTGCTTTTATTAAAATATGAGAGGGAAAGGAATATTCACACCAAGACTCAATATTGACTATAAACAAGACTTAGAAAAGTAAAGAAGTTGAAAATGTTTTGTTTATCCATCTTTTCAGTGATGTGTCTGGGTCTGGTATCAAGGAAACTTACAAGATCCATAATAGTCCCAAACAAAGCAGAAATATCTTCAATATCACATGAACCTTTATAAATCATTCAAATATGCTTATTTGCTGCTGAAGAAACATTTATTATTATCAATGTTGAAAACTGTTTTTTTTTTTTTTTTTTTTTTTGTGAAAACCGTGATACTGGCCTTTTCAGCATTCGTAGATAAACAAAAAAGTTCTACATAACAGCATTAAATTGAAACTGAAATATTTTGTAACATTATACATGACTTTTGATCAGTTTAATGAGTCCTTGCTGGAAAAAAAGTGCAGTATATATCTTATGAAGCATATTAAATATTAAAAAAAAATGAAAAAAAAAAAAATACTCGGGCTTCACGATATTGGAAAAAAAAAAACATTGTGATATTTTGTTTCTGCAGTATTGTAATATGGAAAAAAAAGTCAGCTGACTTGAATAGCTATATTTGGAAATAATTAATAATTGTAGAATGATGCAAAGGAAATTAAAAACCTTTTTAAATGAGACATTCTTTAAGAGTTGAAAATATTTGGGAAACACTTGAAACATTTGGGGCGTTCATCATACTTAGGTTTACTAAGAGCCAGCTCAAACCATAAAATTAACCTTTTTTTTTCATAAGATACATTCATACTGTTTTTGAACAATTCAATATAATATAAAATAATAATGCCTATAATAAATAAAGATTGAATTCATTACAAGTCATTAAGTATTTAGATTATGATTTTATGGATTATGGCTTTATTTTTATTATTTAAATAAATTGAACACATTTGAAAATATATTGTAATAATTTATATTTTATTAAACATTTTTTTTAAAAAAAAATCTAATAAAGTTACAATACTAAGGGGACATTTACAAAATGACATTTCTATGCAACATTTCTAAGTGCACGTTTTTAAGAACGACACCATTATAGTCTCTGTTAATGTAAATTTGTGAAAAGGGTGACATCATGCACGTATTATGTGTCCAGTCTATAGACTTTAAGTGTTTCTCTACAAAGTGAAGAACTACTGGCCTGGCATACATAATACAGTATTTTTTGTCATGTTTTTTTTTTTTTTTTTTTTTTTTTTTGTCAGCATGTGTAAAATATTTTTAATAGCATAAAAAATATGCAAGACAGTGTGGCTTTACCTCTAGAAAAAGTTAGCAACTCATACAGAGCCATTAACATGAGTGAAATCCAAATTGTCATATGCAGAGTGCTTTTTGTTTCTTTCTTGGCATGAAGAGGCCTTGAGCCAGAGGCAGATTTCATCCTCTCAGTGAAACTATGTAAATGAATCATACAGAGCTGGGGTGATCGGTTGGGCCGTCAGTCGCCTGTCCTCTACAGTTAGGGATGACTTTTTTAGACAAATTTCTGTGTTTGTGCAATCAAATGGCAAAACCACCCAAAACCAGTCGACTGCAGGCCATTTCAGTTCCTTCAGACTTATCTAAACGTCTGAGAGACAAATCGGATGATTCTTCCACTGTAACCGTTTGCTTTTTGTAATTTTAGAATATTGCTAACCGCCAACCCTCATTATATATATAAAAAAGCAAACACTCTGTAAGAGGAAACAAGTGCTAAGCTTCATCACTGCTTATCAAACCCAACAAACACACAGGTAATCAGGGCTTTGGTTATACAAATGAAGACAGTCAAATGATAGCCTCTGAACACTGAGGGTGGTATTCGCCCAGATGACCGCTCTTCCTGGAAAAGCTTCTTCAATTGAGTGTTATATGAGGAGTGACCATTACTGTTACGGTAAAATTTGCTGAATACTGTTCTCACGGTCATCTTAACTTTCCCAAAACTCTTCATAATGAAATTTACACACCATCCACTAGCGGACATTAACTATCAAATCAAAACTTTATTATGACATGAGTCACATTTTAAAAAGTGGGAATAGGCGACAAACAGACATGCTGCTTGTCATCCCAAAATGATTACGGCTTAGCTCATCCATATTAATTAGGCTACACATGGATTTAACATTTAATTTAACTTAAGATCTTTCTCTGTTTCAAAGTAATGTATTTATCTGGAAATCAGGCCTGGACTGGAAATGTCTTGTGTTTTTTTTTTTTTTTTTTACATAATACTAAGGCCCCATTTACACTGCATGGTTCAAGTGAGTCAAATCCGATTTCTTCCTCTCATGTGGCACAGATCGGATATGACCGTTGAACATGTAAGCAGGAAAAAAAAAACGCATGGATTCCGATTTTCTCAGATTCAGGCCTCACTCATATGTGGTAAAAAATCGGATATGAATCGGATACGTGCATTTGCGTGTGCCATGTAAGCAGACAAATCGGATATTCCCCAATAAATGCGAGTCATACGTCATTAAAAAAGTGCGCAATTATACTGTAGGCGCGATGGAAGACAAAGGATATACACACAGTAGAGCAATGCGGAGGTTTCATGTGTTTTGAATGTTTGGGGCGGAGAGTGAAGGCAAAAATGCAAGGATGTTAATGCTACAGAAATAAATCGGTATTTGAAGACATTTCACGAGATTTTAAGCCCTCATGGCTACAGTGCCAACAAGGGCTCTCCTCTTTTTTCTCCACCGTACGAGACCAATGTTTTGATGACTTTTCAAAATATTGTGGAAAGAAAAACACTGGATATTTATTCACATCTGCATCCATTGCATTTCGTGCTGTTTCACTTAATTTTCCGGATCAGAACGTCTACATTTGGTAGTTTCAGCAGCAAAAATCGGATACGGGTCACTTCTAAAAGATGTTAGCGGGTCGTCAGATATAGTTAGAAAATCGGATTTGGGCATCAAGACCTGCAGTGTAAATGCAGCCTACATGAGTCATAGAAGTCACAAGCTGAATGGTCATGTGTGCTGAAGAGAACATTACTGTTTCTGCTTTCTATGAGTGAAAACAACCCCTCAAGAAAATGTTACAAAAAACAAATTCCAGAGCCATAACTCTCACTTGCATCCAGGTATAACAAAAGGCACAATGTTGATCAAACTAAATCCAAATGCTTTAGCTGAGCTTCAGTCTCATGAATAAACCAGTCCAATGTTTCTTCACCTAATAAACTCGAGTCATTATGAGACAGTGGGAAATGGAGTTAGATTCCTCTGCTCTGTCTCACCTCTCGACCTTTCCATGCTGTGTTTTCTACCATTTCAGCTTTATACTCTGATTAAGTGATCAGTCTCTCTCATACGGGACTCGGTTTCAATACACTCCTGGGCTCTCTGCCAAATGCACCATCCGCCAACCCAACCCAACCTAACAATGACAACCATTCAATATTTACCTTCAGGCCCTGTTGGTACACGACCATTCAACTGCCAGTGTCACTGTCAAGACGGCCCAAGAGGAAAAGCTTAAATCTTAAATCTAAGGCTTAAAACGCAAACCAGCCCTGATTGTGCCTTTGACACAGCTGCATAAACAGTAGTTTCCTAGGGCACAGGAAAAGATAATTCAAAGCTCATTCGTTCTCAGAAGATGTGATACTGCAGACATGAAGGTGTACGCATTAGAGAAAAAGCACTGCAAACTCCACTCTTCAGGAGATCAGAGACAAGAGTGGCTCTGTGTTTCACCGGAGCTGTCACGGAGGAAAACCGAGATTACCTGGCTCTCTCGGTCTCGGCCCGCGTCCTTCAAGCTGAGAAGTTCTTCAGTTGCGCTGAGAGGTCATGTACTTGATGAACCATGTGGGAAAGAAAGACAGCTGCTTAGGAAAAGCATTACACCAAACTATTCGTGCTATTTCTTCTGTACGCAGTATGTATGCCTTGTATGCAAATTTTCTGCATGTAATAAAGAGTCTGCAAAGCACACTCTGAGGAACAACATACAGTATACTGTAATGCAATGTGCAAAAACATCCATTCCCATGTGATGAATGAATCAGTAGTAGTAAAACCAGTACAATCTTTTTCTTGACTCATCATTTTAACAGACCGCACAAAATTGCATACAGCCTTTTTTCTGTCTATTAAAAAGACAACTATTCTCAGAAATTTGAAATGGAGACATTTGTCACCACTTAACTACTACTACTACTACTACTAATGAGCCATGTGGTCCCATTAATATTTTTATGATTCTTATTTTTTATTTAGTAGATACATTTATATAATCTGTTCTAGCAAGAAATACTACAAGAATTAATAGCCGAATTAAAATAGCAGAATTTAAATTATTCATTTTCTAGCTTTGATGGCTTTGCTGATGCTCTTGCAAACAGAAGCATTCACAGCAGTTGAAGGAAATGATGTTGTCAAATGTACCTGATGTATTGCTGCTAGCCACCCCATGCAGAAAAAAAAAAAAAAAGAGAATCTTTATTTCCTAAATGATTACCCGAGGGCAACTGCTGAACTAGCATGCAGTGTAAGGTAACATCATGTGTAGCAAACTACCATTGCATACTGTTTTTACATAATACATGTAAAAAAATACTAGGCAGTATACTGTGCAGTATACAATATATCAGTATCTAATTTCATTTCATTGTATTTTCAATCTTGTCCTGCCACACAGTGTAAAAGCAGTCAAACGGTCGTGGTAGAGTATTGCCTTACAGCAGGTATTCCCCCCGCAGTACTTTATGCTGTCACTCAGTGGACCGTGTGAAATGCTTGCTGGGAATTTTTTAGAAATTTGATACAATAACAGTGGGATATACACTTAAGAGGCTTCATTTAATCTTCACGGTGCAGACAGAAATTTGTAACATCATGGAGTATGCGTCACACACACACACCGGATACCACACCAAACCTACGTCTCTCAGTAATGGTACCCCAGGAAGTGTTTATCTCCTCATTGTGTTGTCACTGCAGGCCATTCTGTTCATCTGTTCGGGTTGAAGCATTTAACATTATTTCTTGTTGAAACCCGTTAGAGGGTCACAAACAATGTCGATCAGTTTCTCAGCTCTGAAATTGTTTTCATGTTATCAGATTTTTTTTGACAAGCTCTTTATAGCTTTTGAATTTTGTGCATGCTGTAATGATGTTAGGGTTTTATGTCATTTTTTTTCTTCCTCTCTGTCTCTCTGCTTTCCAATGACTCCAGGGACTACTCTCTTATAATATCGAGGAAGCTGAATAAATGCAGCAGTTTGGGGAAGTAATAAAAGACACTTCTAACTTAACTACATTTTTTTGTTACTGTACCTCAACTGCAATGAAAATAGCATGGCTTTCCAGTAACAAGCTGAACAACTGTGACAAAATGGTATAATTGCTATTTTTTGTGGCATCATATTGCACGTACAGCTTTGCAGCAATAAAATCTGAACGCTCTACCAAACTCTCCCCCTTTGCATGTAACTTTTTAACACAGTCTCATCCCAATTCTTCATATAACTGACGTTTTGGGACGTCTTTTGACCATTCGTCAATATACGACTTTTTAGGGCCCCCTTAAACGTCGGTAGATGACGATCCCGGGTCATCATACAACTGACGCTTTACCTTTAACGTCAGTTAGGTGACGAGTTGGGTTTAGGGTTAGGTTTAGGTCTGGGGTAGAGTTAGGATCCCATAACGTCATCTACCGACGTTTAAGGGGGCCCTAAAAAGTCGTATATTGACGAATGGTCAAAAGACGTCCCAAAACGTCAGTTATATGACGAATTGGGATAAGACTGCGCTGAACTTTTCTCTTTTTTTCAGTTTACCCACAAATTCTGTAATTATTTACTCAACCACATGTCATTCCAAAACCTGACATTATTTCTTTAATTCTTCTGTGGAACATAAGATATATATATATATATATATATATATATATATATATATATATATATATATATATATATATATATATATATATATATATATATATATACATAGACTATATACATAGGGGGTATGTATAGTCTATGTATACACTATATACATAGGGGGTGAACATGCTAAAGCAGTGTCTCAACCAGGAGAGAAGAAGGTGTCTAGCCAAAGGAGAAAAAAAATAACAACAAAAAACATGATTCTAAATGTTTTTTTTTCTTGTTCAAGACTTACTAGATGTCTTCGAACGCAGTTGACTCTTCTGCAAAGACTTCACTTCACTAAAATTCCATTCTTTTTTAATGTAAACATGCTATTCAGATGTGTTTGACCATTGCACACTCGTCCTTTGCAGTGTCTCGTGCATGACACAAAGTTCTACAAACACAGCACTCAAATTAAAAGCAGTTCAAATTACTCAAGTGGTACGTCTTTTGTTAGCTGGGAGGGATTTGTATGCAGGTATGATGTTCAGTCTATCCATCAGGATCAGTGTCCATGTTTTATTAACAGTTTGTGTTAGTATTGTGTATGTACCTGGCAACTTCAATCTGATTGCGTAATCTTTACCTAAAATACCACCAATTCAATATTGTTGATGACTTTGGTGGCTCATTCCAACTTACTCACTTTATTGAACTAACTACTCTGGGACGGTTTATCATCAGTGTAATGAGTATACGGATAGTCTTACAATTTATCTATGTTAAGTAAAGTGGGAGGTTACTTTTGTGTGGGTTAACCGTTATTTATGAAATAAAAACAACTTGCTTGGTTGAAAAACCAGAATATTTGGGTTGGCGCTTAACCACTATGGGGAAATATGTCCCATGGATAAACCAGTAATTGGACAACCTGCGTGCTACTGATGGTATTGCAACAAGTGCCAAAATGACAGTATTCCAACTTATGTAGACGAGTGACTCCACCCAACGTGTTTTCAGCTTCAAAGGCGTGTTAACAGTCTACAAGAGTCTGAGGAGAAAGCCGTGGTATCCGTGTTTTGTCTTGCCACATTCTAGTTTGATTGTACTTTGTTTGATGGTGCAACCGTTTTGCATCGGAATTTTGCCTGGGGTATCTCTAAAAAATGTTGATATATAAAATATAAATATAACATTATGGCACTTTTAGAATGGCAGTTTCTAATTGTTTTGGCTGCCGGGGCAGAAGCCAACAGCAAATACCAAGTGGTTTCCAACAATGGCAAAGGTTCAAAATAACACCACATCCTATTTAAGTGGAAAGTGACTGTAGCAAAGTCCAAAAATCCAATATAATTACATTTTATTCATATCTTTGTGTTAGTGGAAAAAAGTATGTGCTTGGTCAAAATTAAAACGAACAAACAAAAAAAAATGTATTAAATTAGACTAAATATGACATTTAAGTTAGCATTTTCCAAGCTTTTATGGTGATAATTAGGTTACACATGATTGTTTTCTTTTTCATGTGGGATTTATTGGGTGCAAATTAAAAGATAAGATTATTCATAACCAATGTAGGATAAGTCTACCATCACAAATCTTCACTTTATGTAACACTTGAGTAAACAATAGACTCAAACAGTTATACATTCTAAGAATGATTAGATATGCCACAACTGAAGCCGTCGTGAAACACCCAAAAGACAAAACATTGACCATCGATGTAGGTTGTCAAGTTGACGTTGTTTGTTTGTCAATTGAAATAATCTAAAATTGCATTGTGTTTACACCACACACAGTCAGAGTGACGTAAAACTGCGTAACTTCCATTATAGCCAACATCAATTGTCTGTGACAAACTAGGCAACAGTTTTTAGCTTGATGTCAGATTTTTTAAATACATGTTTGTGTTTACTATACTCCAATTGCCAATTAAAAGAAAAAAAATAGAACAAGGAAGAATCTGAAAGATTTATTTAAGAGAATTTTAAAACAGCATCAGTGACAAGTGAGTGCATTGAGAGAGTAATTGAATGGAATGATGATAAGAAAATCTTTGTCGAGGTGCAACAAGTTTCAACGTTAATCTTAGATCCATCTAGCGTGTTAATGCAGCCATCTGTTCCAAAACTTTCCCAAACAGCCTCCAAACAATACAGTAAATCAAACAAGACATTACAATGATTAAAGTGGGAGGATTTAAAAGGTAATTGAACCCACCACGCCTCTCTCGCAACTCAATATTTACATTTAAACAACAAGCCTCAGGTGGATCACTGTTTACTCTTCATGCATTATTTATTAATTCATTATTTTTTGCAGTTAGTTTTTACAGGGGAAGCTCTCGCCAAACACACTGCCACTGCTTCAGTAGCGCCGCAAAAATGGTCTATTTGGAAACAAAGATGCATTTTACTGTCGAGGCAAAGTATGTACTGATTATTTTTATTGTAGACAATAACAGTCTGTTTGCACTGCTTTGTCATTTGCAATGGCAGCCGAGTCATTTATACTATCAGTGTTTATGTCCACAGACGTGTTTATGTATCGCAAAGGCAATTTATGCTCATAAAAGAAAAAGGGCTTTGTAAAAATGAAACGCTCCAATTATGGGTGTACTTTGTCTGCACGTTTGTGCACTTCTTTTCATCAAACTGGAATTGATTGTGAGTTGTAAACACATTAAAACATGAACAAACATGTTTCATTTAAAGCCAAACACATTTTTCCATTGTAACAACATTGGCGGTGTCATTCTAATATTTACCACACAGCCGATCGAGCAAGAAAACCAAACATCAAGCAGGCCGATAACTTGTCCTAGAGTGCACGTGTTGGCGTGGAAGTGACAGCAGCATTAAGAGCAGAATGTCCATTAAAAGAAAATGACAGTGGGCCATCAATCGACAGAGTGCTTTAAAGCTTTGTGAAGAGGCCGTGACATGATTAAAAGCACTGTCCATTAAAGGTATTGTTTCACAATTAAATTATGCTTAATTAAGCCTTACATTGCAATTTAGAGGAAGTCTTGTTGTGCTTTCTTTTCCTACTAAGAAAATATCTAAATGGGATCATGGTATGCATCTCTTTCAGACATCTTTGGCACATAACATACTATGTGGATGTGGACTTAAGATCCTTACTGTCTTTTCCCCGAGGCCTGTCTCACCTGAGGCAACACTACGGGCATGAAAGAACAGCAGATAAGGATACAACAGCATGAAAGGATTGAGAAGAGAGCAAGTGGTGTGAATGTGTAGAATAATGTGTCCTCCCAGTATTTGTGTTGAGCGGTTAGGTCATGTTCACAGCGCAAGCTCGCTCAATAGTGCACATACTATAAATTCTGACCCAAAAGACTTATTCAATTCAACAATTGGACTTACAGTACACTGGTTGCATTTGTACGCTTTTGATTCACTATAAAGAACTGGCTCATATGAGTCTATTGTTTGTAAATGGGGTTACACTAATTGTTTTGCATAATACTCAATACAGACTGCAAACTCACATTCATTAAAAAATAATTAACAATAGGGACCAAATTATGGGGCTGAGTAAGAACGCAGTGGCATCTGCAGGATGGGAATTGTACAAATATGTAAAAGATTGATCTTGGCGTTTTAAGTATCGATATTGAGATTGGTCAAACAAAGAATATAATTAAGTAGTAGTATATATTTTTACCCAGCCAAGGGTCTGAGAAAGACCTATAAATAAAATGTATAAAATTTGCTAAATAGAATTTGAATTCAGTCTGTATGTTAAGAAGGAGAAGATACAGAAAATAATAAGACAACTTTCAATACAGAGATGCCTTGCAAGCACAAAACAAATCTGTAACATGGCTCTTTGGAGCTGTGATCAATGAGCGGCATTGTATATGAGAAATGTGCGTACCTAAGGTTCTATACTATGTACACACGTACATCAGCACTCTAGACATCTAATGTTTGCACTGGATTAGACGCACAAAAGCCCTGATGACATCATATCCTCGCTTGAGCTGGAACACAAAGGTAGCGTCCAACAGACAGGCAGCCATTAACATTACAGAGGGTGCTGAAAGATGGAAAGTGTGTGCGCAACTCAGAAGGAATGCAATTTCATTGTCTCGCCACATTTATGCTCCTATAATACTCCATCTTTCTTTCTAATATGAGTGCATTAAGAGTCACTCCCCAGGGCAAATGCCCAGCAACACACACTATTCTGTCAACAAATTTGGAGCAGCACGAGTTATAATCAGCATATCGGCCCCTACAGAGTCTCTCTCATGTCTACAGGGTGGAATAAAATCTCGACAAGTGTTTAATTACATTACTCTTTCCCCCTCCGTCCTAATCCATGTAATCTCCTCTCTCTCCAACTCTTTCTCTTATCCAGGAACTTTGATGTTACACACCCCAGATACCCTTAAGCCCCGGTGGCCGAAGACCAAAAAGCGTCTGATGGCGTGCCTGATTGCTGCAGATTCTGCCAAACGTCTGATTACATCTTCCCGCATGTCTGCCCAGCGCCGCCTCCCGAAAGGAAGCGTTCAGGAAGTGCGGGGTCTTGCAAATGTGGCTACCATATGGCTCTGATTGTATTGCCACTGACACAGAGGGCGGTGGATGGATGTGATTGGATAATGATGGGGATCGGCCATGTGTGGATGCGATTCTGAGAGATGAGCCGAGACAAAGATTCGTGAGGAAGAGGTACTAAAGAGAAGATTAGATTAGGGATCAGGGTTTATGAAAACATCTGTCAGATGCAAAAACCTCAGTTTCTCTCTCGATCCTCTAAGGTCTTGTTAACTATTGACATCCATCCCAAGTGATTTGATCAAAAGTGGGCAGCAGGTGTAAACAGATCACTTATACCACGTTCACTTCAAACGTAGTCGAAAATAAATCACGTTTGCTGAGTATAAACGCTAATCTGTCCTGATGCATCCTGGTCAACATCGAATTACTTGTGAAACATGTAATAATTCCACCAAGACACGAGTTTTAAACTTTTCCAGCTGTGCACGGCTCTAAAAGAAAACAACCGTCCAATCAAACTCTTGGAAAAGCTCCATATGTATACATGCACAAGACTATCTCTGGAATATCTCTGGTTTGCCTGATTCCTCTTTAAAATCGAAACATAAAAAAGCTTTATAAAACGGTATTTGGAAGCAACAGTTTGATTTTTTTCAACACAGACTGACATGCATTTGGCATGAACAGAGCATAAATCACCCGGTCTCCGCTGACCACTTGTGATCTGCATTTGAATTCCTAATCAACCCTGTAGAAGAATTTGTGTGTGTGTTCAAAGTCTATATATCCAGGACTTCAATCAATATCCATTGTATTTCAGCATTTTACTTGCCTTTTATTGGAGGAGTCAAAACTCTGACTTGCATCAAACTGATTGAACAAATCCCACAACATTTTCACAGATGCCAAAATGCCCAAAGCAATCACAGTCTGCTAATAAAGCAGCACAAAAGAGCCACTATCCACCTTTTCAGAAGCGACAACTAAACATGAGAGAACAGACATATACTTTTGTAATCAAAGTAAAAGTCTATAAAACTAAAAATGTAAGATGAAATGAAACCGGGGGGAAAGAAAACAAACAAAGACAGACACTATTAAATTTTGTAGACCAGACAGACGTCAAGTTCATCACCACCACTACTTTTCTTTCCTCAATTTTTATGACTTTAATTGCCTCTATTTAATAATTTTCAAACTATTTCGCCTGAAGGCAGAACCACCCATAAATCACCAGAGTATGAGCAGAACATTCTTTCTCTTTCACCTCCCTCTCTTCCTTTTATCATTCTTTCTCTTTAGCTCCATTCAACTGTCACATGCCTGTCTTCAACTCAGCTCTGAGGTTTATGTACATGAATGTCCTTTTCTCTCTGGGTCTGCACAGATATATATAGTAACATGTATCAGCTATCTCTCTCTCTCTTCCACTTTCCACTCATCCATTCTTCTGTCAGTTTTCCTTTACATCACTCCAAACCATCCAATCTCTCTCTGTCAAAATACTGAGGGCTACAATGGCAGGTGGAATGAGGAAAGTGAGGGAACATATATATGTATTCATGTGTGCATGTGTCTCACATTGAGTGTGAAACAAGTAAAGAAAAATTGGCATTTGCACTGAATCTATGGCAGGAATCTCTGAACATGACACAAATTGGAAAAATAACAACACGTTATATATAATAATATAACATGTACCATAGGCCTTCATTCAAGTAAGCATAAAAAAGCAGATTGTCACCATGTTACCAAGTGAACTGACTTGCCTTAAAGGGTCCTAACTAGGCATGCAAGATAGATATGTATCAATGTGATCCATTGTTCAGTAGTAGGGTTGCAAACAACATTGCGTTCCATTAATGGTTATTAACACACACTAAAATAGAGTTTCCTGCAATAATTATACAATGGCATTGAAACACCGCAACTGATTCTGCTGCATGAAACAGAGCAGTGTAGTTGGATTCCAAAACAATCACATTTTAGGAGCTGGTTCTTGTTATTGAATCAAATAAAAATAACTATGAGACTTGGTGCAGATACTCTATAGCATGCTATAAATGATTGTTCTCTCTCGCATCTCTCTTCTGGGCATTGTCTGTTTGTGCTTGA
Organism: Cyprinella venusta; assembly: GCA_038021265.1. NCBI lineage: Eukaryota > Metazoa > Chordata > Actinopteri > Cypriniformes > Leuciscidae > Cyprinella > Cyprinella venusta. The sequence goes on from CM075867.1 coordinate 22,125,316, forward strand.
GCATCAGTCAAACAGAAAAGATGACTGTCCACACACAATGAGGGAAAATAAACAAGTGGCAGGCCTTTATGAGCTGTCCAGCTTTTGTCATCTCCATCTCTATTTCTGTCACATATGTATGTACAGAAGCTCTATCACACTTTCTCACACTTGTTTAGAGAAGTAAAGCGGTGAAAATAGAATCCGCCTTTTTTTCTCCTCATTTTCACCAAAGTAGACTAGAGGGCAGTAGCACCTGTGCGCCTCCACTGAGGTGACTTGTTCAGACCTGTCTGGAGATAAACAGACTCGTTTAACAGAGTGATGCATCACTGTTGCTTCATTTACATATGCATTCATTTCCTCAAAACATGCTCTACGGGAATGGGTGATACTGAATTTCTTTTTAATCAAATACCAAGTAATAAGGCCAATGTAGCTATTATCGATACCAGTATTATTGATACTGTACCTCGATTACATGTTTTATTCAGAGTAAATCATAGCCATTTAATATTATTTTTGATCGCCAACATTTCTAAAACTCAACAGGTCTAAACTGCAAATGATCAGATATCTATATTTTGTGTCATTTCTTAACAACAATTACTGAACAGGATCAAACATTTAACAACTTTACATTTTAAAACATCACTCAAACCTATTATAATTAATGCCACATTTAGCTTCGTCATTAGTGATATTTCCCTCTCTTTAAAGACTGATACCCATAGCAAAGCAAAATTGAAGATGAGATCTCCTTTATGTCACATTTACATCTCCTAGATATAAATGAGCACTAATTGAGACCAAAGTGGTTTTCTCATTCTTCTCAAATGTCTCTCCTGAGAATTAAGTCTCACATTGAGCACAGTGCAAGTTCTCTAAATTCTCTCACAGCTGTCTCTTTTTCAGATCTCAACTAAGAGAAAAACGAGACATACTGTGCCACTATCAAATATGTCTCAATTTGATCTCAGTTATATCTCAGTGAGAAATATATCTCGTACTGCTCACTATTTGAGTTCTCATATTCTCTTACAGTTGTCTCTTTCAGCAAAAAGAAAAAATAGAGTAGTGCAAGCTCTCAAATTAGTCTCAATATGTTCTCAATATATTCTCAAGTATTGCTCATGTAGCTTATGTCTTGCTCCTAAGCGACCCTTAGGAGAAGTAACTCAGAAACAAATGATCACAGAATGATATGAATATGAGAAGCTCAAATTGATCTCAAGAGATGAGATTGAACAACAGATGAGCAACACATTTTTCCTATGGGAATCGTTTCAATTCTAAATAAATAATAAAATGACTTAAAACTAATGAAAAATAGATTAAAATTATTTTAGATTTTATTTTATATTTTAAGTAAGGGTTGATCCTCTCAATACGTCAGTTTAAAGTTCCAACAATAATTGAATAACACTAATTCAATATTTTATGTCGAACAATCTTTTCAATACAAAATCAGAGACAGCGTCCATCCAACAGTACTGCTGTTTAATTAATTCTTATTAATTTCCACAAAACATGCTATATTATAAAAACGAGAGTGCATGTACTTTTTCAAGTCAAAGGTCAGCCCAAAAAGGGCCTTTAACATTCTCGCATGTCATCCCATGTCTTTCACACTCTACAAAAACATTCCAAAGACTTTCTTTGTGTTGACTTCACTTTTTTGTGTTTTATCTTTAGCTTTATCAGTTTGTGGTTTGAGAAGTGAAGGTCTCTATGGACGAACACACACACATACACACACACACACACACACACACACACACACACACACACAACAGGCCTGACTGGCATGACTCAACTTCCTGTGTTTACCAAAAACAACACCTATATATAGAGTGTCCATTGGTCTTATTTAGAAACAAGGGACCACACCTTTCCTTTCCCAGCGAGAGAGGAAGAACCAGTGTGTCCATACGGGTGTGCATCAGAGTGATCATGACAGGACGGGAATGAGACTGTTTGTGTGTTTAATATTTGTAACATGAGTCAAACACCTATACTGATCTCATTACTCTCTAACTTGGAAGTGCGAGAACGACATTTACACTGACACAAACAAATGAGAGAAACTGAAAGAGAGAAACAGTGCACAAAATAGTGAATACAAGTGGGGGGGGGAGGATTATGGGAAACACTCCCACAACATTTGACCTTTTGACCCTAAGCTACAAAGGAGACGGTTAGAGAGGAGACTGTCCGCCAGAGATGTAAATATTTGGCGTTGACAATCGAGAGACTGACACAAGCTGCTCCTCAAATAATCACCTGTCCATCACAAACACTTCTCTCCTTTAGGGAAACACACTTCCTGCAAGACAGATAAATAAAGATTGTCATCTAACCCAGGTGCTCATGGGAGCCGGCGACGAATGTGAAAAGCCTTCACATGACACTGGGAAAAACATCACACTGCACTGCTAAAATTAACTCCTACACCTGGAAGCTGAATTTCTTCCTCTCTGCTCACACTCTCACCTGTGTTGAGGTGTTATAATGGTGTTATTTAAAGTAGTTTCATTTTGGGATGTCAAAATACTCTCTTCTATCTCAATTTAATGTGCAGGGACAACTAAAATCAAGACATTCACTATGCATAAACACTATGAATATGACAAACTTTCAACTGTAGCTTTAAAGCTACAACAGGCACAGTGGGTCTACACTGCATAACTAGCCACAGTTTTTGTTTTTCATGTCATTGAAAAGTAAATTCTGTCTTTGACCTCCTTAAAGGGTTAGTTCACCCAAAAATGAAAATTCTGCCGTTAATTACTCACCCTCATGTTGTTCCAACCCCGTAAGACCTTCGTTCATCTTCAGAACACAGATTAAGATATTTGTGATGAAATATGAGAGCTGTCTCACTCCTCCATACTAGTCCATAGGCTACTTGAGGGATTGAAACTTGACGGCCTCGAAAAGTTATTAAAGATATCGTTAAAATAGTCCAAGTGACTATGCTTTTTGTGCGCAAAAACAAACATAAATAATGACTTCATTTCAACTATTAATTTCCTTCTCTTTGGGCCTCTAGTCAGTTAAACGTCACACGTAGGCTCACTATTGGCCGACGCTGGTCATGTGTGTGATGCGTGTGACGTACAACAACAGATCGCCAAGAGAGACGGAAATAAATAGTCGAAATAAAGTCGTTGTTGTTTTTCGCACAAAAAATGTTCTCATCGTTTGATAAACTTAAGATTGAGCCACTGTAGTCCCTTGGACTATTTTAACGATGTCTTTAATAACTTTTCGAGGCCGTCAAGTTTCAATCCCTCAAGAAGCCTATGGACTAGTACGGAGGAGTGATCCAGCTCTCAGATTTCATCAAAATTATCTTAATTTGTGTTCCGATGATGACCAAAAGTCTTGCGGGGTTGGAACAACATAAGGGTGAGTAAATACTGGCGGAATTTTCATTTTTGGGTGAACTATCCTTTTAAAATCCCCCAGTTGACTAACAAGATCTTCACATTTTTTCACTGCTCATTAGCATAAAGTTCACATCACCAAGACACAACCACATCACATCACCAAAAAGTCTCTTTAAAAATAAATGACTAGTCATTTTGTCACTTCAAATCGCTGTCAAAGTGAACACCCCTTGAGAGAGAATCAGACATAAGGCTGTAGAGGAGGATGAGAAACAGAGGAAATTACATCAAAGAAAACAGAGATGAAAGACATGATGGAGGGGACAGAGACATGAGAGTCATTAATTCATTTTTATTAAACTTGCAGGAGCGAATTAGTGGAGTTTCAGGAGTGCTGCACTGGCCTGTCAAGAAAAGTCGAACTATATTTTCTGCACCGTTACTGCAAAATCAACACTTTTACACTGTCAAACATAAAATGAAGCCACATCTTAAATATAATAATAATAATCATCTTTTGCTTAAGAGGTTGTCATCATGTTCATTGTGTCTCATGCCTGAGAACTGCAGTAAGGGGTCAAAGTTCACCAAGCTCCCTGGAATAGGGCCGCATTCTTTGCGGTGTATAATGTGCATTTACAAAATCAAACAGAATTCTCGTATTCGACCAAATCGGTGATGTTTGAATATTTATGCAAGTGGGACAGTAAATACACACACTAAACATGAATATACACACAGAACGAGACAAGATGTCTTATATGTTTGTGTGTGTTGGGCAGGAAAAGAATGTAAAGAGTGTTTGCGTGTGACTCTGGTTCCTCTTCACATAAACATGTCATTCAGAAAGAACATGTACCGCCACTGGGACATCGAGATGGGGTAATGTAACTGCCTCGGGTAATGCTGGGAAAAATCTGAAACGCGGCAGAACAGCTCAGAAATTCAAAACAGAGGGAAATTGGAAAGAATATTCCTTCCGAGCCTTCCACATCATTAATCATGCGTGTGCTCAGCATTTACATGGTGCCTGTTCAACCACAAATAACGAAATGCCTTATTTAACCGCTAATAACAAAAGTGCATTACGAGCCATTACCATTTTAAAATGGCTTTCTGCACTCACTAAACAATACAGTTAGCAAAGAGGATGAATCACTTCTCTCTGTCAGTAAGCACAGTATAGAGGCATTCCAACCGCTAGCCGATTTAATCAATCATTTTACCAAATTGCAAAGCCAAGCGTGACATTTATAATGATCAGAAATATTTACATGTCTAATAAACGCTGTTCTTTTGAACTTTCTATTTGTCAAATTATCTGTAAAAAAGTATAAAAAAAAATTGTCTGTAAAAAAAGTTTCAAAAAATTGCGCCAACATAGTGTTGTGTGTGTGTGTGTGTGTGTTGCACATCCACAATTTCAAAGGGGACGCGATTACAACTCTATAAGTACATAAATGTATCAAATAACCATATCGAGATGTCATGGTCCATTCTCATTTGTTTTTTTTTTTTTTGTTTTGTTTTTTTTTTTTTCTGCCGGAGTCTCTTCGTCATCTGGGTCTGATCAGAGACTATTTATATATTCCGATTCAAACATGTACGGCTGAATGACATTCAAAACAGCGGGTCTCTCACTCTCTCAGCCCTTCTGCTTACAGACTGCCATAGGTATACAAGTGACACCCTCATCTAAAGGCAGGGCGGGGATTTGCAGCTCATTTGCATTTAAAGTCGTACACACCAAAACAGTTCATTTTAAAACAGGCCCCAAAAATTATGATAAATTAACTGTGGGGTATTTTGTGCTGAAACTTCACAAATACATTCAGGGGACACCCGAGACCAATATTGCATCTTGTTAAAAAGGGGTATAACAGGTGCCCTTTAATGTTGGCTATTAGTTTTATTTTAGAAAATATTGTCAAATATGAAAAATGAAATACAGAATTTGCATAACTCTAGCTTTACACAGACTGAAATAATTGGCTTCATCAGAAATGTGCCTTGTAATTAGACACTACCTGTGATTTATTCAAATAAAGAATACTTAAAAAAACAGTTAAATTCTCATTATTCATCCTGTTAAACTGAAAGACAGCTGTGAAAATGAAAACTAAACAGCATTCCAAGGAAGAAACTAATAAAGCAGAACAAACAAATGCATAAAGGAGGAAATGTTCCAATAACCAAGTACTGTGCTCTCGCAGCAGGAAAAGCTGTTTAATTATCAGAAAGCTTAAGCTACATTAAACCTGCCAGATTTATTCATCAGTTCCCATCCTCAATTACATTTGACTTTCTATATCATACATTTGAATAAGATATAAATAACAAAAGACCACATACACGTGCAACACTTCAGTTACAAACATTACCTCATCAAATGTCTTGTGATAGTAGCTGAACACATTTTGATCATGGCGGCCTGTTGAGGTGTGTAATATGAGAGAGAAGAACGAGGAGTTTCTAGAAATTTCACGAACAAATTCTTATGATTAGATGGAGAACAAAAGATTAAGAAAATGAAGGAGGAGGAAAACAGGAACAGCTCACTAGGAACCAGGTGTATCATTTCAAGTGCTTTAATACAGTTAGGTTTCAGAAGTGAAATCAAAATATGAGGACAATGATCAGAAATAAACTTTTTGAAACACAGAAAAAAAAACCTACAATGTCAAAAACTTTTAACCATTTAAATATTTATGTTAACTTTAGTTATGTATACTACCATTAAAAAGTTTGAGATAGGTTAGAAGTTTTTTGTTCTTTTCTATGCTCACTAAGACTGCATTTATTTGATCAAAAATTCAGTAAAAACAGTAATATTATGAAATGTTATTAGAATTTAGTTTTCTATTCTAATAGATTTTTAAAAAAAATGTAATTTATTTCACATGATCAGTGTCACATGATGCTTCAAGAATAATTCCAATGCGCTGACTTGGTGCCCAAGAAACATTTCTTATTATCATCAATGTTGAAACAGTTTTCCTGCTTATTTTTTTTATTCTATTTTTTTTTTTTTATGATATTTTGATGAATAGGATGGTAAAAAGTACAGTATATGAAATACAAAATTATTTTGTAACAATATTTTTACTGCCACTTTTGTTCAAATTAATGCATCCTTGCTGAATAAAAGTGTCTTTTAAAACTTAAAAAAAAAACACTTACTGACCAAACTTTTGAATGGTACTGTATATAAAAGTCTCTGTGAGCACTATGAGATAAAAACGTGAATAATGATAAAAAGAAACAATATGTGAGAGAAAGCAAGCAGTCTTTGGTGTATTTCTTACCAAAGGAAAAAAAAAACTAGAAAATTATTTAGCACAGAGCAGCAGAGGATTAAACAAATGTGTGCATGTGTATGTGTGTGTGTTCATGCGTGCATGAGAGAGAGTGAGAGAGAGAAAGAAATAAAGTCAGAAAACAGCCATAGCATAGAAAAACTGAACCGGAGATTGAAAGACAGAGAGAGAGGATTGACTTCATTATCTGCTGCTCGTCCCCTGTGATTTGGGCCCATCCTGCTTTAGAACCACAGGATGATTTGAGCAGACAAAAGAAACGGAGCGATTGGCCACGTCTGCAGAGGTAGAGAAGAAAGGGTGAGATAAATGAAGAATCTGTGTAATTTCACAGCTGGAATTACAATGACAACAATGACACTAATTGGACAGCAGTTTCTTCCAGTTCCTTTGTGTTTATCCGCTTTGGAATGTGTGTGAGTGTGTGTGGTTAGATTGTTCTCTGCACTAACAGCATTTGTTGGGGAAAAATACACACCGCCAACCGTTCAATTCACCTTCAGATGCACAATCAACACTGAGAAAATAATAAAAGTCCATTCTCTAAAGTATAACTGACGCCAAGGTCATTACGAGTGGATATATGAAGTCAGTTGAAGTAGCCAGAAGTACAGTTCATCACATTAACTAAATACTGTGTATCTTCATTTTTAACAGTTTTGTCATTTCAAAAACACTTTTACTGGGGCATATATATTTCCCAAGGGACTACTGCTGTACACAGTAAAATAGAACTTATAATCTTAGTTATAGCAATGTTTCAGCAATCATGTTGTGTGTTTTTCTCAGCTCTGTGGAATCAGAATGAACAATTAACAATATAACTGGTTAAAACGGGTTTGCAAAAAGGTCTAAAAATAGGTAGTGATTCAGTCACTGGAATGAATTTATACATGTTCACTCAGGCACTCAATTATTTGCAGCGATTTCTATAAAGACAGACAACCAAGAGAGGAGTGATAAGGTGGTGAATATTTAGAAAAAAAAGAAAAAAGAAAAACAGATTCGTTTAATGATTCATTCAGTGACTATTTATGTAGATGACTTTATTGCTACATTTGGGCTCATTGTTCATTCGGTCAGTAAGTCCAAACAAACCTGACGAAATTCAATTGAGTTTGTAATAGGGGTATATAAAATGCTAACACAGTCTCATCCCAATTCGTCATATAACTGACGTTTTGGGACGTCTTTTGACCATTCGTCAATATATGACTTTTTAGGGCCCCCTTAAACGTCGGTAGATGACGATCCCGGGTCGTCATACAACTGACGCTTTACCTTTAACGTCAGTTAGGTGACGAGTTGGGTTTAGGGTAAGGTTTAGGTATGGGGTAGAGTTAGGATCCCATAACGTCATCTACCGATGTTTAAGGGGGCCCTAAAAAGTCGTATATTGACGAATGGTCAAAAGACGTCCCAAAACGTCAGTTATATGACGAATTGGGATGAGACCGGGTTGAAAATGCATACAGTCTATGCAGATATTTTATTTTTACATTTGTTTATTCAATTTCCTACCACTTTTAAATATCTACTAGTTGAAAAATTTAAATGTTTATTACATTTGTATCATATATTGTAAATGTCCTATTATTTGTAATTTGCATATTCGTTCTTATTTTTAATAAAGATAAAATCAAGTAAAAAGATTTTGGTCATATCATCCACCCTTACTTTGGTCGAAATGATCTGTGAATTTTTTTTACGTTATTTTTACCTTGTAAGGCTATTTTTTTATTTTTTTTTTTAAATAGCTAAATTTGTTTGGCTGTACTTCTCAGTGACTTGCAAAACAGTCTTAAAATCCAACATGGAAAAAGAATCGTAATAAGACAGTGGATCAGGATCCTGCCTGAAAAAAAAAAAAAAAAAAAAATCATATGATGATTTGTCATATCATGTACCCCTAGTCACACAGTTGATGCATGTGTGTAAATCTGTCACATACACGTTTCGATACTTGGCATACTCCATTAGAAGGCAGCTGTCTATGTAGGCAGCTCACTAGGTTTTGAAGCAGTGCTTAAATGTCACTTATAAAGTCATTTCAGTGTGGGATTCATGCTTTGTCATTGCCCTTATCTCGATCTTCAGCGCTTTCATAAAGCATTATCTGTTACGGATGTAATTTTTCTTATCCTGCTATTGAGTGCATTGCTCATATGTCTCTCAGAGTGTCTCATTGATATCCCACGATGCCACAGCTGCTGCAGTCAGTATGCGCTAGCAGGTAATCAAACCCTCTTTTGATAATGATAATAACGATCGTAGCACTGTCGTTCTGTTTGTCATGGTAACAATAGCGACACACAGAGAGGATCTTATCTGCGCAAGCTTCCCTTCTGAGTGGAGCGGAACAAAGATTTATCATACACATCAGACAAAAACATAACTTTGAATGAGGAAGGAGTTTTACAGTGTGGTTAAGTGGAATCATTTGCAAGACTGTGACCCACACAAATATCGTTCCACACAGCAAACTTGCAATTGATTTTTGACATTAGCATGGTGCTATGCCAAAAGCAGGGCTGTGAAATATATCGACAAATTATCTTTATCCCAATAATATTATATGCGATATCCGTATCGCAGAGAAGTGCAATAAATAAAATGTATTTTATGTGCCAAGCGTTTGTGTGTTGCCTGCATAGGTTGTTTATCCAAATTTGACCAATCAGATGGGGCCTTGCATCTTTATGCCCACCTTCCCAGTAGGTACTATTATGCCATTCGCTAGACCGAGACCAAAGGGAAACCTAGGGGCTCAGAGCAGAGAGTGGAAAATAAAAACGAATGGCGGGAAGCAAGGAAAATGACAACAGTGAAGAACTTGTGCCTAAAAAGAAATGTACGTCTGAAATATGGAGGCAATATTTTGGCTTCTAGAGAGAAAACATGTCAAAAATGCAGGTAGAGTGTAAGTCATGCCAAAAAATTGTGGCCACGTCGAGAGGAAATACAATTAATCTGGAACGCCACCACTGGGAGATAGTGAAGACTTCAAAACCAAAACTGCTAATGAAACTGCTGACTGCTACCTTCAAGTAAAGGTCCTTGCACACTGTAACTGTAACACATATACGTTTTTTTTTTTTTGTTGTTTGTTTGTTTGTTTTTTTCGTATTCGTCATTTTTAAATACCTCTTAAAATGCTTACAATGGATACAAAAAACGAAAAGAAAATCAAACCCGATCTGAAACCCAAAATTGGCGTAAATCACATGAAATTCCAGATGGCGTGGATTCCTACTGAAGTAACTGGATTTTCCCCACAAAAATTCGCTCCACAACGACAAATGTGACCACACCTTTAGAATTTTTTTTTTTTTTTTTTTTGCCAAAAAAAAAAAAGAGAAAAAAATTACCCTAAGGATGCAGAATAAATAAATGCACTCCATTGGAAGGTTTTTCATAAATGTTTTCATTAGAAAATTCCAGCTTTCGTTACAAAATTCCAGTACATAAAATATCATTCTGTTCTGATGCTGTGAAATATTGCCTATGTAGGCAGCTCATTAGGTTTAAATCAGAACATCACTGTGAATGTAAACAACCTTCACAGCTTCTGCCCGTATCGCTCTCATACACACTAACTGAACTCTCTCTCATTAGGGTGCGTGTGTGTGGCTTCTGTCTGCCATTCTGCACTAAACCTGCTGATAACCTACACGCAACTTCTGGATAACCTCCTAACAACTCGCATCTGCGATCTATTCACAGGTCGGGGGTCAATGGTCTGGCAGTCCAGCACGGAATAGGAAATGACTGACAGCTACAACGATTTTCCTGTCATTCTGCAGAAAAAAAAAAATTTTAAGTGCGAACGTTCTTATCATCAGGATGCTAACTGTGCCCAGCAATGCTAGTGACAGCGGTGGGAAAGGTCACAGGTTAAAGAGAGAATCGTCACCCGTGATGTTGAAATGGGTTTTTAATGACAAGATGCTTGTGTGATGTTTAGGTAAGCTAGTAAGGGAAACAATGGCATTCCAACACACAGATGCAGCTCTACGTATACATATACACTCTGTGCTGCATCCTGATTTTTGGTGTTTGTCTTAATGAAAATTAAAAGAAAAAAAAAACAGTTCACTTACACTCTGAATAGCATGAAAGTATTTTACAACTCTATTACTTAAATCTTCAGTCTAATTCAATGTAACAGCTGGGAGGTCTTGGGAGGTTAAAATCTTGGTCTGCATGATTTGGAAAAAAATATCTAAATACAGAACTAGGCTAAAATTGCTATAAATACTATAAATGGTTTACAAACTCTCACCATTGTTTGAGTCAGAAGTCCCTTATGTCCCTGTTATTTGAACATTAAATGTGGATAAGACATGTCTAGTGATTTTTCTAATGACGGTACAGAAATGCAACTGGGACGACACAAAGTTCTGTTACTGTCAAATAAGACGAGTACTTTAGGACCAAAGGGCTGCAGAATAAGAGATGGATATGTCAGTCTTTTTATGTTCAGAAGAGTGTAATAGGTTTACACAAACAAATAGGAGAGAAAATAGTCGAAGGTTACAAATTCTCGAGTCATGAACAGTGCATTTTTTTCATAAATGAGCTTTCTCAGATGAACAGACTGTCACCATATTCTCCTTTTCCTCATTTCAAACCTCTCTCACTTCGGAAAGAATAATATCACTCGGATCGGCAACATTGTGCTTTTTGTGTTTGTGGCCAGAGATAAGCACTTCAAAGCAGGAACGCTCTTGAGTTTGTGTACATGCCTGTAAATGGAGATAAATATCAAATCTCTGGGCTAGTTTTCTGACAAAATAAGGAAGCAGAGAAACTTATAATACAATCAGACTGATGTAACGCATCTGAAACAATCCACAGGGTTCCCACGGTCATGGTAGACCAAAGCACCTAATATGTAAGTAAGTAATCTTCGAAAGTCGTTGAAATGTCTACAGACTCTGAAATATTTCATCAGCTGGTGCTTGTGTGCAGTAAAACGTGCCCGCAAGCTAGCATGATAACATCACTGTTGTTTGACGATCATATTGTAGACTTAGTACACTAATAATCATGACGGTTATGATTCAAAATATGAGTAGTACCTGACATACAAATGAACAACCTCCCTTAGAGAGAATCTCTAAAAATGGCCAAAACAAGGCAGTATGGTACTCTGTTATTGTTAGTTTTGTTTGGCACGCTCACTCTTAACAAATCTCCTGTCTTCTGACATCTTCTAAAAGTCAATAAGGGAATGTTCTGCCCCAAGATACACAGTTACTATTATAGACTCCATAAAATTGCTGTTGTAGCGAGATCACTTAATGCCGGTGGTCAACTCTGACAGCTAGTTATTAGGCCAATGCTAAAGCATTCATAATGCGCCAAACTATGACAGCTAGTAACTCCCAGTTCCACAGTTGCTTTAGCTAAAAAAGAGATTTACCAATATATCACGCTCTCAGTGACAGAGATTACTGAGGGAACACCTGGTCTGATGAAGATTAGAAGGAGAAACCGTCTCAACATGACAATCTGAATACAACCAGCTCTTGGCATTAACGTCTACAACGTCTCTGAAACCTTGACATTGACTGATATTGAGAGTACACAAAAACATCTTGAAATTCTGAAGGGACAGTTCAGCCAAATATATTAAATCTTTCAGTATTTACTCATAATCATGTAGTTCCAAACCTGAATGACTTCATGTGGAACATGATTGTAAATGGATACTATGAAAGCAGGAGGGAAGTACCATATTCCAAGACGTATGAGAGTTTTATGAGAGGAAATGTTTAAACATAGATCATAATTCAATGATAATCTTCCTTTCTGAGAACTCGGTTTCTCATACAAAGATTAAAAAATACATTATTGTCAAAATAAAGGAAAAAATAACAGACTTAAAACAATCGTTGTAAATGCTGAAGTAAATTTACGCATTACAACATTATGTTGTACACTACGAAATGCGGACATTCATGTTGAGATTTGCTAAAATTCACTTAACAGTGTCATTAAATTATTGTTGTTAAAGGTTAAATGTCTATTCGATGACAGCAAAGATTATCTCAATGTAAAATAGGAGAAATGAGCATGCAAAAATAAATTTACATTATTGAGCATTCTTCGAAAAACATTCTCCATTTATATTCCAATGAAATCAAATGGGTTTGGAACGACATGAAGGTGGGCCTGATGTCAGAATCTGAATTTTTGGATGAATTTTTCGCTTTAAGAGATTTCAAAGTTTAGTAAAGCTGCACAAAAACCCACTAATCAACAATTAAAGACAAGCTCACACCAACACATAAATGACTACTGCTTATGTGTACCACATGACATCTAAATTATCACTCATACACACACTCATCCAGTGAGAAAACATTTAATTACCACATAGGAGTACACACACACAACGAGCTAGACTGAACACGAGAGAGAGATCTGACATGTTAATTACAACAGAACCCACAGATGGCACAGAAACACGCCTCAACGCGCCTCAACGCGAGTCTCACATGTAAAACACACACACAATCGCTCTGTGTTTTCCTTAAAAACACACACTCTTTTCAACTCACCCAATGGGAAAAAGGCCCAAAGTTTCAGAGCTGGTTCTGAATGTTGGACACTGATTCCAGCATGTGTGACTAACATCCCATAGAGACCAGGACATAATGCTGTTTTCTATGGACTGTCTCCAGTCTTTATAACACACACACAATCACAGAGATCAAAACGCACACTGTCATTATCCTGCTATGTTCCTCCTCATGTCAGGATAATTAGTAGGATTGGATGAAGGATTTCATGCAGCTTTTCATATTTCATTCTTCTTTCCTTTTTTAAAGCTCAGACTATGATGTTAATGTGTCTCCCAGAAGCACAGAATAAAGCGTGTCAAAGAGCGGGAAAGAAAAAAAAAAAAAAAAACAGGGCTTTGGTAAACTTATATTAAAGCACTGACATCCCATAAAAACATGCCATTGCTCGAAGATTATTTTTGTTATTTTTAACAAGGTCCCTGGTCATTTCAGTTTGATCTTAGTTTATGCAGCACAGATTGTTTTGTGATCCAGTCACAATGTGATTAAGCAACCCGATCTCACGGGAATTCGTACGAATTTTACGAGTGGCTAATTCGTAACAATTCGAACGACCTCACTCGTACGAATTAGTACGATTTTTGTGAAATCGTACATATTTTACGAATTGGCCAATTAATATGAATTCATACGATTGACCTACCCCTAACCCCGCCCCTAAACATAACCGTCACGTGGGTTTAGGCAATTCGTACAAATTCGTACGAGTGAGGTCGTATGAATTAGTACGAATTAGCCACTTTTGAATCACTCGTACGAACTCCCTTAATTCCTAAAACTAGCAATTAACATCAAACAGATGATTATAAGCCGACCGTATATGTTCAGATTACTTTCATGTTACAAGATATTTACTCAATATTCTTAGTAATATTTGGATAAGCATACAGTGGCAGGTAAACAGAATGATATAACCGATCTACAACAGAAAAAAGGGTGATTATATGTCATGATAAGACTGATCAAACAGATAAGTGAACTGGTTGGACAAGCTAACATACAGTAAATCTACCACTAACAACAAAAGAAACCTGCAATGTATCTGACTAGAACTAGAGAAAGAAAACTCATTGGAACTTTATTTGAAATTAATTTCCCAAAGGGAATAAATCACTTGCTGAATTGCAGTGATACTGTGCGAAAACATGACTGCACACTAGATATAAGGCTTACTCTGTGTTTTTCAAAGCATGCCCCAGAGCAAGTCTGCCGATGCAAACATGAAAGTGCACAAGTACAAAGAGGTTCGTGTCAGTTTCGTTGCACATATTAGTGATACAAGTAAGAAATTCTTTCTTCTGTTTATCTAGGTTACTGTGTAACAGGGTACACAGAACCACCTTAACCTCACTCAAACTTTCCTGGCCTCAAGGTCACCATACTTTGTGTTGATAATTGTCAATAACGCATACTTTGAATTTTGTTAGATATGGTTCAATCCAAGGCATTCCATCAAGTCTATTGAACAAAATTTACACTTTAAAATAATTTAAAAAAATCACGAGGCATTCATTGCACGATTTGTTGAGGTCACCCCACGTGCAATGGCTCATCTACTACAGTGAAGCCTCAGAGGAGGAAACTGAGAGAGAGAAAGAGGCATGGCGTTACTTGCACAATAACACATTTGTATGTATTTCCTCATCACATTAAACAAGCATCAAAGAGCAGCATATTTCCCCCATGACTCCTCCTGAACCGCCATACCTCCATAATATTCATACAGAATGTGTTCGAGTGCGGGCAGAGGAATCTGACTTCAAGGCTAAACAGAGAATGGCAACAATCAACAAGAGTGGAACCCAACAAGTCATTACACACATCGGCTAAGTAACCATTTTGCATGTTTTTGAGATGAGGATCTGTTGGAACTGCCTTTTAAGGGTATTTGGCTCTTAAAAGAAACGGCCGCAAGTATGCACACACGCAGCTGCACGCAAACACACTTGGCCTGTGCTAAAGGAAAACGGAAGCAAATTCATGTGTCTGAAAACACTAATTCACTAACAGATTAAAGAAAGTATTTTTTTTCTGTGGACTTAAGTCACATGAGTTCACATGAGTTCAATTTCATTAAAGTGGCAGTCTTTTGCTGACAATTGAAAAGTGGTTTAGTATGCGAACCGTGCCTAACATGTGTACACTTAATGTCGAAATAAAGCAGTAAGTCAAGGTAACATTGTTTAGTAAATGGATTTCCACATCCACTAATCAAAAATTATAGAACAAACAACATGTTTGTTTTTTTTTTGTTTGTTTTTTTGTTAGGCCTATCCATTCCAAAAAAATATGTTTATTCAAGTGTGCTATTAGTATACTTATTTTAATAGTTATTTTATTTTAAAATGTATTTTATGTTTTTTATTTTAAGTTTTATGTATTTCTATACTTAAAATTGCACTTAGACTTAGTCAGTATATGTCAAGTATACTAAGTATACTTTTGGCCTATTCTTGTAGTCAAGACTCAGACTCTTTTTTTTCACAGTTTTACATTCTGTCTTATAAACTTACATTGTTTAAAAAATTTACATATTTTTTTAAGAAAACTAATGTTCCTAATTCTGAATGTATATACATGAATTTTTGTCCTAGTCCACAGATAGTGGTAAAATTTCCTTTCCCCACCATTAAAGGAGCCATATGCAATATTGAGGCCAAAACTGGTACTGCAATCACTTTCAAATTACTGTAAAGCAGTGTATCACCCCCGTATTTTCATAAACTACAAAACATGCTAAAAGTACAGTAGTTGACTAGTAAACTATCAGCATATCTAAATTCACTTGTAGTATACTTGCAGTTCTAAAAAACTTAGTTGTAAACTAGTTGTGTACTCAAAGTGTATTACTGTTACACTTGAAGTATACTTATTTTTGTAAGGATAATTAAAAATAATAATAATAAATGTAAGAGTTAGTTGACATATATTTGCAAAGCTATAGTTAGAATGCATGTCTAAAGTATAATAAAGTGGTTGGTAAAGTTGGTAATAAAGTGTTACCAAAATAGAGATTTTATAACCTAATAAACGAAAAAAATCATGCAACAATTACTAAAAATGTAAAAAGCAAAAATAAAAACTAATTCAAAATATTTATAAAAACAATAATAGTAAATAAATAATACAAAAATAACACAATCCCATTAAAAGTAAATCATAATTCTAAATCCATTTGAGTGTAAAAGAAAAAAAAAAGAAAAAAAAACTACAGTTAAAAGATAATTACCTGAAATATATAACATGGTTGTTCCTAACAGCAGCTGACAGATACGGATTAAAAGCTGAAATGCGAGGCCTGGTTGTTCTGTTCTCTCCAGCTGCTGCCAGCGGGTCACGCATGGTGGACAGTCTATTGATACCCGGTCTCGATCATCCCAACTGATAAGATTCAAAGTCAGAAAAACATAAAACACCCACATGCTGTCTCAGTCTCGTTTTTATGTTTGATTTCACTTGAAAAGAAGTCAAAAGATAGGTTGAAATGAAACCATGAGGAAGATTTACACAATAGTGTTCAAAACGCGGCCTACAAAAGAATTCACGGTCAGTGAAATGAGCTGCTTAACCTTGAGGTCAAACTAAATATTAAATGAGTGTTCATTTTCTATTCAGTTTTGGAAATATAAAATCAGTTCCATCTTTATAAATGGTTTTGTTATTTTCTAACAATGATTAAGATTAAAAACTTAAATAATTTATGAAATAAAAAAGGCAAAAAAAATAAGTAACATAACAGTAGACAAATATGTATATTTACACATGCCACTCATGACACCTGTGCCCTCCTGAACAAAGCATAGAAACATCTTATCTAGTATCAAGATTCATTACATCATGTTTAACAGATGATTACAGAGCGAGAGAATTTAAGATTTAAGAATGCGGGACTTTCCACGTGGCGATGGAATGAATGCGATCACGTCAGCACAAGCTCTGATGGGAAGATAAAGAGAGTTAAAGGGAAATGAAATGATTGCCCTTCACTTCACTAATTGTAAATGATTGAAGAGATAAAGATCTATTCAACCTCCAGGCTATTGGGGGAAAAGAAAAAAAAAAAAACTAATGGTGGCTTCAGTGGTGCCTTTGTATTACACACACACATTTAAGGTTGACTCCTGTTGTCACATTGTGATTGTTATATGAACTGTTAATGTTTGTTTGTAATTACTTTCACTCAAATGCACCTCATGACTCATCATGAATTCCTCATAAACTGACTAATTCAAGTCTCGGTTCACAAGTACAGTTGACACCCTGACAATTGCCGAAAAACCTGTCAACCAGTCGATTAGGCAATAAATTGATCAATCAACCAGAGATGGTTCAAAGCAGAGTAATAAAAATTCCACAGACACTGACTTGCACTAACAAGAATACATCAAAAAAATATCACTCAACGTTTCACACTTAGTATCAAAGGAAAAGCTTTATACAAAAATGTATTTAAAGCTACACTGTGTGATTTTTACCCCCATCTAGCGGTGAAAAGGTATATGGCCATCCAGTGAATATTAGTTTCTGGTCCTCTCAATTCTGATTTCGTTTTAACTCCTACGGTGGCCAATGTGGTCCAAGATTAACATGGCTTCCAGTTCGACCTCGTCCGTGAGTGTTAACTCAAACGTAAACGCGAACGGCGAAGCTTAAAGAGGGTATGTCCCTCTTTGGCTAATGTACTTTCAAGATGGAGGGGCAACATGGCGACCGGCATTAGAACCCTTTACCCATATGTATTTTCAATGGCATGTTATACGCTCACGATACTTTATTACTTGAATGAAGTAAATATACATTAATAAGCACATATTTTTGAAAGAAGTAAGTGTTTTTAGAAAGAAAAAACTAAAAGAGTTACATAGTGTAGCTTTAACAAACATAGATGTCTATCAGATAGATAGATAGATAGATAGATAGATAGATAGATAGATAGATAGATAGATAGATAGATAGATAGATAGATAGATAGATAGATAGATAGATAGATAGGTAGATAGATAGATAGATAGATAGATAGATAGATAGATAGATAGATAGATAGATAGATAGATAGATAGATAGATAGATAGATAGATAGATAGATAGATAGATAGATAGATAGATAGATAGATAGATACTCAAAATTAAATACTTATTATTGTTGTTGTTTATAATAATTTCAAAACATTTCTCATGAACACATGTCTCACATTTAATTCAATCATGTGAAACGTGTTAATTGTAAATTAAATTGATGAATAAAATAATAAGTAAATATAGAGGCACGCAGCAGAAAGGGCATGTTTTATAATAACGAAATTATCATTTGATAGCATGTTTACAACTACACTTCCTATTAAATCAAGGGCACCAAGAGCTGCTTGTAACTGCTTATTTTATGTGGCACTGTTAATAATGTCAGCTTTCACAACATTCTTAATTACAGTAATGCAGTGTGCATCCTTCTCCTCTCCTAAGAGACACTTTAATGGGCCAAACACATTTTCTGATTTTAAAGAGAAGTCAATGGACAAAGTGCAAAACTAATTTTGCTGTAAAGTATCTGTATGCACACGAGTTCTAGAGAAGCATTTAAGCTAAAGTCAGTTGGATAATAAATCCTAACAATAAAAGTTTACATTCTGATGCCCTAAAATAATCTCTCTAAGTGCTTTAAGAAAAACGGCAATATACTGATACTTCAAGGAACCTGTCCTGGAGAGATTCCCTTATGAACAGACAGCACAGCAGACGGATAAAGCAGCTCTTTCCCTATCATCATTATCACCCCATTCTGTCAGACACACCATCCTGCACACCCTCTGTTGGCGCAGGGGCATTAACAGAGCTTTGTTCGGGTGCTATGGGGGGTTAATTACTGTATGAGGCCTATGTCAGAATGCTCACTATACAATTGAGTTTTGGCATTAAATTCTCATGTCAACGCTGTTGTAAAATACTGATAAGTGCACACGTCACTACACGTTGCTGCATGGCTTGACAACCTCAAACAGTCTGAAGTTTGAGTAATTTTGTTAACTATATTATCACAACATATACCTTTTTTTTTCCTGAGATCCACTTCAAATGGTAGTGTTTTATACGATAAAATGCTAATTTAAAAGTTTATAACCATTGTCAATTCTTCCTCTGATTCTAATTATTAAACAGACCATTGTTTTGCTGCTGCACCTTTGAACGGATAGTTCACCCAAAAATTAAATTTCTGTCGTCCTTTACACACCTTCATGCCACTTCAAAGTTAAACCTGCATTACTTTCTTCCGCATAACAAAGGAGAATATTTCCGAGAAATGTCTTAATGTAAAATCTAGGGATGCACCGAAATGAAAATTCTGGGCTGAAACCAAAAATTCTGGATGCACTTTCCAAAATGACTTTTTAAAAATGATAAATTTCTTATTTTAAATGAGTATTTATATTTTTCGGCCGATAATTTTCAGCAGCTGAAATTTCGGTTTCATTTTTAATTTTAATTGTATGTGGGGACACTACACTCTCTTGCAAATTGTAGTAAATCCTGACCCTTGAATAAACACTTCACATTGGGGCAGATTTACAAAACAAACCATTTTGAAATGTGACAAGTAAAAAACAAAACTGTTTTGCATTATAGATTAATAAAAAAAAATAAGGTGCTTCTAACAGTTTGAATTTTTGTACATTGCCACTATGTTTCACTGTATAATTATTAAAGTATGACTGAACAATACAGGCTTTTTGAATCTCTCTCACACACACACTGACCTCAAGAGAAATTATTTCTTCAAACCTGCTTGGAAATGTGTTCATATTGACGAATTAGCATTTACTGTAGAAACACGACATATTTTTTAAAGGGTTGGACTCGACATAGGAAATTACATAGGGAGGCGATTCAGTTATATATTTTGTTATTTCAGGTCCAATTCTGGAACTGTTTTCATTTCACTATTTATCATGTCTTTTCACCTCTTCCAACCAGCAGATGCCTGCAATCCCTCAGTCCAACACAGCAGCATGGTAATGCGAATGTGAAGTGAAAGAAAAAAGAAAGCAAGCGAGAGAGAAGGTACGTGTGTGTCTGTCAGCACGGTTCTCACAGGTTCATATTTTAAGCGTGAACATTAAAGATGAATGCACACGTCAGTTCAACCCTGGTGCCCTTGTGTAAACAATGAGGCCCTGTCTTTCAGCTCTCTCCCTCGCTTCATCCCTTCCCTCCCTCTCCGTGACAGAAAGTTAGAGAATCCCCCCCAAAGCGAGAGAGGGAGGGCCGAGGCATTAAAAATATACTTCCTTCTTCCATTATGAGACCACATCTTTTGGACTTCAAAGAACCTTTAAAATCAATAGTGGTGTGTCTATGTCATCTGTGGTTGAGGTCTGTCTCTGTTTCTTTGAAGAACATCAGGTCTAAAGGCCTATTGCCAAAAACCATCACAGATTTATGACTTTTAATTATCACAGATGAATGCTCCTGGAGTCCCGCTCTCTTTCTCACTCTCTTGTTCCTGGCACGGACTAGATTGTCAAGTTGCCCCTGTGAGAGGAAAGATGCCAAAAAATGAGTGGAAAAAAACACTGAAAATACTCAGGAAGAGAGTGGGCGTTGAAAAGAAAACTAGAAAGAGACTGTAATTGGAAATTGATGAAGTGTCCAGGATATTGAAAATTAGAGATGTGCAAAATTACATTATTCAAATGTTGACTAATGTTGACTAGTCGCCGATTGTCTGAAACAGTCCTGTCTAATACGTTAACTCTTTTACAAAGTAGACAGTATGAAAAAGCATTAGTATTTGCCGTGTGGTTGATGCCCAACTGTACAGTTATGTCACTGGTCAGACTGATCTCATGAAGTAGCGTGTGTATGACACGCCAATTCCTATTTCCATTTTTGGCGTGCTATCAAGACGCATAATCACTTTTCAGCGTGTTTATGAACGCCGTTGACTTAACGTTATATAAATATATGACTTACCTCAACCCCATCCCTGAACTTAACCGTCACTGGGGTTAATGGCATTTATAACTGGACATTTGACGGCGTGTACGGACACGCGGAATGACGCGAACGTTAATGGCGTAGACAAACACGAATACTCGCGGATAACTCAAAATGCGTAGAGAGAACACGCCACTTGATTCGAAAGTGGCGTGTATGTTTACGCAAAAGTCATGATGTCATGTTGCACTGGTAGTTCCTAGAGCTGGTTTAGACCCAACTAGCTAATTTACAGTAGTTCCCCCAATAGGCATTCATTTCTAGATCCTGCGGTGCGAATATGCTGGTACTTCAGCCATTAGTTCTAGGAACAATAAAAAGGTTCCTCAGGTGCAAAAGCCCCTATTATTGCAATAATTGTTTTAATATTGACTTTATCTTGTTCACTAGGGTTGTAAAACTGCTTTAAAACAATATTTACTGCAACAAAGCACAATGCAAATTAACGGAATTGAAATGGAACTGAAATGTTTCTCTGTTAGTTAAAAAAAAAAGGGTGTGGAAATTGTTCGCCGTCAGATTATTTTGTTTTCATATCATATCTAACCCTTGGTCTAGAAGGGGGTAACTTTGCAAAGACAACATGGATCAGGGAGAGAAAAAAAAAACAAAACTCCAAGATACTCGACAGCAGCCAAAAAAAAAACGTCCATTTACATCATCCCTTGCAATTAAACGGTGACGTCATGTTATGTCGACTAAATAAAATATTTGACTTACATCACATACTCATAACAATTAGAGTGTCAACAATACCCATATGCAGGCAATGCAATGTCCCAGTCCAAAACAGTCTGAGAGTCACCAGTACACTGAAATGAGAACAGTTGGAAGTTTACCAGGCTTTAGATTTGCTGTTGCTCTAATTGTAAACAGCCTATAAAAAAGCAACCTAAAAAGCTGATTTAGCCAGTTCGGTATGATTAAACTGTTAAATCTTTCAAATGTCCATCATGTCATATTTAATGCTGACAACTGCACAAGCCAATTCACTGACTTAGCCAGGCATGTAATATTTACAAAGATTTTTTTTTTCTGCCATATTCCCCTGCAGCCTTCTGCAGTTCTGTTGCTATATTTATGATTTAAGGTTATGTTAGCTGACCATACAAAACATAGGTATAGAGGATTTTAACCCATGTCCCCTCACAAAGAAAACTTAGACCACTAACATAACTTTCTCTATCACTTTTGTAACATCTAGAACACAGTACAGCGGCAGCCCTGGTCTGCTAACATTTTAATGAATAAAAAAAAGGCTTATGGTGAGAAACTACAGGTGAATAGGGTAACATTTTTAAATGATAGATATCACCATGAAACTTCCTCAGTTGATTACTTACACAAGTATATATAAAAATGTATTCTAAGTTTTTTTTAAAAAAAATTTGTATGTTTTATTATGCAAATTAGGCATTATCTCATTAAATATGCACAATTTTGCATATAGATTCGGTACTGCTAAGTGTATAACTGGAAAGTTTGATGACAGATATTTGTACTGGAGAATGACAAAAAATAATTTTGAGAAAAAGGCATTTTAAAAAGGCAAAAAGATTTAAGTAAGGATTTTAATACATTTCTCTTGGGGAAAAAATGTTCAAAAACAGAATAAATGCTCAGGCCCTTAGTAATAATAATATTTCATATTTCATATAATATTTCAAGCTCATGAAAACTGATTATTTAATAACATGGCAGGCATATAAGGCCTACAACTGCAGTAAATCAATGAATTAACATTAGGTGTGTTCGACATCGGCTGCGGCTGGCTGTAACCGATCGGCGAGAGTTGCCGCGTGCAGACGGGGAGGAACTGCAAACGGAGACGTGAAGTCGGACACTTTCTGGTTCCCCTAATGACCGCTCACATGGTGCTTGCATACTTTACCACAACTGAAGTGAAATAAATGCAGTATTTGCCAAATACACAGATATTTCAGACACATCTTTATTCAATACTTTACTGCTTCATACAGCATATATTTGAACTAGAATATAAAGTTCAAAATGAGCCTATATCAATGAAGTGGAGTCAACGTTTTTTAATCAGTTTTATTTTGATAAACATAACACAATATAACATCGCGACTACATGAAAAGACTGTTTACTGATTTAAAAAAACTGATTTGTGAGCTTTAGTCGAACTAAAGGTGTGAGAATAAACACGAAACGCAAGTGATCGTTGTCATGTGGTAAATCTGGCGAATCGTGGAACAGCTGTGTCGTCATCAGAGCTTGTGCAGCCGCTCTTGAAACTGTCCTCCGACTACTCTCAAATCGCTCTCGCGGTACTTTGATAGCATATGAAGAGTTCAGATGCAAAAGCCTCTAAGTGCCATTTGAAATTTTCTTCTAAAATGACCATTTTTATCAAACTTGTATATTTAAGTTCAGTAATTTCACTTAAATAACAATTAATAGGTAATCTTCATTGCCATTTAAGTGAAATTACTGAACTTAAATATACAAGCTTGATAAAAATTATCATTTTAGAAGAAAATTTCAAATGGCACTTAGAGGCTTTTGCATCTGAACTCTTCATATACGTCACAGTCATGTGGAGTCAGCGCTGTATCAAGTCGGACAAAATTTCTAACCGGCATGCATTGCTTCAAGTCAGCCGCCGATCGGTCTGCGCAGAGCAACTTGAAGTCGAACAAGCCTATTGCCAGAGTACACGACGTGATGTGTCTGAGCGAATCACGTTAGCAGAAACCAGTAGCCAATGAGATTTCGTCATTAGCTTTAAATCACCCTTTGGACATTCACGATTGGTTACTGATAGAAAGGAAATGCCCATATTTGGGTTACACAGCATGCACGAGATTCAGAGCTTTCCAGCGATAACGGTCATGACATGACTCGTTGGAATGCTAACTTCCTGGTAAATTCGGGAGAAATTTACTCCCGCAAGTAAACTAAATGTAATAAAATAAACATGTTAATGTATATTTTCAACATTTTCCTCATAGCAGCTTGAAAGAACACATATTGAAGGAGTAAACTAGCCCAAAATCTCAAAACGGATCACTGCAAGGAAGATCGATGTTTAAGGCCATGTCTCGCCTTAAATATATTGACATTTGTTGCTTTAAATGGTAGCATGTTATCAGCATGCTAACATCTTCATTGAGATGTGGAATCTCTAAATTCATTGACATAAAACACCACCACAAATAAGTAAATAAACATAAAAATAAATAATTAACTATTCCGTTTTTGGACAACTATTAAACTACTCCAAACATCTGATCCATCCATAATTAAAATTTGCCTTCCCGTCCAAAACGCTCCTGATTGAGTACGAGTGTGTGCATGGCTTCTTAAGAGACTATTTTTCTCATCTGCCAGATCACGCTCTGGATTATGAATTTTAGATTAAATGCATAGTCTAAACACATTCTTCAGTAGTGAGAGTGGTATGAAAACAGTGTGTGTGTGTGTGTGTGTGTGTGTGTGTGTGTGTGTGTGTGTGTGTGTGCCAGGGCGTGATTATTCACCAGGAGGAGTTGCACCCCCTGTTCAAACACGTTCCAGAACACACACATTGCCCCAGGAGTCTTTGTTATCATATTATTTCATTTGAAAGAGTTTGAAATATTGTTTCTGCCTGTCTGCTGTCCTGCAGAGAAATTGCCAGCAGCTGCTCATTAGCTATGGAGCTGATTTCTCACCGACACCCCTTGCGACTCCGTCCACATTCTGCTACCATGGCGGTTACCATGCCAACACCAAAGGTCCCATCTCAGAGAGTTGGTCAACCCCACCAGGATGCTTAAGGGTTGTACCAGGCATTAATGTCTCTTTCTCTCTCTACATCTGGATCAAATTGCCATCACAAGCATGTCTACAGTGTCTTGCGCCATGCTGAAAGGAGGTATTGACCTCTGAACTCTGGCCTAAAGAGGTGAAGTACAATGACCTGTGACCCTGTGGTTATGGATGAATGAGGTGTGGGGAACACTCAAAATGGGATGACAGGAAAGCTCAACGACAGCTTGTCAGCATGGACTTTTTCACAACACCAACAAGAGTCTCTATCTCGGTCTGATCTGTCCAAACAAACTCACACTTAGTGAGGAATTCATTGAGATTAACCTGCACCTAGTGATAGGACGGTGGGTATGTGTGTGTGTGTGTGTGTGTGTACGGGTAAAAAAAAGATCAATTAAATTATACATTTAAACTATAATCTAAAAAAATAGTGCAGCATTTACCAAGACATTAAGATGATAAATGATTAAGAATAAGACACATTAAAATAAGCAAGAAAAACTACAAATCAAGACATTTCTTAATTTAACTACTACGAGGAAGCATACAGTAATTTTAAAAGTCTGATTTATAGACATGTAAACGCGAGTTAATAAAATCTTAAAAAGCCATTGACAATGACATTTTTATAAATGAACATACAAGTGCTGTCAAACGATTATAATATTTAAATCGTGATTAAATGCATTAATGTCATAGTTAACTCGCGATTGTTCTCAAATAATCGTACATTTTTATCTAATCTAAATGTCTCTTGATTTCTTTTTGTCCCATTATTTTTTCTAATTTTAATGCTCTTATCAACATGAAAAAGTGGATCGGCTTGCTTTGTGCAACTGTTTTTTTTTTTGTTTGTTTGTTTGTTTGTTTTTTATTATTGAAAACAACATTGACAATACCGTGTCCAATTTCACACTAACATTCTCACTTGGAGCAAATAATCTCTCACACAATGTAACATGTCCATCAATAAAAGGGTGAAAGAAATACTGACGAGGTCCTGATATTGATGAGGACGCAAAAAATTCGGATCAGCTGTGTGTGAAAAAAAAAAAAAAGTTTGCTAGGCTAAAAAGACTTTAGCGATAAAAAATGAATCGTGTTAAAATGGGTTTGCGTTACCGCCGTTAATAACGCATTTAACAGACAGCTCTAGAATATGCATTTTACTAGTTATGACAAGCTCTAAAATATTATATTGGATAGAAAGGATTGCGAGGGGAAAAAATATCCTCAGTCAGTAAAATTCACAAACAACTGTAATTTTTATGTAAATTTGTTGGTTAAAAGGGATGGGAACCCTGAAGAACATTCAGCTCGTAAAACATCTATTCCTAACATGTAGCCTAATTATTTAAATTTTATTGTTTTTTGGGGTTATTTAAACTTTTGAAAGGGTATTGGAGTTGAAAAGGTTGAGAAGCACTCAGTAAAATGATATTTCAATAGTATATAAAGAATAGTATATGAAAAGCATCAAAAAAGCCTGACAAAGATTGAAGTCTAAACTTCCCGTTGACAGCAGTGACAACATAATTATAGTAACCGTTGTAGGCTGGATGTGAAAATCTTTGGTCAGGCAGAATAATATCAGATATACGACACAAACTCTGTTGGTTGGCCAATTCTCCACGCTCAGATGACTTGGTTTAACAACCTGCCATATCTAATTCAGAATAGGCTGACTAGTCTTGAGTCTCAGATTTAATTTTGACAACTCTTGCATCAATGAGGGAACAGAATACAGGACAGGAGAGAAGATGAGAAAGGAAATACTTGGATGGGAATCCATTAAGCCAGATTCTGAAAGTGGGGTGACAGAAAACTATGGAAAAGTGAATGTTGCTTATCTTGCGTCTGGACCCCCAGAAGTACACCATGTAAACATTTCAAAAAGAATACACCTTCAAAGATCAATGCATTTCAAAACCACAGAGGGGACGTGAGGGTCATAAAGCTTTGAGAACTCTCTAATCTCGCGTTTAACCTCCATACACGTGTCAGTCATGTTTATATGCGCCTCCCCACGGCACCTCAGTGACGGATATCAGGCCCAACAGACTCGCAGACATAACAAAACCAAACCCGACACGTCGGGCGAAATAATTAAACTCAATCAGTCTGTCAACAGCTTGAAAACATTCTTGCAGCTCAACTAGAGCATGTTACACCAACATTATGCTTAAAATGTGTTGCTAATCTCAAGTAGCAGCTTTTGGGATTTGCTGTAATGTGCCGTGTTAAAGAAGTACTGTCACAAATTTAATATTTGGATCCGCTTTCTGTCACAATAGGCTGATAAGCCTGCTCATAAAGAAGTTGTAACACAGTGTAAAGATAAAAGAGCTTGTGACTGAAGCAAGTTTTTTTGTGTAGGTGGTGATAAGTGTGCTGTGCACATTACTGAGGAAAAGTAAGGTGAGAAAGGTTGTTGTTTTTTTTCCGCATGAGTTTGTGTGTGAGCTGAAGTCAACCCACACCTTTCCTTCAGGGTGAAGGAGAACTATCATTATCCAATTCATCTTAAAACACTTCAAATATATGAACCTAGCAGTCGGTTCATACAATGAAACAATGCACAAAATGAGGCGTCATTTTGACAGTCTTATATTAGCTTAAAACTTGCTGACATGTCAAAAAAACACTAAACTCACCAAACAAGTTGCCGAATGGTATTTGTAATTGCAAATAGTGCACTAAAATGATCAATTCTGTGCATCTGGTGTTACATGTTAATCTGGGATCAAACTGAGAGTGTTTTGAAGTTTCTCATTAAATAAAAAAAAAATAGTGGGGGGAAATGAGTTCAAATCAAGGAACAGTTTTGAAAGCAACTGAATCGTTTCCACATAAGGGTTTGTATGACAGGACTACAACAGGCCCCTTTAAAGGAGTAGTTCACTTTTGAAAAACCTTGCTGATAATTTACTCAACCCCGTGTCATCCAAATGTCCATGTCATTCTTTCTTCAGTCGAAAAGAAATCAAGGTTTTTGATGAAAACATTCCAGGATTTTCTCCATATAATGCACTTTACTGGTAACCAAACGGTTCAAGGTCCAAAAGACACTTTAAGTACAAACTGCAAACTATTCAAAGAGCTTTAAACGATTCCAGATGATGAATA
This sequence comes from Cyprinella venusta, assembly GCA_038021265.1. Taxonomy (NCBI): domain Eukaryota; kingdom Metazoa; phylum Chordata; class Actinopteri; order Cypriniformes; family Leuciscidae; genus Cyprinella; species Cyprinella venusta. Next base: position 22,153,487 of record CM075867.1, read on the forward strand.
AGTGTCTTATCAAGCGAAATGATCGCTCATTTAATAAATAAATAACAAAGTTTAAGTTTTATGAGCACAAATGCTCGCCTTGCTCTGTACTGTGACGCACGTTTGTGACTCTCTTGTTCGAACTCGTTCATCAAAATGAATGAATCTTTTTATGAGTCATTTGGTTAATTCAAAAATGATTGAGAAAGGAAATAAAATATAAAAACTGGAGTTTCTTGATTGTTTTGTGTGTTAAAAGTTGTATAGCACCTATATGGTAAAAAAGGTTGTTTTTTTTTTGTTTAGTTTTTTCCCCTTTCCTTCTCCACCCTTCCTTATTTCACCACCCATCTATCATGTTCTCATCTGTCACTCAGAGCCACGTTCACCATCTCGTCTGAAGTTTCCTGTTGCCTTAGGAGAGAGACACTGACAGACTGACTCCATCTCAAGTCGAGTAGCTGTTGTTGTAATCCTGCTTATCTCTGCACTTCCTAGTTTGGTAAATGCTGAATGAGTTTAACCACTTACCTCTGCATGCGTGTAGTGTTGGGTGAAATAAGGAGAGGAACTGAAATATTCCATGTATTAAGATATATATATATATATATATGAAGAGTTCAGATGCAAAAGCCTCTAAGTGCCATTTGAAATTTTCTTCTAAAATGATCATTTTCATCAAGCTTGTATATTTAAGTTCAGTAATTTCACTTAAATGGCAATGAAGATTACCTATTAATTGTCATTTAAGTGAAATTACTGAACTTAAATATACAAGCTTGATAAAAATGGTCATTATAGAAGAAAATTTCAAATGGCATTTAGAGGCTTTTGCATCTGAACTCTTCATATATATATCTTAATACATGGAATATTTCAGTGAAATATTTCATGGAATATTTATTTATATATATATATATATATATATATATATATATATATATATATATATATATATATATATATATATCAGCCAATGCTTCTTAAATACATTTAGTCTCACACACGCTGCACTTTTCGAGCTGAAACTTCATCATCGTAAATAATTGAATCTCCTTTCACTCGTTTTCTGCAGCTACATCAAACGGAGATGAATTTAGAGTAGAATTTATTTAAGTGTTCTACTCTAAACACTCCCCAAACACACATTTATAGTATAAGCCTATAATGTGAATGACTGTGTGTGCATCTATCATCACAGGTTCTTCACATCTATCGTCCTTTTTTGCCTCCTAATTCCTCATCATTCAGTTCTACACTGTTTGTGTGTGTGGTGTGTACGGTATGTGTGCTTATCATTGTGTCTGTTTATGTGGCAGAGAGGTGACAACTAGTTTCTAGAAACAACTAGTTTCTTTTCAGTATAGGCCTATTTTAATTATTTCGTTTTTAGATTGATTTGGGAATGAGGACAAACTTGTATGCCTTGTGTCACTATAAGTGACCCAAAATAGTACTGTATTTTTGGGCACATTTCCATAAAATTTAACCTAAAACTATACAAACAGACAGATACTCCATAAATGTACGTTAGAAGAGCAAAACTTTATCTGATAGGTGAATGGCAACACAACAGATGCTAAAGTATTGGTCTAGAAGGCAGAGGTTAGCAAAGGGTCAATTGCCCTCAGAAGTTTACTAAATCTGACAGTCTTCCAGCAAATAATGTTCGATGTTGTATTTTAACGGTAGGGTGAGTCATTATAACCAGCCTTGAATGAAAACAATAGAAGTTTATTGATGTCCTAATTTAAACAGCTAAGTAAACGTATATATGTTTGTGAGCGGACATTCCTTTATTCACGCAGTACTCAAGAGGGGTCAAATATGTTTACTCATGTGTTAGTGTGAGGGAGGTTGTTTGCGACCCTATAAAAGTTTGTTTGTTCAGCAGGACGCAGGAGCTAACAGGAGCTGACCTGCCACTCACAACCCAGCTGGATTCTGGGAACGTGCGTGAACACAGACACTCTCCGTGTTACCCGTCGCCGTCAATCTCTCTTACCTGTCGCATCTGTCTCATCAGAGTGAGAGAAAGAGAGAGGTCAGTAAGAGAGGGGTATACGAGAGACAACACGAGGTAAACAGATCAGGATGCACTCCCCTGAGACACTATTAAGACCCCCGTGAGAACAAGACCAGTTATCCAGAGGGACCTCAACGCTTAACACACACTTCCTGTGAATCTCCTCCCCCAACAAACATGTCCTTGTTGTTTCAGATGGGAAGGTGACCTCACTTCTGCTGTGCTCTGGTTCCCATTGCTGTCATAGAGGGTAAGATAAATGAAACATCTCTGTTACACACACACACACATTTCATGAATTTAACGCTGGAAGATTTCCATAAATAGACCAACCAAACCCACACAGAAACCTCTCTGCATCATGTTTGTGGACTGTAAATCGCAGAATAATGAGGCAGCAGTGAAACAAATAGCAACTTTATGAGAGAAAGTTAAGTAAGTTGAATTTGATTGGAGCTTCTGTCGTAAAGTTGACTCCAGGCATTAATGTTTAATGGCAGCATAAATATTAAAGAGTGTACAAGCAGAAATGAGCAAAGCAGCAGGTCACAGGGTTTATTAGCGCCGTGGGGGGCGATCGGCAGGTATTCTCCGATTCTAAGGAGAACAGCACAACTAACATGGCCACTGGGCGGCTTCCTGCCCTCTGTTTGTCATGACGCCGAGGAGCAAACACACTCACACACTCATACCAACACACACACGCACGTACACGACTCCTTAACGCTGGATGACATTAACATGCTGGCTGCATAGGTTACTTCCAGCAGGCTCTTTGTGTATCGCTGCTGTGCTGTTAGTGGTTGTTTGTTGTGTGTGTGTGTGTACATGCGTATGCAGCAAAGAGCAAAGTTAAACATACACAGTCCTATCATATACTCTCTCTGATTTACCTTCTCGTAGAAACACACAGCTGAGACACAATATTCTGAAGAGCTAAAATGCACAAGAGTGGTTTTGGAAGGTAAAAAAAGGGGGAGGGGGATAAATACATCAGACATCAGAAATGTGTGGAGACTGATCAAATAGGCTTTTCAGGTTGAATGTAGTGGCGTCCCACGTGGACACTGAGTGTTTGTGTATGATTGGAATATAAAAAGCAGGAAGGAGTGGGACAGAAGCAGTGTTCATTGTCTCTGTTTACTGATCCCTATACACTCATGAGTTTCATGTAAGTGTATGTGTGAATAGTGAATAAATTATATATATATATAATTTATTTTATAGGCTATTTATATAATATTTATAATAGTATTACTACTAAATAAAATGATTTTGTGGTGCTTCTATGAATTAAAATTAAAAATAAAATGAATAAAATGTGGTTAAATTATATTATGTATGTGTCTTCATAACTGTTACATACCCCATGGTCCTCATAATGGTATTTTAACAGTTGCATTTTGTGTACTTTCTCTCTCCAGTTCCTGTGTATTGTCATCAATGTACACTTGTTCCCTGTGCTGTGTGAAGTGGCTTTCAGACTGAACAATATATGACCTGAAATATGGCAGAATTCCCTCAGAAGTCGACTTTGCAAGGTGCTATTGGGGGATACATGCTATTAAACTCACCCACAGAGAGCTGAGAGCACCTGCCCTTACAGTATGTGTGTGATTCAATCTTTTATTCCTTTCATTTAGTTCCTTTACACCATCAAGACTTTCTGAAATGGGTCAAACAGCAGTGTCTTGAGGGGTTGTTTTTAGTCACTTTAAGGGTCAGCCTCTAAAGATCCTGACAGGACAGAGTGAGGCTATTTCCTGCCTCTTAATGTCTTGAAGGTCTGTTCTCTTCTCTTGAGTAATATTATTCTCTCCCACTCTTGCCCTCCACCTCTTGGTGAAATCAAAGACTCTCTCATCTGTCATGTGTAATTCAGCCAAATGGCCTCTGCCATTCCTTCATGATGATTGTCAAGATCACATCAGTTCACCCCAGACCAACTGTGGTAATGTGCGGAACAGTGTAGCATACTTCTATACTACTCGTATTATGAATGCAGTATGTGTGTACCGGTATATAGGCCTATATATATATATATATATATAGGCCAAAAGAGTGAACTGTCTATTTGACTCAGACTGTAACCCAACAATTTTACCATTTTATTGCAAGGAACAACCCACAAGCATGATTCATCTCTAATTCTAAGCAGTTGACTGTACACTCTAATCAACACTACACAGCCACTTAATCAGCAAAATAGCTTTGCTATACTGAAATCGCTATAAAAACTATAACCCTACACCTCAAAATGAATGTAGATTATCCAACATTATCGCATGGCCAATTCGTACAAGCTCATATGAGTAAGTATGAGGTGGCTGATTCATTCTAATTCGTACGATTTGTCTAAACCCCAGTGAGTAGGTTTAGAGGCAGGGTCAGAGGTAGGTCATTCGAATAGAATGACGTTTAAAATATTTTTGTATAGCTACATTTTCACACAAATTTACTAAATTAAACATGTTGAAACACACTAATATACTGTTTTATGATATAGGCAGTGGACAGTTGTGCTAGCATTTCATTCTGAACACTGAAAGTAGCTGCGTTTCCATTGTCCTTCAAGTTGCGCAAATTAAAAGTGCGAATTAAATACACCCAATGGAAACAATTCAATTTCACAAAAACTCCAATATATTGCAAAAAAAAAAAAAAAATTACGCCCGCAAAAGGGCGTATTTTTTTTTTTTTTTTTTTCAAAATTCGAAAAACGAATATTACGCACTTTTTTCGCATTTACAGGTCATTCATTAAAGGTGGCACGGTATGTTTGGACAGAAGACGAGAGAGTTCTTTATTAAACTTACAAAAGACAAAAGAATCCTGGATTTTAAACAACAATTTATCAAGACCTTGAAGCAGATAGGAGGGAGAAACACCTCATAGCCTATGTGGCGCTCCCAAGCATATAAGGCTTTCTTTGCCATTAATGCTTGGATAACAAGCCTACGTCTCTTTTGATTAAAAATAATGGCCAGTGTGGTGGCTCTGATATATGTAAATCTAAAAAAAAAAAACCTTTAAAAAACCACTTTATTCGCATAACATCGGTTAATGGAAATGCCATCATTTTGCAATAGGTTTTTATCGAACATTTCGAACATTTTTCAAATATTTGCATTTCAAAGTTTTTGCTTTTTCTCTCTCGTTCTGTTTTATCTCTCTTCAAAACCTAAGTGATGGCTTCTCTCTCCATCCCTCTCTTCTCCTTTGGCCATCTCAATGATACTCTCACTTCACTTGCATGTCGTCGAGCATCTAGAGTAATTGGTTTAAAGAATTACACTGCTCAACAGAATAACACAGTTCTCCACATGTACAAAACACTCTTAGAGCCATCAGGGAATCTCTGATATTTTCAGTTGAGATGGTGCAAGCGAGACACCGCTCGACTCTCCAACGAGACAATGGAGACGTTATAATGAGATACTGATGAGATCTGGGATCGTTGGAAAACACTGTATTATGGATTATGAAAATGTGATTATTCATTCCACTGAGATACTGGGGGTGTTGATGTTCAGACATGAAGCAAGTTCAGCTTTATCTGATGAGGCCATTGTTGAGATGATCCTGACAGAAAAAGGTTTAATATTTCCTGATGGTGTTCCCAGATGGCTGTTCATTAAGTCATTTGATATTCAGTGGCTTCAAAAGTGACACATGCCCTTTCTTTATCCTTTAATTTACTGTTCAGATGGTTCAGCCTTTATATTTCCTCTTGCCTCAAATGAATCACTATATTTTGGCCCCTGCACTGTCCTCCGCTTAATGCTGCTAATAATTTCCTGAAATTCAAGTCAGCTCAAATCAGCTCTGTTTTCTTGCTCTGTTTCTGGATGATTTTCTGTGTATGCTCAGGGAATGGTGGTATGATCGATCAGACCTCCTCTAACTCCATTTTTACTCCATTTACTAATTGACAAAACTTCCCTTTGTCTGGGTTTAGCCATTTGAGAAATCATTTTCCTAATCCTGAGGCCTTATTATGCTATTGACAAATGTGTTCTGCTGTGGTTTCACATTCAGACCTGCAAGACCTAGTTTGATGTTGCAGATGGATTATTTAGGAAGACATTTTGATTTTGTACACTTGGCAGTTGAAATGTGTAGAAGAAAGTCAGCCACTGACATATCTTCATCGTTAACGGAGCGTTCAACACACTGTGTGCGTCATAGTAATTGTATTCCCAAATATATAGAAAAACACCTTATAAATCATATGAAATTAAGTCTTTTTTGAAAATGTAGTAACAGTTCGTTGTTAAGGGAAAGAGGAGGCGGGAACCAGCGGACGTTCAAACAACTGTTAATATAAAAATAACCAAAACACTAAATTAAAAGTAAAAGCGCCAGCCTCTCACAGACAACTACCACACACAGATAAACAAAACATAAAATAAATGTCCAGGCCTGGTCCTCTCTCATCCTTCACTGTCGATGCTAACAGGGACACTATACTGTCAAAGAGCACCGTCCTTCGGATGACACATGACATTAAACCAAGGTCTTGACTCTCAGTGGTCACAAAAAAAAAATCTCAGAATGTCTTTCGAAAGAAAGAATAGGTATATATATATATATATATATATATATATATATTGGCTTCATCACTATGTCTCCTCTCCACCAATAAGCTGGTGTGTGTTCTGGCGTAATATGGCTACTGTCACATTATCCAGGTGCATGCTGCACATTGGTGGTGGTTGAGGAGATTTCCCCTTTTTATGTAAAGTGCGTTGAGTGCTGAGAAAAGCACTATATAAATGAAATGAATTATTATTTATTATTACTATCATGCATGTTAATTTTATGTTTCATAGAGGTTGAATGCATATTAAAATCTGCCAAACGTTCAATACTACTTCTGAAGAGTATGTCTACTTCATAAATTGTATAAAAATTATGGAAAAAGGGGTTCAAATCACACAAACCACATATGGAAATGGAGGTTAAGGAGTTAAAGTGGCATATAAATAAACATTACGTGACTCGACTTTACTGGAGATTTGAATTGCACAGCTTGTGCATACACACAGGTTTTCACATCGCTGATCAGATGCTTTACATATTCATCTAAACACTGATCTCTGCAGCGTGGGTGGCATAAGGATGTTTGCTAACAATACACTGCTGAAAAGGTATTTCGAACTTCTTTTCACCCTTAAGTGAAGAATTAATAAGATCTTCACCAGTATAGCGAGGCCTTAAGATAGTTTGGTGGCCATCTTGATAATGCAGTCAAGCAAGTAGAGCTCCCTTCTGCTTGAATCTACTTGAAAATCTGACAAACAAGCTATCATAAATATTCATTCTTTAGCTCCAATCTGATTGAAAAAAAAAAAGATTTATTTTCACTCAATGAGACCAAATGTTGAGAACTCTCATCACTGAGAATATCAGAGAGATGAGTTCAGCTGAGCTTTCAAAATCCAATTCCCAGGATTTCAGAAATGTTTGGTTTCAGAATGATCTGTCTCTATTGCACGGTCTTAAAATGCATCTTCACCCATCCCTCTCTGTCAAAATTCTTATTCTGCTGTGTAAAGTGTGTTAGCATCACAGTCAGAGCTGTGCTAACAGAGAAAACCATCAGCGTCTGTTTATCATCTCTGCTTGACTTCATCAATCAAAAGAAAAAGATCAATACAGAGGGAGAGAGAATGTGGGAAAGATTGAGCATTTTCTGTGCAATTTGTTTCTTCATGTTCACTTATTTTCCAGCGCCTGTCCATTTTTTGCCTTTGTCAGCTTGTTTGAGTCCCAATGTGTTTTAGATCATTAACCTTTCTGTTCTCTCTCTGAGTGTCTGCGGCGGGCTCACCTCAATAGCTTTATCTTTCTTTTTGTCTTGTGATGAGGTTAGATACTGAAAGCTGAGCATCATGTTGTTTGAGCCTCTGCAAGAGAACATTTCGCTCAATATCAATTTAAACACAAACACAATTACAAACACTGACTCAGCTTGAAATGGGTTTTTACCAAAGGCCTAAATGCACCACACACACACACATGCACAAGAATGTGAGGACAGCCTCTTTCATTTGCATTCTGTCACAGGCTTGTCAAATTGATTGACATGTATTTTACATTTTCCCATCAGAACAGTTCTGTCATTTCCTGCCTGAATTGGGGCAATGTGACCCAGCTATGTGTGAGTGTATTTGTGTGTGATCGTGCAGTAGTGAACGGAGACACGTGGAACGTGATTTACCCTGCAAGTGTAAAAATCAGAGACTATTGTGTGTGCATTAAAGATCATGGGGAAAAAAAGAGTTAATAAATGGATCCTTGACATGGCACAGGGAAATGTGACAATGCCATTTTTTGAACAGATTCCAATAGGCTTTATGCCGCGCGTCACGTGACCAAACCGGAAAACGGGTCTCATCGCATCCGCTTGTCAGAGAAAGTGTTAATGGCCATAAGAACTGACTACGATATCTATGGATTTGTAAGGTAATCAGCTAACCTACCTAGTTCACTTTGTTATTGGCGTTTTATTCCATTTAAATATCTAAACGTTACCGTGAAGAATAAAAAATATAAAACGTTTAAATATCAATCTGCACATGTGAGGGATATCAGTTATGTTAATCTTTGCTCGCTCCTTTTAAGTTATCTTGAGTAAAACCGCAAAAAATCTCATAAAGCACATACAAAAGATCTAGACCGGAAGCGATGAGACCTGTTTTACAGAGAATGCGGAGGTAAGTTGTGCATAAAGCCTATTTGAAATGAGTCAGACGTCCCATCTCTAACTGCCTTTAGGTTCGTCTCTGTTGTACAGTTGACCTATCCGATAACAGACTTTCTTCCTGTACCTGTGCCCCAGGAGACCACCGTGTCCGATCAGGATCGAGGTGTTAATGTGAGGAGCGACAGCTGTCAGTGACCTCTGAACTTTCCCAGGGTCCTTTGTTCTGATCTTTAGTACTGTGTCGATTTCTCTGGTCCATAAACATGTCAGTTTTGTGTTTGTGTGCTGTGAGTCCTACCATATGCATATCCACATCTAACCTTTGATCTCACCTAAAGCAGACGCTGACAGAACAAATGTTGTTAACCTGCATGAAGATTTCCCCCCTCAAAAAAAACTTTTTTTATAGGAATCAGGAAGATGAAAATAAGTGCACTAAAGACAAACAAAGATATTAGACTATGAATTGATATACAATTCATAGTACATTTAAAACAGGAATGAAAAGTACCACGTGTATTGCTGGTGAAGTTTTAAAAGTGTGTTTGTGCATGCTTTTTCAGCTAAAATATCCCACATGCCTCCTGCACTATACGAACGAGGAGGAGTTTGTTATTTGTTATTGTTAACTAAAACTAAAACAATTGTAAAAAAAAAAAAAAAAAAAAAAAAAAAAAAAGCAGGCAAATAACTGAAATAATAAGTTGAGGTACTACTATTAATACAATACAATTAAAGCAAAATAGAAATATATAACAGTATTAAAAACTAATAGAAATTACAAAAGTACATGAAATTACTACAACTTATACTAAAATTGCAAAGAAAAAATATATAAAAGTGTATTAATAATGCTTAAATAACAGTCTTTATGCTTAATTTACTAGGGAAAAAATTAATTTAAGGTTCTAATGGCATGCTGACGCTATGCAAGCCTTAATGCTATGCAAGCCCATTTCTGGAAAAAAAAGTCTTTGTTATTTTGTTATAATGTATGTTAATGATATTTTGATCCGTTCTTTCAAACATAATAATGTGTGTGTGATGGGTATTTGTGTTGCTCATCATTAGCTCATGATGTTGCACTTTTATAAAAGTAAAGATTTGTGGGCAAAACAAAATGTACGTATTTATTTACATTTAAATCCCTGAGTCTTTTTTCTTCTCTTCAGTTTTACCTCTTCAGGTTCTATAAGTCTCTTTTCATCCATGTTTGACAGAGAAGTACTACAGATGTTGTTTAATCTCTTTAAACTTGGGTTTGGGATTGTTTGCAGGTAGATTTTTGGTTAATCTTGCTGTTAAGTGACCGGCTGTCTTGTAAAAGGATCCTTCTGTCCTGTCTGTTGGCGTAGGATCATAGACAACATCCAAAACAGCACAGTCATCCGAATCAAAACAATCATCATGCTTCCAAAACATGAGTGAGTTAAATCAAGTATCACATGAATTAAATCATATCACATGATTTATTACAGTTATCGTCATCATCTCCATCATTCAGAGCTTTCTTAAAAATGAGCTTCACTTTTTCCAAATACATTTATAGGCCTATAGAGTATACATGAAGAGTTCAGATGCAAAAGCCTCTAAATGCCATTTGAAATTTTCTTCTAAAATGACCATTTTTTATCAAGCTTGTATATTTAAGTTCAGTAATTTCACTTAAATGACAATTAATAGGTAATCTTCATTGCCATTTAAGTGAAATTACTGAACTTAAATATACAAGCTTGATAAAATGGTCATTTTAGAAGAAAATTTCAAATGGCATTTAGAGGCTTTTGCATCTGAACTCTTCACATGTCTGGAGCAACTGTGTAAATTACCATTATCATTGATTAAATTGCCTCACCGTTGGTTTATTTTAATAATAATGATGCATTTAATTCATAATCGCTTTTCTGAGTACTTAAAGACACATTACAGAAAATCTTAAGACAGAAGAAACACCATAGAACGCAAGAAACCCTAAAAAAAAAAACAATTGCAAGTTGCTTTGGATGAAAGCGTCAGCTAAATGAATAAATGTAAATGAATTCGTTGTGGGAGCCAGCGGAGGTTCTTAAAGGTGCCATGTGTAAGAATTGAGGTTAAAATATCCAAAAAATGAGCTACACGCATCGAAAGAATGAGAAGAAACAAGGTTGATGATGTCATAAAAAAATGACAAGTTATAGTGCTGCAGAGATATTAACATGAATTAGCATGCTAAATTACTAGCCCCGGCCCGACAGGTCTCATAATACCAGTTTCGGCCATGGGAGGCGGTATGCGGCCCGGCAACATAACTACCAAACAGTAATACACAAATAAGAAACAGCCCACTACTACATTTCAGTTCAACAAATGATTGGTCGATATAATGCATGAGGAATACATTTTGGTAAGTCGTAGCATACTGTATCTTTCAACAGTGTTCGTGTTCTTTTACCATTAGCTAGTAGAGAAGATCGGTTCACGTGCACTAGGGATCTGTCGTGTAACAAGTGGCAAAACGGTATTTATTGTTTGAATTGCATAATTAAAATTGACAGAATCTGAGAGTTGAGATTTTTTTATATACCATAACTAACCTGCTCTGTCTAGTCTGTCGGTCTCCGTGTCCTTTTCTGTGCGAGACAAACTTGATGTGTGGCATGAAAGCGTGTGAAAAGTGAAGTCTCACGGTGAATTTGTGAGAGTTGGCAGCTCTGAATGGCACTAGCTTGGTCAATATCAGCGAATGCTGTCTGTCAAATTAATTCAAACTAACAATAAAAATGTAATATGAACAAAACGAATACCGTAAAACTTCAAATAATAGCCTGGGCTTTTATTTTCCCATACTCAAAATGCACCAGCTTGTATTTGAGACAGGCGTCTATGAGACGGCCTTTATAATTTAGTGTTAAGATGTTGTTCATTAAGTCTCTAATCTCTAAAAATCTCCAAATGCTCCAAGTGAAACTGCGGTCTTCCAAACTTTTACTATCATGTCAATTGATTTGGTTAATATGCGCGAGGGAGAGAGAGCAAAACAGCGCTCGCTCATGTTGTTTGGAGACGTGAGAGTGCGCGCGTGCGCGGCCGCGGCACAACTCTCTTTCTGGAGGTATACTGCCCCCATCTGGTATGGAATATGGAGTATGATTTGATTTTTTTTTTTGACAGATGGCACCTTTAAGGACTAGATGTGATCACGGGTGCGGGTCTGGGTGAGTAGATGAGCAGCAGAGTTTTGAATGTATTGGAGTTTGTTTAAGCTTTTCAGTGTTGTGCCGTGCAAGATGCTAAGGCGTGGATGAGGGTTTCAGCAGCGGAGAAAGAGAGCAAAGGACGGAGACAGGCAATGTTTTTTAAGTGGAAAAAAAAGGCAGTTCTGGTGATTTGTTTTAGATGCGGTTCAAAGGAGAAGTTATTGTGAAAGATAACTCTGGTTGTGACTGGGGAAGGAAGGAGAGAAGGTGGAGTTATCAACAGTGAGGGAGAAACTGAGTGGTTTTAGTGGTGGATTTGGGACCGATGATGATCATATCTGTTTTTTCACAGTCAAGTTGAAGGAAATTGGTATGCATCCAGGATTTAATATCACTGAGGCAGTTGGAGATAGTAGAGTGGGTGACGGAGGTGATGGATTTGGTGGAGATCCGTAGCCTAAAGCTGAACATCGTCGGCGTAACGGTTAAAGTTGAGACAATGGTGGCGAATGACGTTGCCAAGGGGGAGCAGGTATATTATGAAGAGGACCATTATGAAGATTTTACCATAAAGCTACTGTATGTAATGTTTGAGATGCCTAAGGGCATTTTTGGGAAACCGGTTTGAAAACTGGCTTTTGCTGCTCCTGAGTGTGCATACTTACCTACTATACAGTAGGCAACAACAAAAAAAAGTATGTGAAAAGAGAAGCATGTCTGAAAAATCATTGGAGGAATAGTACCTGGTTGACTTACTACTTGTGGTGAGATTCTGAAGTGCGTATCCAAAAGACACTTTACTATCCTATGTAGCCATTTCTCACAAGGCTTTGTGAATGCCAGAAGAATCTACTCTGAGAGAAGGTGATTTCAGATGCAGATATTTTTTTGGTGCCACTAGTGGCTCTGAGATTACACTCTGCAGCTTTAAATGATAGTTCACCCAAAAAAAGCATATCCAAACCACATACTTTCTTTTGTGGAACATAAAAGAAGATAGTTTTAATATATATATATTTTTTTTTGTTCTTGCTGTAGAAATCAATTGTACCCAAACTGTTTGGTTACCAACATTCTTCAAATTATTTCCTTTTATGTAATTTCCTTTCATCACAGGAAAAAAAAAGTCTGTGAACTATCCATTTAAGAGGCCTCTATGTTTTCCCATGAAACATGTCACCGTCACCTCCATCATCCACTGTTATGTGTGGTGTGTTTATAGCACGCATGCATATTTTATGAAAATTCTAGCAGCACAGTGAGACATTATGTAAACGGTACCTGATCCAAATAAAATCTCCTTCACCATTGTAAACAGTTAAAGCTCTGAGGACCACTGCCATCAAAGATAGATCACATATGTGTGAAGATCTCGATATTCTGATGACAATGAATACTGAACATTCACAAACAAAGAAGCTAAAATGAACTGAAAGCCAGAGAGGCAGAGGAAGATTATGTGCGGTGGAGAGATGAGACTTATGGAAATGTGTTTAGTCACACTTCAGTCAGCTTTAGACAGAGAGATGATGGAAACTACACAATAGCAAATGCAAATGTGGGTGTAGACAGAAGTAGAGGTAACAAACAAGACATACACACTGCAAAGTTTTGGGAGTGGGAAAATGCATTTAAATGTGGGAGTGAATTACATAAAATAATCATTGTGTGTGTGTGTGTGTGTGTGTGTACAGAATCGCAATGTTGGATAGTGATATAGCAATATTTTGATTTCTTAAGATCTGACCTGTGACAGATGGTTCAACTAAAAAAATGGAAAGAGAAAATTGATAAGAAATCAATGGGAATATGAGGCCAAAGTTGCAAAAGCAGTTTATAATTAATCTAATTTGCATTGAACAAGAACTGAATTAACTGAATTTAAGATGCCAGGGTTATATAAACCTAAAAGTTCTTGGAAGAGAGCCATGACAAGCCTTAAAACACTTATTTAAAACATTTTTTCAATAAAATATTTACTTTTTTCAAATAAAATATTAAAATTTTTATTGAATTTCTTAGGCTATTTAATTCTCAATCAATAAACTTGGATGCCGTGTTTCTCAGTTCAAGTGTTGGTGCGTTACTTAATGTAATATACACACCATGTGTATTTGATGAACGTTTAGTTGTCACTACTTATCTCGCAAATAACTCTGTGTGTACAATGAATAAACACAGAGAGGAATGACAACAGCATTTGTCTACTGTGTGTTTGTGGACAATGAGACTTAACAGTATGCTTTAGCAGCCTGCAGTTTCTTAAATGTACACCCACACACACAATTTACTTGTTTTTAACACTATAGCTGCACATGAGCCATGTGTCATAATTGGTCTCTTTCTGAGGTCAGAAGTCATATAAACAAAACAAATAATGAGATGGTTAACATGCTAACCTTAGATGGTGGTATGGTGTATGTGTGTTGTGTATTAGGATAACAATAAGAGTGTATGACACACTGTGTGTGCATTTCTATAGGGACTATGATCCTTCTGCCCTCAACAACACACCTAAAACCCTCATGTTTATAGTCACTCATATATAAACACATTTAACAGACCTGTCACTCAAAATGAACTCTTAAAGTTTTAAGCCCTGTTTACAGTATTAAAGAGAACAATGATGTTTTGTGTAAAATTCAAGAATATGTCAGGCACATATCATCTAACCCTAAAAATGAAGATAGATAAACATTCACACATCTCTGTTGGACGTCATTTGAACCCCCATATTCAGTTACTGGACTGAAGTACAGTCAAAACTGAGTAGTATTTGATTTTTCTACAAATTCAACTATAAAAAGACAAAATTTGATATTGAAAACCTGGCCAAAAGTTAAGTAGTTTAAAAGCTTGAAGTGTGAAGTTTTCAAGCCAGGTAGATTTTATTTATAGAATCGTCAAAAAGCAAAGTTACATTGTGTTCCTCACACTCACGTCTATGTTCGTTTTTTAAAACTTAGCATAAGTCTAATACAAATGCCAGTCCAATGTAATAATATGACAATGAAAATAATAATTCTTTAAAAAATGTTAAATTATAAATAAAAAATCTGTAATATTTCACTTTGATTTGGGTCTCAACATAATATATGTGGGTTCTAGCTTTAAAAAAGCGTTTGAACCCCTCTAAACTTCACTCAAGCACTTATAAAATCCTAAAATCCAATGGATTGTTTGAAAACCCTTCTGTGATGGCATCAGATGAGAGAGCTTTATCAGTCTCTTTATCACAGTAAACCAAAGCCCGGCACTGTAAACAGCTTTAGTGAGTGTTTTCTCACAGACACTGTAATGTGACACTGGCGCTCTACCTGAAGGGTCTGGGGTGAAAGTGTGTGTTTGGGGTTTTAAGTGACTGTGCATTTGTGTGAGAGAGAGTGTGTGTGTGTGCGTTACTGAACACAGCAGTTAGGTGTAACGTTACACCACTTTTCCGATTATTGTGACAGGTTCCCACACACTCCCACAGGCTGGATGAGACTCACACACCCAAATATCCCCCCAAACACACAATGTGGATATGCAGAGTTTGTACTGTGTGTCTATGTATGAAGTGTCCCAGTTCACCATCATTCTTTGATTACAGGAATGTTCTGGGTCGGACAGCAGATATGTCGTCCTATCTTACCGCTACAGGCTGTTAAACTCGACACACACATTCAGCATTGTCCATGTTGTCATCATATACCTGCATGTGTGTGTGTGTGAGTGAGTGAGGGAGGGAGGGGAAGTGAGAGAGGATAGAGGAAAATTGTGTTCATCAGCTTGAGTGCTGCTTGAATAAAGCATGCCATGAGGAACACACACACACACTGTTATTTCAAATATAAAAGCCTGTAGCCCATACGGAAAAGACAATGGAGACTTGTTCTCTTTGTTATGAGAGGAGATTGCTCTCGTCACACACACAGAGAGAGGGGCTGTGTTTTCATGTTTTATGGGGACTTTCCTCAGCCATAATGATTTGTACAAACTGTATATTCTATCACCTATCCTACCACTAAACCTACCGATCACAGAAAACGTTCTGCATTTTTACATTTTCAAAACCCATAACGTACCCACAATGTCATCAATAAAAAAACATTTGCACAAAGCAAGCCGATCCACTTTTCCATGTTGATAAGAGCATTACAATGAGAGAAAATAATGGGACAAAAAGAAATCAAGATACATTTAGAATAGATAAAAATGTGCGATTAATTGCAGTTAATTGTGAGTTAACTATGACATTAATGCGATTAATCACGAGTTAACTATGACATTAATCCGATTAATCGTGATTAAATATTTTAATCGTTAGACAGGACTACTTGGACAACTTCTCTTCTCCCTGAACATGACATAACTAGGATCTGAGTTTCAGAAATATGGCTTTCCCTATCACCGCTACGCTGATGACACACAACTCTTACTCGACCTCTCATTCTAGCCTGATAATCCGACAGAAGCCGTTCGCATCTCAGCCTGACTGAAGGGCCACTACCTTCAACTAAACCTTGCGAAGACAAAGCTGCTTATGGTCCCAGTCAACCCAACACTACACCATAACTTCCCCATTCAGCTAGAGATTGTCATCCATAACTCCATCAAGGTCAGCCAGGAACCTTGGAGATGTGATTGATGATCAATTGAACTTCACAGACCACATTGCTAGAACTGCCCATCCTGCAGATTTGCCTTGCACAACAGTAGGAGGATCAGGCCCTCTCTATCAGAGCATGCTACACAACTCCTTGTCCAATGACTTGTTCTATCCAGACTGGACTATTGTAATTCTCTCCTGTCAAGTCTTCCAGCTTGAAATTTCAAACCTCTGCAACTAATCCAAAATGATGCAGTCAGAGTGGTCTTTAATGAGCCGAAGAGAGCACATGTCACTCCTCTCCTCACAAAACTGCACTGGTTGCCAGTTGCCGCTCGCATTAAATTCAAGTCACTGACGTTTGCCTACAGAACAACCACTGGCTCTGCTCCCTCTTAGCTAAACTCATTACTTCAGACTTACGTACCCTCCAGAAACTTGCGCTTTGCAAGTGAACACGGTCTTGTAGTGTCATCCCAAAGAGGCACAAAATCTCTTTCTCTGACCTTTTCCTGGTCCATGCTGGTGGAATGATCTGCATAACTCAACCAGAGCTGCTGAGTCCGTGGCCATTTTCAAGAAATGGCAACACTTGATCCATTAATACGAACACTTTTTCTTTTATTCTATATCTATTTTTTAAAAAATATAAAAGTACATGTACTGCCTTAGATTATACTGGAAAGGGTCATAGCACTTGCATATTGTTGTCCTATTGTTAGTTCAACTGCTTCTATTGTTCTCATTTGTAAGTCACTTTGGATAAAAGCATCTGCTAAATGAATAAATGTAAATAAACCTGAATTACTCAGAGCAGAACTATACAGGTGGAGCTAGGGAGATGGGGGATTTTAATCAAACTCTGAAAGCGTTCTGCAAAATGCTAGTGAATGGGAACCACAACCAGCAATTTAAATGCTGAGCAGCAGCTCATTGGCTGCAGTTGCAACATGAACCAATCAGCTTGTGCTAGGTAGTTAAGGCTGCAAATTTCATCAGCTGTGGACCCATCAGCCTGCACCATCTAGAATTTCATAAATAAAAATAGATATTTAAATTCGATTTGATTTTTATTTTTTTATTTGTGGACTACAATTTTTATTGTGGTCTAACCCTAAGCCTACCCCAGACCTAAACCTACCCATAACCAAAGCGTGTTAAATTGACTCTAAAGGGTGCCATGTGCGTTGGATGTCTATGCATGATCAAAAGCGTCACTATATGACACCAGGATGAGAATGCATTGAAATAAACAAGTTAATAAATGATGTGATTTTTACATAATGTGAGAAGAAGGAGGTATGATTCAAGCTATATGGTGTGATAAGAGTGAGTACACCTTAAGAGTGGGAGAGAGAGACCCTCATTTTCAATTTTTTTGTCTCTGCTTTTCATTCTTCGTGTGGTGATTTCACTGGGTTTGCACTAGAGCACCGGAGAGCAAAACAATTTATAGAGGGTGTATGCTAATGGTTCTGTTCTAAAACCAGGTCTTGTTTTGGTGTTAGCTTAGCAACAACATGCTAATGATGTCACACTCAAATTCAGCTGTGGACTTATCTGAATAACATTGGAAGACAACTGACAGCAGAGCAGCTCAATAGTTTAACAATTCAAAATCCTTAATGACATTTTGTCGACCTATTTTATTGTTTTTGTCAGTGTCATATATCAATTCTCTGAGACAGGGCCGGACTGGGACCAAAATTTGGCCCTGGCATTTGTGGTTTTCACCGGCCCAACTAATTGATAACGTTTAAAAAAAAAAAAAAAAAAAAAATCCCCAGAATCTGAACATTTTTCCCACTGAGACACCATACAAGGCAGCAATGACTTTCACACTGTAGTCTGTAGGCATACACGACACGTCATGATATAAGACTGAGGCGCATAGACTTTAGTCCAGGGTCCGAAATTAACACCCGCCAAGCTGCCTGCCGGGATAGTCAAACAACGCGTACACATCCGAACTACTCCTTACCGATTCATCTTAATGAGTTAAAACAACTGATATTTCCTTTTACTGTCTATGGATATTCCCAGTCCTTCAGTTTCTAATCGGATTAGTCAGGGTAAATGAAGTAAAAAAAAAAAAAATAGGCAGAGTAAAACTACTTTTTTTTATATAATTATAGTGTATTATTATTGCATACATTTTATTTGTACAGAACTATTTTCATAGGCGCCACAACAAAAATGTTATTTTAATGTGTGTAAATTGTGTAATATGTGTGTATATAAAAGTAAAAATGGAAAATAATAGACCAGAAATATTATGACAAAAAAAATGTTTAAATATAGCCTATATAAATTAATGTATATGTGACACAAAAAGGCTGTTTATTATTTTGGCCAGTAAAAATATATGCTTGCCAAGTGCGTAGTATAACGACGTTTTTGCATATAGCGTTCTATATGACGTTAAAGGATGAGAACGTGCTGCACATGAGCATGGCACAGCGGCCAAAAACACAAGAGCATGGCACAGCGGCCAAAAACACATTTTCCGCACTATAAGGCGCACTTAAAAGCCTTTAATTTTCTCAAAAAACGACAGTGCCCCTTATAATCCGGAGCGCCTTATATATGGATCAATTGGTTAATAATGCTCCGCGTTATTAAATTCACCAGTGAACTCACACTCTTGTCCATCTTATGCCCGCTCTGTCTCAGGGCCAGTTCAGCCTCGTACAAATCACTGTCCCAGCGCTACTCGCGCATCACAGAATGTTAAGCGCTCCCTGTTCGGCGCTCAACGCAGTTACTTCGCGCTCCACTCAAATCGACCCCCACTCGCTCCAAAAAAAAAAAAATTGCATTATTTGTATTTCACTTTTTGGTTTTGTCCTTACCTTACAAAGAACTAAAGACCATCATTTTCCAAACAGAATTGTTTCATTTCAAATTACAGGACTAGCCTAGTAAGAACAGGAATGTAGCATACACAAAAAAAGTCATGTAAAATTAAACGAATAAATGGGCCTAATAATATGAATGAAAATTATAAACAAAAATACACATAAAAGTTTTAAAAGTAAATTAACTATAGGCCAGAATTTTGATAACTGAACTTTTGCTCAACGCGCACAATAAAAATTTAAATGGGTTTAAAACCATTGTACACACAAACTGCTGTAAAATTAAACGAATAAATGGGCCTAATAATATAACTAAAAATGATATAAACAAAAACGTAAAAATATATATACATAAATGTTTAAAACTAGGCTAATTAATTATTAGGCCAGATTTTGGTTTTATTGAAATTTAAATTGTCTTAGGCCTTTATCATCTGTAGCTACACACACAAACACACAAAAAAATAATAATGGGCGTAATTGTATAAATAAAAATTTGGCTTTAGGCCTACATCAACGTGTTAAATTAAAAAGTAAATTAACTATCAGTTTTAGTAGTTTTTACTAGTTTTATTGTGAATCCTCCTGAATTCAACAGCAGTTATTCATTTCATGTTAAAATAGTGCCCTCATGTGGTTTGTTTGGGAGTAGCAGACAAAAATGTGTGGTTTTGACAGTAAATAGCGTAACTCAACAGTTGCTACGGGGAACGCGAGCTGTTGATATGTTATGTCTGCAGCAAAACACCACTGAGAGGATGTTTTATTTCACTCTTCAGTAAATACCAATCAACAAAAATGATGTGCCCTTACATTTATTGAAGAATTGAGCCCACTGACTTCTGTTCATCTGAGTGCATGAAGAACGTATGAGCGAATTGGAATACGTTCGCAGAATACGAGCGAGAGACCAGATCCAGTCATGAGAGCGATGAGATCCGTTACATTTAGAACATTTTTTCGCCTTATAGTGCGGAAAATACAGGTATGATAAAAAAGAAGCATGACCTACCTTTGCCGTTGCATCAGCGCGCTCTTCTCCGCTACCCTTTCACTGATGCAATCCGTGTCCAAAGAAACCAGAGTCTCTTTTTCGATTGCCATCAACATAAAGGCTTCAAGATGCTCCTCTGCTGTGCTCCTTAATCGATTCTTGATGAATTTTAACGTGGAAAAGCTTCGCTCACATGCAACTTGTGTCACAGACAGAGTTAACAGAAACTTGTATCCAAGTCCGATTCGATGATAGGAGTTAGCGAGCAGGTTATACCTTTGTGGGACATAATAACAGATGGGACAGTTTCTGCAAAATTGGCAGGTTTTGTTCACAACATCCCATTCTTCATCTGGACTCTGCTCATCATCTCCATCCTCAGTACTCATCTTGGTCAGATACTCTTCACGCACAGATACCTTCAGCTTGTCCCAGTGCGCAGCCAGGCTAAGTAGTTCACCCTGTAAGGCCTCAGGATTTGCTCTGCTATCGTGTCTGATCAGTTTGGCGCTCAGGGCATTGAGTGTGCCTGCAGGTAGGGGAGTTTTTACATTTCATCAGGATCAAGCAGGCTGTCTTTTCGCTCTTTTTCTCTTGCTGCCAGAAGATGATCTCCTGCGAATTTGCGGAAAGTTTTGATTATATTTCGTGAAGATACTGGACAAAGAGTGTTTTGACACCATAAAAGTAAAATATTTCATCATATATTTTTTTCGATTTCTGAGTTGGCTGTATACGTTTCCAAATCTAACTTTATATTGCCTTAATCACTGTTTTGTTTGCTCAAACATAACACCGTTTTGAAACATGTCAGCAATTCCTATAACGACTGTTAGCTAGGGTTAAAATATGTAATACACAGCGGGGTTAGTTGTAACACAGTGTACAATGATAATCAAATGAAAACAGCCACACAACTTTTCAGGTTTGAGTATACATTTAACTTTGTTGGACTTTCACAAACAATGTTGGAATTTAAAATATTTAAAATGTAGTGTACTATGAATGATAACTTGTTTATTTATTAAAATATGGCCTGTTTTTAATGTAATAAACCCTTTAATATTTTATTCTAAGCTCATTTGTAGTATTATTACTGTTAATAATAATAATAATAATAATAATAATTGTATATGCAGCTGCCACACAAAAATCTAATTTAATTGCAATTACAATATTTTATATTTTTATTTATTATTATTTATTGCAAAACTGTGCAGCCCTTTTCTATGTCTCTATCTATGATATTGATCCACAATAGAAGGATGATTGGATGAGGGATGGATGTATGGATATCTGTCTATATACAGATGCACAAACAATATCAAACTATACAAATAAAATAGTACTGAATTACGTGTGTTACACATAAGTGTTACAACTAACACATCTGTCTGTTACAATTAACCCCGCATATGGGGTAAGTTGTAACATTTGCACTTCTGTCACTTTTACTGCAACTGTAAGAAAATGGTAGGTACAAGAAAAAAAAACTTTAAGTGTTCATTTGTAGCAGAGAGGTGCATGTTGCTTGCTTGTGTAAAAAAAAAATATTTTAAAAAAAATTAAAAAAAATAATCTAACCTAATTATTTTTTTAATTAATTGAGCCAAAACCAAAATGCGTTAGGTTGCTCTCCCTACACCGTTACATTTCAAGTCATTGAAAATCTGGGGATCAAGCAGGGCGAAATCTGTGTATAGTTCTCTGTTTTTAGCAAAACGTCGGGAAATACTTTCAATGATGGTATCCAGAATGACAGTGCACTTGTACCTCATACTTGCTGTCAGCATCTGGTATGGTTGTGCCATCACATAACTCGCCTGGCATCTTTTTTGTCTTCTTTGGTCTCCCGTTTGGCAGCGCATGTTCCACCTCTGCGTCTGCCTCACACACATTTAATTCTCCGTTGGCCCATTGCACAAATGCGTCTGTTACTGTCTTTAACCCCTTGAAATTGTTAGCAGAGAAACTTAAGCAGACAAAAGGGGATACTGTTTCACATCAACCAGTTTGTTTCTGACCGGCGCAGTTGATTTAAACAGACACATGTGCATTCATTCAATCACTGATTAGGTCACATGACATACACTCTGCAATATGATTGCTTGGTTCCAAAATAAAATAAAATAAAATAAAATAAACAAATCAGATATAAATGAGAGCACAACCTTTATAAATCACCCCCACTTGCTCTCAAATTTCTATTTCAGCATTTCCAGTTCATCATTGCAATATAAATACAAAATTCATACACCAAACATAAAGGAGTTAAATTTCATTAACTTTAACTTTATTGCTGGTTTTGTTAATACATTCGCAACAATATCATCAGTTGGACAGTATTCTAAATTAATTCTGCCTTCCTTGATTACAGAACTCACAAAATGAAATTTAACATCCACATGTTTACATTTTTTGCTAAAGCAATGGCACCCTGATTGTCCTCATACACTCTCGATTCATATTTCTTACTATCAATATTTTCTAACAATTGCTGTAGAAATAAACACTCCTGTACAGTTGCAATAACCTGTAGTGCTCCGTCTGTCGGTTACATCCGTTGCCCAATTAGCATCACTATATGCATGTTATCATTTTCACCCTTTTTGTAACACAATTCTTTGTCTTAGATCCCTTTTAAATATAACATGCTTGACAGTGTTCTATGGTCGGTCTTGTAAAATACTGTGATAGTTTGCTCACTACAAAACTTAAGTCTGGTCTTGTGCATGTTGCCAGATAGATTAAACTACCTACTACCTCTCTGTATTTTCTAACATCACTCAGATTCTCAGCGTCATCAGTGTAGTTTAATTTCTGTTCACAATGAGTTCCTCTAGACTTCCAGTTTTGCATGTCAAATCTCTCAAGTATTTTCTCAACATATTTATGTTGTGACATTTTAACACAATCGCAATCTTGCTCGAAATCAATACCAAGAAAATGTGTTAATTGTCCCAAGTCCTTCATTTTAAATTTTGCATTGAGTGTCTCTTTTACATGATTAAGCACATACACATTGTTGTCAGCAATAATCAAGTCATCAACCCATAGGATTATAAAAACTTTCTCAGTCTCTGTAACCTTTGTGTCAACACAATGAACGGCTGAGTTTTGAACAAACTTCATTTCACACAGATACTGATGCAACATTTGGTTCCAGTTTATCCCCGACTGTTTGAGTTCATACAGTCATTTGTTTTTTTTCCAATTTATACACCAGTCTTATATTATCTTGAGATTTTATCTCATAACCCTCTGGCTGTTTCATATAAATGTCACACTCTATTGGCGCATGTAAATATGCAGTGGTCACATCCATTTGATGAACAATCAAATTGTCCTGTACTGCCTTCTCTATCAAAACTCTGATGCTTGTCATACTGGCAGTTGGAGAAAAAGTCCCATCATAGTTTATACCTCTCTCTTGACTGTAAACTTTGGCAACATATCATGCTTTGTACTTGTCCGTTCCATCACTATTTTTCTTAATAGCATAGACCCCCCACTAATTCTTTACCTTCAGGTAGACTGGTTAGGGTAAAAGTTACACTTTCCTTTAGTGACTTCATTTCTCATGGCCTTAACCCATTGATCTGCATTCTCTGATGTTACTGCCTCTTTGTATGCCTGGGCTACATTACATAAAAGTCTGTAACAGTAATCAATATCAGCTTCATCACCATCAACGCTCAGGGCCTTGAGTGTAACAACAAGATCAATGTAAAGACATCCTTCTGTATCCCCAAACTTCCCAAACACCTTTGTAAGCGCAGTGTCTTCGGCCCACCATTGGGTTTCAACCCCGATTCGGTGGAGCACCCCACCTGATGAAACACTTAAGCTTCGTTTAGCCGCAGTCACGTGACGTAGGTGTTTTGAATCACGCTTCGGATCAGTGTTTCGAATCATCTGTGCTTCGGGATCTCGCAAAGCTTCGAAACGTCTGTTTCGCGTCAGCCATCCCTAAAAAAAATCCCATATTTTTACTCTCTGACTGTGTTAACTGACTCAGAACACGCAACTATCTGTGTCTCGGCCCAAAACAATAGAAAATCATGCATGTGCCAGAATTGCCAGATGGCCAATCCGGGCCTGTTCTGAGGGTTAAAAAAAAATCTAATTTAAAACAATTATATGCAAATGAGTGGTATATTCACAAGTTGAGTAGCCCACATTTTCACTAATGAACGCATGTGCATAAATGGGCTCAATCGATAGGATGAAAGTTGAAAGGATGAAGACCTCCCAGTAGACCAGATTAGTTTGAAAGTGCCTGTCAGCGGTTGGTCTCAAACTAATGCAACATAACAAGACCACAGTGATCGATCATTACCAGTCAGAGATATTACATGCTGCTCCATTGATTTACAAACACCACAGCATACACCTATTGAAGCATGTGTGCATGTGAAAGACAGACAGAGAGAGGGAGACAGACAGGATTTATTAAAGTAGTTAACACAAAAATGGTAATTCACACAAAAATGAAAATGATGTCATTAACGACTCACCCTCATGTCGTTCCAAGCCCAAGATCTCCGTTCATCTTCAGAACAAGATATTTTAGATCTAGTCCAAGAGGTTTCTGTCCCTCCTTTGGAAATGTATGTACAGTATACTGTCCTTGTTGTTGTTTTTATCTCTGCAGTGTCAAAGTGGTTAGCCCCGCCCACTGTGAAATCTCATTGAACCAAAATCTACTGAGATATAAAACCCAGAACTGTACAATAAACACAAACTATTAGCTGATTTTTATGCTCTGTGTGAAGACAAATAACTTGTTTGTGAAAGCATATAACACGTTGCATCAAACTTTGAAATGTTATTTTACTTTTTACTGGTGAAAAATGCTTTTTATTTATTTTTAGGTCATCTTTTATGCTTTAGGTATTTATTTGACTTATTTTTTATCTTATGACGTTTATCTCCCATTTAAATGTTTGTGGCAAACAGTATTATATCATAGGCCTACAACGTTTCAGTAACTTAATTAATCTGTTAATTTAAATAAGCCATTCTTCAGAAATGTTTTGTTGACAACGACTTTTCAAAGAATCCATCGGTGAATAAGGTTTCTCAGACTGCTGGTGTCATGACATCCGCTCTTTCACTCTCATTCTGTAAATTAACAGCCACGACTTTTCTACACAGAAACAGATGCAGACGCTTCCATGAACACATAAATGACTGCGCAGAGCATTCTGACGTGGATTATCCTAATTCCTGACCACAAAGCTCTCCCCACACACACATACAGGGTGAAATAAAAAGCTCATTATGTTCATGGACCTGAAGGTATGGCTGTACTCTCCCATCTCATCTCAAGGCTGTGAATATTAAAGGATTCCCCTCTTTATTTCTTACTCTCTCTCTCTCTCTATCTCTCTCTTTTTCCCCACAGGCTCTGAAGTGGAAATAAATTGCAATTACTCCCATCCCATTTCTTCATCCCTTTCCTTATTATTTCATTTTCATGACAACAATTTTTGTCCACGTATTCTGTCTAATCCTGAGACAGCGTGCTCATGAGCGGCATGCACAATACCCACAATACCCTGTGTGTGCGTGTGCGTGTGTGTGTGTGTGTGATGAGGTGTAGAAGTTCAGAAGAGTGGGGGGTAAGATATCGATCTTAACTTGAGAGTGATGCTCTTCTGATCTCTGTAGGGTTCTGGGCACACACACACACACACACTCTCTCTCCTGGGGTAGATTCCAAAGGGTACCCATGGCAACAAGAGAGGTATAAGACCCACAGCTAAAACATAGCCGAGGGTCTCATTTGTGTTTGTCTGACTCTGAAAATGAAAGAGAGCACCGTGAACAAGATATGATATGTGGATTTGAATTTTGAAGAAACCCACTGACCATGCAAGAAAATATGAGACATCTTCAGGCAGAAAAGGTGTGTGTGTCTGTGTATGGTTGCGTGTCAGAGCTCCATGCGTCAGTAACAGCATCTCATTATCAAGGCCAATTTAAAACCAGCTGCTTCAGTTTTACCGCTCAAGTCTCTTGATGTAGCTAACACCCGTTTTAGCTATTAAGTGGCGTTTCTCCAGCCGAATTTATAATGCAGAGAGATGGAAATAAAAGGAAAACGTATATGACCCTATAGATTAAACTCAGCGCTTTGAGATGCTATCTAAGCACTGAAATGTAAGCTAAAGCTGGAAGGCATTACGGCTCTTTACTGTAAGTTATTCATAATTTTCCCCTTTTTTTCCCTCCATCTGTCTCCATTCACTCCTGTTTGCATATATATTAGTGTCGTGTGTGTGTACTGTATGTGTCTAAACAATGCTGCCCATTGTGACTGACATTTATAGCCCACATTGCAAAACAAACAAATTAGCATATTTCCAATGAACCAAGTGAGAAACAATAAAAATGTAACATTTTTTTTTTTTTTTTTAAAGGAGCGATATTAAACTTATAAGAACTTCAGCAATGAGCAAGAGTACTGTTGTGGGCCTACTATTGCAAATGCGATATAGCTTTTAAACAACAGTTCAAAAAAGTTGATACTGAATAACTTACATTTTAGACACCACAGAAAATAGTTCCACCTTAGATTCACATTCTAGAATCACGCAACAGCTGCGTTTCAGTATGAATCAGTGGTTGAACGAATCACTTGAGTGAATGATTCAACAGCATTCCGTTTCTAACCTGCAGAACAATCACAAAATGATGAATGAATATTATATAATTTAATATGCTATATAATTTTATACTATAATTTTGAATAAAATTAAAATAAAAGCTGCATTTTTCTGTTCAAAAGCATTTTGATGCAAATGTGAATTAAATCGACTGATGTCTGAGGGAGGTAATTTAACAAATCAAGCAATTCATTTAGAAATATAAAAACCTTTCTACAATATTGATTTTCTGTCTACTAACCTAATTTAATTAGATTTATTATAATATTGCATTTTACTTTAATACTACACCCTTGGATTCCCACATCCAGATTCGATATTCCACAGGTGTCCTTTCATTCCATTAGAGTGTAATCTACCATCATCTTCAGTATTCTCTCTCTCTCTCTCTCAGTCTGTCTTTTCCTGGCTAATGTCCTGCTCTGTGATTCTTTACCCAACAGCCCTCGCATTGTTCTCCTCTCCTCCTCTCACACTCATCTTTCACTGCGTTCCCTCGCTCCGTTCCTCTCTCTGTACCTGATTGTCTTCAGATGACCTGCCATGAGATGACAGACTGACAGAAGTGTGACAGGAGTATGATAGTGATGTCCATCACAGCACAAATGTGAGAAAGGTATCTGCTTCAGACCACAAAGTTGGTTAGTAGACTAACTTAAACAAAAATATAATGAATGGTGTGGAAGTGAAAATCTTAATCATGCTAATGCATGCTAATGTTGTAATCATGCTAATCCTTAAGGGAAAGAGTCTGCTGAGTTTCAATAACAATTGTCATTAAAAGTAATAATCAAAATTAAGGAAAGGCGAAACCAGTACAGCTATTTGACTTTCCAACATTCACCATTGACATGTGTCATTTTTAAATAAGTGGCTGGTTTACTCCTTACTTTTGCAATGTCATGACCAACGCCACATTTTGAAGGAGTTTGAACATGACTCAACAGGAGGAACAATATGTAACTGGAAACACATCGCAGGGAGAGAGAGAAGGTTTCAAAAGAACTCAATTTCATATATGAACAAACCGGGCGTCATTCTCTCTGTAAGAAATACAAAATGAATCAACAGAGAAGTTTCTCACGTTGACTCCAGATGCAGAAGATGCAAAGTCATGGACAGACAAAAAAAAGTTTGATTGCATGGCAGAACATCATTAATATCAATGATACTTGATATTGTTCAGACTGTCACATTTTATGAAATAAGTTCTGAAATATGTAACCCGTTGGGTTACACTTTATTCCGATAGTCACTTTAGACATTCTACTAACTATAAGTAACTTTTCAACTACATGTCAACTAAGTGTCATTACAGTATTAGTAGGCTGCAGTAGACTGTCAGTAGCCTGTTAGGTTAGGGTTAGGTGTTAGGGTTCAGGTTAGGCGAACAAGTTGACTTGTTGCTAAGTTACTTACAGTCAGTTGAATGTCTGTTGGGGGACCAACAAAATAAAGTGTTAGCAGATATTAAGCTGATAGTCTATTAATACTCTAATGATAGTTAGTTGACATGTAGCGGCAAAGTTACTTATAGTAAGTTAAATGTCTAAAGTGGACTATCAAAATAAAGTGTTACCACACGTTGGCTTAAACTCCAAGTGCTTACAGCCAAAAAGACACTTTGGAGCGTTCACCAGCATGAGCTGATGATATATCAATATATGTTAGTGCTGTCAAATCGATTAATTGTGATACACACACACTCATATAATGTCAACAAAAACTTTAAAGTTATTATATAATGTATATTGTATTTGTGTGTATCCCTGTGAATTCACATACAGTATGTATAATACATGTACAGTATGTATATATATATATATATATATATATAGTATATATATATACACACACACACACACACATTATGTGAACACAAAATTTTTGTTAGATGCAATTAATTATGATTAATCGATTTGAGAGCACACATTATTATATAAAATATAGCATGTTTTTAAATGTATATACATATACTTTTTGAGAGGGTTTTCAATTTCATACTGTGACATGTTGTGATTTGTCTTTAATTATGCACTAAACTCAAATTTCCTATTTTCATCATGCAGGTGTTTTTAATAAAATAAGTAACTAGGCCCAGAAGAGCTAAGGTAAATTTGTGTTTGACAGATGCATTTAAAATCCTGTCCAAATTGAACTTGTCTGTAATTTTTGCACATCTTCAATAAAAATTATGGAGCAAATTTCCTGCTGTTGTCCTGCTTAATCTAGGGTCCACTGGGAAATATTTGGCTCACTCTGGGGTCCCAGATAGGAATGTCTGTGATTACATATATTTTTATCACATCTCCTCGTTTGTTTTGACCTTGTTGAATACCGTAGCTAAATCTAAATGTTCTCGTTGTGCCGCCTGGTGCACCTTCATTATGGATTTAGACCTTTTTGCCAAGTTTCAGGGTAAAGTAACAGATGGTGTTTCAAGTACTGCTGGCATCCCATCCGACATAAAAAGAAAATGAAATCAATAAGGAGAGCCTAATCACAGAAACTGCTAAAAAAAAGCCCATGATCTTCACCTTAATGAATCACTTCCATTATTATACACATAATAGTATAAATATCACACACATATAAGTCGTGTTTATTTAGGTAGGTTTCGTGATGCACTTGAACTTCCATAATGCTCACATCCAGACAGACACTCCCATCTTAGTAAAAAATAATGAGAACCCTATCCCATCTGAATCAGTAAATGAATCACAGATGTCCTCTGTTCATTCTCAAACGTCACATGTCATTTGAAGAGTGTTCATGTTGAGCTTTATTGTATCGCTGATTAGTAAATCATTACAGTCTCGTGTTCAGACTTGCTATGTGACGCAGGTATCAAACACAAACACATAATGAATGAGGCGCATTATATGGTATGACAGCTTCCAGATTGACAGCTCTCTGTGGAACACATTAAAAAAAAAAACATGTCAAACATGTCTCAAAGACAGTTTACTGAAGCTGTATTTAGATGAATTCACAGTTTTATTAATGAATAATTTGGTTAATATGAAGGGCAGACAAACCCCCCACAAACTAAAAGAAACTGATACAAATCTCAAAATCAATTGCTCTTCCTTATAAATAGTCTGCCGTGTGAAGAGTTTATACATACACAAATGAAGAGTGAGAATTCAACAGGTCACTTTAGCATAGAGCTCACACGATCAAAGGCTTTAACACTATCTAATCACAGAGGCAAGGAGCTAATTCATCAATTTATATTTATGTATGCAAAGATCCACCGCCGTTATTCCAACAATGCAAATGAGCGGAGAATCAGTGTGTTAATTCAGATCTTTTACACTCAAACCCCAGCGTGGCCTTAAATCCCGACCTCAGCTTTAGTCACACATCAGGGAATTCTAGAAATAAAAATGATTTTAATAAATGCATAATTCTGCCTGAATGTGCACGCACAGGGGGACCGACAGAGTGTGTCCTGTGTGCTATTCCAGCAGTAGGGTAGTCTCACGGGGGCTTTAGAATAAGGTTTTATGATTATTGTTCTGTGAGAGAGTGTGTGTGAGTGTTTAAGCATCAGCTAAAGTTCTTTCACATCAAACTGAAATGGTGTGATGGCAATGTTTTGATGGACAGCTGAAAGCTTCTTCCCTGACAGATGGAAGTGACAGAGGGTGGGGTATCTATTGTGACACGCCTCCTGAGAGCTGTCAATCACATTGATTGGTAGGCTTCAGTAAGCCGAAGCTCTCTAGACGTTTGGCCGTTTGACAGTCCATGACAGTGGAAGAGGAGCCACTGTGGGAATGAGGACAGTAAACAGTGTTGTTAAGTTTACTAATAAGCCCAGACAGAGTCTGCGTGGCCATTTACATTTTGTTAGTTGAGTTTTGGGAAAAATCTGTGAAATTCTGCAGAACTGATTTAAATGTAATAATCTAGAATTCATGTTAATATATGTTGTATATGTTTGTATTTATGTCAGTTTTTTTTTTTTTTTTTCAAACATGTACTGCTCACCAAGGTAGCATTCATTTGATAAAAAAAAAACAGTCAAATGTTAGCCTGGTTAAAACCAGACCATTCTCAGTTGTAACTGAGTTATGGTCTGGCAAAGCGTAGACAAATCATTTCCAGAGGTGCGTCACCAACAGACCTCACGGGTAGACCTAAAACCAATCAGAGCGATGGAGATGACGTATACAGAGTGTTGTTCTTTGCGCTCGGTTTTAACAAAAAGGAAAGGTTCAAATCACTTTAAACAGACACAATAGCTGATTCGAACGAGTGATGTTCGACGGTGGCATCCATCTTTGTAATGTAGGGTACAAAATCTGCTTCAAAATCCCAGTGCTGTCGTCATCGTGTAAAGCCCGCCCCAACGTTTCTGATTGGTGCCGCGATTTCGACGGATTGGAAACTTAGACAGTATAAGAAGTGGACAGAGCCATCTCATTGGAACTCCATTTAGACATGTGAAGACCATTTTTAGCGATTTTTTTAGCACTTCCGTTCCTGACGCGCAGACTCAAATCGACTTAAACATAGCTTGACGACGTAGATGTGACGTGAGCGACCCGTCTGTCTTCTAGTGGCTATGGCATGAGAAATCTGAATCATTTCCTTCCAAAACTTGCAGAGGTGGAGAGTGTGAGAAGGAGCTGTCCATGAGCTAGTACAAATTTGTTGTACGTTGTCCGCCCACAAGCAACTTGATCAGCCCACAAACACATAATTTTACTGACGACTGATGACAGTTCAACGCGGGATTTGATGATAGAATGATGGGTCAGTTTAAGACCAGCTTTTTCCTCAGAATCCCAACCTGTAAGTATAATTAATTATTGATGTATATATTTTACCGGGTGTTCAGAATAAATACTTTTGTGTTTTAATTGTGTAAGTTTCCGGATAACTAGTTAACTCACGTTATAACTGTCCTACTGAAATACTCATGCAAATCTGTGGGCCACTAAAACTGTGTCTATTATTACAGATTGTCTGTCGTTTTTAATAGTTTGAGTAAAGATAAAGGATGGAACAAGATTTGTTTTGCAACCTTTTACATCAGTCATTCATGTTAGTGCTAAGCTGACGTATGCACTGTTATTGATACAGTTCCCGCATGTGCACCCCAATAACTGAGAAATATACACATCGGTTCGTTGATGGACATCACCTGCGACTCACCTGGGATGGAGGATGATTTTTTAGTCCCGTGTTTCTTGGGAATATCCCGGACGAGCCCCCAGATCTGTTAGATTCAAAAGACTATCCACAGCCTCGAAGCAGCTCTGAGTCATTAATTGGAAACAAGCCACAAGAGATCACTGGAGAATGATCAAGCAAACACAGACACAGTGCAGAACCATAACATTCTCAAATTTATTAAGGAAGAAGGGCCATATTAATAAAGCAGAATCATCCACGATGTCCAGCCCATCCAGTCGCCTCAAAGATCAACCCTAGAAATATGAAAACTAGTTCTTCCAATGTTTCTTCATCTGACTCACGCTTGGATCGATATGGTAAAATCGACGTCGTCGTTGCGGTATTTACAGTGTGTACAATTGAGTACTGAGGAAGCCTCCAGAGCTGAAGTTCAGTTATGGTAATGGAAGTTTAGCTTCCGACTTGCGCTGAAATCGGTCAATCGTAATCATCACAGACTGGGCCTTCTGGCCAATTGGAGCAGAGTAGCTCATGGAAAGGAGGGATTTAGAGAGATTGATTGCATGTAAACCTGTGGTAGGAGACCTCCAAAACAAAATGAGGAAACTTTAAAATCGCATAATAGGGGCACTTTAATTCTGCTTGGGCATATCATACAATTCAAGACTACCAGCTTGTCATGCCCATTAATATTAGCATTCACCAGTGCTAATCCAGTAAGGTCATGGTGTAATTGCACAAAGATACAAATTTGACAAATAGTGGGCTGTACCTCCAATCCTGTGGGATTGATTTTGGTTTTGTATTTATTTAGTCATATTTACATTCATGTGTCAGCATATTTCAGTGACAGATAATTATTTTCACATTGGCCAACCTGAAACTGCACTTGCTGAAAGCAAATACTGATCCACACACACCCAAACACACCCAGTGCACCTCTCACAAGGCCGCACGCTTAAACACATTCAACATTTGTCTTCACTATGGAGGGCGTATTGTGTTGTCATGTCCAGGTGCACAATAGCGGTTAAACAGGCCCAGGATTCAGAGTGAGGTGAAACACAACCAATGGCTATAAATAAAGACAGCCACGTTCCCCAAAGCCGAGGTTTAGAGATGAGCAACTGTGACGTCCACGTTCTGGACATGAAACTCTTTTAATCCCGATTTGCCTCATTGATTCCTCTCCTCTTGTTTTTGGTTTAGTTTTTGCCGTCAAAAACAACAGATTAGTCATGTAGTGATGACTCTTGTCAAGTGGGGAATTTTGACATTGTGTAAATGTGTTTAGTGTAAACACTGACAAATGGTTTTGTAATGAGACATATGTGTATGGACGGGCCTTCTACTTGAATCATACAGCATATTCGTATGATATTACAAAAACTGTGTTTTGGTGTCACTAATGCTGACGGTGATGTCAATGACAATACGATCATTGTTTCCAAATTCACATCCATCCTGGGCCTTTCATTGATAGTCCTGAACTGTCAACACATCTAGTGATAAGAGAATTAGACACTCCTTGAATGGCAAATCCCAGAGAGAAGGTCTGTTAAACCTATACAAAGAAAGAATCAACGTTTTGAAACAATAACATTATTATCCTTCTCTCAGTTTTATATTCGCTCAGTATTTTTCCCCACCGGAACAAAGAGTTCAACTGCAACATGAAGCTCCGCCAAAAGTAATCGGCACAGATTGTTTTCGAGTGGATCTCCAGGGACCTCAAGCTCTCAAAATTTAGGCATATATAATCAGAGGTATGCAAAATGAACAAAATGTGTAACATGTGGTTTAACAGGAACAGTTGGAACTATAGTTGTTCACCATAATCATGTTTCATCTTGTTTGTGTGACACAAATATGATTTCCAGAAGCTTTGTCATTGATTTGAGACACTATTTCTGAACCTCGAAACGTATGACCTCTTAAAAATGCTCTTTTATTCTTCGCAAAAGTAAGAAAACCCTTTATAAAGACCTCTTTGATTCATTTTTCACTTCAAAAGGAGAAAATGATATGGAAGAATGTGTAAAGAGACAGAAGAGAGATGAAGAAGCTCTCCAGAGTGCTGGAAGGAAGTGCTCTAGGGAGACCACCATGTAGATACTCCACTGCTTCACACCATGGAAAAACAAGAAAGAGCACAGGATGACAAAACTCAGCGTGCAGTCAAAGAAGCGAATGTTTGTACAGCCTGAGCGATGATCTTCAGATAAACTTGAGGAGAGAGAAGGAACACACTCAGTATAATTCCTCACTTCCTCTTTTGTTTCCCCTCAAGTGCTAAAGCACGCAGATGGTACACATGAACTTTGCCTTAAATAATGGCAACAAAAGACAAGACAAAAGACAATGTGCGTAACACTATTCCTCTAGGCATTGACATTTGACAGCTGCCACTAAAAACTACAATAATTAGGGCTGGGTAAAAATATTGATTAATCATGATATTCATTTGAAGATACTTTACTATTTTCAAGTATTTCTGTACGGTTTTGAATGGTGGTGCAATGCTGAATCTAAAACCCTAAGGCAAAAGTTATATTTTACCCAAGTTAGTAGTCCCAATTGAATGTAATTACACAAAAATGTCGTGTACTGTGCACAATAGCGTAGTCTGATTTATGAACAAGTGAACTGGTTTAGTGAATCAGTAAAAACCCGCTTCATCTGAGTCATGAACACATGACTTGTGAGCTGATAAACAGCTTAACCAGTGTCTTCCGATTCCTGAACTAATGACTTATTTGAACAGGTTTTTAGTGAGTGCCAATGTAGTCAGATTCAAGATCTTATCCTTTTTAGTGAATTAGAAATATACAGCTTAAACAATGTGGTTCGATTCATGAACTCTATTGACCAGTTTTATTTATTTAAAAACACACTGGACAAGTGTAGTCCGATTCATAAACACATTAATTAAAAGTATATAACTTATTCTGTGTGGTTTGATTCAAAGATTCTTTTGAACTTTTTTTTGTGTGTGAACCAAATAAAGCTCAAATGAATCGAAATCAAGTCGATACTCAGCCCTAATCTGATATTGTATCTTGTGAAGATTACGAATCCCTCTGAACTTGTATATTTAATATGTTCATGGTTGAGGAGAATGATCAAACATTGCACCACAATATTGTTAACAGCTCGTGAACAAACCTCAAATGTGTCCGGGCAGGTTTTCATTCATGAACGTCAGACGAAGAGATGGTGAATTCTGACACAATGTATCAAACCCCATTGAATAAACATAAAAGAGAACTGAAAATTCCATAGGAAAAACATTTTATTGAAAAACATTTTCAGTTTGTAACAGACTGGTGGAATGTGTGCCATTTCATTTCTATGACTTTTAATAATGTTGCACGTCCTGACCAGATCCTACTGCGAGAGAAGGATGGGACATCGGGAAACGACAGCAAGAGAAAGATAACAGGAAACTGAGAAGTTGGGGGAAAAAAGTCAAAATGATAATACTGAGCTTGTTTACAAACTGGGTAGAAGAATCCAACAGAAAAAAAGCCAAAAAAAAAAAAAAGGATCTAATTAAATAAATATCTATGGTACACACGTATGGCACAAATATGCAGCAAGCAGTCAGTTTGGCAATTCTCTATCTCATTTTCATTTTTAAACCAGATCACCATAGGAACAGTGCAAAAGGGTTGAGTGGGATGGGTCTGACGAGTGCTAGCTAAAATACATAGCAAAAAATTCCAATTCTATACAAAAACATCTGAATTAAGTTTATAAAAAACGATTTATTGGGTTCGTCGTCAATATTTACACAAGTTATTTACCAAAAAAATTAGTATGCTCTCTTTTAACTGAAGTGATTCATGTTTTTTTTTTTTTTTATGAACTTTTTTTTTATTTGCTAAAAATGTGAGAATAAGGCTATTGTAACAACCGGGGATCCATATACAATACAAACAATAACGTATTTACAGCCTCTTACCTACAGATGTACGGTGCAAAAACTAGAGTCTTGTGAACTCAGGGTGACCATACAAGCAAGGCATTTTACAGTGGGCCGAAGACACTTCTCCTAGCGTTTCGCAAACCTTCCGTCGACATCGGTGCAACATCTTACGCTACTAGTTAAGTCCTACCACTCCTAAAATGTTACAGGAACGTTTGCAACCAGCTTGCCGGGACAGTGTCTTCGGATTCAAAGAAACTAAGGAGATTGTCATATTTAGCCCATATGGGACAGCAACCGAACACCAACATGTTTGTAGTTTTTGTAGAATGTAGTTCTTTAGTTTAAAACAACTGCTCAGTCTTCTATATGTATGTGTATGTGTGTGTGTGTGTGTGTGTGTGTGTAAGTGTTCATGTTTCACAGTTTACCTCGAACCTACAGCACAAAGTAAAAAAAAAAGTAATAATAATAATAATAACACACTGGGGTTGTAGTGTTTTCTGATGCTGTATTGTTTCATTTAATTTTCAGTGGTTAAGAACACTTTCCATAGGTGAACGTATATCATCTTTTTTTTCTCAATTGTTATAAAAATAAATAAAAATTGCATATTTGCAGATTTCGTGGCCTCTTACAGAGGCACAAAGCTCCGATCACACAAGGCTTGGCTTCTCGGTGAGATTCAAGAACCTCCATGAACAAGTGAAAACAAAATGGATGAACAGTTAATGTGCGACTGGACATTTTCAAATCTCAAAGTCCACCTTTGGTGAATTACTTCAATTTCAATGTAAGAAACAAATGAAGATAACTGTCTGCAGGCTGGCATTGCTCACAAAGCGCTTCACACAAATGACAACACACACACACACGCAAAGAGTTCTGAAATCCACTGGGAGCTGCGGGTTATGGGATGCGATGGCCTCTGCTCGGTGACTTCCTCTCTAAAACGCGCACTAAATCCACTTGTGACCTCCATCGATTATAATGTGTCTTTTCCCCTCCAGAAACCTCCCACAATTTGAGCCTGAAAGATCCCATTTCATGCAATTTACTACATTTAGCCTGTGCTCGTTCTCATCTGGTATGCTAGCTAACCCACGTCTACTGCTTTCCTTCCAGATTAAGGGGCCTAATTTCAAGCCAGAGCACATCTGAGCTTCATCAACTGAGACAGGCAGGCCGGAGAAGTTGGTTTAGTCAGGACTCAGTCAGACATGCCCTTCCTTTGGTCCGTTTCTGGCCCTTCCCTCTCATTCCTTTCGGCTATTTTAAAACCCAACATGCTGTTTTCCCTGAGGGCTCCTTCCAAAGCCTCCCCTACCCTGGCCATGAGCGCATGTGCTTTTTGTGCGGGTATGTGTGTGTGTGTGTTTGTGGTGAAAAGGCAGCTATTCGTGTATGGATCGATGGAAAAACGACACAATTGAGATGGAGAAATATCTGTATAACGTAAAACGGATAACTCGAAGCTTGCATAATGTGCAGATTCTCCATAAATTATTCATTTTCTTGCTGTTTCACGCCAACCTGTCTGTTTCTATGTGAACTTTCTCCAACCGTTCTCATCTACAACTAAACAAATCCTTAAAGAAAGGCTAATTAAATCTGTTGTTTCGTTTAAAACTAAATAATTATGATGCAATTTGATGTCCCTGTGCTTTTGAGCAAAAAAAGTAGAGCAGCAGTTCCACTTTTCCACGACCTGCACTGGCCACTGGTGAGTGAGAGTGTTTGTGATGGCAGAAATACTAGAAAAACAGGAACTTTTGCACCCACATGCCTGGGGAAGGCAGCCATTTTGTGTAAAAATGACGGATTTTGCCAATAAGCCTTGAGTGATTCGCTCCCTGCGATCTCTGTTTTAATGTGTTTGTACTGCATGTAGGCAAGGTGATCAAGCTTTCAAAGTGCTGCTAAAGTGTTCATGTGGGTCCTCCACCTTCCCAGCAGGCAACAGGACAGTCAGCAACTGTACCAAATATTGACGTTCGCTCATTCCTTCCCATTCTATCTCTCTCGGGCTTCCAGCACAGGCAGCGGACGTATACAAAATGAAATGTGTATGTCTTCCACGCTACTAAACGGCACATAAACCAGCACAAAAGGATCTCTATGACGATACCTATTAGTCTTCTACCAAATGAGTCTGTAAGTGGACTTCACTGGGAATGACAGAAAGAAACGCAAGTACGATGCATGACCATACAAAAGACTTCAAGTAAACATTGTGAGTCATTTTGTAGAGGTGAGTAAATGAGGAGAGCTAACGTAAATGAAAACAGTACGAGTGAACGTGCAAAAACAGATGGTGTCCATTCAAATGTCCAAAAGTACGCTCCGGAGAGCTTCCTGCTTCCTTGTTAAATCCACTTTCTGTAGCTGTGACCGATGGGCTGCATTCACTTCCTGTTCGCGACGGATCAGCCGATCGGCCAAGCTTAATGAACAGCTCGAGTTCTTATTTCTTGCTGTGTGATACTGACATGTCACTTCTCTGCTTCATCTCCAAGTGTTGTGTCTTTAAGGGAGATGATGTAGCAGGAAAGAGAAGAATCATTTCCCAGACCTCTCTTTTCACGCCCACCCCCTCAACCCCTCTCTCCCAGCTCGTCTGATTCACACACGCTCCCTCGTACACACACTATAGTATCCAAAATAGTGCACGTCAATGCCCCAAAAGGGTGTCCATTTTCCAATTTGTCATTTGTCTGTTTCATTTTTGCAGGTGCAAGAGCAGCAAATCAGGAGCGTCACTCCACCATCAGCAACATCTATACTGACAGTAATAATCAGGATTATTGTAAAATAAACAAGAAACACCAAAAAATAAGAGGGGGCAGGACGAGGGTGAGCTTGGACGTCGATGCTGCCTACAGGGGGTTCATCGAGGGGCATGTGAGGGGTTAAAGCGTCCAAAAGAAGCGTGTCCGTGTTCACACTTTATAATAGATGTTCGCTGGGCTCTGCGGCGGCATTTCCTGTACGATGTAAACTGGGTGTCCGTAATCGCCGCTGACTTTCTCGTAATGTGGGCAGAAGACGCTGTCAGCAGTCCGCAGTGGGATGATGATGTCGCTCGGCTCAGAGCCGTTGTTGTTGCCACCGCCACCGGCCCTCTTGGGCGTGGCTAGCGTACTGAGTGACAGCGTGGTGGCATGCTGAGGTGAGTGTTTGCGATGGCGTCGTCGATACTTCAGCAGGAGGAAAACCAGCATGATGATTATGATGATGACTATGACGCTGGCTGAAGCAATGCAGGCGAACAGGGCAACCTCTGAGCCGATGACTGATGACGATTTATTTCCATCTCCCTTGTCTTCATGATGAGATGCATCTAAGAGGGAACATAAAAATGTGAACTTATAGCAAAAAAGCAATGAGCAACTAGTATTAAGGGTCGTTTACACTTAGGAAGATAACTATAACTATAAAGCTCTTAATAATCGTTCTAATTCTGAGAAAAGGGAAGTCCTATAACGATAACATCAAATAAGAACGATTTTTTTCCCAGCACATTGATAGCCAATCAGAATCCACCTGACTTTAAAAAGCTCAAGCTTTAAAGTGGCAGGCGACATAACTGCAGCACACGCGTATAATAAACAGAACGTTATTTCGGTTCGTGTGGATGAAAATATAGTTATCTTTATAGTTATTTGAAGAAATTATTGTTGTTGGTGTGAATGGGACTTTAGACAAGAGAGAAAGTGGCACACTCCTAACCAATTAAAAAGATGCCTTGACACAAAATAAAATGTCTTTTATGTATAATGAAATAAATTAACATGTATTTATTTTTTTAGATGCTTTAATCAAAAGCAACTTCCAAAAGAGAGAAAACACAAGCGATTGATCATAAAAGAGCCGACGGTATTAGCAGTGCCGTGAAAACAAATTTTGAGAAGAAACTAGAGTACAAAGCTTGAGTAGAGGCGTATAGAAAAGAAAGAAAATTTTTATTAAGAAGTGCCTTTAAATGGCTTTTGAACTCTCTAAAATGCATATTAAAGACAAGATATAACACTTCAGAAACACTCTTTGTTCATGGAAAGCAGTGGACAGAGTGACCTCGCACGGCTTTGGTCTCCAGTGACTTTGTCTGGGGCGGCTTGAGGCTGGGGGAACAGATGAGCTGCTAACACTCACACTTAGGCTGTTTTACAAGTGGATTATTGTACCTAAGACACTCCACTCAAATTACTTTGATGTCCATATGCTTCTAAGTGGGGGGGAAATTCTACAAATGAATGCGTTCCAGAACGTCCATCTTGCTCTGTCACATTAACGATTTGCTTGTCAGAAGGATTTTATGAGAACGAATCAGTGCGCATGCCGTTGTGACAGAGGGCTGGCACTTGCTCAGCAAAAAAAGGGATGAACACGCAGAGAGAATGATGAATCGGTGTGCATCCCCTTACAGGTGTGTGAGATGATAAAGTGTTTGATGTACCTTGCTTGTCAAGTACTTCATTCGATTTGGTGTCCTTGCCCCCTGCGTCGGGGTGTTTGGGAGGGTAACTGGTGGGGTATTCTTTGGGGGAAATGGGATCAGAGGGGTCTGCAAAACATAGATAAGAAACACATTCATCACTCTAATATATGTATGCATTTTCATGTGGAGAGCTATTACTTTCACACTGCTCAGCATAATAAAAGTGTGACTGATAGCGGCCCTGAGAGTGAGTGAGTGTGTGTGTGTGTCATTAAAAAACAAGCAGCCAAGATTAATCTAGTGACCTTCAGCATGTGTCTGTATGTTTGTGAGAAGGCGAGAAATTCAGTTGCTTGTGTTGTTGGGTGTGGCCTATTGTAATTAATACGGATGTCACTGGTGAGGTTATTTATGAATTCATTAACACTGTCATTAATTACAGTGCAAGGTCTGCAGCAGGTTCGAAGGGCTTTGCTATTGTTTTACATCCTCGTTCCACAGTAAAACAGTTATTCGACTACCACGTTCACACAGCAGTGGAAATATTACTCACTTTGTCCAACCTTCATGATGATTTTCATCGACTTGGTTTTACACACCCCTCCTTCCTGATTATCCAGCCCTTCCATCGTTCCATTAGATGTAGCTGAAAGTTGACGACAAAAACAAGAGCTTTAGCAACATACTATCAACATGCGTTGCTATTATATATGCAACATTGCAAATACATTGAGATTGATCAAAGATCCAAAGATACAAGCTATCTACATGATGTAACTGCAACTTTAACATAACTAATGAATATTCATGCAGCTTTATAAAGCAGTCAAGACTCTGTGGAAAACCACCATAAAAAAATCTAAACTTTTAGCAGCCCTAACTGTGCCATTTTTGAATTAGATGTTTAAGTACAGGGCAAAATTGTGTTTGTTTTGATGGTGAAAGATGAAATGGCCAGAGCCCCCACTGAAAATGTGGCATGGCTCTTTAACAATTCAATAGGAAATAAGAAGGATTAAAGGAATAATAAAAAGCTGATTTTGTTCACCAGCAAAGCAAAGGCCTCTAGCACCAGGCGCGATTGTTAATAATTCAGCGAATAAGGCACGGAGAGAAAGTGCTATTAATGAATGTGAGGTTTGGAGCGTGTTTAAGAGCGCGTAACGCTTCAGCCACAGCAGATGTTTGTCAAGAAACAAGTGAGTGAGAACAAAATAGATTAAATAATAATAATGAAAAAAAAAAAAACAGTCCGCCATTTTTCAAGCAGATGTTGGACTGGCCTTAAAAACAAAGTGATGAAAACTAGTTTTCGATATGCAATTTGATTTAATTTAAAATAAGCCGAACTGAAATAAATTTGAACTGAATTAAGCCATGTTTGACGTCATCATCTCCCACTAAACAAACTAACAGCAGTATTCTGGCCACTGGTCCCACGTGGGCTTTTAACCGAACAATGCAGCTATGCCATGTGCGTGTGTGTGTGTGTGTGTTCTGTGTGTGTCCGCGCCCAGCAGGCTTGCGGTCTATTGGGTCAGTAACACAGAGCTAACGAGCTGCCAAGGGCTTAATGTCTGGTCAGCGTCCAGAACAATGTGGCCTGCATTCAGAGAGAGAGAGAGTGAGACGGGAGGGCGGTGATGTTGGAGTCTATGAGGCGCCTGTCCCCCATCATCACTTTTTTCCCCCAATGCTGCCACTTTGATGAAGCATATGGAGTGCAAGTGAGTTTATGTGTGCGCCATGTGACAGATCTTTCTGTTCTCTGATTTTTCTACTTTTTTGTAAGGACTGCAGAATGACACCATCTCTCTCTGTTAGTTCTTTGACCTCTGGCTTTTTAGTGTTGAGAAGAACACAAGCTCATTACATGTAAAGCTCCTTAAAAGCTTGCGTTCCTTTCAATGAGTTCATTTCATAAATCTGGCAAATGAGCCCACACACACACGCAAACACATCACTAAACAAAAATCACATGATGATCGCATTCCAGGTCAACAGTATATTCACCGTCACGTCTCATTCATTTTCAGTGACTGTTTGAAAGTTGATTAGGACACTCCTTAAGATACGCCCGAAGCAATTATTCATAGGTGAGTTGTAACCAAAAGAGGCCACTCACACTATGAAGCTCTCATATAAACACTTAATATCAGTCTAACTTAACCTAGGAAAACAGGTTCAACAAATAGCTTAATAATTTTAATTGAATAAATAAATAAATAAAAACGACTGAAAAAAAAATCCTTAGAGAGCAGTCTAAAAACAACAGAGGTCAAAAAAAGTGTGTTCGATGAGGGCATCCTCAGTTGAAAAAAAAAGAAAAAAAGATTCATAAATACAATATGTTAACTGTATTCTAAAGCTGAAATGGTTTTATTTTAGCAGTAGAATGTGGGTTTGGGTTTGTCTGCAGTAGTCTTGCATAAAAACAACGGTAAAACTTTTTAAGGTCAGATTCTCTCTATTATCTAGATACTTATTCAATGCATATTACTAGGATATTGGCTGTTTATAAGTTCACATATTATTGCCTTATTCTGCATGACCATATTCTACATCCCTTATTCCTCCTACCCAATACCTAAACATAAAGGGATACTCCACTTTTTTTTTGGAAATAGGCTCATTTTACAACTGCCCCAAAGTTAAACAGGTGAGTTTCACCGTTTTCGAATGTATTCAGCCGATTTTCTGATATTTAGCAGATTATCAGTAACCAGACAGTTTCTGGTCTCATTGACTTCCATAGTAGGAAAAAAAATATATACTATGGAAATCAATGAGACCAGAAACTGTCTAGTTACTGATATTCTTCTAAATATCAGAAAATCGGCTGAATACATTCGAAAACGGTGAAACTCAACTGTTTAACTCTAGGGGAGTTGTAAAATGAGCCTATTTCCCCCCCAAAAAAGTGGAGTATCCCTTTAAGAACTACCTTAAGCAGTAATTTGAAATTTATTGAGGCAAAAGTCGTAGTTAATAGTTAATTCATATTGAGAATTGGACCCTAAACTAAAGTGTGACGAAAACGACTAGTGGAGACAAGGCTTTGTCTCCGACTCCAACTAGATAAATGTGTTTGAGTGCTGAAGGTTTACACAAAAAACCCGATACTGACACTCAAACCTGCTTGGTGAAACCCTATCAAGCTCAAACAGGCTGTGAGGTATGTAAAGTCCTGCCATGACAAAAGGGCAACCAGTGGGACAGGACCAGAAACCGACACTGTGCGATAGGCATTAAATGCGTATTTGCGTAGTATTAAACATATAATTATTGTAAACGTCCAATTATTTTTAATTTTATTGTCTGTACTGCTTTAGCAATATAGCTACTCAAATCTGATTGTGAGTTGTGACTAGCTGAAGCTGTTGTTACGGAGTATGACCTGATCAACATGGCGTCAGGGTCACAGAATGGTGAACAGCACTCAGGCCAATAATGAGAGCTGACAGACAACAATACACACACACAAACATCGCACATCTACTCTAATAAGATATGGCACGGCACCTCGAAAAGCCCCCACTGCCTTTGAACCGAGCCAAACAACATGTCTCCCGCGTCGTGTCTCACTCTCTCAAAGTCAACATTGCTTTATTGGTATGATTGTTAATGTTTATAATATTGCCAAAGCGTATAAAGTACAAAGATGACAACGCTGAAGTACAAAAGTATAAAACATGAAACAAAAAGGCGAAAATGTAGGTTAAA
Organism: Cyprinella venusta; assembly: GCA_038021265.1. NCBI lineage: Eukaryota > Metazoa > Chordata > Actinopteri > Cypriniformes > Leuciscidae > Cyprinella > Cyprinella venusta. Next base: position 22,197,731 of record CM075867.1, read on the forward strand.
AAATAGTTATTTAATATGTTATAAATCATTTAACACTCATCAGTAATAAATGTTCATCGTGGGTGGTGTCTGCTGACATGCTCTCCCTCAGGCAATGTTACATCACTAGCTGCTAGTGCTAAGGGGCATCGTTCAGTATGGGGAAGACTGAGAAGGTTGGATTCTTTCTCCTTAACCTGCAACTCAAATACCTGGCATGCCGAGTGTTTCTGCCAATCGCAGGACACATTAAACCTTCTTACTGTTGTGTTAGATTGGCACAAAAGATGGATTTCATTTCAAGAACAACCACTCACAGACTCTAACTGAAACGGATAAAACAGTAATTAAAGCAAGAAGCCTCCATCGCAAATTACAATCAGATTTTTGGTTACAACTAATGAACTATTATTCTATTATTTAGGGACAAAATTACTGAGGGCACCTGATTCGATTCAAAGAAAATTACTGGCGGAAAGAGAGCTGACGTTTACACGCGCATGTGAAATAGCGTTGACAATGGAGATGGCGTCGAAGAATTCTCTTGAAATCTTGGGAAAAGTACCGGCTGCAGCTGTAAATCAAGTCTCTAAACCATATCTTGGAAACAAAGGACGACGGCAGTTTAGACATGGAAATGAGAATCCAAAACTGAAAAATTATCAGGAAGGGGACAGTGAACAGAGATGCTATCGTTGTGGGGGAGGAGGACACTCACCTCAGGAATGCCGATTTAAAAATGAGAAATGTCATGCATGTTCAAAGACAGGGCACATTTCCAGAGCATGTCGGAATAGGAGACAGACTGCCAAGGCCCAGTATGTGGAAACGGAGGATCACAATGTAGACGGTGAAGATGACCCATTAGGGGTTTTTACAGTTTACATGGCATCCAGTGGGGATGGAGGCATTAAAGTTAATGTGAAAGTATGTGATGAGGACATTAGTATGCAGTTGGATACTGGTGCCGCAGTGTCCCTTGCATCGGAAGTGTTGCACCAGAATATGTTTCCACATTTACCCATTGAAAAGTCCAACATCAGATTAAAATCGTACTCAGGAGAAATGATTCCCCTTCTTGGCTATGTTCAGGCACCAGTGCAGTACGGGGATCAGAAAGCTACACTGCCCCTCATCATAGTGAAAGGAAACAGGCCGGCTCTTTTTGGTCGAAATTGGTTGGAAAAGCTAAAGCTGGACTGGAGGAACATTTTCACAGTTGAACAAGGAACGAAACATGGCGACCCGGAATTACAAGCAGTGCTGCAGCGCCACTCTGTGGTGTTTTCGGAGAAGGCCGGTGCCATAGAGGAATTCAGAGCCATTATAAGAATGCAGCCGAATGCACAGCCAATCTTTTGCAAAGCCCGGCCGGTGCCGTACTCATTGAAGGAGGCTGTGGAAAAAGAACTGGATAGGTTAGAAAAAGAGGGAATAGTTTCCAAAGTGGATCATAGTAAATGGGGGGGCCCCGATCGTAGTTGTACCGAAGGCTGATAAATCCATCCGCATCTGTGGGGATTACAAGGTCACAATAAATAACCAGCTGGAAGTAGAGTCGTACCCTCTGCCCAATACTGAGGATTTATTTGCGACCCTAGCAGGAGGGAAGTGGTTCTCAAAGTTAGACCTTTCGCATGCTTATCAGCAGTTGAGATTGGACAAAGACTCTGAAGAGTATTTAACCATTAATACTCACAGGGGACTGTACCGATACCATCGTCTTAGCTATGGGGTTGCCAGCGCACCATCAATTTTTCAATCAGTGATGGACCAGGTCCTACAAGGGCAAGAAGGGGTGACTTGTTTCCTGGATGACATCTTGATCACAGCCGACACAAAAGCCCTGCACTTAAAAAGGCTGGATGCAGTGTTGAGCTCTCTTGCACGCTATGGTTTGAGAGCAAAGTTAGCCAAGTGCAGTTTTCTACAGTCAAGTGTAGAGTATTTGGGCCATCGGATAGATCAAGAAGGCCTGCACCCCACTCAGCACAAAGTGGAGGCTATTGTGAATGCCCCAAAGCCCACAAATGTCTCGGAGTTACGTGCGTATTTGGGGCTGTTGAACTATTATGGCCGTTTTCTGAGAAACTTGTCTAGTGTGCTACAGCCATTGCACACTCTGCTTAAAAAAGAGGAAAAATGGAGCTGGACGCCTGCATGTGAAGAAGCCTTCAAAAAGGGGAAAGAGATGTTACTGAGTAGCACAGTTCTGGTACATTATGATACAGAGAAGCCCTTGAGATTGGCATGTGACGCATCCCCGTACGGGGTGGGGGCAGTCATTTCGCATTTGATGGACAATGGGGATGAGAGACCAGTTGCGTTCGCCTCTCGCACTCTGACTGAGGCGGAGCGAAAGTATGCGCAAATAGAAAAAGAGGCGCTGGCAATCATTTATGGAGTAAAGAAATTTCACAAGTATCTTTATGGACGTAAGTTTACGCTCATCACGGATCACAAACCCTTGCTGGCTATTTTAGGGCCAAAGTCAGCGGTGCCTACATTGGCAGCCTTGCGCATGCAGCGCTGGGCGTTGATTCTCATGGCTTACAGTTATGAGCTGGAGTACAAGAAATCGTCAGACCACCTAAATGCTGATGCTATGTCCAGACTTCCCATGACCAAGTTGGACAGCACAGCACAAGAATCCAACGTTTTCTACTTCTCACATGTGGAAGACTTGCCAGTAACAGCTCAGGACATAAAAGTGGGCACCAGCAGAGATCCGTTGTTGAGCAAGGTGTGGAGCTTTACCATGAATGGATGGCCTAACTACCTGAATGATGAAAGCTTGAAACCGTACTTTGTCAGGAGACATGAGCTGTCAGCCGATCAAGGTTGTGTTTTGTGGGGTCTCAGAGTCATTGTTCCTCAAATGCACCGGCCGCAGATTCTCAAAGACCTGCACCATGAACACCCGGGCATATGTAAGATGAAGGCCCTAGCTCGCAGCTATGTATGGTGGCCAGGGTTGGATGGCGAGATTGAGAACTTGGTCCAAAACTGTGCTGTGTGTCAAGCCGTGCAGAAGGTACCTGCGGTGGCACCGCTCCATCCCTGGCGGTGGCCTGTCAGAGTATGGCAGAGAATCCATCTGGACTTCGCGGAGAAGGATAGACAGTACTACCTAGTGATAGTGGACAGTCATTCTAAATGGCTGGAGGTTTTCCACATGACCTCCACAACATCAAGCAGAACCATAGAGGTGTTGCGCAATCTATTTGCTGCATATGGCCTTCCGGAAGAGGTTGTGTCAGATAATGGTCCCCAATTTGCCTCCGCAGAGTTCAAGCAGTTCCTTGACAAAAATGGAGTAAAACAAACTCTGGTACCACCATATCATCCAGCGTCAAATGGAGCAGCTGAGAGGTCGGTGCAAATACTGAAGAGGGCGCTGGTGAAGCAGGTTCTTGACGCAAGTGGACAGCCCAGCATCTCGCTGCAGCACAGGCTGTCAAATTTTCTTCTCATGTACAGGGCGACGCCGCACGCAGTCACCGGTCGCTCCCCAGCTGAGCTGTTTTTAAAGAGAGAACTTCGCACCCGGTTCAGTCTTTTGAGACCAGATCTGACACGCACTATAGAGCATCAGCAGGCAAAGCAAAAGCTTTATCATGACAAAGAGAGACTGAAATTGAGAGAGTTTCAGGAAAACGACCAGGTCAGAGTGAAAAACTTCAGAGGAGGAGATGAGAAATGGACTGCCGCAACGGTCATAAAGCGCTTAGGTCCTGTGACATACCGAGTCTGGGAAGGAAACAGACAGCGATCAGTTCATGTGGACCACATGCTGTGGAGAAGAGGAGATCTCAAGGAACTGGAGTCATGCACACCTTTTGAGGGCCAGGACCTTACATCCGATGCCTCATCAGAGCCTGATCTGGTAGAGGCCAGCGCATTGAAACTGCCTGACTCCGACTCCTCAGAGAAGGGCATCTGTCGGGGCCCAACATTGTCAGGCAATGATACGTCTCCTCTGAGCAGCCAAAACAGCACTGCTGATGTGCCTTCCGTAGTGCAGCCCCGGAGAAATCCAGAGAGACTCAGGAAGGCTCCCAAGAGATTGGACTTGTAGGGGTCAAATTTAAGAAGGGGGTTATATATATATGTATAAAAAAAAATATAGAACGACCCTTCTTGGTTCAAGAAGATCTTGAAAGTTAAGTTTAGTTTGTGTTCTTTTCCCAGGTTTAAGCTTAAAGGGGAGGAATGTAATAAACTGGTTTTATATTCGTTGGGGGTTCTCATGGGGCGAAGGCAGTAATGTGATTGGTTCATAGTTCACATGACTCAGTGTAATCAGGAAGCTCAGTAATGTGCGACAGAGCTGGGCATGTGTGATGATTGCCGCTGTACTTTGAAAGTTCTCAGTAAAGCTTATCGAGTTATTACAACCACCGTTTCCAGTGCCTCATTCGAACCCCAAAGATATTACAGCACCTTTATGATTTACATAGATGTGGTTTGTCTCTGCATTCAGTCATCACATCTTTTTGCAGATCTTTTTTTATGAAACATTCCTGCTCTCTCTCTCTCTCTCTCTCTCTCTCTCTCTCTCTCTCTCTCTCTCTCTCTCTCTCTCTCTCTCGCTCTCTCCCTCGCCATATTTAGATCATGTATCTCTCTTTTTGCTCCCAGCTTGAGGGCAATCTGTCAGGCCAGATCACATCAAGCTCATGTTCACACACTCACACACAATCATATCAGAGTCATCAGCATCAGGCTGCATATGAACAATAGAAGAGCCATTTTAAAGTTTGGTCAGCACACATAAACACACACACCAGGGCTCAACAATAAAGCAATACAGATGACCTGGGGTCAATGCGGGTGAGTTTTGTGCCAGCCGACAGACTGCACGTTTTTATCATGTGCATATTTTAAACCAGCAAATGTGTGTTTATACATACTGTTAGTCAGTCATGATGTAGAAAGAACGTTTGTTAATTTATTAAGTAACATTAACTAACAATGAGAAATAAATTTGTTTCGGTATTTATTAATATTTGTTAACGTTAGTTAGGTCACAGTTTATTTTGTTTACAGTGTGCGTCTCCCTCAGACTGAAAACGAAGCTCGGGCGCACAGATACACGTCAGCTGCATCTTACGTCAGCAGCGTCACTGAACGCGACTCGACAACAGAACCGGAAGACAATACAATGCTGAATAAAGTCGTAGTTTTTGTTATTTTTGGACCAAAATGTATTTTCGATGCTTCAAAACATTCAAACTAACACACTGATGTCACATGGACAACCTAGATGATGTCTCTATTTTCTTTCAAGGACAGTATATTAGGGCTGTCAAACGATTAATCGCGATTAATCGCATTCAAAATAAAAGTTTGTGTTTACGTAATATATGTGGGCATAGTGTGTATAATTATTTTGTATATATAAATACACACACATGCATGTATATATTTAAGAAAAATCTGAAAGTATATACTTTATATATATTTATACATAATTAATATTATGTATAAATATAAATATTTAATATATTAAGAACACATTTTTCTTAAATATATACATGCATGTGTGACTATTTATATATACAAACTAATTATACACACTACGCCCACATACATTATGTAAACACAAACTTTTATTTTGGATGCGATTAATCGCGATTAATCGTTTGACAGCCCTACAGTATATCGTACATACGTTTCCAATGGAGGGACAGAAATATCTTAAACTCTGATGCGAAGATGAACGGAGATCTTATGGGCTTGGAACGACATGAGGGCGAGCAACGCATTCTCATCCCAAAGCGTTATATTTGACACTTTTGCAAAAGCGTAAAAATGCGGCGCTCACGGCACCCTTTAACGTCTAATTAGACGCTTTCGTTTTGGTTAAGTTTAGGTATGGTGTGGGGTAAGGGTTAGAACACTAGGGGGCGCTTTTGGACCTAATATTTCTGCGTCTCATTTGGCGCTAAAGGGTGCCATGTGCGTTCGATATTTACGCTTTTGCAAAAGCGTCGTATATGGCGCTTTGGGATGAGAACGGGCTGGGGCGAGTCATTAATGACATCATTTTCATTTTTGGGTGAACTAACTAACTAATGTTAACAAATACAAATTTGATTTTTAATAATTTATTAGTAAATGTTGAAATTAACATTAACTAAGATCAATAAATGCTGTAGAAGTATTGGTTATTCTTAGTTCCTTATAGCTAAATTAAACCTTATTGTAAAATGTTACAGCATTTTTTTAAATATATTTTTTAAATAGGAATGATTCATATTTTGATACCAATGTAAAAGTTACTGGCATTTTATCAATCTAATGGGTTTTTGCTGAATACATGAATACATTTCTTTAAAACCTACTGACCCTAATTTTTTTCATTTAATATACTGTTTTTGAATAACATCTTTAACATCTTAACACAATAAAATATGTTGTTGTAAACTAAAAAATCCTCATTGTTGAGAGAGAGAGAGAGAGAGAGAGAGAGAGAGAGAGAGAGAGAGAGAGAGAGAGAGAGAGAGAGAGAGAGAGAGAGAGAGAGAGAGAGAGAGATGTTTGGCTTGCTGAACACATTTATAAGGGGCTGAAATCATCTGATTGGTTTCTGAGCAGATCCAATTGATAAAGACAGAGTGATTAAACTGAGCTATTAGGATTAAACTTTTTAATTAATGACTTATCGAATAAACCCCCCAAGCACACACAGCAGCCATACGTCTCTGCGCTTCACAACTACACACACACACACCAGCTGTACACCAGGCCAATTATCATCTACAATGCAGCAAAATGAACTCATTTCTCTTTCTCCACCTTCTTTTTCTCCTTTTCACTTTTCTCTCCACAAATTAGAGTTGCTTAAGAGAAACTGAGAGAAAACAAAATAAAGGAGGAGCAAATTTTCCCAGAACTGCAAAATTGGATTTTCTCCTTATGCTGGAAGTGAACTCTCATTGCGCGAGCGACTCAGGTCTCGGCAATGTGTTTGACGCGCTGTGTATCAAAGCGGTCTCTGTTTGTGTGTGTGTGTGTGCCTTATTCCATTTGCTAGATCCCTGTGCTCCTCTTCCACCCCACCCGCTGTTTATACAGCTTGCTTTGAGCCTGAAGTTTTTGTGTTGTGGCCAGGTGAGCAGTTATTGTTCTCGCAAATGTGAAAATTCAACCTACATGCAAAACGATACAAGGCAAATAGGAGAAGTCTTTTGTATTTGTGGATACACAAATTCATGGTAAAATGCCACTCACAAACAGAAACTTGGCGCCTCTGTAGCTCTGGAACTAACAATCATTCCAACTGATGTAAAAAAACACTAGCAAATGTGATACAAGCATGTCATTATTTTGCACCACGACTCACTAAAACATAACAAATGTAGTTCCCGCTGCAATGTCAACATTTTCCGATACTCAAAACCACATAAACAAATCCAAGCAAATTTAATTGGCCAGAACGGCGCGGCAACGGTAGCATACAGAATACAGATGAAACCGCCATCATACTCACAGATAATGTAGTAGTCTTTCCCCCTGAAGAACTCCAGGCCCCAAAGGTTTGGACTGAACTCTTGGAATTTGAGGGTGAATTTGACGTCCTGGTCCGGTTTGACGCAGTTGAGTAGAGGCGTGTCCGCCTTTGTGACCTGACAGGACTTTAGCTGTTCCAGAGGAACCATATAGAGTTTATAATACTCCACTCCTTCCATTGAACCACCTTCCACACGTGGGCAAACTATGTCCATCTTATCCCCGATCTGTGGATACAGCACCAGACCCTGTCCTGGCATGAACCTTTGAGAAAAAGAGAGACAAAGACAGAGAGAGAGTGAGACACACCACAGATGATAAATCATATTCACACTGTTCTCAGGATCAAAAATACGCTGGATCATGAAGCATGGTGTTGATCAATAATTAAAAGAAGGGTGATCAATTATTTAGCAGCGACTATAAAGGATAAAACAATTCCTGATCATAAAAAAGTAGGAGACTGAGACGATCTTAAACTGCGTGCTGGAGTGTTTTTCAGTTCCTTTATGAGAAACCGGAAAAGAAAATGGAGCAGACTCTAGAAAAAGAGACAAAGGTGTTGACTCATGGCTCATACTTAAGAATAAAGGTAAATAGTCTCTCTGATGAGCCAAGTGCTCAAACAGCAGCGTGGTGAAAAGAAAATGATGTCATGAGAAATAAAGAGGAAAAAGTGCAGCAGCTCGCATCAGGCGACGCTCCCAGCCATCCGCCTCAAGGGACTAAAGCAGGAGTAGATGGGAAAACTGTGAGTGTGTGTGTGTTTGACGTGCAACGGGGTGGCTGTCAGGACTATCTCTACGACAGATCTAGCCACGCAAATCCTCTCGAGCCGAACACTGGATTGCTATCTCGCTCATGTCTTATCTCTACGCTAGCTTATTTAAAATGCCAAGAACAGTTTGCTCGCATATGTTCGTGGTGTGTTTGAATATTTGCCTTGGGATCGTTCAAAAGAATAGGGCGAGACTCATAAATTCCCCAAGTAAAACATGTTCACACCTCAAAAGTTTACACACACACCTATAAAAACACAAATCTGCACTGTTTTCCCAAAAGGACATTTCTAGAAACGTTTTCGACAGTATCTTTTTCCACTCTTTTTTTACAGTGAATGCCATAGGAGAACCACTCTGGGTTCATTCAGAGAACAGTATTTTTTTTGTTTGTTTTTTTAGTATGAAGAACATTTTAATAATCTGAAGAAACAGTCCAAGGATGTTAATGGTTCTTTCATAGAACAAATCAATGCCAATAAAGAACATTTAAACAGTGTAAATTCTATTAATTTTGATGGGCAAACAAGCACAATTGAGCAGTGAATAGGGAAAGATATAGGCCAGATGCAGCATGCTAGATGCAACAGACATTTTGCAACCCACAGTCATTATCCTAAACCACAGGGTATACAAGGTCACCCCGCAGCCCATACGCACACATTCTGCTATTAAAAAGGGTTACTTGTCTGTATTTTACAGGAGCTGCTGCTAAAACATTCTAGTTTTAGTTTTGGGGGGGAGCAGGTTGTAAAACTGGAGGGTAGTTGAACAAATAAAGCCAGAGGTCACACTCATGTTTGTAAATGGCTTTAATCCTTGTCTAAAAGACACACTTCAACCCCCCAATATTAGCCTTGGTGATTCTCCCAGTGGTCATAAATATTCTGGGACATGTGAATGCGAAAAAGAAAAGGATGACAGAATAAGGGTTTGCACACGTTTAACACAGACCGCTCATTCTGTTAACAAGACTACAGCTGCACACAGAGAAGCCATTAAGTCGGAAAAGGCGCGCGTGTGTATAAGAGAGAACGGTCGAGGCATGTGCACTACATCCAAGAAGACATGGCCGTGCCATTTGAGGATGTTTCTACGTAATTTAATTTGTGATCCACATTTTATCCCTCATACACTTGAAAAATGAGAATATCGTGCAAAAGTTCATTTATTTCAGTAATTCAACTTAAAAGGTGAAATTAATATATTATATAAACTCATTACATGCAAAATGAGATATTTCAAGCTTGTATTTGTTATTATTGTGATGATTATGGCTTACAGATATGAAAACCTTTACACAATATTCAAATTTTGAATTTGGGGTTTTTATTTGCACAATATTCTAATTTTTCACGTTTCACCTGTATTTTTAGCATCTGTTTTATCTTTTCTCTTTTTCTTCTTAGTTCCCACTGACTCATTTACTCAAACTCCGATTAAAATATTCATTTTTGGCATATGTTCTAAAAGCACTACAAAATGAAGCCATTTAAATAAAGTTGGCCATAGACATTAAAGGAAAAGAAAATAACTTACTAACTGCGGCTAATGAGTATATGACTTTCAGGACTCTTTCTGGCAACTCACACACAATATAAAACTGAAGCTGAAAAACAGGTGGGCTGAATGGACGGCTGAAAGGCGTTAAAGAGTAAAGGATAAGACATCTGTTTTTTTATTTCCTTTTTTTGAAGAACTTCTAAGGGGTCAAAATACAGATTTGCAAAAACCAACACATATGTTCCTGATAAACATGTTCAATATTTTTTAAACCAATGTTTTCATAAATCTTACTTTCTTTAAATACTGCTCTTGCATATGGGTCTTTGTCCATCAGCTTTTCTCTTTCTTTCTTTTCCGATGCTAATCTCTAGCTGTGTGGGCCGAGCCGTGACACAGTGACAGCAGTAGCCTAATCCTGCCCCAATAGGAACACAGTGCTTTAACCCAAAGATCTGAAACAACACAGGGCGACGGACGCATATGGGCGGAGGGAACATAAGCTGTTTGACTTTCAATCATCGGACCAATATGGAGGTTCATTGGGCATAGAAAGACGTAGATGGAAAGCGGGGGACAAAAGAAATGGACAGACATCTCGCGGTTTAATCGCTCCATCATGCTTTGCAACAGAGACCTGGGTCGGGTGAGAAGGCAAAGCAACCAGACAGGCACCTTATTCCTTTGTCACCCTATCCCTTCATTCTTTCCTGGTCTAATCCATTCAATCCGTAATCCAGAAAGACCCAGTCCGCTCTCCTCTCACATTTCAGAGCAACATGAATGGCATTTTAATAATCAACTTTTATTCTCTTTGTTGCATTACTAGACGTCGCACTTTTCCCTCATTCCCTTTTCTCTTCTCTCTCTCCCAGCAGCGAGACAATCCCACCCATCCGCTAATATGACGACGACAAATTTGGAAAATGATTAACTCAGCATCTAAATCATAACAGTCTTTCGCCAGCCGTCTATCATTTAGTTCTTGTACCCCTAAACGCAGAGGGGGGAGGGGTAGTTATTATTCATTGCCCACTCGCCCCTTGTTCATCCATGCTGTATCTGCATCTGTATGAAGCCATGGATGTGCCCCAGTCAGAACCCTGCTAAGCGATGTAATCTCCTAATGAAGAGAAGGGGGAACCTCCTTTGACTGAAAACGTGTAGAGCAGACTGCTTTTGTTTCTTCACCTCCGACAAAATGGATTACCAGAAGGAACAAGAAAGAGGGGGGTGGTGTGTGTGTGTGTGTGTGTGTGTGTGTGTGTGGGGGGGGGGTCCTTTACATGCCTGATACATCCAAGGTAAAGTAGTGGATGGGTAAACAGCAGATTTTAAGCACACTCCTCCCATTATACATCATTGATACTTTAGATGAAGGCATGTCCCATAGCATTGTTCGGTACTCACAAACTTAGTACCTATGGGATTTCACTAATCACAAGACAGTAAGTTTTACTTAGTTTTTATTGAACAATCGTGTTTCTAAAATGAAGTCGAAGTCGATAGCAGACGGGAGTCAGACTCAGGTTCTTAGTTCATCTATTATTAAAAAAGAATTCATATCATGAAATACTTTTATTGCCAAAAGAAAGCAAGAAAGAAAGAAAAAGAAAGAAAGAAAATGTAACAAGATTCCAGCCATGCCCAACCGTTTTGCTGTTTATCTTGTCTGGTGGTAAAAACACAGCCGCCAACGCTAACAAAGCTATTAGTGCCATCCCCCTTTTGTTTAGTCCTGCGCTATAAAGAACTATACATTGAACTATCCCAACAGAACGGCAGGAATGTGTGCAGTGAGCAATTCCATGGAACGCCAGAATGAGGCCTGCATGTTTACAGTGAAATACAATAGAGAGACATGCCGTAGTCAATTCACGGTCACCCGGGGTCTACATCAATGAAGATGTCACAATAGATAACAACAGACACTTCACATTCAGTCTCAAGTTAATATACAAATATAATTAATTGAAATAATGTTGTAATTGCAATTTACATTCCTATAACTATTCCATAAAACAATTATACTAAGTATTATTACTTAGTACTTATGATAAGTAATCATCACCCATAAATGTTTGAACGCTAATGTAAAATGTAATGAACAAGCTTACTTAGCTCTATAACAGGAATCTAAAATAGCTACTCACACACTTTTTACCACAGAATTGCAATGACCGTTCATAAATGGACGGTCATAAATGTATAGCTATTGTACTAATCTTTGAATTTATTAGCCTACATTTTACTCTACAAGAGGACAAAGAGCAATAATTTGTGAAATACACATAGCCTATTTTAAAACATTGTAAGTTATACAAATGCATATATTCACAATAGAGATGACATTTGTAAACATCACTTATCCACATCAATTAAAAATGTGGTCAAAACGTTCAAAAATTTAACTGTTAAAGTTCCATATAAAGTATTTTATAAAAAAGAAAAGTCTAAAAAAGAAGGTCATATATAGAAGTAATGTAAAAGTGGGCCAATCATGAGCACATTCAGCAAAATTGAATCTCAATACAACACGTCATCTTCATCCCCTCACGGCAGATTTTCCTACAAATACAGCAACAAACAGTGGCCTATTCCTTCATCATGCATCATACCGACGTGTTTCTCTCTCAAGATGATTTAAACCAAGCAATATTTGGAACTATGTATTTATCATAGATAGATAGATAGATAGATAGATAGATAGATAGATAGATAGATAGATAGATAGATAGATAGATAGATAGATAGATAGATAGATAGATAGATAGATAGATAGATAGATAGATAGATAGATAGATAGATAGATAGATAGATAGATAGATCTGTAAGAAGATCCACTCATTGTGCAGAGCAAAGCCTTTTAGATCAATTACAATCTTATTAATTAACGTAGGCTACTTAAGGATACTTGCGACACCGCCAGAGGACTAAAGACAGCCGCTCTATTACTGTTTAATAACGACCGTGTAATAACGACCGTGTAATTACGACCGTGATTATCAACACTGGGCACCTGTTATGCGGTTTATCCTCCCTGCCCAGTGTCCCATATAACGTTACATGCAGGGGTAAAAAGAGAGGAGTCTTTTTCTATTTAAAAAAATGGGCCGAGAGCGAAAGTTGAATTATTGAAAGAGCGTGGAGTTTCTCCAAGAAGCGCTCGAGACTCCCGCGCGGCGCTCGAGACCCCTTCGGCGTCACTTGATGTTTCGATGTTTTAATCAATGCATGATTCAGCGTCGATGTGCGATGCGTGTGATGATCTTGACATTTCCACGACTGACTTAACAGTCAATGAGAAGAAAAAACATGTCTCTTTTGAATGCGACCACTTTTACATTTCAGGGAAAAAAATAAAATAATAATAATAGGTAATTCAGAGATGAATCAGAGCTTTTTAGAAAATTGTACACGCAATTACTTTGGCTTATTCATCACGCCTAAAAACTAGAACAAATGTGGCATTTTAAAGTAGATAACTTAGCCTAAACCAGGACTAACAGAATCATTTCATTTCCATTTCAATAAAACAATGAAAAAAAGAACATTAGCTAAATAAATAAATAATGCTTGGAGGCCTGATGTTCTATCATAGGATTGTGATGGTGAGAATAACACAATATTTTCCGAGGTAACGTTAACGGTAGTTTAGGCCTACGCCGTATGCCTCAGTTGGAAATGTAACCAACAATTAACAATGTTCATTTGTACAATGAACGTTTCATATTTGTCTTTATAAACATGAAATGCTACTCCTACGATTTCCTTAAATTGTTTTTGTCGAAATTATTTCGTGTCATGATTCATGAAATAACTCACTGTGTGTAAAAAGAGTGATGACCTGAGGTCCTGTGGGGCCATTCAAAAATCTACTTTTTCTTCCTTGCTCCTTCAAATTTACAACTTAGCACCAGGAACTATTCATTACAGTGAAACAAGACTATTTTTCTGATATTAATGTGCAAAACCCCTGAGTGGAAACAACGCGTCACTCCCTTCTGCTCGATGATCCACATCACCTGCTATTAATTTTCATTTTACAGTAACGTTAATGGATGAAAGCGTTAACACCGTACGCTGCCATTTATCCTCATTAAGTGTATTTTTTTTCTTTTACCGACATCACCCACTTTCAGAGTGTTGCTCTTAAAGGCAGTGGAAGAGTGTTAACTTAGATGTGACTGACGGAGCTCTGCCGCCTCGCGCACTTACTTGGTATTCGTGGTGTTCCAGTATATGGAGTCCAGGATGAGCGCGCGGGACAGGTTCACCTTGCACGCGATGAATAAAACTCCAAAGTAATATCTCCACAGAGAGTCGCCCATGGTCCGTTAAACGACCGTTACGGTCAAATTCCGTTTCCGCGGGAATTTCTAATTCGAAAAAAGAGAGAAAGCGTCTTGTGGAGTGCTGCTTGTGACAATCCAAACTCAATATCCCCGCTCCAGGAGAAAAGTAAAAAAAAAAAAATGCTGAATTTGAGTCCAGTTAGAAGTGAACCATCCCGTTGGGAAGTGCTAACGTTACTCCTCTATTTGTCCTGCTCGAGATGAGATAGAGCAGCACCGTGGACAGTGGGCAGTTTCTCATTCGGTGAAAAATACGTCTGAGTGGAGCACTCTCCGATCAACCGGCCGTGGGGAGCACGTACATTCCTCACAGGAAGGCGACCCGTGTCGTCGCCGCCGTAGTGCTGGGTGTCCCTGGAGACATTGAAGTTAATCCCCCCGGAGTGTGGATAACAAGCCAAGCAGGTACCCTACCAATCCCAAATACGAGGTATTCCGTTCAGGCAAACGAGAGGAAAAAAAACACCGGACTTCCCAAAATGATTAAGGCAAGAATGGAATAACTGTAGCCTGTTTGATGAAGCAAAATAATAATAATAATAATAAGCAGAATGACTAATGGTTGAAAATAAAAATAAAATAAAATGAAAGGATGAAGTCAAATGAAAGTTCTCATGGGTCGCCGTGGAACCCGCACAGGAGCAGAGAACAGCTGCGGCTCGAACCCTGCAGGTCCGGATTGAAATGCTGGGCGCGTGAATTGCTGGACTGCTCCGTTCTCTGCGCGATTCTGTACTGCAAGTAGCAGCTAGCGTCTACAACACGGAATATTTGTCAGAGCGAGTTTTTCGCTGACTCCTCCCACCTATACTGCCATTGGTCAAGGAGAGAAGCCTGTCAATCAAGCGGTCGCCCGGCGACTGGTCGAGCAATGAGAGAATATATCGGACTTCAGGTCGCCAACCCAGATTTCAGTTCAGGGATTAATGACATTTCTGCATTTTAAAGAGAACTCGTGATAGAATGTGTATAATCGCAATTGTTACAAAAAAAAAAAAAAAAAAAAAAAAAAAAAAACTGCAAGCCGTACTAATAACTATTAGGTAGGCAACCAAAAACTTCATAATATAGCCTACTATCTTCATGCTTACTAATTGGTACTTGGATAACGTTTAATCACTAGTATTTATCGTTTATACTTCATAATGGCATCCACAGTAATCCCACTCCCGCATGGCCAATCATTTTAAAGTAAAGGCATTTATTTAGGTTGAGGTCGAGAGAAAGCTGCCTGCTGAATGCGTGAGGCAATGATTCAGCGGTCAACAGCGCCCACTAGCGGTCATGAACAACCAACTCAGCGTTCAAGTGAGTAGGCTACATTTGACTATTCTTCTTACATTTGTTTATGTATAAATTCAATGACAGGTTCATTACGAGAATTTCGCAATATTTTTGTTTTTTAAACTGACAAAATATCAAATCAGTCAATTTAATTTAAAGTAGCCTAATACACAGCACAGCCTACATTACTCTTAAATAGTCAAATTAGCTGTATAGTTCAGGTTTAGTTGTCAGATGCAGTGTCAAATGCTGTACTGTGTCTTTGCAAACGGAACAATTTAAAGAAAATAAGTTAAATAAAAATAATAAAATATTATAAGTATAAACAATAATTTTAAGATAACTATAAAAGTAGTTAAGTAATAACTGTTTTCAAACTGAATTATAAACTAGCCATATATTATATTACATTAATCATTATATTAAGCCTATATTAAATTATATTATTCAGACTGTTTTAACTAGCTACTAAGTTAATAAACTAGCCATGTCTGTAGCCTATTTAGAAAGCACGCCTAAAGTTAATTAGGACGCAAGTGTAAAGAAAGCCGGTGTGAAAAGCATTCACACTTTCCAAAGGCTGTAATTGAATCAGCATTTACTGTTATCAGTGTGTATTTCTTCCCTGGTTTAAGATACCTTCAAGCGAGCAGATTCCACATCGAAGCGACAATTAACACACTACATGTGCTGAATACACAGACTAAATGATTGCTATACATCAATAAAGCGCTGTATTAACGTGTTACATCAAAGCAACGCAGATTGCCTGTTTATGACATCTATTTGTCCAGGCATCCAACATGCCAGATTAGCCACTTATTGTGCTACATAAAGACATATTTTGTCAATATGAGCACTAACTTGAAAGTGCAAAATTAAATGGACAAAACTTAAAACTGTGTTTCAAGCACCACTTACAAAGAGCGCAAACCTCCAAAGGTAATAAATTATTTACTTTGTGCAATAGTCTGTTTCTGAGAAGGCTCAATGCTCCCACACTACCAAACAAAAGCAAACAATAAGACGAGCTAAGACAATTGCAGAAGAAGGTTTCCCGACGGGAAAACACGGAAACGACGATTTCCTGAGCTATCTTAAAAATAACCAACGCAGAGCTGTTAAGTAGTTATCTTGGTAAAGAGGTTGGGTAAACGTGCACTTTCTAGCAGATGTTCTTTTCTTGAATTATCTACCAGAACAAACACCGTTAGTTAATTTGAACAACTTTTATAATTAAACGTAGGCTATTTTTAAACTTATTCCACGTGCATATAGCTAAATAAATTCGAATGATGCGAATAATGAATACAATCATGTTACTATTTCATAACTTGAAATACTTTATAGTATACTGTTTTATAACTTGAAACCGTTTTTCCTTAGGCTACATTTAAATATTCAAACTTATTTTCATTATGAATTTAAACATCTCAACCTAAAGGTTCCCAAAGTGTCATGACACTCCGTAAATTAAAAACAAACAACGCTTCACACCTTAAAGATAAACTCTGAGCAACTTCTCAGCTCTTTGAAATCACCGGGTCAGATCGATGTTTATTCAGTTGCACGCGAATAATCTCACGGTCCGTGGGTCCGACCTCGGAGCGTGATCAAACAAAGCAACTTCACTGACGAGAAAACACACCTGCTGGCCTCCTAATACACACAATCAACAGTCAAGTATGCGCAGTGCTCCATTTTTTGGTCAAACTTAACGCATCGCTTCTGAGCAGATCATAATAGCGTTTATAACTTCTGCTTTACGGTTAACATTATTCACTACTTATGTCAACAAGGGAGTTCAGCGCGCGCAGGGCCGAGCAGGATATACGAGCACAGTTTCGGCGTTACATCAGTAGTTCATCAGCGCTGCATTGTTAAAGCTGACAGTGACTAATACATGCGAGACTGTATCATGCGGGCTCGTCAAAAAATCACACATCTGTGACAGAAGAGTTTGCCAACATTTCCATTAGTCTCACACAGGCCATCTGAGAACCGGCAGCGACTAGAACAAACCTCGAGGTCAATCTATGATAAGAGGAATCAGAAATAAACGTTGGTTGGTACGCACTTCTGTCTTCAACTCGTTGGAAAGTTCACAACATTACACGACAAAGGGCTGGAAAAGCTCCTTGAGATTTACAATTCTGCTACAAAAAAGGTTATTAAATAACATTGTGCTAAAACTAGCATGAACTAAATTTAAACATTTTTTTTTTAAATATTGTTGGGACGTAACTGTGGCTTAAAAAGATCAAAGCATAAAGACATGTAGATATTTCTGTACGTTTTCAGTAATCATTTGCTTACTGTACAAAACCATTGTAAAATACAATTAAAACTGTTTGTTACTAACTTTGAAATTTAAATTAAAATAAATTAAATGTACTTACTTGTCATTGAATTGCTCACAACCTGAAAGAATTAAGTTTTTCATTTTAATTTAAGGGAGTTATAAGGGTACCAAGTTTACCTTTTTTTTTCTTGAAATGACCCTAGTATACCTTTTAATGAGGGCTGTTTCTTGGGATTATGGTGCTGCAAATGTTTTATAGGATGATTATTTAACTTTTAAATGGAATCTTGACAATCTGCATAACTTTGAATCTTATAGTAACTAAATCTACAAAATGGCAGTTGTTTTTTTTTTCTTTTCTTTCTTTTTCCAGTTTAGATTTTACTGCAATTGTCCATTCAATAAAATGTCTGGTGTTGCACAATATATACAGAATTAAATTAAACAAGAGTGCAGCAAATTCCCAGAAAAGAAAATTAAGGGTCTAACCAAACTACTTTGTGGTTTGCGGAGAGCACAAGACATGATTCAGGCAATGTTGTGTTCACGGTATTTATTGGTCAACACACTAAATGTCCCAGTTCACAAGGAAAAGAGTAATTTACCACAATACAAGAACACCCTCTAACACACACTCATACACACACAAACACACACACACTCGCTCACATACACACCCTAACTAGTCTTACCTGTGATTCCCGATTTCCTTAAGGTAACAACAGAGCACTAGATATTACAGGACTTTGTAACACTGTAACCTTTTTTTCATTGAAATGTTTGTATTGTGAAAGCTAAAGTTCTGGTCACACATATGTTCTACGTTTCAAAATGAGCGATTTGAGTGAAGTGTATCAAAAAGGACAAATATGATCTAGGTTACAATGCTATAATCGCGGCTCATATCAGGTGATTATGGGATTATGTATTAAGCAGCATTTTAGGAACTATATATGCTTTGAGGTGTTCGGTCTGCAGTCTAAAAAATACAAAATGCTCTCACACTCCCACACATACGTTCACTAAAAAGCATACAACGAACAGTCTGCCAATTTACATTTAAAAAAGATAATAATTTTTTGTATGCTGATGCTTTGAATGAAAGAACAGTAGTAAACTGGGGTTGTACCGTTCAAGCTCCCACACCACTGACATATACTGACCAACCGACCGACCAACAACGCACACTCGTATACACAAATATTTACACTTATTAATTCTTAATTGTTTGCCATTGAAAAGGAAAACAATGATTCTAAAGGTGACTCCAGCCTAATAATGTCAAATATCAATACAACACACTGAAAAAAAGAAGAAGCAAAAGATGGCAGGATCTGTAAGTCTGTGGTGGGGCCTGGAAGTCCGGTTATGAAGCGTGAGAATTAAATTTTTTTGGGGATTTTTTTTTCCTTTCCTGGGTTTATGAAGACCAATTTATGTGGGCAGAGCGCACAGAGCAGACCTCTCTTTGAGACTCCGATTCACTTCAACATGAAGCACTCATCAGAAGAGAAGAGAAGACAAGACAAGAGTCACTCTGTAGCTTTGAGAGTGAAGGAGAGGCGAGGTCGGGACTTGCCCTTCCCCAATATCATCCTCTGTTCCTCTTTCTGTTGTTTCTGCCTCTCCTGCTGTAGCTTCATGCGTTCCTCGTGGATCTTTCTTTGTTCTTCTACTATACGTAGCTGATCCTCAGCCTGAAACAAACACATGGACAAAAGTGACTTTTTTTCAATCAACCAAGGGAGAAATAGGTTCGTTTTAGTTCATTTGATACAATAATACATGAAGATGTACCTTAATTAACAAGCATTAATGAAAAAAACAATGTTCATTGTATTTGATCCAACCATAAAAATAGGGGCATGGTTGGCACTGCCAAGCATCCATTTTGAAACATTTAAGAGAGGGCAGGTACCACTATGAGTGTTTTTCATCATCAATGGACATAATCTTGTCCATTGATAATATGAATATGGATTGGATTCCATATTCAAAATATGAATCCAATGGCTTGTGGGACCAATTTTGATCAAAGAATTTCCATAACCATACCAGATTAAAGCAATAATTGGATAAGGATTTTGAACAATTTCATTGAAACTGTACTCACAAAAATCTATTTAAAGCAATTGAAAATTTAATATTATTAAATATTAAATAGAATATTATTTAATATTACATAGAATATTATTATTCCAAGAAATATTTGATTTTCAGGCCGGCGTATCAACATTTCCTGATATTTCTGGAAATATATACTCAGTGTGTGTGTGTGTGTGTATATATATATATATATATATATATATATATATATATATATATATATATATATATAAACTCGATATTAAAATTAAAATCATGAATATCACATTAAATATCATTGAAAATAATTCAACTATCTGTTTGACACTTCAACATAGTAGGTGGTGGTATTGCATCTTAACGTTATTCATAAAACTTTTTTTTTTTTTTAATTTCTATAGAAAATGCAATAACATTTTACACTTACATAAATAACGAAAATACTTTTTGTGCCGACAACCAATTCTTAGAGGGCAAGTAGAATTACACTAATTAACTATTACATTTAAATATTTTTGTTTCATGTACATATTTTTCTTTTATGTTTAGGATACGAGCACATTCATTTTTGTTTTGTTGTGTTTGGCTTTTGTTTCTCATTTTCTAGAATAATTCATGTTTTGTTGTCAAAATAAAGCAAAAAAAATAAATACCAGCTTAGCTTGAGCATCAGCAATCTTTCGGTTGTTTTCTTCCAAAATTCTCTCCAGCTCCGCTCGTTTGGATTTTTCTTCCTCCTAAAGGGGTGATACGGTGACATATTAGGGCGGGCAGACAAATCCACTGAAATAGGTCCCCACAAACCCAGTTGCACACTCAAACACGTCTACACTCGCACAAACAGGTACCAGCCAGCACCACTCGCACAATCTTTCATGTACTTACACACGCTCTCCACATTTCACATTCCGAACTGCAGCATCAAATGTCTGAAGCTAACCTCTATGTATGCAACAATAAAAAAACCCACCCACGAATGTATTCAGGCACACCTTTAATCCCCGCCACGTTTAAATATATATACACATCCAAACATCCATTTACGCATTCATTAGGATCCATACAGAACAGGTATGTAAAAAATAACACATCGACAACTAACGAAGAATCTCATTCGTTTGCAGAATGAAAAAAAAAAAAAACATCAATCAGTTCGTTCTCTCTCTATTTTTTTTTTATTTATCAGCATCCATAAGCAAGAAGTTTCAAAAGAAAATGAGAGAGACAAAGAAAGATTAACTTAAATAAAGGAGAGAGTGAATAGTAGTGGCTCACCAATGCTCGTATACCTACGCCTTTCTCCTTTGACTGTGTACTGTACCTACACAACTGCTGATTAAAGGGGTGAGTATTTACTGCCAGGTCCCGTGTGTCCCGTCCTGGACAGCGCAGCACCTCCCCTTTAAAAATTTCTGAGCTACTAGCACGAGCTAGTGCTCTTACACAGCAACACCACATGCAGTATATAGCACAGTCCAAGAAAATGAATTATGGTAATCATACAACATTACCGTGTGGGGACGTCAGGCTATTAACGTTAAAGGATGTTAAAGACTGCAAAAACACAAAGGTGGGATCATTCGTTAGATGTGTTTGTTTGAAAACAAAAACAGTGATGTGTTTGCGTCTAAGCTCAATGGCTGTAGTGGAGTGTGGATGTAGAAGTGTGTGTGTGTGTCTGTCTGTGTGTGTGTGTGTGTACCCGCACGCCAGAACTCCTAAGGAAAAGCAAATTGTGAGGACACAGAAGTACATATAAAACACTGCACTTTACATGACGTCAAAACGGAAGAGTCAAATGGAAAATAAAGTTATTAAAGAAATAAAAAAAAAAAATAAGCAATTAATTAATTTAAAACACAGATGACAGAAATGGATGAGCAATAAAGAGAGGGGTGGAGCGTTTTGTGATTGATGGTGCAAATGAAGACTAAATCATGTGCAAACGCTAAATGTACAACAATACAGATTCATTTAATGGTTCAGTAGCAGGGCTACAAATGATGGGGACAAATCTGAAATGTACAGAAGGAGGGCACATATCTAACCCTATTAGTGCTGAGCCGCTGAATTTTGTGTGTGCTTGTGGAATGGAATTAGTTTCTTGTTCATAACTCGTTGCATCTTTACAATTAGAGCACAGTAACCCTCCTTTATAGTATGGGTGAAGTTACAAACTATGGATTTAGCAATTTAATTAGTTTAAGTGAGGTCTAGTGGCCGCAAAAGGTCGTGTGTGTTTGCAACATCCTTTTGGTGTAAAGTGTTTTATGGTAAGCTATCAAAGTGTATTATGGAGGAAAAAACAAAAAGGCCAGGTTTGAATGCTGAATGACCTTTTTAAGAAAATAGTTTTATTGAAGACGTACAGTTTCATACATTGGGGACAGTAAAATTATAAAACATATGGAGCAAAGAGAGTAAAATAAAAGGGGAGAGAAAACATGGGAAACATGATACTGGTCCCTTACAGCCGTGGCAAAACGTTCACTTGAAACCCCTGAGAGTGCACTAGAGGTGTGCAAGACTCACATTAAAGCATTACAGAATGTCTATCAACCGAATAAATGAGTCCTTTACTATTAGTGTTCCCTAGCAACTCGACTGAACTTCTCCAACTTGAAAATGTTGCATTCTGTAACTTGTTTCATTCCCCACCCAATCAATGGAGCTTACTTCCATCAGCTACCCTGCATCTCCCGCTCTGTCTCTGGGGAAAACGAGTGTCAGGTTGTGCCACGGCTGAGGGTGTGCGGTTTGCGGCTTCTCTCCGCTGTGTTCCGAACGACCGAGCGTTACCTCTCTGGTTTTCTGGGCGTTCAGTTCTGCCTGCCTCTGCTTCTCTAGCTCCTGCAAAAGCTGTGCCTCCATGATGCGTTTGGCCTCCTCCACCCTCCGCAAGACCTCATGCTCGATTTCGTCACGTCGCTTCTCAAGCTCCTCCTCCACCCTCCGCGCCACAAGCTCCTCCACACGCCTCGCCGTCTCCTCCTCAATCAGACGCTCCTCGATCTCCTGGTGACGGCTGTGAAGGGAACAAGAAAGAGAGGATCAATCATGGCAGATCCTTAAATTATACACAATGATAAATGTAGAGTGAAGAACAACTCATACAAGAAGAGGTCAGAATTGTTTTGTTAGCAGTCGGGCCAGTAGTCCCTTGTCCTAACAACATTTGACTGGCCACCCCATTTAATCATTTCTTTCATGCAAAATAGAAAAATAGAAATTATTTATATTCAATGCATTATTATTTTTTACTTTAAATGTAATATTTGTATGTAATTATTTTAGGAGAAAAGGGTTAAGGTTTTAAGTACGGTTAAAAAATAAATACAACCTCACATTATGTCAATCATGCTTGCACACTGCCTCCGAAACTTTGTCCGTCATTAAAAAAAAAAAAAATTGGAACGGGTTTGCTTTTCTGTGTTTTTCGCATCTGTAGCAAGCAGTTCGAATGGTATTTTGACAATTCATAGCCACCGAATCATAATTACGAAAAAACGCATACGAAAATTTCGGACTCAGAGTGCGAGCGCCTTTAAAGGATCACTCCAACTCTGGAAAGATGAATGTGTATTTAAAATGGGTAATTTATGTGGAAGAAATGTGAAATTATTTTTGAATTTGGAGAAAATGTATTTTTGGCTTATGTGGATGAAAGACAACAACTACCAGAATGCACTTGCTTTGCTGCCCTAAGAGGACGCCTACCGTTAACAGAGCGCAGTAGGTAAACAACAGTGTAGGCTATTGAGTCTCCGAGATGAGTCTCCCCGAAAATGTGTTTCGAGATGGCCCAAAATGTCTGGGATTCGGCTTTTGCGTTCTACAGTCGCCATTCATCATGTTTACCGTGGCGAGCAGGACGAGGCTAGGGTTGCGTGGAAAACGCTGCGAGGCCGGTGCCGTGATAACCGATGAGAGACACCTGTGAGACGTAAGTTACAGGTCTCGTATCTCTCATGGAGGAGTGGGAATTTTCTAAGCAATGTTAAAACGCACATCAACCGATCACTTTTTTTTAGCGTTCATGTAAACACTACATTAAGATTCACCAATAATAATGAATTCAGTTAGATTGAAACAAAAGCTGTACATGTAAACAATGCATGGAGACCGCAGAAAACAATATCTGAGTCCTGGACATCGACGGCCGGACATGTCCGGGAAAAAGAGGACGGTAATCCCCTAAAGTTACTACTCAGCTTTCTCCACAGAACAGCTTAGCTTCCAAAAAAGATGGCTGACACTATGTGTAATCTCAATCCTCCAAAATACATCCGTCTGCGTATTCAGTACCATCGTCCTTATTTTTCAAAAAGTTTCTGCCGGTGAAATCAAACGCACTGGCACTGGTCTGTGATAGGTCTGTTGGTGCATTAGGTCCAACCCCCTATGGGCGGGTTTGAAAGGGTGGGATCTAGTGCTTGTAGTCTTTACAGAAATCACACTTCCTCCTACAATGACGTATAATGACGATTTTTGCGTCATTGTAGGAGGAAGTGAAAAAGGTAAATAGCAGATTTCTCTCGTCTCAGCGGAAAATGAGAGTGTTGCACGACCATTCAATAGTATGACTGGAAAGCTTAATGCAAATGGGTGGATAGTCCCTTTAATGTGAAAAACATTTAATTGCAATTGCATGTGGCCTTTTGTTATATATATATATATATATATATATATATATATATATATATATATATATATATATATTAAAATTTAAATTAACAATTTACAAAAAATTAACAATTATAAACTCCAAGACAGTCATATAAACATGCAAAATTATACACAGCAAAAAAATAAAATAAAAAAAATAATTTTCAACCAAATCTTACTGATGCTGCCAAAACTATAAATAATTACTGTAATTTCACGAAAACTTAATTTATGTTAGCCGCTTTAATAACCTTTAGCTAGCAGGCAAGATTAAAAAGATAACCATATTTCACAATCAAATGTCAAAGAAATGCATTTCACAAAATGCATTGCTGAGCCCAGAAGAGGCAAATGCTATTATTGACTTGTCATCTGCATAATTCTGAAATTAAACATGATGTACACACGCTGACATCATAAACCCATAGAGGAAAGTAATGTATTCCTCTCAAAAGGGAGGCCATTACAAAAGCATGTTTTACATTTATTTACACTTTAAGCATGACTAAACCATTAGAGGAGAGCAAGCTGTCACACCTGGCCTTAAGAAGGAACACAAAAACACAGACACAATACTGAACCAAGTGACCATTACATTGCCCAAAGCCAAAACAAAAATTAAACAACAGCAGCCACCTTTTGATTTGATTTCAGTCATGAAACTCGATCCAGGGCCTCTCTGTGAGTTTTAAAACACCCTGAATGTGGTTACAATGCACTCTGGGTGAAGATCAGGCCTGGGGCTGCAGCACTTCTCTTCCCGTTCTTTCACTACATTCCCCCTTCCTTCCCTTCCACAAACCTCTTAACATTATACTGGTGGTCTCCAATCACAAAAGAGAGATGTCAACAATCAGTGATAGTTACAAAAGCATATCAGCTTACACAGGCAGCAGATTTCAGTGATGAGATGACCTGATGTGTGACAGCTGCCTATGAGAGTCTATGGAGTGATGAAAGTTCAGTGAATACAGATAGGTAACATGAAACGTCACTTTTTTGCACACTAGATCAGTTTATTAGGTGCTTATAAATATTAAACAACAAAGAGTTGCAACTTGAAACTTGAAACAACTGAAGTGATAGTGCTTGCCAACCAAGTGACACTTCATACATGCTTAAGTAAGGCCACGTCTGGCTATACACACACACACACACGCACCTATATATACACCTAACGTTATGCCTATATACACGCACACAACAATAATAATGGTCATCTTTTATCTTACATCTTCCTCTGTCGTTCTATCTCTGCTCTTCTCTCGTCCTCTTCTCTCCTCTGTTTCTCGTCGTTACTTCTCTTGCTCAGTGTCCGGCCGAACATGTCGGTTCGGTCGGGTGGTGAGCCACCCCTGTCCCTCCTGCTGCCAGATCTCGAGCGGGACCGTCTGCTCCTCTTCAACTCCTTCGATCTGCTCCTTTTCTTGTTGGATTTGGATTTGGAGCGGCTCCGTCTGCGGCTATGTTTAGAGTGTTTGGACCGGGACGAGCTGCGGCTCCGGGAGCGCCCCATGTTCTGCACGAATAAATCCGACTGACACGACTAAATATGGTCTTATGAATGCAGTGACATCTACAACGACCTCGTCTAATATTATATTACGGTTAACTGTATAATTGTTTATTATAAGCTGATTTAATAAGGATGTTCGTTGCTTTCTGCTCCAGTGAATCTGCGGAATAAAAACAATATGGCGACCGCCTCCAGTCTTCCTTTTCCCAGAATGCATCAGCTTAGTTCGGGTGTTTTCGGATATCTCCGCGCTGATGCCGAATGAGGAGGAGCATGAGGAGCCTGGCCTCTGCTATTCGGAGTTATGATATCCAACCCGCTCTCAGTGATTGCAAAGTAGCAGCTTCAAATACTGCATACATTACATTCTACAATACAGTTTAGGTTGTCTACATATCTTAGTACATTCAAAGGTCATACTTGTATAAATACAGAAAAAATGGTAACCATCCACAATTTTATTCTTTAATTATTATACGCACATTTATATGCAATAATATTTGTCCCCCTCCCCCCTCCCCCTTTACAGTCTATGTAATCTAATCCATTTACACTGTGCACCATGTTCTGTAGTGTAGGCTATGAATGAAAAAATGTTTTTTTTTTTGTCATTCGAATGATGAGTCTGATAGCATCTGAGTGCATGAAGTGTCCAACATTCCACTTGATTTTGACGGTTGATTTAGTGTATCGTCTTGGTAATTAAAGGTCACTTTTTCGTATTTGAAATTTTCTGTGTGAAGTGTGAACATGACAAAGTTTTTATACAATAAAACTGCATAGAATATCATAACACATCATAAGTGAGTGACATTTCAATAAGCATGCTGGAAATAAATTTGTGATTTTAATTACATTTTACTGAAAATTGTCTTTTGACATAAGGCAATCAAATAACTGAAGAAAAACGGTAGATATGACTAACTACACAATTCATCCATCACAGTGGAGATGATAGGCTAAGTCAAGCAAAGGACTATAGTATACTGCACAATTTGGAAAATGTAGTATGCTCTTCTGAACATAGCCACGTTCCAGATGTTATGAGTTTGAAATAGCAGGTTAGCAAGCTATTCTCTAATGGGCAGGTCAGAACGAAATCTACAGGCCTTTTATGCATTGTTTTTGCAGACTGCGCTGATTTTTGGGGAGGCTGAGTGGTTTTAAACATAAAATGTGTCAAATGGAGCTGAGAGTTTGACGCTTGTATGGGTAGCTGAAGTCATAATAAAATCAGCCAGAATAAAAGACAAGCATGCAATTGGTGCAAGGTGTGGAACTTAGTGAATGACAAGAATGCAGAGCTTTTTGTAGAGTTCATTGGGAGCAGATTCTGTTTGGGCTTTCTAATGGGTGATTTGATGGGTGATCTGTACACATGAGAACAACAGCTTTTGTAACAACCTGGTTAGGTCTACCATACGTTACAGAAGAGAATAATCATTTTCTTTGCCAGTTGTTTTGGTCTAAATCTCTCTTGTTCCATTCTGCTTGTCCTTTTTTGTTGGTTTCCTCGAGAGATAAGCTTATCCTAGCTCTACATGAAGACCAATTCATAACTTTATTTTTGTCAGGCCCATTTGCTGACAGAACGGTCATTCTAAGATTAGGTTCAAACCCATTTGAAATCCAGGGGAGCATTGTGACAGGCAGTTGCTTATTCTGAAAAACTACAAGCTAAAAATATTTAACCAGGGCTATTTTAAAACACACATGAGCAAAGTCATGGCGACTCCGTTTGAAGATCCAGTCAAGATAGGAGCGGGAGAGAACATAGAGAGAGGTAGCTGTGAACAGAGCTTTTTTTAAAGAGGTAAAAATGGTGTTGTTTTACACAACCATTGAAGAATTTTAACCAAAGTATATTACAGACTTTACATGACGACCGTAAAAAATCATACCAACTTGTGGAAAATGGGCATCCGCTGACCCCTTTAAGGGAATTTGGCCTTTGTGTTTTCTCATATTTATACTCCTATGGAACTGGAAGTCATATTAGCCAGACAATTTCTTGCTTCTTGTCCACCCTGGTGTGTTAAAAAATGTAAATATGAGAATACTTCTTTATATACCTAACAGCCTCCTTTGCTCATATACCAAGGGTGCCAATATTAGTCGAGGGCACTGTAGCTTTGTGCATGTAACATATTGCCAATTACCATCAGTGAGGCAATAGTATCGGCTGTGTTGAACAAAGCAGTGAGGTGTGTAGTTGAAGAATATTTGTACAATGAGAACGAGACAAAGTTTTCATGAGTTCGGTGTTCATGGTCAACATTGTGTGACAGAATAAGGCACAGAGTTGCTTAGATGAATAATCCAGGAAAAGTGTGAGAATGCTATCAGTTTAGACTGAATTTGAGATGCAACTGAAGATTTTGGGAAGTTGTTGAGTTGAATTGAAAGTTCTGGCATGTAGTTCAGAAAAACAAATAGAAAGAGAGCATTTTCACTTCATGAAATGCAATATAATAATAGTGGTAGATGTTAGGGATTTGTTTTTACTTGAGGAAGAAGCCAACTTTTTGTTTTAAATTCATGAACACAAGCAAGCTGATCTCTGTTGTTTGCCAGAGGAAGTCAATCAGTATTATATGTGTCAGACATGATCAATAACTAAATTACTTACTTCCCAGCTGCTACTTTTAGAATCACTGCATTTCCTTCCAGTGGAGTAATGTCACACAAAAGACAGACGTCACTGCTACCTTAGGCCAGACCACTCTCTTTCCATCAAGCCATTTTACAATTCTCAAACATATTAACCTCATCTTTAAATGATTAGTTGAGCAGTATAATACCACTGCTTTTTCCCGCTCTCCTAACATGAATGGCCTTCATGCTACTCGAGTTAATGAAAAGTCGCTGCACTCTTTCTTCCCCCTTTTTTATTCGTTTGATCAAAGATGGCCTCTCCTCTCTGGCTAACCTCTCCTCTCAGTTGGCTGTAGCCTCTGTCTCTTGAGGGTGAGGGCACTTAACAAACACAGGATCCCACCGCTGGGGCACATTGTCATGTTGATGTCCCAAGGGCCCCAACACAAAGGGCCATTGAGGAGAGGAAAGGAGAGAAAGAGCTGAGACAGAGAGAGAGAGAGGGAGAACAAGGCTCTCAGGAGGAATTTCTTTAACCCGTCATGCAGCGTGTGTGTGTGTGTGTGTTGAGCGGGGGAGGGTCATATACCGGCTATAGCTCCAGTGTTGTTGGTCACTGGACTGATCTTGGTCACCGACTTCTTAAAGTCTCCTGGGGTTGGTTCTGCAAAGAGTCACCTTACTGTGAGTCTGTGTGTGTGGTTTCATGGAAATTCAAGAAGCTTTTCAGGCCGACATGCTTCAGTTGTTTGTTAACTCTAGATGTATCGTTCCTTTAGGCACCATTAAAACTGTATAGCTGACCTACATTGGATAAAAATGTAAATAACTTTTTTTTTCTCATACGTAGGGATTTGAAGAAAAAAAAATCTAGAATTTAACCCAAGAATTAAAATCTGTCACATCCATACACATCGTGCTGTTTTGTTTGCCTGTTTTAGGACCTGTCCCAAATGGTGTGATCTGATTTGTGTTGTTGAATGTGGAATCTGACCTTATTGTGTCCCATTTGACAATTTAGGTTGAAGGATGGCTACAGGTAGGGCTAGATCAATTTACTGATTTAATTCTAATTTGAAAGATATTTTTTGAGAGGCAGTTCTAATTTGATTTTCTTCGATTAGGTGCTGATTCATATTGAGCAAATTTCATTTTAATGTATTTTATTTTGCTTGTATATAAAAGTATCTATAAACAGCTTTACAGTTCTTTTGAACTTTATATGAACTTACTATAAAAAGTCTAGTTTTCCACAAAAATGTATTGAGCAGCAATAGCATTTTCAACAAAATGATAATAATAATAATAATATTTTTTTTGATATTCAAATTAGGATATCATAGCAAAAGCATGGCAAAAAAAAAAAAAAAAAAAAAAAAAGGTCTCGAGACTTTTTTCCCCATTTCACTGCCTACGTCTCACGTTTTGGCTTTTTGTGGACGAGCCCTTAGACCCACATAGAAACACACCAACGCCACTCAGAACATCTAAGCATCCACGTAATAATCTCCCACAACATCATAGAGTTATGGCAATGGGTTTTGCATATACTAGAGCTAAACTTTAATAAAAAATGTCCCATTTTCCCCCAATTACTAGCAGCATCAAAGAAGACAATCCCCACATCCTCTATTGTTCGGCCAAACAGAGTGTCATGTCAACCCGTCAACCCCTGTCAGTGGTTTAGCCAATGCTGTTATGTTTCAAACAAACTAACTGCAATTCTGTTTGGTGCAGCTAGTGATACACCCTACATAATGATTCACAGTGATACACATAATTGTTAAAAGTTTAAATGTGGATCCAATCCATTAAATCCATTAGACGTAGACCCAAAGCCTCTGTCATTGTAGAAAGAAGAGAGTTAGAGAGCTATCTGTCAAAGAGCATTGAGCTCTAAGACCCTCTTTCTTAATAAATGGCTTTATGGATGGAAGGCTGTGACAGGCCAAGCAAAGAGGTGAAAGGTCATTTCTGCAGTATTGGATTGACCTTAAAGGTGATCAGACACAGATGAAATGTACAGGTTTATCTCTATTCCTTCTCTTGTTTCTCTTGGTGAGAGTGAAGAATAGATTCCTCTGTTTATTAAAAAAAGTTATTTAACCCTTCTCTCTTTCCCTTTCCCTTCTCTTTAATCGTTTAATCTCAACGAAAAGATCCTTGAGAAAAGTAAACGGGAGGCAGTGAGACTTTGGCAACACAGGAAAAAGAGCCTGAGAAAGTCCCTGCAGGAAAAGAGCCACATCCATCACGGCTCCAGACCTCCTCTCCTCATCTCACTCTCTGTCCCATTCTCTCTTTACCTGATCTAGAAACAATGGCCATTTCCTGCTACTGAGTTTTGAGACTGGAAGCTGGAATGACAGAATGAATAATCATGAGGGAAAGAGAGAGAGCAAGCGTGAGAGACTGTTCTGCAAGGAAAGACACAAGAGGCTCTAAAGCTGACGTCACCTTTGTGTATTTGTGAGCTCGGACACGTGCTTCCACGTATTACTTGTATATGGTCAGAATAATTTATTATCAGAACTGTACAAACATCCTCACGACAGACCACACAATGAAAAGCATGGATCATTAGAGTGTTTTAGATATAACCTAAACTTTCCATGTCCATGAAAGGCTTTTCAAATTGTGTTTTACACTCCTGGAAAAGTAATTAAAAAAGTAGTTGAAGTTTCATTATCGAAAACACATTCGTTTAGTTATTCTCTGCTCCAACATATTTCTTCAGCTAGATTTTATAGAGTAAATTTGTGAAGTGCCTGGTTTGTGAGTGAATTGTTCTTTTGATTCAAGTTGTTTAAATGAATCAACTGAGTTGATTCACAAATTTGTTTAAATTATTTTGTTGTGTGCCAGTTTCTAAAAGTCCATTTATCACATCTGTACAGACCCCATCTTTTCCTAAATCTTTAGGAATGAAGTACTGTGAGAAGTAAGTGTGGGAATTGTGCACAAAAAACTTTTACATCCATGGGAAAACTTTTGCGTTGCCATGGGGAAAAGTAGACATAAACCAGATAACGGTAACAAATGACCACAGAAGTTTGTCTTGCATTGCAAACATTTTCATACGAACATATAGAAGTGTCAGTGTTTTTTTCTGCACAATATGAGCCCCTCGATTTAGGGGCAAATGCATGTAAAGATCATATATGTTCATTTGTTGCAGCATTTCAAATGGAAATAGTCTTTTTGCTCTTCGTTAGTCGTGTTCCACAATAAAACTATTCGAATGTACTTCTACAAGATAGCCATTGCCAAAATAGTTTGTAAAGGACTCTGTACACTGGAAAACTGGGTTTGGACAATGAATAATGTGACGCAATTTCAAACTCTTTTTAAATGCCTGTTAGCCTCATTCCCTGCATCCTTAAAGACCCCCTTAGGACCCTGCCACACTCTTTGTACAACAAACACACACGCACAATGAAAGTTCCTCATGTTTGACTGATGTCCTGCATCACAGTTAGATGTGATTGATACATTATATCCATCACCTCAGCTGTCTGGTGCACAGTTTGCCATTGCCTTCTCAGTCTCCACTCCCTTTTTCATGCGGCGTGTGCGTGTGACTGTCACTAAACCACCCTTTTGTTTCTCACCTCGTCCATCTCGCTGACGCTCAATGAATCAGGGTTTTTAAGTGGGCTGGGGTTTGCATTTGCACATGGATGTCTGCTCATGTCAAACACTCATCGTTATGATCTGGGAAGCAGTTTGGAGCTGTGTTTCTGTGGGTGTGTTGTTGTCTAGAGGTAATAGTGTCAGTAACGTTTTATTGTCAATTTTTTTCTTCTGCAAAGCTTGAAGGTTTTGCTCAGGGAGGATCATACTGTAATTCTGATAAGAAAATGGTGAAAGATTTGGGTTTTATTGGATCGCAAGAAAAGTAAATTTATTTGAATCATTCTCTCAATGAAAATAAGCTACCTTTGGGCTTTACATATTTGATCTTCTCAGGGAAAATAATATGTGTGCGTGTTAGGGGTTGCACAGACTGGTCGAGTTTAATGCTCTTCCATTGACGCTTTAAGCTTGACTTTAACTAGTTGATCATGGCTTATAGATGGCGCAACTGGATAAGAAATCATTGAAGTCCACTTTTATGCTCTGTTTCCAACAGTTAAAATGGCGAATAAATGCATACCCAGAGAGCGCTTAAAAAAATATGTTTGATTACACCATCTGGATGCTCAAAATGAATTGGGTGAATACAGGTTTTAAACTGCTCATTGTAAGTTAATCGCCTTTCTGAACGAATGTGCTGCTGCATTGTAACGGACACACATGCAGACAGCTCATACAGATCCCCTGCACACAAAAACATTCAGTAGCACAGAAATGCATTGTCAACACTGTTCTGTAATTTGTTAATGAAATAGCTTAAAGGCCGTGTTGCAGGATTAATTTTTCAACAATTTTTTTTTGCAATTTGCTTGTTGGTAATAAACATTTAAACAACTGTTATCCATTGTATTTTATTTTTGTTGCATCACAAAACGGAATATAATAAGAAAAAGTAGGTACTATCTTACAGTGGTGTGCAACGATTCTCCTTTCCCCCACAATGCTTTGCATTACGTGACCGTAAAATATATCAATGACTGTAATATATATATATATATATATATATATATATATATATGTTTCGTTATTGTTCACTGCTTCTCGTAAGTTAAAATGGCTTGCCATAGCTCGTAGACTAGCTCCAGTGCTCATTGCTGCACTGCTAAATGATAGCAACTCACCAGGACACTTCACCAACTCTCCACTCATTCTCCTCAGGCCATGCATTTAATTGGCTTTGACGGCCATCAGTTCTTGGCAATTCTTCATTTGCCCTCTCACGTCTAGCAGGTTCAAAATCTTGCGGCTGCGGGCCATCATGCATGTTGGCTCTTCTTGCCAACTCTTCCTCATCCCAGCCAGTCGCCATATTTCTAATACTAGGCTGAGGCACCGTTTCTCCCCATTCGGTGACGTCATCGCCGAACTGAACCCTGTTAATACCAGAAACATGTAAAACTGGTCTTTAAGACCATTTTTGAGACATTTTAAAAATGATATACATATCTTGAGTGATTTATGTACCCATTAATCAACAGTGGTGGTTAACCTGCAACATGGCCTTTAAAAACTGAAAAGTTCTAGAATGTAGTTTCACATATCTTAGTAACTAAAACCCACAGTGGTTAAAATCGTGCCTATACCACATTTTGGGGGAGCTAAACCTGACCAACCCTCACAAATCCTCCTTTTGGGGATGTGCTCACTTGTAAAAATGGTATTAAATAAATGATTAACTAATTGTAAAAAGGAGGAAAGTTTTCTGTTAGGGTTAGGGTGTGGATATGTAACTAGAATAAAAAAATCCAAATTAAGTCTTTAGAATGTCCCCATTTAGCAAAGTAAATGTGTGTGTTTGGGGGGTGGGGTGGGAGTGTGATGGGGGTGTTTCAGTAAGCAATAATTTTAGTAGACAATAAGAGCTGAAGAACATTGCGAAAACAATGAATTAAACAAGAATTTATCCTAATTATTTTGAACAAACAAATCTTTCTAATGTTTTACATGATCTAAAAAAAAATGTGTTTATGTACGCAAACTCAACTGGTCTCTGAGTGAACCGCTCATGCTGTGGTCTGGTTATTGACCGCTGGGGGCAGGTGTGATTGACAGCTCTATTAAGGTTGAGAGTCAATGTGACACTTTCACTCTGAATGGAGGAGTGAGAAGTTTCACCTTCTATCACCTCACGACACGGATCTGCTTAGCACTGACACTCTCCGAGACACTCTTTTGATCACTTTAAAGGATGCCCCTTTACCCACTGCTCTGACACCAACTCGGTATTATACACACTCACAAACAGCAGAGCAGCCTTAAAGGGATAGTTCACTTTATATATATATATATATATATATATATATATATATATATATATATATATATATATATATATATATATATATATATATATATATTTTAGGTCAAACCATTCTTGTTTGTCAGTCATATAATGCAGGTTTATGGACACCACCTCAAAGAGCATGCACAGAGAAGTCCAAATTAAACATGATTTAATGACTCATAAATGTAAGTACACACTGATGGCCTAAGACATGAAACGAGCGGTTTGTGTGAGAAAACGAACAGTATTTATATCGTTTTACCTCTTTAAACCATAGCCACGTCCAAGTGATCTGAGGGCACGGGCGCTTCGGTCTGCGCAAGTGCCGGAAGTGAGCTCTTGCGTGTGTACGTTACTCATTGTTTACACATAGATTTCGGAAGTGTTACCCTTCAGTGTGAAGATCTAAACATATTTATACACAGGAAATCGCAATGGAAGGCGATTTCGATATATACTGTATAAACAGACACCATTGAATTTTTTCGCAACCGCGCGAGTGATCACTTCCGCCACTTTCCGCCGCTTGCGCAGACCGAAGCGCCTGTGCCCTCAGACTGCTTGGACGTGGCTGTGGTATCAAGAGGTAAAACAATATAAGAAGAGTTCAGATGCAAAAACCTCTAAATGCCATTTGAAATTTTCTTCTAAAATGACCATTTTTATCAAGCTTGTATATTTAAGTTCCGTAATTTCACTTAAATGACAATTACTAGGTCATCTTCATTGCCATTTAAGTGAAATTACTGAACTTAAATATACAAGCTTGATAAAAATGGTCATTTTACAAGTAAATTTCAAATGGCATTTAGAGGCTTTTGCATCTGAACTCTTCATAAATACTGTTCGTTTTCTCACACAAGAACGGTTGACAGACACGGACAGTTTGACCTAAAAATATCAAAATTGAAACTACTGTGGAAACAAAGACACCTACATCTTGGATGCCCTCGAGGTAACCTAAAACATAACAAAAATTAATTTCAAACTATCCCTTTAAGTAATAAATCTATTAAAAGATACATTATTTAATACAGCAATCATTCTGAAGAGTGCAATAGTGGACATTTCTATAAGACCACATGAACTGAAGAGCTGACAGATTTGAAAAGCAAAAAAAAAAAAAAAAAAGGTGTAAAACTGTGAGCTGAGTGTCTCTTTCAAGTGTACTTATTTAACAGCGACCGAATGAATTATTTTCACAGATTTCAATCATAAATCATAGCTTAAAGATCATACAGGTCAAAGGACAGTGCCAACTTGATGGATGTAGAATGTCTGGGAATTTATTTGTCCTACTATAATGCATTACGAAGCCCTGCACATGACATACGGGGGAAAACAAGATATATTGACCTCAAATTAAGGACCTCATTTTAGTTAAATTAGCTACAATTTAACTAAATTCAAATGAGAGAATAAATTAGTACTATATAACCATGATTTAACGAAATAAAGTGAAGCAATGAATTTACTACCTAAAGAACATAGTTTAACAGTCAAGAAGTACCTTTTTTACTGAAAGTACACAATTTAATATGCAAAAACAGTCTTTACTATCTCACTCTTCAATAATTCAGCCAAAGAAACTTGATTTTGATGTGCTTATTAGCCAAGTGCAGCAGGTCAAAATAGAAAGCAACAGAGGCATTTGGTGAAGACAGCTTGTGTTTAGGGGTTCGAGTTTGGTGTATACGAATGGAGATACTTTGGCTGATATTTTTGGGTAGTTTGAGTGTGTGAACACCTCTGACCTTCCAGACCTTCAGTATGTAGGTGGTAATTCATGGGGTGAGACAGCTGCCGCCGGTGTGTGTGTGTGTGTTTATTTCTTTCTTGCGAACCTACATATACAGCTTAAGCATTCCAGCCCTACCACACATATACACACACATGGATGGACAAACACATCCATCTAAACTAGAAGTGGGTGGTAATAGTGACATGATGTTGACCCGAATGTGACCCTCAGTCACTCTCTCCTCCCTAAACTGGGCTCATTTGTGTAGGATGCTCCCACCCCTAGTTCCCACGTATCTGCAGCAGATAAGTTTTATCTCGTCCAGTGCAACAACACACACTACATCTACTCCTGTTCAATCTAATGTGCCATGCTAAAATGAGACCCCTTTGACAATAACAACAACAATCGAGATTTGACAAATTCAAACACAAATTACCGATGAGTTTTTCTGTGTTGAATTTGTCAAGACCCCTGTTGCCCTTAGTAACTTAACATCCTCAAACCCTGCATTTTCTTAAAAAAAAACAATTAATGATAATTATGATTATCATCAATAGATGACATTCCTGTGTTGTGTGTAGCTCAGTCAGTTGCTCACGTTCCCCATCTGCCTGTCACACACTCTCATACTCTAATCACAGGTGATCTCTGCCATCTGTTGCCACCAGTCAAAGTTGCTATATGCAAAGTACAGAAATGGCAACACACTGACACTCATTCACACATGCATATATTCAACATATGTTCCTTGAGGACAACTGAAAGAGTAGTATGCTACAATATCTATATTGTGGCATGTTAGTTGATTCAAATAACTCAAAATAATATAGCCTACTTGATTGATGTTGGCTTAGCCCAAAAACCATAAAAAAATAAACACAACATTGGGCAGTATATAGAGGCAGCTATAACCAGGGGCATCTTCGGATAGCTGAAGGACCCTAGGCTACAGCATTACAGTAGCCCCCCCTACCCCAGATAAAAAAAATAAATAAATAAATAAATAAATAAATAAAGCATTCCTGTCGAAATTTATCGTTGCTAACATTTAACATTTACAACACTGTATGCATGCTGCTTAAAAAAATGAGACAAATATATTAAAATTCACTCTTTGCCAGTACGTGGCGCATGTGGAACAGCAGAATAATAGCAGTTATGCATACAAAGCATCAATGTTTTTTTAATATATAATATATAATTTATGGATATAAATACCATAAATTATACAAAATATTTATTATCTATCAGCAGTAGATCAAATCAATCACTTGGCATAAATGTGGGCAATTTGGTGATTGCAAACTGCTCTATAAACGCAAGCATTTGGAATGCACAACAGCATTGCGTCTTTATTTTGAAACATGCAGCACTAATTAAATCATACTCAACCCGGACTCTTGCACTGAATGAACAGAAAACTATGTTGTCTAGTCCGGTTCTGTTCACACAGCAGGGCTTTTCTGAAAATGCTGTTGGGCATTTTAAATTTGCATGGGCATGAGTTCATTTATAGAATGCTGTTCTCACTGCTGCAAACTCCCATATATGCAAACAATTATTTTAAAAATATAATTTTTAGTGCAGACAGTAAGCCCCTTTCCAGTGTAGGGCCCTGGGCTTCAGCCCATGGAAGCCTGTGCTTTAATGCGCCCCTGGCTATAACAGGCTAAATAGATGTAATAAATAAATATGCAATAACAAATAATTCCAATAAAGAATTTATTTCTGCAATTCGGCATGCAAATATCATACTGACTTCATTGCCAGTTACATTTTGAACGTTAAGGGGTCTTTCAAACATAACGTGTTTTTGAATTGCACACCTAGAATTAACTGCAGAAAGTGTTGACAAAAACTATTAAAAATTGAATATTTGTGGAACCTCAAGCACTGTAAATTGTTTGAGATCTTTTTTTCGTAAAACAAACTGTCTATTTTTTTTATCAACCTCTGATTTGATTTGTAGAAGATAGCTGCAGTCTTGCTGGACTTTACTGACCTGAGGAAACTCTCCTGTGTAAAATGGATGTGTCAGTACTATATAATGAGTTCTCGTGAGCACTGACTGAGCCAGTTGTGTGTTTAACATCGTGGCAGCAAATCCGGGCTTTCTGCTCGAACGTCACAAGGAAAGCCCCTGCACAAAGGTGGCTAACACACACAGGTAAAAATGCAAACGTTTGTGAAAAATACATATGACCGTGTGTATATTCACGTGCTAAATTTAGCCTAGTGTATGGCGTAATAAGAAAGTTTTCCTCCGAGACTTCTCATTTATATTTCATTATATAACAAAAATATTGTAATGCAATTCAAATGCTTCTTTTATTTCTATAGAATTTTTATTTTCATTAATAAACGTTTTTAAATACTGACATACAATTGTATAGCACACTGTAATTTTTATTTTTTGCAAGAAGATTTTTATACCTTCCCTATTTTATGCAACCTTCCAAGTAAGCACATGTGCTCCGATGTCTGATAAAGGGTCCATCATTTAGAAAAGTGTTTTTATAAATGTCTGATGAACAAGATCATTTATGACCGCTACACATCTAAATGTGAACCTGACAAGGCAGAATATTAACAAAAACACATTTATGATCTCTGACTTGGACATATAAAATTCACACGTGCGCACACACACACACACACACACACACACACACACACACACACACACACACACACACACACACACACACACAGTGTCTATTGTTTTCTTTTTGCTATTGTTTACAGCTGCTTTGTGTCTCATGGTGGGAATCTCTTGCACATAGAATAGAGAGTGGGGTAAAAAAAATACAGGAAGGGAAAGGGACTTCTGTCATTTTGTGTGACCATTATACGGTCCATGTGCTTATTTAATTACTGGACGCAAGCCAGAAAGACAAATGGAGAAACACAGTTTAGGAGAAAGACAGAGGTGTGATGTGATGTGATGATAACAGCATGCACAAGAAACAAGTGTCAGACACTAGCGAACACACAATTACATCACATGCGATGACAACTCTCTCTCACACACACAAACACACACAGAACAATAGTCACAGATTTAGAACGCTGTGGGAAAAAGACTACAAACGCACTGTCCATCCAGCACACACACGGTATATCCTCCCCACCCATTACAACACCGACCATCACTCCAGAGGCACTGTCCTGTCTTCAAAAGACAGTTTATGCCAAAGCTATGGTCTCCAAAACGTTGGATAACCACAAAGACACTGCCGATGGATATCACAGTCAGCTCTAACTGAAGTTCACATTTTGCATATATTTTATAGCAGCATTTGTTTTCTGCATGGCCTAGGTCTCACATTAGTTCATTTATGCAGATTTCTGTATTTCTGAAGTATGATATATGGAGTTGGTCTAATGTGTGTATGTGCTGTGTATTGTGTTTTGAAAGTGTTATGATAGTGAAAACTGGACAGAATCCCCAAATGTGTTTTTCTCAGCCTGTGTTGGGAGGGTCAAGCAGTGTTATATGTGATTCAGGAAGGTCGGTGTGTGCTAAAATAGCCTGGCCTTTGTGGTTTAAAGGAAGTTATACAAAAGGAGGGACCTGAGAACTGACAGTGAAGTCAGAACAGACAATGACACACACATAAAATTGAACAAAACCTGCAAATCTGCATGGAAATGCATGACATAAACGTCAGTTATATGACGAATTGGGATGAGACTGTGTTAATATAACACAATGTGTAATTGAAGGCATTATATGATTTATATTATATGATTTTAATCAATAAGCGATTAAAGGAAATGTATGGACAGAATTTTTCGTTTTACAGAAAAAGCGACTGTAAGATTGTAAATGTCTGTAAGTGTCAGTACGATTTTTGTTTTACGTTTTTGAAAAAAGTGTTATTCTGACCAAGGCTGCATTTATTGGACCTAAAATACAGTAAAACAGTAACATTGTGAATTACAAATTACTTTCACTGTCAACACCCATTTATTTCGTGATGGTGAAAGATCCGTGGGTAATTCATTTATAATTCAACATTAGACGTTTAATAAAAGTAAAGTCATTTACAGTTTTCCAATTGAAGCTTGACTAGCAAAATCAATCCATTAAGTGCAGGGAAGTTTTACTAATAAAATTGCAGATTTTCAAAATAACATCCAGCCTGGCTTGATGCTTCCATGTTGAACTAGTTTTATAAACCAGTAGTCAGCACACATAACAGATTCAAATATGAACGTGGTTCTCAAAACGCTGCCCTCTTCCACTTTCCTTCATTTCAAGGCTTCTGTCATTCACACCCCCACTGTGATGTCACCATCTGTAGCCCTAGACCTGTCTGCCACCAGTGTGTGTGTGTGAGTGAATGCACCATCTGTCCTCCACGGTCTTCCCCTTTATGCTGTTATATATGCTGCTTGTTAGTATATCACTAGCACATCTCACACACATGCATCTCACACCATTAACACTCCATTTCATTCATGTACTCAAGGCATGAGACCCTTGAGGCAGTATTACATTTCTCTAATCATGTACATGAGCCATTAGTCGAGCGCTCATGTTCCTATTGATTCCTTTGAGCATATGTCCAAGTCCATGCAACGTTTCATTCCGTCTTTAGAAAGTGTCAGTTTGAGTCCACTGTGTGTATAACCATGATTTGTGCGCATCTTGCAATATTGAACGCCACTTTCAAAACAAGCATGTTTCTGTTGGTCAACTTGAACATGAGTGAAATTATTTAACATTAAAAATTATTTAAGGGAATTAAAGCAGTATGAAAATGGATAGGCCTATAAATATTACATTTTACAGTGTTATTAAATTATGAGTGTTTTCAAAGATTAACTTAGATGATGAGAAACATAATCTAAGTAGAAAAGTATAAGCATCCACAATTAAATATCCAGTATCGACTGATGCAATAAATCTTTAAAAAAAATGAAAACTAATATTTTACCGATAGCCGAGATGATGCTGCTGATTTCACGGCTTTCATTGTTAGGTTTTATTAGTACTATGTAATTTTTTATCATGTCATTAGTTTAGCAACATGCTACATCATTGTACCTACTGTGAATAAATTTTTATAAGGTTTCGTTTCGTTATGCTGCTTTAGAAGGCAGTTGTTTGTGAATAGGTAATAGACAATGAGGCTAATCACATAGTGTTTTAAACAGATCTCTCCTTAGTTTAAATGAAATGTTTTCATAAAGGTGGGAGGACTTAAAAGTTCACAACACAGAGACACGGCTGTGACCTTTTGATTAGTTTCCCACACTCTACTGTACATCAATCACCTCTGCAAGTCGTAAGTGTGAAAACAGACAGTGTAATTGAAAAAGTGACATCTGAAGATAGCTCAACAACAAATGGCTGATCAAGAGCTGCCTGTTGATGCTTGATCAAGAAATGTGTATTCGTGTCTTACAGGTTGCCCGACACTGTTTCCTGTTTCTGTATGCGTTAAAGTTAATCTCCTGTATAATAGCCAATACGATAAGAACCCTTAAAAGTGTGTCTGAGAATGCCACATCAAACATCAATACTCCCACAGCAGGCAATCTTGGCTTTAAGTATATAAAATGTTAAAATGTGTGTCCTGTGAACTCAAGTGTGAGCCCTGCTTTGGGTTAAGGGACCTATATTAGCAGTGACACCTGTTGTCGGTTTTATAAACTGCAGCAGGTCTAAACTGGTCTGGAGATATACACTGGAGAGAAAAAAAAAATGGTGAAGAAACAATTTCACCAAGAAGTCACTAGTAAATTCTACAATCAAATTTTGAAGTAGAAAGACTGAAATTGGATTTTCTTGTAAAACATACACCAATAATCTGATTCATTTACAACTTTTTATTTTATTTTTATATGGAGGTGTGCCATAACAAATCTCATGTAACAGTTCATTTCAGAGGATTATTGGGGCGGTCACGCCTTAGTCATCAGAGTTTCTATTGAGTGGATTTGCCACGTCCGTTTCTAAATCAAATGGTAATATCCCGTTCCTTTTCCAAAAGCTTAATGAACTCTAAGAACACTGTCAGTGAACAGAAACCATTACCCTTGAGAACGCCACAAGAGAGGATGTATTTTAGTGTGGGTGTGTTTCTAACTTTGCCTTTTACGTTTATTCATTTAGCAGATGCTTTTTTAAGACAATTTTTTATAGTGTACTTTGAGGTCACATCTGCTAAAAAAAAATGCCAGCTATATCTGAAGGAAGAGTTTTGGGAACATTTTAAAAATTGAAAATGGTATACTAAATAATGTCTTTTATTTAGTAGCTATTCTCAAAAATATGCCCCATAGAGGTCACTGGTATGTCCCTATTTAGAGAGTTAAGCGTGTGTGACACCGTGTGGGAAGTGAGCCGTGAGTTTTTCCTTGGTGTTTTCTCAGCTCCAGTCATTACCACTGCGGAAATGCTAATGGCTGTTTGAATAAGAGCAGGTTCGAGGG
The DNA here is from genome assembly GCA_038021265.1 of Cyprinella venusta. Taxonomy (NCBI): domain Eukaryota; kingdom Metazoa; phylum Chordata; class Actinopteri; order Cypriniformes; family Leuciscidae; genus Cyprinella; species Cyprinella venusta. Next base: position 22,240,417 of record CM075867.1, read on the forward strand.
GGCACTGGGGGCTCAAGGCTTTGTTTGACTTGCTGATCCTGTCTGCCCGGCGGCTCTCAGACGCTGTTGTTTTTAAATTACGTAGGGGATATTGCTGGCCCGGCAAAGATATACAAGTGAAAGCCCAATGCTTTTAAAAACCACGGGAAAAATGCTGAACGTTACAAATTATAAACCCTTGTCTTCAGCTCGCCTCTCGCCGCAAATGATTTATGTTTGAAATAATATTGCTACAAATCACTTCGGCGAGGCCTCTGATGGGCCAGCCTGTTTTTGGATTTAGGAGTAATGACGGATTAGACAAAAGTCTCGGGTCCTGTTACACTATAGAAACCTTGCATTGAGGGACAAACACTACACTTTTCAAACGTATAAAACCACATGACATGAAATCACTGTTGTTGATCAGGCATTTTAATGTATGCATAGATATGATAAACATATGAGAGCATGCAACTGATTATGAGTTGTATTAAATAGCATTAATGTTTGCCAATGCTTTAAAAGGATAATTAAAAAAAATGAAGTAATTAAATGAAATGAAATTAATAAAAATAAAAATAGTAAACAAAAAAGTTGAAATATGCACCAAAATATCTTTGTTTTTGGTGTGTTTCATAGATGAAAGTCATACAAATTTGGAATGACGAGGGTTTGAGAATTTTTACTTTTGACTGAACTATCCCACTTACATAGCTTTGTAATGTATTATACATACAGACTTAAAAAGTGCTACCAAAACGAAATTCGCTGGCCTGCTTTCTCACGGATTATTATGACCATAAACTTTAATATCTTCTTAAAGGGCACAAAGTATTTCATTAGAGTGGAATGTCCAGCTACTCAACGGAAGAGCGCTCTCACTAACATGATAAAGGATGTGTTTTGGACAAACCGACTCAGCCGAGCAGAACCACGTACATACCTAATTATCTCTCGCCGCACCATTACATCCAGGAATCTAAACAAAAGAGGTGAAATATGCATCATCAGATGGCATTAGAAAGACAATAGCATAGCAGAAAATGCACAAGCAGCTTAGAGCTTATATTGGAACATAAATGGTGCAGCGCTGGATTGAATTTTCACACAAATAAGACGTAGTTGAGTTGATTAAACCTAAATTATGCAAATCAATATCTACTGAAGACCATAGTTAAACGTATATTGAGCAGTAGCTAGTGATGTTAAGTTAAAAATACAATGGAATTTGTTAAATAATTGAGACTATAGACTAACAAACTGAGAACTTCAGAAAGGTTGATAAGAACCAATATACCTCCCTCTCTGTCTAACTCTCTCATTCATTTTTGGCTGAACAGTGAAAAACATTTTATTACCATCTAAAAGTCACAAAACTCTAACACAGCACTGAAATAGCTTTAACAGGAACGTAAAATGTGTTTGTGTGCTTGTTCACCTCATAACCCACACACAGTCCCCAAACTGGTGCAAATGGGCACTCATAATTTTACTGCAGATTTACTGCCCTCTGCTTATTTCTCTTTCTCTGGTTGGGTTGGGAAACATCTGGAGGTTACAATGGCTTCCACAAACTCCACCAAATCCTTAACCCACAAACACACTCGCACTAATTACATTGACATTGCCAGTGCTGTTGTCAGTTCTTTTTAATGGGGCAGTTGTGGATGTCACAATTTATAACATCATCAAAATGGAACCAGCATATCCTGCCCAGCCCAAGACACCATTATATATGTTACATATTCACAGACATTACTGTACTAGAGAGTTGTAATGTTTTCATATGTTTTATTTGGTCTGAAACTTTGTTAATTTCCAGTTTTGGCATCTATGTGGCATACATTTAAGATGTAAGGTTTCTCACCAAAGGTTACAGATGTGCATCTTGTTTAATAAGGATTTCTCATTACCAAAAACAGTAATTAGTGTTTATTTATTTTTTTAAATCTGATACATCAGGGGAAGTTCACAAAGCTTGATTTGCATTTAATTGCATGCACTGTCTGCATTGTTTTAGCGCCTGCTTCACAAACTGGATTATGCACATTAGGTAATGCTAACACGCTCACAAAATCTGTTTTGGTGCAAAGGTGTTTAGTGATTGGAACACTGATATACTATAGTGGCACAATGTTAAGTGGCTTATTTGTCAGTTTGTTGCAGCATAACTCCAGAGAATTGAAAGTTGAGATCTACTCTCTCAAAAATGTGTATATCTGTTCCTCTCTTTTGTTTCTCCTCCAGTCACATTGACTCTATAAGTGAGATGGATGGTTATGATTATTCACAGAGAACACAGGAAGAACAGAGCTCTCCATTGGTGTGCCGACTGCCAGTGGCTATCCTAAACAGATCTGAAATTGAGAACTGTGGTTTCAGTCTGCTCAGACATTGGCCTGGGAGAAAAAGTGAAAAAGACTGAGAGAAAGCGAGATCAAGGTTTGATTGCTGAGTGGTAACATCCACAGGTTAAGCTCTGGCCTCTAACATAACAGACCGAACCTAATCATGGCGTGATCATCTGTTTTTCAAAGCACAACAGCACCGTTACAGATTTCAATCAGCACTTGGGGACACCAGCAACACAAAACAGCCTTTTTGATTAAGACTGATTCATCAGATTGAGGAAATATGAGGGTTTGGAGTCGTTCTGTTTAAATGAGATTCTCAGCAGAAAATCCTGTTTCATACTAATTTGGAGAGCAGTGTATCACCACTTACATCTCTCTCACTCTCTCTCTAACTCTGAACTGAACTATCTTGCTGTCGTCTATCTACTTGCAACTACCTTCTAAGGTTCTAAGCATCCTAACTGAAATAGAATAGACTTTGGGGGCCATTTTACATTGAACTCATTGTCAAGTTCAAGAAACCAATTTGAAATGATTCGGGTTTGCGACATGGTGCATTATCCTGCTGGAAGTAGCCATCGGAGGATGAGTACATGGTGGCCATAAAAGGATGGACATGGAAACAATGTTCATATAGGCTGTGGCATTTAAACGATGCCCAATTGGCCTAAAGTATGCCAAGAAAATTTTCCCCACACCATTACACCACCACCAGCAGCCTGCACAGTGGTAACAAGGCATGATGGATCCATGTTCTCATTCTGTTTATGCCAAATTCTGACTCTACAATCTGAATGTCTCAACAGAAATCGAGACTCATCAGACCAGGCAACATTTTTCCAGTCTTCAACTGTCCAATTTTGGTGAGATCTTGCAAATTGTAGCCTCTTTTTCTTATTTGTAGTGGAGATGAGTGGTATCTGGTGGGGTCTTCTACTGTTATAGCCTTTAATCAGCTGGCCCATTCTCCTCTGACCTCTAGTATCAACAAGGTATTTTCGCCCACAAGACTGCCACATACTGGATGTTTTTTCCCTTTTCACACCATTCTTTGGAAACCCAAGAAATGGCTGTGCTTGAAAATCCCAGTAACTGAGCAGATTGTGAAATACTCAGACAAGCCCGCCTGGCACCAACAACCATGCCACTCTCAAAATTGCTTAAATAACCTTTCTTTCCCATTCTGACATTCAGTTTGGAGTTCAGGGGCACGTTCAAGTTCAAAACGGTGCGCACCGTTTTGCTACGGTTTCCTAGTTGAACGTTATGTTTCAAGGAAACGGTGTGCACCGGTGTGCAACGGGGTTTGAGATATGTTTTCTCTCGTTTGGTGGGTGTGTCAGAACTGCAATCCAATCAGCAGCAACATGTATATAAAGCACGCGGTATTAAAGTGAACTCGCACAATGGGTTAAGGAAAATAATTTACAAGTGTTCAATGCAGATCGCTATATGCAACAACTGAGGATATTAGAAGATATGTTTGTCATTTATTGTAAAAATATACGATATCAACATGATGTCGTTTATTATATTCTTAGCTTCATTGCAAGTGTATGAAATTTCGTATAGAAATAAAAGTGCTTTTCCTAAAAATCAGAAAGAAAATAGGTTATTAAAACATTATGAAATGCAAATAAAGTTAGTGTGTGAGGCAAAACAGAATGTGTTTTAGTCTGAATTAGGTAAGATGTGTGCTTTCAGTTTCCACAAATCCCTTCACTTGATTGGGATGTTCTCTTGTGTTCTGGGCGGCAAGTGCAGTTACTGTAACATCGGGCATATTTTCTAGTATTAAACACATATTTATACCGACTTCATCAGGCTCTGAAAATTCTTCACGAAGAACACAGAGAATGGCCTTTTTTTTTAAATTTTTTTTTTTTTTTTTTTTTTTTGAGAATGGCCTTATCGGGCTCCATAGTTGCAATTCTTGCGTCATCAGAACGGGGTGTTCAACGCATCACCGTTTCTGTTTAAAAAGCGTTGTGCAAAGTTTTGTCCGGGCTGAACGCAGCCCAGGAGATTGTCTTGACCAGAACCACACCCCTAAATACATTGAGGCAACCACCATGTGATTGGATGATTAGAAAATTTAATTAATAAGAAATTATAATAACAATTAAAAACAGGTGTTCCTAATAATCCTTTATTTGAGTATATATATATATATATATATATATATATATATATATATATATATATATATATATATTATTAGTTTTGTAGATATATATAATTTTATATATATATATATATATATATATATATATATATATATATAGTTTTGTATAGAAATGGATTTGTAGAGTTAATGGATTATCTGCACCCCTCAGAAATCTATACCATCTATGCAATACATTATTTTACTTAACTTGTTGCAGTTGAAGGAAGGATGTGATGCTGCCTTGGTCGAACTTATCTTAAGGCAAGTTAATGTCATTGTCACAGTTTTTGAACAGCTTTTGTGTTGCGGTGTCTTTAATATCTTGTTTTATATCTTGTAGGCAGTTCACTAAATTTTAGAACCGAAGTTACGTCTTCCTCGTGTTCTCTCTCTTTGTGCCTGTTCAAACACACACGCACACACTACTGAACATCCACATTAACCTTTGACCTCTGAGGTCATCTGATAGAGTTCAGTTTGATCCTCTAATTGTGACACTTGGCATACTCTCTCATGCCTGATCACACTCTTTCTGTCTCAGTCTCTTCCTTTCTCACAAACAAGCACAAACACACACGCTGAGCTCACTGACCTTTTCTGACATACAGTTCCCTATGGGTTCAGTTTATCCTCTAATCTTTGGTTTAGAAAAATCGTATGTGTAATATGGTATAACAGGTCATAGTTAATGGACTGTGTGGATAACATGAACGACCCCAAAGGGCTTCTCAGTTTGCAAAACTACCAGGGTCTTGCAAATTAATGCCAATGTGGTGATGTTGACATGACATTAATCTTACCCAGTGACCTGAAATAACGTTCACGAAGATCGCTATGCAAACGTCCGGTCCTGCTGTCTACCGTGCTACACACACACACACACACACACACAAAAGACACATGGTGCCCAGATTACCCTCTGACAAACACACAATGTTTGATAGGCACAAACAAGCGCTTTATGTTCATTCACTCGTTCCGTGCTTTATCTTTCGTGTTTTTCTTGCCAGAACATGTTTATTTGCCCGGCTGTGAGGTGAAAGCATGTCTGGTTCTCACTGTGCTGTTGTGCTTTCTTCAGAACAGCCACATTTTGCTCTTGAGAGCTTGAGCTGATGTCCACTCCGCCATGCCGCTCACTATTGTTCTAGTGGGAAAAAGTGAACAGATTTCATAATCTACCGGAATCATCCACTCTGAAACGGGTTACATGAGAACCAGCTGCTGTTTTGGTGCTCACAGTTTAAGGTTTGGAGGTATTTGTTGGGTAAATGTTTTCTTTGGCCCAGCTTTAAAACATGTTAAAAGACTGTCTGGATGTTTTACTTTATATCGATAGACATCCTCAGCCTTGAGGTGTTAACAATGTCTTATTGTGTGTGGGGGGAATTAGCCTTCTATTAAAGCTTGTTGTGTTGACCGTTGTACGTGGCTGTTTAACACTAAGCCGTTAAGACATTAATGCATCTAAACAACAACAGATTTAGCCATAAGGGAATCCTGGAAGACATTATCCGCATGTGCTCCAAATCCTAGCTTCCTTTCTGTTTGCTGCCTATATAGGCAGCGTTATAACCTTCATGGAGTTATAACCTACTTGTTTCAGAACATTCAGAGAATATTCAATATAAGTATTGTTCCCATAAATGTTTGCAAAATGATAAAATTGAATGTTCCTTTAACTTTCACACAACCACCAAAAGGTTTTTTTTTTTTAATATTAGAATAAATATCTGCTAGATCTTATTTTATTGAATTTATATATATTTTAATAAGCTTGCTGCATTCTGGAATTGCCTTAACTACAACATAGTCATATGGAAGCCCTGAACCGCAACCTAAAAAAAAATAAAAATTTAGCATTTCGAGATTAAAGTTGAAAAATTTCTAGATTAAAGTCGAAACATTTCGAAATTAAAGTCGAAACATTTTGAGATTTAACTCGAAACATTTCGAGATTAAAGTCGAAACATTTCCAGATTAAAGTCGAAACATTTTGAGATTTAACTAGAAACATTTCGAGATTAAAGTCGAAAAATTTCTAAATTAAAGTTGAAACATTTTGAGATTAAAGTCGAAACATTTTGACATTTAACTCGAAACATTTCGAGATTAAAGTCGAAACATTTCGAGATTAAAGTTGAAACATTTCGTGATTAAAGTCGAAATATTTCGAGAGACGAGAGTATGAGAATACAGTCTTCCGTAGAAGCTGCGCGTGTGTGCTTGCCATTGTCTCACATTGCCACACACACAGGCATTCATAATGGCCAAGTGGTTATTAAATCTTAGGAAATCACAGGATCCGGCCAAATGATTGGATATAGAATGATGCACTTAAAATGTATCCAGAACGTATTTACAGTGAAGAGACTGAACGGTTACTGTTGTGTTCTCGACCCAGATAGTGTTGACTAGACGAGCACGAAAACACCTCAGAAACACCTAAGCTATCTCACGACCAATTCGTACGAATTCGTATGAGTGATTAAAATGTGACTAATTCGTATTAATTCATACGACCTCACTCGCATTCGCACGATTTGTCCAAACCCACGTGATGGGTAGGTTTAGGGGCGGGGTCAGGGGTAGGTCATTCGTACGAATTCATACGAATTGGCCAATTCGTAAAATATGTACGAATTCGCAAAAATCGTACGAATTCGTACGAGTGAGGTTGTACGAATTGTTACGAATTAGCCACCTCGTAAAATTTGTGCGAATTCTCGTGAGATTGGGTTGGAAACACTGCCACTAGAACCTGTCTAGAATTTTGTTGAAAGCCCAGATAAAAATAAAAAGCTACTGTTCTGTGTTAATCCATAGCAGTTCAACTTCACAAGTGCATTTCTTTACACAAACACACACACAGTTATCGTAACGTTTCGACTTTAATCTCGAAACAATTCGACTTTAATCTCGATTTGCACGATTTTTTTTTTATGTTGCGGTTCAGGGCTTCCGTATAGTTAACTGTTGTTGCTTGAATGTTTTGTCATAGTTTATTTTTTGATTGACAGAAGAATTACAAGTCCTTCTCAAACTGCAAGCACAGCATGGTCAAAAATGTTTCTGACTGCCTCCAGATGGGGAGCGATCTCAGTATACTGGACCTTGTTTACATCAGCATTTTTAGTATTGTCTCATTTTGAATGGATTGGCTGAATCCTTGGTGTTAACATGACTTTAGAGTCCTGCTTTGTCTTAGAAGTGTGTTATAATGTGTCTGGTCCTGGTAATGTTGGTCCAAAAAATGGTCCTGGTCCAAAATGTGCCCACATGGCAAAATCTGAAATCCTTGTCCTTGTGGGGACATTTTGGTCCTCATGAGAAAAATATATGAGGGAACAGAATATACATTTTGTGCAAAAAAAAAAACAAAACAAAAAAAAAAAACTTACTTCTATGGAGAGTCCCCACAAAGATTGTAAACTAGACGCACTATAGTGTGTGTGTGTGTGTGTACACGGAAAAGCCAACTCACGCATTGCTGCCAGGTGACACACATCTGTGTGTTTACGACATCTCCTCAGGAGGTCACAGAGATTAATGAACCTGAAATAACTCCTGTTAGCAGGTGAGAGAGAGGGAAAGGGTTTCCAGGTGTGAAATGGAGGAAAAGAATAGAAGGACAGACGGAGAGATAGAGGAGAGTGCTTGTCATTGATTAAATGAATTAGTATAGAGCTGACTGAGCTTACACTCCACTTCTTTTTATATGCTGTTATATACAATTTCCCTGTATTTAACAGCTATTTGTTGGAATAATTAGTGTATTACTATAACCCCAAAAACGGTGTTCTATATTTAATATCACTAACTTTAAAACATTCTTTATCGCTGAAAATATTCTTAAAGCTGAAGTGTGTAATTTCTGCGCCACTAGCATCACCAGACTCTACTCTCTCTTGGGAAATTAGCCTACACGTTGCCTTTTTACAGTTGTCACTACACAGTAAGCCGGGATAGGAGAAAATCTTTTAACATCCAAAAACTTGCTCTCTTCAGCTTTAAATCTTCAGTCATTCATCACAAACAGGTTTTTAGTAGAGTTGGCCAAGCAAAATGAAGTTCCCACAAGCATTTCTAACATTACAGTGCACAAGAAAATTGCACTTTAAAATCCTCTCCGCTCGGTTCACGTTTCATTCTTTCTTCGCCCTCTCTCCATCTCTAAATCCCATGACCTGCAGCAGAGCGCAGGGATGAAACAGACTCAAAATACTGACTGGCTCTCTGTGTCAATTAAATACTTGTGCGCTGAAAGAAAGAGAGTTAGAAAAACAGAATTGATTGACACTTTAGAGTTAATCCCCATATCAACGACTCCTGGAGAGATGGGATACACTTAGAGCACAAGGGATCACCAACGGGAAAGAGAGCAAGAGAGTGAAATGAGGGAAGGAAAGGAGAGAAGATGGGGGGAGGTATCAGAATACATTATGGACACATACACAGGCTTAGACTCCTGCATCCATCTTTATTCCCTTCTTTATAAAGGGGTGTACGCTGCTGTCCATGCCTGAGGTGAAGGCCCCTCACTGGGCAGAGGATGTAGCAGCAGTGGGCTTGGAGGTCTGGTGGTGTTGCTGGTGTCCTGCTGAACAAAAGGTCTCTATGAGCGAAACACACAACAGCATCTTAATGAGCCACAGTCTGTTAATATTTTAACACTCAGTTAGGACTCTTCCAGACAGCGGGGCAGCAGGGAGTGGCAAGGAAGGTGCTTGGAGAGATGGATAAGTGCAATAAAATGAGCTCTGAACTGCATGAGATGGGCTTTTGAGGTTTAATCACAGTTGATGTCCTGAAGGGTGCAGTCTCTGAGACTCACTAATGCGTGTGTCTCATTTGTATCCAAATATTGCTGGTTTCACTGCGGAATGCTCAGATATAGAAAATGCACACATCTACAAAATGAAATTCATCTAAAGTTTGCATGTGGAGGAAAGAAAACTGGAGTTAGGATCAGGCTAGGCTAGAATTACGAGTAGAAATAGTCAGAAAGAAAGAAGAGAATGAAGAAGAAAGGTGAAATACTGTCTCTAAAGGGATTAGTAGAGGAAGTCGCTTACCCATCAGCCCTTGCGAGGTAGAGTGAACGTCCACCGGTGTGGAACGCTGCCCTTTAGACACACCCACCAAAGAGGATCATGGGGTACTAAATTCACTACAATGATGAATGAAGCAATCAAATTTGAATGAGTATTTTTTTTTTTTTTGTTCTGGACTGGAAAAGGATAAATTTGATAAATTACCAGTTAAGTCTTTCTTTCTTTTATCTATTAACATTATTGTTATTACTGTCTTTTTTAATATTATATAGGACAGTTGAGGCAGAAAATTAAGGGAAAGAAAGATGGGAAAGGGTCAGGAAATCAACTTTTTTTCCTCACAAGCTTGTAAACTTTCCACCAGTGTTGCAATTGGGCTACTTGTACACTGTTGCAGTGGGTTGTTGTTTAAGTCTGAGAGTTCAATCCCCCGGTACTAGTCAATCCCCCGGTACAAGATTAGTTTTGGTTTGGTTTTGGCTTAGTTTTGGCCTCAATTGGGCTAGTTTTGATTAGCAATTGGGTTGGTTTTGTTATGCAGACCTGGCAAACCTGCTTTCCACAGCACAGACTCATCCTTCATGTGAAATGTATCTGATTAAAATGATATTAGAATTAAAAAAAGATAATTTTTTACTGGTACTGCACATTATAAAATGTAAAGTTGTTGCATCAATGACTCTTCGCTGCTCCAGACTTTCTCTTGATTGACAATACACCAGCATTAGTATTGAAGCTCTTTCAGAAGTGAAATATTTATCTTGGTCTTGTCTGTAATCCATCCCTCTGGTTTTTGTTGTCTTCAGGTTAAAGTTGAGATGCCTCTTTTGTCCTCACATGTCACAACACTGTTAACCAGCAGCTGCTGCAGAAAGGCCTCATGGGAATGCCTTCCCTATACCTGTGCTAAAAGCTTTTCCTTCAGGTGTGTGTGTGTGTGTGTGTGTGTGTGTGTTAACCTTTGACAGCACTGGGGTTCAGATGCGTTAACACCGACTCTCTCACTGTGTTTAAAAATAGTTAAAGCGAAGGAGAAGAAAGCAAAGAAAGGAAGAAAGGAAAAACAGAGAGGAAATCAAGGGGACAGACCCTTGGGCAGACGTTTTTTTCCCTCCGTTCAAAGGAGCCGCCGGATCAGCCGGAGACTTCAAGTGAAACCTGATAATGTTAGTGGTCAGAAAAACATTTACAGGTGGCATACACATTACTCTCTGTTGGTTGTCCTCCCCCACTTCTCCTTCTTCGAGACAGAAAATCTCAAACACCTTTTCTTTCCCTCGGGAAGACTTTGTTCTGAAGTGCTCTGGGATCATTGTTGTGGCTCTCCTTCAAGCGTGTTTCATTTTTAAACAGTTTCCTCTCTGTGATGCTCTCAGATATGCTCCTCTCTCTGAGAAGGCCGATAAACAGACTATTTAACCGGCAAGGTATTTTTAGTGTGATCGCAAGTCAAAGCCATATGTTCTCCTCTCTCTTTCTCTCCCTCTCGCTAATGAGTGTATTTCTCAGCTCCTCTGCGGATTAGGCATGCAAAGAAAGGGTGAAGGAAAGAAAAGATCCGATTGAGAGACGGCGAGGTCCGCCGAGCTCAATGAGAAAGAAAAGCGGGTGAGAAAAAGGGGGCGAGTGGTAGAATGGCATGATCTGCAGGGGGCAGACCCTCACTCCAGGACCCTTCCTCTCTTTCTGTCATCTCTTTTTCTCCCTGTCCTCCTCCGGTCTGCCTTTGGGATTCAAATGCCGTCTCATTAGTTTTTATTGGATTGAAATGTTTCGCGAGGGCCGCGTTCACGTAGGTTTTGGTGGTGGGATTCGAGAGGCTAAGAGTGCACCAAATAAGTTGTATCCTTTTGCCTTTCTTTCGCTCTGCCTTTCACAAGCTCATTCCCATCCCTCCCTCTGCGCCCGCTAATTGTGCTGTCGTCTTCACGCTTCAATTTGCGGTGAAACCGCTTAGAAGTTAAAATAAAGGAGCCGTTTTCTCTCTCTACACATTTCAGTCCTCTGTTTGTCCTTTTTTTGAGTGCAAATTGATGTGTTTGACTTTCATGAGAGTCGAAAGGAATGGCTCATTTTAAATATTTATTCATGTCTAGCTTATAAAGACAGTACAAAATGCGGTGCTATATATATATATATACCAAACTCACCAAAAACAGCATTCTACAAACTGCAACTGCCAATATTTTGGAGATTAAAAATTAAGTTGGATATTTGTTTTAATGAAATGGAGACAAATACACCCACAAAGGTTTTTTATTTTTTTTATTTTTAGCCAGTTGATAATTACGCAATAATGTTCTTCTCTTAAGGTTCTTTGCTTACAGGGTCAGTCTCCTGCTATTGTGTTGTTTCCTGTGCTGGCTCCTGTTATCAGTGGAGATCTGCCTCTGTAGCTTTCTACAGCCTGGGACAAAAACACAAAGAGCACACACACACACACACACACACACAAAGAGCACACACACACACACACACACACATATAAGCACACTTTTCCAGGCTTACCCATGTTCAACGTAAATATGTGTCTGAGACATCTTACTGTTCTCAAATCAGATTTTCCTTTGGGTGTTTCAGCAATTGCCCCTTTGGACTTTTAGGAAATAAACGTTCTTAAAACTCTTTTCACACTATCACTATTTAATTAATAACAGTTTGACAAAGTTGAAATACAGGCATCTCAAGAGTAACGTATTGTAGTGTAGTAATGTATTGTGTTTAGGAACATTAGGGAAATTATGGAAATTAGTGATTTTAAATTTGATTTGATTCGATTATTTAAAGGTTGTATTTCATACTTTCTTGATGGATTTTCATATTTTAGGATAAGGGTAAAATAATATAAGTTGTATATATATATATATATATATATATAGAATAATAGCAAATGTTGAAGGCATGGTTAAAAAAAAATGGGGACTTTCCACTGACATAATGATTTTATACAGTACAAGCTGTATATTCAAGTTGTATATCCTCTAAACCTACCCATGACAGAAAACGTTATGCATTTTTACATAAAAAAACACCATTAGCATGGGCAAAGGTTTCTGGTTGTGCCATCATTGTAAGGATATTTTGTCCCCATAATGTAGGGAATACCAGACACACATACACACACAATCATTTAAAAAGAGAATGCTAACAAAAGTGCCTTGAGTTGAAGAAACCCCCATATGATGAAATACTAATATAGACCGTATTGTACTATATTGATCTCTGTAATGCATTTCCATTATAAATGTCCATATGTGATCTCAGTGCGGGCACGGAAGACATGGACAAAGCCTTATTCTTACAAAGATAACAAACACACACACACATACACACAAAGATAACACCCCTCCCCTGCCAAACTGCCCCTCGACCTCCCCTCTCGCCCCCAAATCTCCCCTCATTGTCACTAATCCCATCCCAAGATGTTATCAGCTGTGTGTGTGTGTGCCTTATCTGCTGCATTGGTTATCTTAGAATAGGTCAAAACAGCAGAGTGCAGCTACCGGTAACTTTCACCTCAGGTTAAACTCAAGCGTGCTTGCAAGCGGACAGACACACGCATTTAATCACCCCGGCAAAGTGTTCAGGTTCTTTCCCGAAAATTACCCCTGACCTCTGCGGCATTCATCTGACCACCATTATGACGTTACATCGCACTTGTTCTCCGGGATTAAACCCTAAGAACTGATTACTTTTTTTTTTGTTCTGTTGTCCACTCACCCTTGTTTTCCTTTCGTTCTTTCTTTCTCTGGCTAATAAGGATGACATGACCTAATCTAGGATCAGTGCTCTTACCGCACAGTTTTCTTGACCCCCTCTCTTCTTGTAGTCTTTCACCTCATTTTCTTTCCCTCCCCCAACATCCACTTAATCAGCTCACTTTCCCTTGTTCTTCTACTCACCCATCCATTTTTCTAGTTTGTCTCACTATTCAAACAATATAATTGGTCATATGCTATAGGCTAACATGTGAGTTAGCTAATTGGCCTTTGCTGTTGTGTCTCATATGTTCGTCCATCCGTTCTTTTCTCGTTCTTTGTTACGTCTCAGTCACCCTGTGTGAGAAACTGAGCGCTCCCTGAAAGCACGCTAACTCTGTTTTGTTTCTGTAATGAATTAGTGTATGTCTAGGAGCCACGGTATATCCTGACTCTTGTTATTCAACTCTCATTTTGTTATTTTTCTCCTGTGTAGCGTGTGATTGAAAGCGCTAGCTTTCCTCCCTCTCATGTGAACGAGGGATGACAGAGAGCTACATGAACCTTGCTGGCGGGAGGAAGGAAAATTAGACAAATACGTTGGACAAATACACAGAGCAGTTTGATTTGGCTTATGAATATTAGGTTTACACTGCCACAGCATCTTACATTTTTATCAAATAGTAGCCATATAGTTCAAATCATACTCAACTATTAGTTAGGCAATGTGTAAACAATGAAACAAATGTGATGACGTTGCTTTGGATCGTTTGTCTGAACTTCTTTTTATCAGAATCTTTTTTTTTTTCTTGTTTTGTGTCTTTGGCACTCTTCTTGACATTGTAACACATATTTATGTGGATTCTGAATATGTCAAACATTCGTTGTTTATGTCTACATTTGTTTCAAAAGTGTAAACTTTACACACCCAGAAACAATTCCTGCAGATCTTTTGACAAAAGAAAGATTTCTTAATCTTCAGCTTGCATGTTCTGATAGAGCGATATCAGATCAACTGCACATGCAACAGATGGACTGTATTGTGCTCCTTGTAAATATTTGCAAGGTCGTGACACGAGTATGAGAGAATGCGCATTTTAATAGTGAAATCAGATTAGGCATAGATCACAATACACGCACACTCACACACACAGATTTCCTGAGGGCTGATGTGAGAGCAGGTGGAGTGATATACTTCACTTTGTTGTCATGAAACACAACCCTTCCCCCAGGCCACACAGATAAAGAACCACACACACAAGTGTTGCTTTAAGATCACCAGATATATTTGTGCTATAAAACAATTATTGGTAGCACAATCATTTAGTCGTGATTAATATACAAATATTATTTAAAGTAACTATAGTTGATGAGCTTTTAATTGGCCTTTTCCCACTTCAATTAAAATTCTAGTTAAATCTTGTTACATTGTAAAATAACTGTTTTCTATTTTATTTTAAAATGTGTGTGAATAAACTTCCTGTAACAATGAAGCTGAATCAGTATTAGTCAGAAATCGTTGTAATCGTTGTAATATACTGATTTGCTCATGACACTTCTTAATTCTGATTCTTAATGTTTTTTTTTTTTTTTTTCTGGAAACTGTGATAATTTTTTCTTTCCTCGAGAGAAAGTTCAAAAGAATAGCAACATTTATAACTGTAATTATTTTAAAGTCTTTACTAAACTAAAATAAATCTCATTGTGTGATTTCATATCTTACAATTTGAGACTTTATTTCTTATTGTCTTTATTTCCCAATTATTAAGAATTCCCTATATTCTTCAGAACTGAAAACATATAATAACATATAATTATGGTGTATACATTTTAAATCAGAGCTTCATGGTTTAAAACATAAAACTCCACCTACACATTTAAAACTTGAGTTCAGTTGCTTCCTTACATTTTTTAAGCCTAATCAAATTGGCTGTACAAGTAATTTAAAGGGTACATATCATGCTTTTAAATCATTCATTTTTACATATAAATCATACCAATGTGGTCTATATAAAACATAACTGCAATGCTTGGGTCTGAATTCCTCATTATTATAGCTCCACAAGCCCCTTTTCTACCCCTTTTCTGAAATCGTCTTTGAGCGACTCGTTTCAAAGCGGCCCCTTTAAATAAAAAGGAGATGCGTCATGCCCCGCCCGCTCTCCAGGTCGATGAGTTCACGGTCGGTTCAACTCCCCCGTTCGGCCATAATTGTAGTTTGATTGGAGATATACGATTATATACGATACCTTCAAAGAACATTTTTATTCATACGTTAATAAAATGTCAACAACAGAAGACTTCCATCAAGCCTTGCATATTCGAGCGAGAGCGAGCGAGTTGATGAAGACGACGACGAACCTGCAGGACAACCTCTTCATATGGATGTATTGGTATGTGAGTTAACGTTAACTGTTTTGTGTTATCAGTGAAAGTCGACTATTTCTCTTGATAAAACAAGCACACTGACAAGATAAATGACTGCGGTCTGATCTTACCACAAAAAATCTGTATTGATCATATGACACGTTTAGAAAAGCATCAGAAAACACAGCAGCTAAATGACCAGTGATGAAACTCAAGAACATAATACTGCAGACGTGTAACGTTACTTCAAAACAAAAACAAAGAAAGACAAAGGTACTAAAACCGAACATTTTGACTTGCCCTCTCGTAACTTCTGCATCATTGAGCTCGGACTACAATATCGGAGCGAGAAATAATAATGGCGGATTGCTCGAAGTGTTGGGCCGGTAGTCGATCTCCTTATTTGGCAGTTCCACTGCAAATACGGTGACGTGATAGTTCAAAAAACGTCATAGAAAACAGAATAATCTGAACAGGTTGAAAAATATGACCAAAACAGAATATAAAGATATAAACGAAGCACCTGAAGAGAATAATTTCATCTTTTCTGTACTTAAAAACACTCCAAATATACAACAAAATGCATTTAAGGGCTAAAAAAGTGGATTTTGCATGATATGTCCCCTTTAAGCTTAAATTATTTTAAACTGACTTTTAAAAATGAGTTGAATCTTGTATATCTTTAAAAATTTAGTTGAAACTTGATTATGTTGATGAGTAATTGAAAAACATGTTGCCGTGTCTTATTGAGCTGCTCGAAGATGTTCAGTGGGTAAATGATTCAATATGATTGATTAATTTCTACATTCTCTAACCAGAGGATTATTTCTGGCATACACTCTCTGGCATATGCTGTACAGTCATTTCAGATTTATATGTATAGAAATAAGTCTCTGGAAAAGTTTTAGGGCAGGTGAGTGTGTCATAAAGATTCTATGCTTAAGTATAGCAAACATTCAGTCAACGTTTGGGTTGTCAAATAATGTAATAGAATTGCATAATGTGATTTCAATTGAGATATTTAGATTTACTGAAACGTCTACGGTTCCCTTAGGGTTGCCTGATGGGTCTAAATGATCTGTGGGCCGTATGTTCTTTCATGTTGAACGGTTTGTCTCATTCCGTTCATTCCTGTGATTAGCAATGCTAGCCAGGAGCCGTGTAGCTACAATGCTTTTCTCACGCGCAGACAAGCGGCCTATTGCTCTGTCCCTCTATTTCTTCTCTCCTTTTCTTTGACGCCCTCCTTCACTTGGCAGGAGGGTCAGAAAAAAGGAGATTCACACTTTCATTCTCCCGTTCTTTTCCTTTCCTCCCCCTCGTTCCTGAGCATTCCTGCCGGTGGGACAACATTCCAGGGCTTTGTTTAGGGTCAGGACCGCCTCAGATATGTTTAATGATGGGGTTAGCCATACAGCATTTCTCCTTTCTTTTATGAGAGACTGGGAATCTGAAATGTGCAATCATGTGTTGTTGTTACTTAAGGACACAGTTTCTGAATGGAACACACACACTAGCACAAATCCACAAGCTTTAACTGAGGTATCGGTGAAAAGGGTAAATAGTCTCACATACACACCCCAACACACTAAATTGCTGAAGGGATGCAGGTGTGAAAAGCAATAAATCACTGTACGAAACCAGGAGGTCTGCATTTGGTGAATACTCTGGGTTCAGAACATTGACAGTATTTTGTCATAGTTCTCACCTTATTTGGACTAAATATGCAACTTTTAAACCTAAACTAAATCCACCAGAAACACTTACTGTACATGTATAAGACATTTCCAAATAACACCAGTAAAGTCGACTTTCACATGCAAGGATAGAGAACAGAAGCTTCACATTTCAGCTTTTAAACTCTCCAAAATGCTGTTTACTTGCTCTGTAAGTGTGTGACAGTGTCACAAATGCTGTTGATAGAGCTTAACTTGAAATTAAAACCAGTAATATTCCTTTATATACAATAATAACATGTTTGTATTGATAACAGATTGATATTTTCCAAGATCGATATTTTCATCACACTGAAAATATTGTGCATTTGAACTAATGTGATGCTTTTTTTGTACCATTTTTGGACCTCCGTTTGTGCCTATTCACTTTCAGTAACAGACAGTAGAATTTTTTTTTTTTTTTTTTACAAGAAATATATCAATCTTGTTACAAAAAAGTATTTAAAAAAAATGCTTTTATTCTTTCTATTCATAGAAGATCAACATTTTCACTATATATATATATATATATATATATATATTAAGCAGCACACCTATTTTCATTTTTTTTTTTCTAATTTCAATGATAATAATATTTAAAATATTTCTTGAGCTGCATATTAGAATGATTTCCGAAGAATCACGTAACTGAAGACTGGAGTATGATGCTGAAAATTCAGCTTTGTTATCATAGGAATAAACTACATAAAATTAAAAAAAAAGTAATTTTATAATGTAATAATGTTTCTCAATATTACTGTTCTTACTGATCAAATAAATGCAGTCTTGCTGAGCATGGAAGACTTCTCTCAAAAACATTACCGACCTCAAACTTTTGAGTGGTGGTGGTGAACATTCATCTGAACATCATCATAGATGTTCCATCAACATGAAAGAATATTCATTTTGGGCTGAAGTGTGCTTTTAAATAGCAATTATTAGAACACATCACACTCAGTTATTATACACAAAGAGGTGACATTAACGGCCAGCAACGTCAATATGTCATGGATCTACTCAGTTTCTTGTTTTGTGCACTACAGCATTAGTTGGTTCTCATGGCCTTCTTGAGTAGGCGAACACTAAAATCAGACTTGGCTTGACCTTAAAGTGAAGAGAGTCATTCTTAGATGTTTAGATGCACAATAATAGATTACACACTTAAACACACACCTCTCATAGCTTTGCCATTTGTGATAAGGCAAAGAATGTCCTTTTAATCTGCTAAAAGTCCATTGAGTGAGTGAGAAAATGCCTGTGTGTTTTTTCTCTCTGCAGTAACTCTAAAGCACGCAGAGTTTCACACAATATCTAACTTCCTGTCGCTGTGGCATTAATACAGGAGCCCAACGGTGCACCAGCAGGACCCACAATAACAATCAGGCATGCGAGAGACAGCTCTTCTCAGTTCACATACCACCTGTGTGTGTGTGTATGTGTGTGACCCTAAAAGCTCTCCACTATTGTCATTATAGGCACAAAAGGTTTCTGTGTTTGCTCACTGTACTCGTAACACATGATAGTGTATCAGCAAACATAGCTTGAAATTCTCCCAGGTCGTTCATTGCAGATCTACAGCATTGTTTTCTTCGCTTGCAGATGATGATAACGAATGGAGATGTGCCGAGACGAGAATGTGAGAAGGTAGATCAATGGACGGTTGCGACCCTCAAATATTGATGAGACGAGACTCAAAGAGAAATATTTAACATCATCAATAATCAATAAGCGCAGAGTTAATGTTATCTGTATGAATGCTTTTTTTGCTGACCGGATTTTGCCCACTGGACCTGAACTTTGAGGAAAAGATATAGATGGTCTGCTACCTCTTTAAAGTACCAGTATTCATTTTAAAGATTAAAGCTGTTAAATGTAAAAGAGTAAAAAAAAATGAAAATGAAAATAATTTTAGTGAGACACAAATCTAATGGACAACTGACCACTGCCCCAGGTGGTTTATGGGATGCAGGTGGGATAATCAGGTTTAACGCCTCAAACACACACCTGGTCAGGTGCTGCCCTACCCTGACACAAAGAAATCCTGTTTTTGTTATTGCTGTCTATAGAACTAGTTATAGTTGATATAGGTGTCAATAGACCCAGAGAGAGCAGTTGTCACAAATAGTTACGAAACTATTATTTTCAACCACACATAATATCATTATTTCTGTTGCAAATTATCACAATAATACTGAAAGTTTATAGGTTGGATATGAACCCTGATATCCATAATAGCAATCAAAATAATAGTTAATCACCTTAATCACTGTTAATCGGTAATTTGAAAGACTCTACAAATAAAGATTATATCTATTAGGCTACACTGTTACACCAGTAGGTGATGGCAACTTGTCATTTAATCTTTCATCCAAGAGATTCGTTCAAAAAACACTGATTTATCCCGTAATGCAACAAGTCATTGAATCATTCATTCAAACCAAATTTTCATAATAATTATAACTCATTCAAATTAATTCAATATATATTTTTTTTAGTTGTCTGTTCCGACCTCTCCCGAATCATCTCCAGCTCCGTTTCCCTCGTAAGCTGATATTAGTATTTCAACATTCTCTATGATTAAAACATTTTGTTTTATAACATTGTTTTGGTGGTTATAGAGTTCTAATGACGGTGTTCAACTATAACCGTAACACCCTAGTTCCACGGCAGCATCCATCTTTGTAAATGTACAAAATCTGCTTCACCGTCGCTGTGCTGTCTTCATCGTGTAAAGCCCGCCCCAACATTTCTGATTGGTGCCGCAATTTTGACGGCAAAAACAAAATAGTAAATTTGCCGGAAGTTGTCTGGGTTTTCTCAGGCTAGCTATACATGTATGAATCTAAATCTAATACAACTATATAGATAGATTTAGTTTACATTTTTTTGGTAGTAAAAATTGCAAACACCAATAAAATGAATATAACATAAAAATAAAACATTAACACGTTTAAAAGTCGGTGGTCCTATTTTGTACATTTTTACAAAATGCCAGAAATTGTAATATATATTTTACTTATATTTTATATACGCAGAATATGTCACTAAAACACACCTGTCGCTGCATTATAAGAGTGCATTCTGCTCTCAAGGCAGTCCTGAGGTCAGAGATATGGCCTGGCAGGTGTTGTATATGCTCTGAAGAATTGCATGCTATATGTGGGCACCTCGAGAACGGTTGTGGGGTAATTTCTCAATCCCACAACCCCATCTTCACTCTATTGTTTGCCGTCACCTCTCGGACTGTCACTATCAATTCAAAATGGGATAGTAAAATGTATATATGATGGGTCATTGGACAACTACAGTTTCCCAGCCTTTTTTTCTTCCATTCAGTGTTTCCTGGATGTGTGAGGAAAGTGGGTTTGTTTCCGGGCCACTCAGAGGGGTGTCTGCATGAAACTCTTGCATCTTTGCTTTTCCCATGTCCTTTTACTCGCATACCAGTTCTGTTCTCTCGTCTGTTACATGAAAAACTGCATCACATTTTTTTTGACAGGACAAAAAGGTGATCTTTCTTTTAGTCGATTTTTTTTTTTTTAATTGTTAATTTTTTGTCTCTTTTTAAAGTTTTTAATTACATTGCCTACTCTAAAGCTATAGGGTTTTTGTTAAACTGGTTGAAACACTCCTCACATCCTGATAGCAATCAAATATAGAAGTGGTCGAATAGTTTTTAATACTTTAAAGATCTGTTACAGGAGGTTGTTTCATGTGTGTTATATGTGCAGCAGCCGCATGTCTTAGATGCTCAAAACACAAAAACCTGCCTGGAACGCAGCATTACATCCAATTAATTTACACAGAGTCCCACTCTTGGCTTTCGGTTTGGAGAAAAATATTTTCTTCAGTTAGTTTGTGTGTGGCCTAACTTTTACCAGATTGACCTTAATTAATTAGACATATTCCCTGCCTTGGCTTTTGATAACAGTGATAACAAATCATAGATAGCAGTGTATATAATAATGCCCGACAAAGCAAAAAGGCTGTAACTGCAGTTTTGGTCAAACATTAATTATTATCATTTTCATTTTCAATTCAAGGCATCCTTTGTTATGTGACAAAATGTGTGTCGTTTTGGAGAAAAATGGTAGTCATTTGTACAGTAACTGCAAAAAGCCATAGTGAAAGTAATTTTTCTCAGTTCTGCGCTCTGCGTAGTTACCGCCTTTTTGCTTTGTGAGGCAGAACAGAAAAAAAAAACATAATAAAACCCTTATAAAAAGTAATGAGAGGCACCATGATACAGTGATAGAATTAGATTGTTTTTTTTTCTCCCCAATCAGTGTTATTTTTTTATTTATGTATTTTTGTTATTTTTGTCTGTAGTCTTTGTTTTTTACATTGGAACATCGATACATCACAGGATAGTGGAGAGGAAAATCACACAACTGACATTGCTCACCACGTCACCAGTCAGTCTGAACAAACTATGGAGCAGAGGTGTTGAAAGGGTTTTTTAACGGCTCTGTCATGGAGGAGTTTACGTATGCGTTTGAGTAGTCACACTTTTTGATTTTGTTATTATTATACAAACTAGAGAATTTATAAATGATTATGGAGATTAATGTTACATTTGCATTTCTATTGCATGAATAGGTATGACAAAGTAAAAGTGACATGAAGGCTGTCATTTAAAACACAACTTTTTTTAGGAGTGTTTACTATTCGGCTGCACTTGGAAAGGAAAGCGCATGAGATGAGATCGCTATAGTTTAATTATTAAGACCCTGGATTATCACATGCATATAGGTAACCAAATCAGAATTTATTTTCATATGGCACGGCAGTTACTGTACCACTTAAATCTGTTAATAGTCAATTAATAGTGGTATTATAAACAAGTAATAAACATAAGTTTTGATTATATTTATTTGATAGGCCTACACAATGGGTTTTGTATATGCATTTTATATGCATTTTACATTTTATGATAAAGTAAATTATAATCTGTATTTTTTATATCATGACATAAATATATCATAATATCATTAACTTTATTGCCTTCATTTTTTTGCATTTTATATACTTTATATTTAGTCCATTAAACACTGATTGATTTAACAAAATTGCATCCTTTTAGTCAAGTAAACTACTTATTTAAACAATTTACAATTTCTTTAGAAAAAAAATAGTAATTATTTACTTAATTTATTCTATCAACATAAATACGTAATATGTGAAAATTGTCCTTTTTAAAAAAGCCATGGAGCAACTAGATTAACACTGTTTCACTGATTTCATTGCATATCCACGCAACTATGCAGTCCACACTTAGCTCCATGTTTTTGGTCATATGATAGCTGAATAAAGCCCTTTTAAGTAGATAATAATATCTTTTTTACCTCCTGTCCTGTCTGTCGAACAATGATTAGAGAACGCCTTTGTTTGGTCGCTCATAATGAAAGGAAAAAAAAAAGGGAGTCCTATGAACATGAGGTCAGAGGCCAAAGCTTTCGGGGGGTCAGAGGCAGAAGTTTGCTTCTGTGACAAGATGAGCTGCATTGAGGAGATTTGACCTTTTGTGACCTCGCTGTCACACTGGACGTCTACTAGAGTGGGCGCTGCAGCTTTAATGGACTCCAACCTGAGCACATATATGTGTGTGTGTTTTACACTTTGTCTTTTCATGTTAAAGTGAAAAGAGACTCAACAGAGTGACTCAGAGTAAAAGTGAACCTGACAAGGCAGGATATTAACGAAAACACATTTATGATCTCTGACTCGCACATAAAATTCACACGTACACACACACACACACACACACCAATATGAATCCATTTCACCCATCTCTCTGTGGAGAGGTAGAGATAATAGACGTGTGTTCTGGCCTTTACTGCCCTCTAGTGGATAACCAGTGTCACGCTGTCAGTCTGACGATGGTTTCACACCTTGAATATTTGAAACATTTTACTTTGTAATCTGCCCTATAGTTTTACAGATTTATTTTCGATTAAATGTAATGCATTTCTGTCACTGCATAGATATTTTTGGAACAGATCAGTATTCTCTATATTTATGCATATATTATGTTATGTGTGCTAATGGGGTGGCATTAAATGTGTGAGGTTTGTGAACAAGAGTTTCTCACGCCGTACCTCATAGTTATGTCTGTACTCACTGAGGGCTCCATTTCCTGCTATTGAAATAACAGTTCTCTTCATTTATGCTTCCTTATGAGCCCTTAAACACACACCACTGATGATTCATCCTAACCTCACACAAATATGTCTATAGGCTGGCCTAGATTTAATGCTGTGGCGTTGTCTTTATAAATACAATATTGAAGACCACGTTAAATGCCCTCACAACTCAGTTTGGACATTTTCAAACTCATTTAAAATAACTTATGTGAACATGTATTAAATTTCTTCGGTAACACTTTACAATAAGGTTCATTAGTTAACATTAGTTAACTACATTAGTTAACATGTACAATATGTGAACAATACTTCTTAAGCATTTATTAATCTTAGTTAATATTAATTCCAACATTTACTAATACGTTATTAAAATCAAAGGTTGTAGTTAACATGAGTTAATGGACTGTGAACTAACATGAACGCACAATGAACAGCTGTATTTGTATTAACTATTAACAAAGATTAATAAACACTGTAACTAATGCATTGCTCATCATTAGTTCATGTTAGTTAATGCATTTACTAATGTTAACTAATGAACCTTATTGTAAAACGTTACCATTTCTTCTTCTTAGCAATGCTGAAAACAGTTGTGCTGCTCAATATTTTTAGGATTCTTCATGCAGAAAGTTCAAAAGAACAGCATTTCCTAAAGAACTTTTTAGAAACGTTGTTAATTTCTTTGCTTTCACATTTGGTTAACGCATCCTTGCTGAATAGCTGAATACTGAATAAGTATTAAGATATTGTACAATTAGATGCAACTTGGCTCATATTAAAAGGAACAGTTTTCGGTTTAGGATTAGGGTTAAGCGCCTCTGGGCTTTTTGAATATTATGTTTAGTTTTGTACAATATACACTGCTGAGATTTTACCATTCTTAATTATTATTACTTGAGCCCTTTATTTTTCATCCCATCCTTGTGTTTCTCTACCCCCTCTTCTACTCAATCTCTCTCTCTCTTTCTCTTTGTCTGATCAAAGAGCCCCAGTTCTGTCATTGTTAGGTGCTGTTTGGGATTAACACACCTCTGGTTCAGGGTTTAATCTAGACTCAGACATGGGAACCGAGTGCACTTGTCATATGTCCCGGCGGAGACAAGGAAAGAGGTCGGACCACGCCACCGGGCCTCGGCCTTAGACCTAAACACCTCTCAAGGTATTCATGATGAAAGATGTCCTCTGAAACTGCTCTCTTTTTATTTGCTCACAGCTTTGTCTCAAAAGTTGCTTGTTTATCGACGGGCTTAAAGGTTCTGTTCACCTGTCCTTGTTAGGGACAGATAAAAAGCTCTTCTCTTTCTCTGTCTTTTACCCGTCCGCTCTCTCTAAGATGAAGTGACAGAGCAAACATACATCACACAGCAGTGGAGTTTGAGTGTGACCAGGCCGGCTATTCACCCTGTGTGTTTCATAAACAGTGGATTAACCCCACTCGCACACAGCACCTCACTCACAGGGTGACGCCCCTGCGGCCGTAATACAATCTGACATTGTTTGTGAACTCCAGCACATTCCTGTCTCTAATTCTCTTTCTGAAAAACTGTCCCGCACCTCCTGCACACTGAAACATTAGCTCATGTCCACGCTTTCATTCTTCAAAGTGGGACAGTTTGCCAATATGATTAATACAGGTCTTAATAACGATTTAATGATAAAACATGAAATCCAGATTCAAAATAAGGGCAAGCATCACCAAACTTAATTATATATATATATATGAACATTAATGAACATGAACTTAATTAACATGAACATTAATACAATATAGTAATATGATGAATCTGTTATCATATAGTAATATAGTAATAAAACATTAATACAATAGTAATATGATGAATCTGTTATCTGTAAATTGCATGTCTTCTATTTTAGTTCTCATCCAGTTCTTTGCCAATAAAATAACCAGAATATCATTAAGACCCTCCTACCCACTAAAGCAGGGTCTATCAGCTATTTTTTTTTCCAAATGTGTTTCTGTTCAATCCTACTTTACGCACTACGTTCACTCTACATATCACGTAACCTCACATAGCCTATACTTGGGTTGTTTACTGCAATCCTGCATGAGCAAATTTTAGGAAGCCTCTCTATATCATGTGATCATGTCACAAGTAATCAAATTTCCTTGAGAGTTTAAGATAAAATGGCAATTTTCATAACCAGCTATCATGTAGCCTACATTTTCTTCCCCAGTGCAATAAGAGGAATTCTCTGGTCTGGTCCTAACAGTGTGCCCCTCTCGATTTATTATAGATTATTTTTTTTTTTTAATAAAAATATTAATAGTAAAACTAGAAAATGAACAAACAGTCAGGCCTATATAAAAGGCTATGGTCTAAAAGGTGAGATCTTCATTCTGTGAGAGTGTCATCTAGTGGCTGGATTAAGGTTCTGCATGTGGATGTTGTGGGCCGTGGATTTGTCCAGCTCTAGTAAACTTGCTTTAATATTTATTGGTTGTATGGATGCTGCAGACATATAGAGAAATTATGACATATTGTTAAAAAGGTTGATTATATTATACTGTATTTTATATAGCTGAGAACATTATTAAATGTTTTGTTTCTTTCTCTTTAAATGTATTTCTCCATCTAGTGGCCTAAGAGTGCTCTGCATTCAGTGTAATTACAGCTTTAATAAAGAACCAGATTTTTCTGTTAAAATATACAAAATATTTCCTTTGAATAAATGATTAAATAATTGAGTATCACTATTACGTTTGATACAGGTGCTTATATTGCACTACACTGCATCTCAAAAGAGAAGAAATTTGACATTAATGCAGCAAACATGTATAGAAACATTTCTGGAAATATCTAGAATTCTTCTTATTATTATTCTTATTATTATTATTATTAGGAGACCAAAATCTCCTAGGTATTCTGCTCTGATATGATGTGGGTCCCTGTTTTATTATTTTTCATTTTGTTTTATAATTATTATTATTTTATTTTACTGCAAAATCACAAAGACTGAGAAGGGGAGATGGGCTTCAAACCACATGCTATTATTCTGTTTCCTGTTTTTGAACTGAGCCAAACAGGGTTATGATGCACCAAAAGATATATTTAAATGTACACCCTCAGACAGTTGAAACGGAAAGTGGGTTTGACTTAAGAGAGAAAGTAAAAGAGAAAATACACAAAGAAAGATTAAAATCATCATTACATATTTACACAGACACACACACACACACACGCACACACATAGCCTATATCAACACATTCTCACTATGATCATCATATCTATCTCTATGGAGACTTTTCAGGCTGAAATGCTGATATGCTTTCATCTGTTCTTGTGAGCTCTAACAGCGGCCATCTTGTCTGAAACTGTTGTCACAGGCCTCAGGAAGTGAAGAGTGTGTGACAGCAGAAACCCCATGTATGCACTAATGCTTGCACATCTTGAGAGACGTAGAGTTTGACTGTCCCATGTGACTTGTACACTTCCTCCAAACGACACTTTCTCTCTGTCTTTGCTGAAACAGGTTTTGATCTGTATTTTTCGGAAACCGACAGACAACCAGGTACGAATGTCCACTTTATACATTTTTAGGACTGCAGCACCAGAGAAGGACAGAATGTATAAGAAAATAAACATAGATGATGCAACTAAAGAAATGTTTTCTGGTTGACAGCTGAAGATTCACTGATGGTTGCTTACATTCTAAGCAAGATGCAAACCTGTTTCTAAGCTATAGATCTTGATCCTGATTTTATATATAGCCTGAATTTATATCTCTAGCCTGCATATCAAATTAATTATGCTTAAAGAAAAGTAGGTCAGCAGAGGAACAGATTTGTTATTTTACATGCATATCTAGAGCTAATTATTTTGATTATAAATTCTATAATCTAACAGTATTATAATATAAGTCTATAATATAATAGTATTATTTGCCTTAATATATGACAATTTGTCAGGTCAGAAGATAAAGTTGTGTGTTTTTTAACTGAAATGTTGTGATGCCTTGATTTAAATGTGTTCTAAATATTTGCATGCAAAGTTCGCAAAGCTTATGCCAAAACTGATAGAACTGATAAGCTACTAAAAAAAAAAATACTATGAATATTTTCTTCTAAACAGAGGATATTGCAGACTGTTGCCCACTCTTGTAAGAAAGGCGAATTGTCACGCACCGCTGAAAGTGGCACTGTTTCCGCTGTGCTTTTCTTTTCTTTCTTTTTTTTTTTTTTTTGAAGATTTATTTATTTCCTGTCAGGCTACAGTGTGTTATCATAGCAGCAGCAGATTTCATGGTTTACCAGCTACAGAAACATTTTAAATAAATAGACACATAGAAACAGTCTTGAATTGGACAAAGAATAATAATAATTAAGCAAAATATTGTTGTTGTTTTTTTAAGAATGATTAACAAGACAAAATGTGATTTGGCATAAATCTGTAAATTGCCACTGATCTTGATATCTGTACGCTGCGACCGTGGCTTGTTTACGAATTGAAAATTAAAATAGTGGCTGACAGAACTGTGGCTGACATCTCCTGTCTAAAACCTGTTAAGGACTGACAGAAATGGCTGATAGTGTGAATTGCTCTATAGATTTTTGCAAGAGCTGGTTGTTTATTTTGACGTAAACCATTTAAAGATAAATTATTACAATATAAAAACCTCTGTATTGTTTTAAGAGTCTATACAATATATGTGCATCTACTGTAGCTTAAAGTGCATCTAACTGTAGCTTAACATGTATTTATCTAAGCTTTAAAAGGCTTAGATTCTGTGAAAAAAAGGCTTGACAGATCAGTTCCTCCACTCGCCCGATGGTGCAATTACTCTGTCGAAACATTCACAAGAAACATATTTAAAAAGCTGCCAACAGACAACAAAATAAATAATGACACAATAATGAAATGCGGAAGAACACATCCAAATGTAGTGAGTACATGCACTTAAACGTTTTGCATTTTATTAACATTTTATAAAAGCTCAAACTTCAAATTGCTATGGTAGCTTGGTTTAGCTATGGTAGCTTAGAAGATGGTTTCAATTCAGGAAGTGAATTCAGTCCATAACTTGAAAAGACCAGTAACATTTTAAAATATATTGATGCAATGTAATTCTAGTTTGATGTCTACCATTTTGTAAGCAAATTAAATTTAAAACATTATTTTACTGATGCATGAGCTACTACAAAGCCAACTAATGGTAGTAGTAGGGAGGTTAAGCCCAAAAAATAGGCATTTGACTTCAAGTCATGATGCAAAGGTCTCCTTTGGTATGGAAGTACCTTAGGGTCATACAAATAAATTTATCCTAAGACACAAGTGAGATCACACTTTGTATCAAAAATAAACACGTTTTTTAAAAATGGCCGCCAATGCGCTGAAAATACTCTAGAGCCCATATCGGTAAGAAGGGAAGTGGTCACCAGGCCTACAGTCTTTCAATAGGGTGCTATACTGTATATAAACATACACAGACACTTTTGACAATGTGTATACATCAGTATGAGATGCAGATATGGGCCAGAAGGCGCCTCCTAGTGGTCCTACCCTAACCTTACCCTAGACCAAAACCTACCCATACATGCGTGTTATATTGACATTGAAGGTTGCCATGTGCGTTGGATATATAAGCATTGTCAAAAGTGGCACTATATGACACTATATAAGTGTCACAGTCACCCTATGAGGAGAATGTGTGATATAAACCAATGGTTTTATGACAAAAAAAGTTTTTTCTAAGAGACATTTACCCCTGGTTTCTCAGACAAGGCATTGAGCTCTTAAGCTCGGGTCTTACATTATTTACATTTTTCTACTTTAAGTGTTTTTAAGTGCTGTTTAACTTATAAAACTTAATTAAAGGGATACTTCACCTCCGGGAAGATGAATATTTAATATTGATCATTAATATAAATGTGAAATTATTTTTGAAATTGAAGCATTCTAGACTGAGAAAAGGCAGAAAATGTATTTTTTTTACTCATGTGCTGAAAGACGACAACTCCCAGAATGCACTTGCTTTGCTGCCCTTACGAGGCCACTCCCAAACCACGCCCACCGGTTACAGGTGGCAGAATCCAAAAAAATGGATACAACTAGGCTTGCTTTGATACATTGTGAGTTATTTGATAAATTCACATTGAAATTGTGCTAAATTGAAAAAAAGTACCATTGAATGCTTTAGCTCTTTTAAAATTCTGATTGGCTGTCAATGTTTTTATTGTTCATCAGCTGGAAATCTCATTCTGCCATTATCGTTATACTATTAGTTTGTTAACCTATTGCATGTACTTCTGCTGAAGTCATTAGCTCGGCATTATTTCATCTTATTTTTTAAAAATAATCATGTTTAACAGTGGAATTCCTGCTGAAAAACTACATTATACATGATGCTGTATAGAAAATTACACCAATAAGAGAGTCGAAAAAAGCAACACGATCCAAAATAGCTCTTTAGCTCCATCCACTGTAATCAAATCATGTAATTAAGTCGCTCTTCCTATGCTTTCAAAATGATATTGGTTATGCATATTTTGCAATAAACTTAAAATGAATTGTTTTTATAATCAACATTTGTAAATTACTAGTTTTATATTTCTCCATCACGTTGATAGCAATGGTTTCTTTCCCTCACAATCCATTTAGTGGCACAATCTTCTTTTGTCTTTATGTCCTTTTTTTTCAAAAATGGCTTGGTTCATAATATAACTCCTTAATGAAGACTATTTTAAAATCCCTATGGGAAAATGAATGAAAAATTCTTCTGGAACCAGTGCCACTTAAAAAAAACGCGCTCTACTGTTATGCCATGGTCTGTCTAAATACTCAATTCTGATTGGCTAGAAGCTGTGCAATAAAACTGTTTAATGCACAGGTAGTTCCAAGTGAATTTAAACACCATTCTAACGCACCTTTAATGTACTGCTTTCATTAGACGTGTTTCCACTGTCGGGCCAGTGCGAGCCAGGGCTTTAAACGGCCCTTGTTGGGCTAATAGCCTTGGACCTGTGGACTATTTTGCAAAAAAAAAAAATGTCTTTTTTTTTTTTTCAATTTATAATTTGAAACTTCTGTTGGCCGAAACTACGCTTTGATTATTTGTGTGTCTGTCTGATGTATTGTTTATATTTTCAGCAAATTAAAAATGATAAATGACATATTTTGTGTTATTGCTATTTTCAGTGTCAGCGATGCACAAGCAGCCAGCACTGGTGCTTCCTGGATCTGTTCAGATGAGGATCAAGAGTTCTCAGAACAATACTGTGGAGAGACTCAGCCAGACAAAGTCTATGGTCTTACCAGATCCTGACACACTACAAAAACCTGTGAGCATGAGCGCAACCACACAGCCCATGACCAGTTCAATGATTTTATGCCTCTCTGTCTGATTTTATCTATGTCGCATGAGTGTGTGTAACTTCATGCGCTGTGTTATTTGCAGCTTCCTGTTGCGTTGGCTGTTTTTAGAAACACAGACACAGAACAGCAGAGGGCAGGCCAGCACTGCTGCACAGCGTTTTGGAAATTGTGCCATTTTTATCAAACTAAAGCTAACACAATACATCAAATGAGTAGCTTAATAATATGCTTTCTTGTTACTATAATGATAATTATTTTGTGTGGTAGTGTGTACATTTTTATGATTAAAAAAAAATCACTAAATTGTAATTTTAATCGGAACCATGGAAAATAAATCTGAATGGATTTAAATTCAATAATAGTTGTTACATAGAAATATGTTACATGCATGTAAAATAAAATTTAGTGCAGTGACTGTATAAAGCCAAACCTTTCGGTGTAGGAGAAATCAAATGACCTGGTAGGAAATTATCTGTATAGAACATTTAAATAAGATCCATGTGTATTACTCAAAAAAAAACAAAAAAAAACAATAATAAAGAAACTTATTATTAATTTTAAAGCAAATTACAAAACATTTCTGGCCGTATCATGGTCCATAATTTCATTCAGGCAACGCATGTTCTTTGTTTAGATCAACCGTCACCGGAGAAACCAGTCTCAGGATAACATTGATGGTTCTGTTGGGCTGCAGGTATGATGTACCTCCTCCACTACCACCATCGTATAAATAATAATTAAAAATTATTATTATTATTATTATTATTATTTTTTTTTTAATGTGGGAGCCAAAAGAGCCTGCAATAAATGATTTACACTCACAAAAGATAATAAAGGATTATTTTGAAGAATGGAAATCTGAGCTGAATAAACAGAGTTTAGTGTCATCACACAAGAAATGGGAAGCATGGTTTCAAAACTTTTCTTTTTTATTCCCGCAAATTATCCAAAAAAGTACATTAAAATGCAGCAGCCAACCAGAGTGTTTTTAAGCTATTGTATATTTTGTGTGTATATATATATATATATATATATATATATATATATATATATATATATATATATATATATATATTGTGTTTCTGTTCTGTTACAGACTGTTTTAAAAGGCGAATATTTAAACAAAGCCAAAATTGCTGAAGGAGGAAAGAAATTACGGTCTGTCTCTATCTATCTATCTATCTATCTATCTATCTATCTATCTATCTATCTATCTATCTATCTATCTATCTGTCTATCTGTCTATCTGTCTATCTGTCTATCTGTCTATCTATCTATCTATCTATCTATCTATCTATCTATCTATCTATCTATCTATCTATCTATCTCACTATCTCACTTTATTTTGGGAACAAATATTCACTCTTCACTACAAGTTTTACGTCAAACTCCTATTTTACTGCTTATTAGCTAGTAAGGTAGTTTTTGTTGTGGTTCAGTTGATGTATTGTGTGGGATTAAGGGATGTAGAAAATGGTCTTGCAGAAAAAGGCATTAACATGTGCTTTATAAGTAATAAAAACTGGCAATATGCTAGTAAAATGCAAGCTATTAAGCCACTAAGTTTGGTGACAAATTTCCACTATTAACTGGAGAGTTACAGTGAGTTTAATTTGTAATAACCTCAATTATTTTCACAGAAAAAACTGGACTTCAACGTGGGTTGTTCTCTGCTCCAATCAACTATTATTCTACAAAGAGAGCAAACAAGAAGCTGTTGCAAATTTGGTAAGACCACGGCACATATTTGCACAAACCCACTGTACCTGTATTTAGGGTGAAAAAGCAATGAACAAATGTTTGTCAAATGATGAATAAAATAAATACTTGAATAATATATAAAATCAGAAAAATAAAACAAAATAATGAGTTGCTACAGAGCAGCATAACTGTTAGCAACTGGGTGGGGATTCGGAAACATAATGATTTCCATATTTGTCTCAATTCTCAACTTTGCTTTGATGCTGACTATTTTAAACATTGCTGAAAAAGGAAACACTTATCAAGCACGGGACGTCATGCACAGGACTTTACAGCCATAAAATTATTCTGCTGATTTGAGCAGCATGTTGCAGTGATGGAGAAAATGAGGTAGAGAAGAATAGAGGTTTACTACCTTCACATGCTTGTCATGCATGTAAATGGTATGTCGAGGCCATCGATGGGGTCAACTCATATTAGTTTCAACATCACTCATGGTCAAGTGGCCATAAAGCCCCCGAGCTCTCTGCCATTTCTTAGGGCGGTACGCACAGAGGTTATCAGGATGAAGTTAAGTATTTTTGCCACCTCATTAAAACCGTAGGACTGTAAGAAATGCCTCTTTACATAGCTTAAAAGCCTGACATGGAGCTTTTTTATCATTAATACAAAGCATGTTTGATTTAATAGGCAATCTTTCTTGTATCAGAACGTTGTGTTTGTAAATTGTTTATTATTTCACAAAGTCACGTAAGACATGATAAACGTGGTGTTTCTATTAGTATCTTGGCAAACATGTTAATGTAATTGTACTTTCTCCACAGAAACCAGGTGGTAAAGCAGATGGTGTGGATCTGTGTGGGGCTCTTATCGAGTGGACAACAGAGAAATCCAGTCGAAAGAACGTGATTCAGGTAGGACAGTCCAACTCATTGAGCCAAAGTTCATTCTTTCATCCATTTTATCATGTGTTAAAACAGGAAAAACTTAGTTAACAGAAGTTGATTTATTAGTTAATATGAACTGATAATGCACTTGGTAATTTCAACATTTACTAATACATTATCAATATCAAATGTTGTGTTTGTTAATATTAGCTAATGCACTGTGAAGTAACATGAACAAACAATGAACAGCTGTATTTTTATTAACTAACTTTCACAAAGATACGGTAACAAATGTATTGCTCAAGGTTAACTAACATACAATGGCCAACCCGATCTCACGGGAATTCGTACGAATTTTACGAGGTTCGTAAAATAATTCGTAACAATTCGAACAACCTCACTCGTACGAATTAGTATGATTTTTGTGAAATCGTACATATTTTACGAATTGGCCAATTCGTATGAATTCATACGATTGACCTACCCCTAACCCCGCCCCTAAACATAACCGTCACGTGGGTTTAGGCAATTCGTACGAATTCGTACGAGTGAGGTCGTATGAATTAGTACGAATTAGCCACTTTTGAATCGCTCGTACGAATTGGTCGTGAGATAGGGTAGACAATGGCTTATGTCAACAAATAAGACCTTATTGTAAAGTGTTACTGGCAAAACTATTCAAAAACACATTGTAATCTCAATAGCTTTATACGGATGCGTATTATCTAGTAAATATTAATAGTGAAGATTTGCCAGAAGTGTCATCGGTCTTGATCTTGTGTCACAAGGTCTCACTTCTAATAACAACTTGCGCTTCATCTTTTATAATCTCTCCTTCCCTTTTCAGCTCAAACTTTGTAAGATCACAGCTTAACCAAACTGCTCAATACATTTATGAAGTCTCAAAGGATTGAAACATCTACAAAGAAACCTAATTGCTCAGTGAGCTTAGCGTCCACTTCTGCCAGGCTTGATATTGTCTCTTGGAGTTGGTGTCATACCTCTTAAATAAAAATATACAGTCTTCTATCTGCATACCATGTGATTGGCTGGCTCTTTAAGGATGCAAAGTTCTTTAACATCCAAAAGCATTTCCTAACATTTCTGTCCAGTCATTGTTGTCACAAAGACTTTATTAGGACTTATCTAAAGCGAGATAATCTTCCGGCTGGTGTTTTGTGTGCGCCAAATGCTTATCAATAGATTGATAGCAGAGTTAGCTCTCATAATGAGGCAAAACGAGGATAAAAAGACGATTTCTGATCTCATCGCGCACTTATAATATCTTATCACCGCCACTGTACTTGCTGTCCAGTATTTTGCCCAGAAATCTTTTTTTTTTTTTTTTTTTTTTTTCTGCAGGAGAGATTAAAACGGCATTAAGCAGTAATCTTAAATAATCCCAAACTCTCACACAGAAAAAAGTGCTTGTAATGATGGTACAAGCCATTTCGTAGTCTGCCACCGCTGTCAATCAACCTCAACCGGGATTAGAAATTAGTGTGCAGGCTCGTTAATTCAGCAGCGTGGAGAGCTAGATTTGCAATCTGTGAGGCATTCAGCCGAGGTCTCAAAGATCTGTGAGGCTTAGGGCAAGACAAAACACTTGTGTCAGATTGAGGGATAGTTGTGATTAAGAAAGTTCACGTTCTTTCATTGGAGGTTTTGATCAGTGTCTTAAGCATCTGGAGTCGACTTTCATTCCTTTTTGTGCTTCTGTCACGGCTGATATTAACCTTGGATGCTGGTGCAGATCCTTATATCTCTACTAATACCAGGATTACAGCATTTATCAGTTGAAACTTAACAGCCTTGAACCTCAATCACAACACTGGAGGTGCTTTATTTAGCGTGTTTGCAAATTAACATATTTAAAATGGCCATAAATTTGGAAATGGTGCACCAAGGGATTGTGCAAAAGTATGGGGTCGGTAAGATGGTTTTAAAGAAAGATCTTATGCTCGCCAAGGCTTAATTTATTTGATCAATAAAAACACTTATATTGTAAAACTTATATTAAAATAGCTGTTTTCTATAATATATTTTGATGTAATTTATTCCTATGATGGCAAAGCTGAATTTTCAGCATCATTACTACACATGATCCTTCAGAAATCATTCTAATATGCTGATTTGGTGCACCAGAAACAATGTGGAGAACAGTTGTGCTCGTGATACTTTTTTTAAAGGATTCTCTAACGGAAAGTTCAGCATCTGTTTGAAGCAAAAACATTTTGTAGCATTACATACATCCACTGTAAAAAAACAAACAAAAAAAAACATATATTGTTGGTTTAACTTAAAAAATGAAGTAACCTGGTTGCCTTAAAATTTTAAGTTCATTGAAATTGAAAAATTGAGTTAATACAATGAAGGAGATTGATTTAATCATCAGAAACTCAAAATATGTTATACGAACCACATAAATTATTTAAGTTTATTTGGCAAAAGAAAAAAATGTTGTGATTACAAATCATGAAAATATTTTTTACAGTGTTGCCACTCATTTGCTGAATAAAATTAAGCTATTAAAAAAAAAGAAACTACTTTTGACTGGTAGTTTCAAGAAATATTTCACATTACTGTGATTTATGTCAACAAGTGAGTAAAAAGAACTAAGAATGAACTTCACTAAAAATTCTCATCACAGTGTTGTTCAGCAGTTTGACACTCTCAGCCTTTCCGGTTCATTTAAAAGGGTTATTTACCAAGGGAGACATGCATTTTTCACTTTCAAAGCTCCCACAAAAATAAATCAGTTTTTATATGCACATATAAAAAAAACTCTAGCGCTTCTGAGAGCACCACGTTTCTTTAAGAGAAAGACCACTGAAAGAACTGATTTTAGCCTGTGTGGATTTATACACACATTTATGCAAATCAAATCAAATTCAATACAGAAGTAAAAGTATGACTGAACCCTCACAATTTCTAATTTTGCCATTTGTCAGATACCAAACTCCAAACCTTACTGAATGGACAGTTAAAACATGATTGTTTTGTTTTACACAGCAGAAAGAAAGTCATAGAGGTTTGGAACCAGCATTATATTGTTAAGAATAATTATATGACGACGGAATCATTTTTTTTTTTTTTTTCGGTAAATGAAACCTTTATGTCTTACCTGTGATAAAAAAAAAGACAAGTTCAAAATATTTTCATTGTACTAAACAACCCACGGAATAAAGATTATCTTCCAAAACATTCATCCTGAACACAAAGTCCTTTCTCGCACAGCCTATCAGTTTTCAGTGCAGCAGGAAACAAAAAACCGTCAGACAATGGAAATCCAATTCTCATCGCATCCGTGTTTGCGTCACCTGCGTGAAAAAGACTATCAAATCCAGCAATCCTGTTACACAAATGCGACTGCACTAAGACCTTACAACTGCCTCACATTATTGACAATGGTTGCCTGACATGAGTGTTTGGGAATCAAGAGGAAACATCTGAGGCTGATTGAAATATCATATGCTGGCATGTGGCGTCAAGCTGAAGAGACAGCAGAGCTAAATCTCAAACATTGCACTCTCCTTTCACCTGACACACACTTTGAACATGAATTAAAGGGGGGGATCCTTTGCTGAGGTCAGTCAAACATGAATGAATAAATAAATCCTTCCTCAAAAAGTGGGCAGAGAATAAGCAGCAATTATGAACCAATTTGTACTGTTTGGAACAAGGCCAGTGGAGGTTATTGCAATGTTTATAGGCACTGCGATAAATAGCATGCGGTTGATGTCCATACACCATCTCCTCAACTGTCCGTGGAAGTGAAGATCGTTGGCCAGGCACTGTCAGATCTCGTGTCTCATGCACTCGGCACCTTTCGGGCATGTTTACTGCAGATTTTGACAGACTGACAGACTTACAGTGAGTAGGAGAGATCTGACTCTTCAAATGGCTTGCCTAGAAGGACTGCTAAGTATCGTGCTTTTGAAAGGACACTTTACAGAATTGAGCTAATGAAGTGATGTTTTGTGTAATTACAGAATGTTGTTTAGATTGTCACTCACTGCGGTTCATGTAAACAGGCTTAACCTGACTGTCACGGCGGTGGAACGCTCAATGCTGGACTTATTATCAAAATGTATTTGATCCAAATGACATCAAATTGCAGGCTACAGGCGTAGTGTATTTAGCCATTGGTGAGCAAAGGTCTGTTTTTAAGAAGTACCTTAAGTGTTGACATTTTATCTTTCAGAGCAGTTTTTCATATCTTCAAACACTTTTCACTCTCCTACTAGTTTTTATTTTTTTTTTATTCCATGTGTCACTTCCACCATATCGCAAATGATTTTTTAGTGTATTAGACTTCCAATGACATTTTAAACTCCATAAAATAAAATGGCTGACTCTTTACTAAGAGTCATTTTATTACTAGGATTTTGTAAATCCTAAATACATACCCTTTTTGCACAAAAATTACAGTTAAATTGGAGATGACACAACACATTTTTGTGGTAATTTCAATACAAAAAGTTGAATTGAAACTATTGTAATAAATGTATTATATTATATGAGACAAGGGTAAAAAGACAATTGATAAGTAGTAAAACGTATTTTATGCTTAAAAGTTGCTAATCCGCACTTAATGTGACCTTTAAGTTGAAAACTGTTTTAATAAAAATCCACTCCTGCTACATACAGTACAAGAGTCTAGTAGAAAACAGACATTGTGTAGTTTCAAGCACGTAAATATGAAATACATTACTCATCCACACAATCTATTTTTAAGACCAATTTGCAAGAGAGTTGAAGGAAAGGTATTTGCTTGCCCTCAAAGCTGCTTACATTTGTATTGAGCGTTAATTTCAGTATTCAAACAATATACTTTATATTCTGTAATAATCATGGGATGAACGGAAGGATTTGAGATTCAGACAGCAGATTACAAAGGAGATTACAGCAGCAAAATGACTCTCTCTTAGCAAGAACATACGATTTACAACGCCTCAGTGCAAATAGTTATTGTCCAGAGAAAAAACAAAGATTTTTTTTTTTTTTTTTTTTTTAATTTAAGGTTTTGAACCCTAATTCAAATAAAAAACCACTGCTAGAGGAAACACATTGTATAACAGTACTGTTGGCACGAAAGCCCTTGTGACATCTCCCCCTGGTCACTTTTATGGATCATTATTATGTTATTTCTCACTTTGAATGTCAATTCCGCTGTTCAGTAGTAGAAGATTTTGTGTTTGCAAATTACAACTCACAATTTAATCAAATCGACTGATGGTTCAATCCTTTACGAGATTAGTCCGCTCGTTTAAAATTGCAATCTGCTGAATGTTGGTTACAGAAACAGTATTAATTTGCCACTCATAAAACACTTTACGAAGATTTTGTTTCTGTCATTGTTGTTATGAATATTTTTTAATGCGACCTATGCAGCCTAAACCATTGAATTAAACATAGTGCATGAGAAAGCATCAAGGGAATGCAGTGCATCTTCTTCCATTCCCTCTGATTTTGCTTTTGTTTTCTCTGGGAAGCCAGTAGCTCTCAAACCCAGACCCATCTCAGGAGTTGTGGAAATTGGAGATAATTAACCCTGCAATCTAATGCGCTTCAAAGTTGAGTTGTGTCTTTATGTAGCTTTCAAATTAATGTTTAATTTAACAGCAAAACACAAATGTTAAGTCACAAATGGCATTCTGGTCTTTGTACTGCTCTGCATAATTAAACATTAATGAAGAGTCAAAGTGAGAGCCGGGATATTCAAATTCCTCCTCATTAAACAGTGTGATTAAAAGCATTGGGCTTTTATATGTTGTACTCTTTTTTTTTTATTTCCACTCACACAAAACTTTCCACTAGTCCCAGTTTTCCAATCACTTTTCCTGACCAATAATATTCTTTCACAACATTTAGAAGAAAACATAAAATCTCTATATATTTCATTTCATTTTATTATTATATATATATATATATATATATATATATATATATATATATATATATATATATATATATATATATATATATATATATATAATTTTATTTCTTTTTTTTTATTTTATTTTATTTTTATTTTTTTGCAAACAACATTGATAAGAAACACTAACAACATTGATAAGAAATTGTCTAACAAGCTATCTAGGGCTATTTTCACTGGCAGTTACAAAACACCGAGGATTTAAAATGAATTCACCAATGTTGAATGCAGAATTGTAACGTTATAATGGTCCTATTAAGTCACTTTCACTTATATTTAATGCACACATTAACAAGTTTAAGTTGAAAGTTTAATGTCACATACACAGTGATGCAAAGGCAGTGACATGTCTGTGCATTTTTTTTTGTTAAAAGTAAGAAGAAAATATATGTAGCCAAAGTACTTAATTACAAAATAAATTAGAGTTAACGGTTAGGAGAAGAAAGAGTATGACTTTAGAAAAATATATACAGCGTTAAGCCCATACAACAAAAAAATCATAAATATTGCAGCATGATTTGTACAAGACTTGTTGTGTAAGCTGCCCATAACAGCATTAAATGTCCATAGAAATATGTGCGCATAATAAAAATATTGGCATCATAGCTATGGGCCCTTCTTTTCCATGGGCAGCACGACATGCAGAGATGAAACATGGCATAAATTAGGAGAGCTTGATTCTAGGGAGGTATCGGTGAATAGCAACGGATAGTTGGAAAGATGATTATCGTTTTTTTAGAAAAGGGACAGAACTCATGACTCATCAGCCAACGCTCTCAGATAATCTTCATGAAATCAAAGACCAACGTGACGTTTGGTTTTGAAACGGCTTGATTTACAGGATGAGCTATTTTGAAAGACGTAAAAAATGTGTTTCAGTTTAACTTAATCGAGCTTTGGTGTTGAATTTATTAAGGCTGGTTTGGCTTTGAAATACTATTTGAATTATTTGATACATTGCGTGCTGGGTTGTGAAACATTATCACTGTGCTGTCTTCTGAATCAAAGTGGAACGGCAATACGTCAGAGGCTCATTTAATTTTGAATGTCCGAAAAGAATGTTGTCTCACATGTATAAAATATCTGTCGAATCTGCATAAAAGGGGATCACTGATACTGCACGAGCTCCATGCGTTGTGTTAGCAAACCATAAAGAGATGTGAAACTGCCATCTGAAAGTTTCTTATGACCTGCAGCAAAAATATCCTTCATTAAAGTGGGTCTGTTTCACCCGTTCAAACCGCCAATGAGGATTCCAACAAGTCCACCCCACTCCAAACTAT
The DNA here is from genome assembly GCA_038021265.1 of Cyprinella venusta. Classification (NCBI taxonomy): domain Eukaryota; kingdom Metazoa; phylum Chordata; class Actinopteri; order Cypriniformes; family Leuciscidae; genus Cyprinella; species Cyprinella venusta. The sequence goes on from CM075867.1 coordinate 22,281,038, forward strand.
TACTGTCATGTCCGCAGGCACCCTCCAGGAAAGAAGGAGCTTCAGAACAAACATGCTCTCTCGGATGTTCCACTCTGAAGAATAGAGGGATCGCAAACACACTCTGACAAGAATTGTGCCCCTAACCATCCCCTCTGTATTCACTCCATCCCCAAAGAGACTGCGTGATTCCCCCTGCCACCCTCTCTCAAAGTCAGAAAAGTCTGTTTTAAACGGGGAAAACTTTGGACGTCTATGTGTAGTGACTGTATGGGTGGGGAGGGGGTTGTGGTGTGTTCTGTGATCCGGCCTGGTATTTTTAGAGACTGACCAATCTAAAAGGATTTTAGGTTTTTAGAAATATGCAGTGTCAGCTCTCTTTAAAATAACAAGTATCTCTTTTGTGCAACGGTATTTGACAATTCTGACCTTAGCGTTGGTGTTTGCTTGCATTCTTCTAGGAATGTCACTTATTCTATGCGACTGTGCCATGTGATGTTACGCCAGTCTCGAGAAATAAGTCAAATGTTTAGTCAGGTATCACACTAATAACTTGTCATCTGAAATTTCTCGCGTCTCATCTAACTTCTTCCAATAATGTTTATTGATTTGCAGTGGTATTTAAATAAATAAATATAATATGTATTAATATATTGTATATTTATCGTACACATTACCGTTTAAAAGATTGGAGATAAGATTGATAGGTCTCTTGTGCTCAACAAATCCGCATTTCTATCTTAAGTATCTTGTGCTCAAGAGAGGCGTTCACACAAAATTTGCCAGCTGTATTTGTTTGAATGCCACTCTTTTAACTTTAATTTCAACCCTCTTTTATCAACAGATAACCACCCTAACTGGTCAGGAGTTTTTGCTGCAGGCAGATCACTTTCCAACCATCTGTAAATGGCATGATGCCCTCAAGAAAGCAGTGGACAGTCTGGTATGCCATTTCTTAAAAGACCCATTTTTACTTTAACATGGTCTGATCTGGGAAGTGATTCTTTACCAATGCTTTATATGAAGGACTGTTTTTAAAAGATTGGAATAGGTAAAAAAAATGGTTAATACTAATGATAAGCTTCTAACACTGGGATAAATGAGCAACATTTTGTGGATATTTCGGCATCTATCTGATGAATCTTTTATATGATGTTGTGGTTTAGTCGAGTGGCGCTGGAGGCAAGAGCTGTGGTAGAGTGGCCTTAAACAGATCCAACAGTACAGAATGCTTGCCCAGACCAACCTGTGAAGCCACCAAACCTAAACCAAAAGAGACCAAGTCTGATCACAGACGCTCCATCAGTGAGTAACACGTGTGTGTGTGAGTGTGTGAGAGAGGTGATAACTGGCGATCAGTACAGAGAGTTCAGAAACAGTGAGTGTGTCGGGGTTGCAGCCTTGCTTCACCACTGTTTAATATCCACATTAATGAGTTAGCAGTAACAGTACAGTCTGTTCACAGACTTAATTTCCAAAAGAAATCTAGGTCATATTTTACCCCAAAATCCAAAGAACATGTTTTTTTTAATATAAAATGGAAACCTATTTTAGGATCAGGATTGTTTTGCACTGTAACTTTTTAACCTTTTTTTCATGACAATTGAAGGAGCAGTTCACTTAAAAAAAAATGCCAATAATTTACTCATCCAAGATGTCCATGTCTTTCTTCCTTCATTCGAAAAGAAATTAAGGTTTTTGATGAAAACATTCCAGGATTTTCTCCACATAATGGACTTCAATGGAAACGGTTCAAGGTCCAAATGAGAGTATCAGTGCAGTTTCAAAGGGCTTTAAACGACACCAGAGAATGAATAAGGGTCTTATCTAGCAAAATCATCGGTCGTTTAAAAAATAAATAAAAAAGTTTAAGTTTTATAAGCACAAATGCTCGCCTTGCTCTGTTCTGTGATGCGCGTTCGTGACTCTCCTGTTCGAACTCGTTCATCAAAATGAATGAATGAATATTTTTTTTTCAAGTCATGACTCGAACGGTCCAAGATAAGACCCTTACACATCGTCTGGTGTCGTTTAAAGCCTAAAACAACGTAAACAAATTGCATTAAACCAAATACACAAAATAATGTTTAGATTATTATAATTTTTTAGATTAAAATAATATCTTTTTAGAAACATCATATGACCCCTTTAAGTAAGCAATTAGGTACGGGATGCTGTGCTGAATCGTAAATAAGTAACGGCTGAAGGCCGTTGTTAGGCATGACACGAAGCAGAATAACCCCTTCAGCCGTTACTAATTCATGATACAGCACTTGCTCGAGTACCTTATTGCCTTTATAAAACGGTTATCACACAATAAAAAAATATTAAGGTAAAAAAAGAATGTGTATTGGTGCAACTTTCATGAAGCAAAATGCCTAATGCCTTCCTTCCGCTAGAAAAAAAATAGTCCCTGACCATGAACGGCAACAACGTTCCAATGTGCAATATGCATGGAAGCTCAAATAAAAACTACATAGGAACTGCAGTGTAGTGCAGTGATAAATAGAACCGTTGGGTGAAGCGGTCGTAGTTGTGTTTTATTATGAATAAATCAGAATCGAGGATTGGAACTAACCGTTTTATAATTGTCATTAATCAATACTTTGTCATGCTACCATATAAAAATCATAATGCTCCTTAAAAAAAATATCCTATATACAACCCGATCTCACGACCAAGTCGTACAAATTCGACGAATGATTAAAAAGTGGCTAATTCGTAACAATTCATACGACCTCACTCGTACGAATTAGTACAATTTTGCTAAATCGTACATAGTTTACGAATTGGCTAATTCGTATGAATTCATATAAATGACCTACCCCTTACCCCGCCCCTAAACCTAACCATCACGTGGCTTTACACAAATCGTACAAATTGGTACGAGTGAGGTCGTACGAATTACGAATTAAACATTTTTTAATCATTCGTCGAATTCGTACGAATTGGGCGTGAGATAGTGTTGCCTATATAATATCCTATTTTCCTTTTGATTTGAGGGTGAAATGTGACCTGGACATTATTTTGCACGATTCATTCTTATGATTCATTTTTTTTTTCCATCACATTTTCCTCTGTGCGATTGTGGTCACATTCTGAACAGGAAGCACAGCAGCACCTTGACCACATGCAGTTAGGTTACTGTACCGAGAACATCCACGTCTAGAATAACATGACGACTATAATAAAATTCAGACACGTTACCACATCTCATCTCATCATTTACCATATGTGACAGTGACCTACAGAAGCTGAAATTCAGACAATATATACGACTGTGTGGAACTCCACTGGGATGTTGAGTAAGATGGATTCAGTCTGCTCTCTGTCAATCATTATTATAAATTACAAGCTATTTGACACTCTCCAAGCACTTCTGTCATTGGTAATTGCAGCATTTTCTGCCCTGAATGAGTATCAAAGAGAATTCATTTACTACCGTACCGAATACTGGGCAGTAGCTCCGAACGCTCACTAGTCACACACTAATCACTGGACTTGTCAAGATGGTGTAATATTGACACCAACATTGGCCGGAATCAATAAATAAATGCTGTGAAATGAGATATTCACATAGACTGGATAATATTTCAACAGAAGTAGCTTTTCTGGTGTGCTTTTGAACAATGTGGAGAAAGGAGACAGTCTTATTTGCATGAGGAGGACTTGCACAAAGACAGCCTCAAAAGAATGTGGCGAGTGTTCAGTGACAGCATTGTTCCTGTGTCTCCTCTGATCCCCCGCACAGTGTTCAAGCTGAATTACAGCGCCTCAGACAGCGCGGACAAGAATGGAGTTAAGAACAGACTGAAGAAGTTCATCTCCAGACGGCCCTCCATGAAAACGCTACAGGAAAAAGGCCTTATTAAAGGTGAAAGATTTGACATGTGCTCCATACATTAATGTGATGCTCATTGCCAACTATCAGTTTCAAAAAATCCAACATTTTTTTACTTATTCATTTAACAACTCTGCCCAGTTGTAGCCCAGTTAATAGTCATAATTACATGCTACACAATTGCAGGTTACATATTACATGATGACATACGAATGTACAATCTTAGGACATTCGTTTATTTTGGCTCCCATATGGTTTCCATATTAAACACAACTGTGACCCAGTTAAAAAAAAAAAAAAGGTAGCAAGACAGTCTTTTTCATTTACACATTATTCCAGTTCAACAAGCAATCCCTGATGCGAATTCATAAAGACTGTAACTAATTTATTTTATTCATGGCATACACCAAACAACATTAAAGGATATTTTAAGCATACTTGGAACTCTCGGATAAAGGTAATGATATCTTTAATTTCTTCTGGTGTCAAAAAGACCCTTTAATGTTGTATCTGTGGGGGTAAATGGTAGATCAAAGAGGACAATATTAAGGGAATGAATAAAACTACTGTGGGATTAACAGAGTAGCGCAGGTGGCTCCTAACACCGCTATCGCTGGCAGAGCTCCAAGGCGAGCTAGCCCGCTAAACAACCATCCGAAATTAGGCGCGTTCCATATTGTGCCGATGCTTTTTAATAGTAATTTATGTAGAAATGCCCCTCCTGCCAGATATTTCTCTAGGAAAGTTCTGAATGCGCATTTGTATGCAAAGGTGGCTTGCTTGCAGTCATTTATGCATTTAGCACATCGCCACTCCCCCCCACCCCCCCATTCCTCGCGGGTGCCGAAATGAGAGCAGGACATCTTTGATGTTCCAGAAGCCTCTGGGACAGCTCGCTCGGTCCTATATGAACTCAAAAAGCCAAATGATGAGGACATTTACACCTCTACGCTTACTACTGTAGTGTTGCTCATTATGGAGCGTTCTGATCTTTGAAATATGACTGCCGCAAAACATATCACTATGCATTTCATCTGTGAAATTCCTGGGTCACACTTTATATTATATTGCTCGTATATTGCACCTCGTAATCTGTAATTAGTTTCAAAGCAGCTTGTAATTACTCATTGCTATTAAGTACAACTGTCAATATTTTTTTTTCTGAAACATCTAATGAATTACTTGAGATGCTGATTAATTAAGCACAGATATGTTTTAGATATTTGTTGAAAAATCCCCAAATGAAGATAATTGAAGACATTGTGGTGGCAGACGAGTAAATAATTGAAAAGACAATGCAAAGTAGTACGCTGCATCGTTGGAATTGAAATCAGCTAGTCGCGACTGTTTCCCGAAACCCATTGTCGCAAAGTATCGTTCAACCACGTTGGTTTCGCACGTGGTGGAGTAATAACTACTTTTAATGAAACTGTTTGAGATCCAATTAACGATAGATTTTTTTTTTATTCAAATTACAGACATGTCATCTGATGACTATTTCTAATTGTTCTCAGTTATTTTGCTTTATTGCCAGACTCAATATTTGGCTCGTTCTTACATAGTAGAGCATGATCGCACATGCGCACTCTTCAAACATGGTACTTTAAATCTTTTGACAAACTACAAGACGTAAATTACATTTGTATGTATTCTAAATAAAAGGCACCGGTTGTACTGAATGTCAGCTTGCTTATTTTGCTCAAGATAAGGATTTATTACATCCAAATGTCATGCAATATAGAAACGATGCTTCTAACCACAGGTCGAGAGCTGTCGTTCAAACCACACAACTTTGCGATTATGGGGTGGGTTTCCCATACAACGAAGTAACTCAATGCTTCATTACCTTAGTACGATGCATCATTGGAGAAATCAACTAGCTAGTCGCGACTGTTTCCCGAAACCCATTGTCGCAAAGTATCGTTCAACCACGTTGGTTTCGCACCGTGGTGGAGTAATAACTACTTTTAATGAAACTGTTTGAGATCCAATTAACGATAGATTTTTTTTTAATTCAAATTACAGACATGTCATCTGATGACTATTTCTAATTGTTCTCAGTTATTTTGCTTTATTGCCAGACTTAATATTTGGCTCGTTCTTACATAGTAGAGCACGATCGCACATCCCCACTCTTCAAACATAGTACTTTAAATCTTTTGACAAACTACAAGACGTAAATTACATTTGTATGTATTCTAAATAAAAGACACCAGTTGTACTGAATGTCAGCTTGCTTATTTTGCTCAAGATAAGGATTTATTACATCCAAATGTCATGCAATATAGAAACGATGCTTCTAACCACAGGTCGAGAGCTGTCGTTCAAACCACACAACTTTGCGATGCTGTTTGCAAATGTTTGTTGGAGCGATGGTTTCGGGAAACACCGACTCGTTGAACTATGCTGATAACGACGGAACTTGCGACCATAGTTGGCTAACGACGCTTTCAGGAGACATACCCCTGTTTGAGAATGTTCGTTGGAGCGATGGTTCCGGGAAAAACCGGCTTATTGAACTATGCTGATAACGACAGAACTTGCGATCATAGTTGGCTAACGATACTTTCGGGAAACGCACCCCTGTTTGCGAATGTTTGTAGGAACAATGGTTTCAGGAAACACCGACTCGTTGAACTATGCTGATAACGACGGAACTTGCGACCATAGTTGGCTAACAACGCTTTCAGGAGACGTACTCCTGTTTGAGAATATTCGTTGGAGCGATGGTTCCGGGAAAAAACGACTCAATGAACTATGCTGATAACGACGGAACTTGCGACCATAGTTGGCTAACGATGCTTTCGGGAAACGCACCCATGGACGATGACGTCATGGCTGTAGATAAATGAACTAATAACTTTTAATGCAACAGAACTGAACCATCTCTGAACTTACTTAAGCTGGACAATAACACTGTTTTCTTCTAGATCTGCAGTACAGCCGAAACAATCTTTGTTGCATTATTTTCCTGTTATCACTGTAAAGCGATGAAACGATCTGTATCGTAAAGATCACTATATAAATAAAGGAGACTTGACTAGACTTATGAACAGTAATGATTTATGGTTTTAATCATTATAAGTGTTTTTTTATATTACTAAATTAACACCTGTGATATGGACACTGTAATACAAAGTGTTAGCAAATCCTACTTTACCATTATACATTTGTAAAGATTCTCACTGACACGTTTTTCCATAGACCGAGTGTTTGGATGTCACATGTTGACCCTGTGCGAGAGAGAAAGGACCACTGTGCCCAGATTTGTCAAGCTGTGTGTGGACGAAGTAGAAAAACGAGGTATGGCTCAAAAAATTATCCATCAAAAAAAACAAAACAAAATGTTTTTATCACATGCCTGGCTGACTAACAGACAGATGTCTTTACTCCGTCCTCACAGGCCTGGAGGCTGATGGGATCTACAGGGTGAGTGGCAATTTGGCCGTTATCCAGAAACTACGCTTCCTAGTTGACCAAGGTGAGTTTAATTCTGTAATTATCTATTATCAGTGCTTGGTTTAAGGCCAACAGTTGGATCAGTGTTCATCTAAATGACATATTATTGTTTTAGTTCTAAAGGCTTTGCTGAAAGGTATGAATTAGTTAGTTTGTAATAGGCACCACAAATTGTTTGATAAGGATTTTCAGAGTGGTTTGATATGCAGTGAAATGCAGGCAGGACAATGTGCTCGACTCTCAAGGGGCGTATTAACATTGACATAATGATTAGCATTTTTTAATTTCCTCATCAAACGACTGTTGTTTTAATTCTCTCTGTTGGCTTCTCTGACTCTGTCTCTTTGTTTCCCCAGAGGAGGAGCTTGACTTGGGCGACAGCCAATGGGAGGACATCCATGTCATCACCGGAGCGCTAAAGATGTTTTTCCGTGAACTGCCAGAGCCCCTGTTTCCCTTTCGCTTTTTTGACTTGTTTGTGGAAGCCACTAGTAAGTAGTGAAATCGATACGAGCAAATCGGTGTTATTGCTATAAATATTTGGGCTTAGAACCTTAAAATGTATTACAAGGAATGATTAAACACCTTTACCAGAGATGTTAGACATCAGAAAAAATATGCTCAAGTATTCCACGGCAACATCAAGTTATTTCTTATTCATGGTTTACAGCGTAGGTCCTCCTAACTGTAATTTAAGCCACGGATGGCTAAACCGCTCGCCACTCGTGGGTTGAGTTGTGTTATTTGGGATTGACCCTCTTAGACGCATTCTTGCAGATCTGTCAGCCAAAAGGGGTCGCTCTTTGACAGGGAGGTGCTGAGATCATTCAAACTCCCTGTTTGGGGAATGGGGGAATTTCTCAGGCCAGAGGGCAAAGTCAGGGCCTGTGGTCCAGACAGAAACTGTCACCAGATCGGCCTTAGTGTCACGTGTAGCCTCCCTCCAGCAGCACAGAGCAAACTCTGGGCCTCATCTCGAGCGTCCAGCTGACGCCAGTGTGTTTCTCTTGGGCAATCTACCTTCTGGAAGGCACGTACCTTCTGAAATATATGTATGTACCTTTGTGCTTGAAACAACATTTCTCCTGCACTTTTGTTTTACGACTTGTTCGATTTCTGACGCCCTGTTAGTTTTAAAACAAACACTTTCAGATTAGTGGCCGTGTGAACTACAGAGAGGTGATAAACGATGTACTATGCCGTACATGGGCATGTAAATAGAGAGTAAGTATAGAGCAAATAGAGAGTGCGGAACATTGTTGGAACAATTGCAGCTTTATGGTCCTAAACTCTGAAAAGGAATGGCGGAAGATTTAAAGCGCACTCAACCACTCTTTCTTATATATGTTTATATAAAAACAGCTATATATTTTCATCTATAAAGACAAAAGTATATATATATATATATATATATATATATATATATAAAGTTGGGGGCAGTATAAAAAAAGAAAGATTTTTCTTGTTTCTAAGATCTCAAATTCAAATGAATTGTTGATTTTCTGTCCATCAAAGAATCCTGAAAAAAGTATCTAATTTTCCACATTTTTTCACATTAAGTTGCACAACTTTTTTCAACACTGATAATAATCAGAAATATTTCTTGAGCAGCAAATCAGCATATTTCTGATTGACTGATTTCTGAAGGATCATGTGACTCTGAAGACTGGAGTAATGATGCTGACAATTCAGCTTTGCCATCACAGGAATAACTTACGAAAAAAAAACAAAAAAACATTATTTTAATTTGTAATAATATTTTCACAATATTACTGCTCTTGCTATATTTTTTATTAAATAAATGCAGCCTTGGTGAGCATATTTGACTTCTTTCAAAAACATCTATCTTCATTTTTTTTTTTTTCGAAAATCATTTTCTTAATTTTTTTTTACTTCAATACATTCCCTTGTGGCTCCATGGGGGGAATGGTTTTGGATACACAACAAATCATCATTTTTGGATGGTCACCCATTTAGATCTCACCTCCAAATTATTATTTATTATTTTTATTTATTTTTTTTTTTGCATTATTAGCTTGACCAATCGTAATCCCAAAAATCATGACTGTTTTCACACAGGTTTCCAGAATTCCCCGTAAATGTGTTGTTACTGCTACAGAGTCACTATGCTAAATTCAATTCGATTTTATTTGTATGGCGCTTTTCACAATACATATTGATTCAAAGCAGCTTTACAGAAAGTGCATTTCAGAAATGTACATAGAAAAACACAGTTAGTGTCTACGCTGTTTAGCGAAATCAACCTATAAACGGCATACTTGTTTTATTTTAGCATTGTAGTTTTATTTTCTCAAGTTTGCTTAAATCAATGAATATTTAATATTCTCAGAACCTTGATCTAAGGACCAAAAGGCCAGTGCGCTCACTGTAATAAGCGCAGGGCTATCATTATTAGCACTGCATCTTATAATATCCCCACTGGAAGGAGATATGCGTGAGACAGAATGGGAACAGGCCTGGGGTGATGTTGTAATTTGCTAATAAATATTTACTCGCGCCACATGTAGGCCAGAGCACCGCAAACTGTTTGTATCCAATTAATCAGTAGATGAGCCTGATCACTAACAGATAGTGTTTAGACAACTAATTATTACTGTAAAAGGTCTCTAATAGCAGGAGGTATAATTAGTTCAACCTGCAACACGTCTCAACAAAACACAGTATGAGTATATTACTGTTGTAGTCGTGCTGTATGGATAGGTAAAAAAAAAATCATTAGTGTAACCTTGACTTGAATACAATGAGTTAATTTATATATTACAAGAACTTGACTAAACGTGACCTTCCATTCCTTGTACTGTATGACAATTGCACCAGAAGTAACTCTGACGATATTGTGATCTCTTTCTTGACTCATTATTTGATGAGGCTTCCAAGATCTTTTTGCAGAAAATAAAAAAAGAAGTTACAGTTAAATAAATACAATTTTTTTTTTTTTTGCAGCTATATATATGCCTTTTATGCGAGACAAGCCTGCAGAACAGGACTGTTTACGCTGTACACTTGGGAAATGTAACTTGCTGGCACAAAGTCTTGATTTCGAGTATGTAGGTTACCAAGCTCCTCCCCTGTCTGTAATACTGGAATGGTTTAATGAAGCTTGCCGCTCATCTTACATTTTATTTACTGAAACTGTCCAACAGCCTGTTTGATTGATCTCACCAGATCACTGACAAGCAATTTCCGTGAATCCTGCTGATATTTGAGTGGCTCAGGTCTTCTGTATTTGGTCCATCACTGTCAGAAGAGGACAGCTTCTCTAACCATGGCTGCCCTTTATTTGGGTGGTATTAACTAAAGGTCTCTGGAACGGTAGTTTGGACAAGGATCCATTCAATTAGGACAGCTGCCCAATCACAGACTGCTTCTGGAAGTCTTTGTGGAACTCAAACTCATTTAGGCTTATTGGACGTTTGGGCAAATTATTCATATGTAATCTTCAGGCTTAACACCCAACATTTAAACGGCCCCTTCTCACACGATTTGTGAGAAGCTCTGAGCACATTTAATCTTCTCACTTGCGATGTATGTTTATGCACAATATGTGCTCGCTCCCGCAAATCAACATTTGGGCTTCCCGGGGTCCTCAGGTGAACAGTTGGCCTAATTTTCCATTCTTTCACTCAGTGCCTGTTGTGGATGTGGCAGGCACCAGCTCTTGGCTCACGATGGACTAAATCTATTATTCATATTGCCTGGTATCTTAGCGACATTGTCCTGCCACCTGTCCAATAGACAAGCTCGCCTTGTTATACAAAGTGAAGACATACTTGTTGACAAATGGCGGCTTTGTTCTCCGGGCCCACACACACAATCCGACGTTTGTGTAGTGATCTGGAAAGTTCGCTCAGACGGACTGTATCGTTATATCACATTTGAAGAAGACCAAATGCATATTTTAAAAAGGCTAGATCGTAACACGTTCCAGTTTGGCTTTTAACATTATTTTATATGAAACTTGTCACAATGGTAGTGTGAAATGCGCTGAAATAATACCAATCAGAGCTGCGTCAGACAGTACATCTGTCATAACATAATTGTTTGCCTATTCTGATGTTATGCTCTTTCAGCTGACAGTTCAAACTCCAGCCTGTGAATCACACGTCTTTACATTCTATGCAGCTTTCCTCATTTGTGCAGCGTGGCCTCATTGCCATGCAAAGCTAGCATGCAGAAATATTTTCAAACGCATAAATCTCTTCCCAGTCTCTATATTTCATCAAGAAGTTTTTCATGTTTAATAAATTACAGCGCCGATCCTCTAAGACTTTGTTATTCATAAAGCAAAGTATTCAATTGGGATACATTTAAAATCTTAATCATAACCTGCAGGACTATTTGCAGTGTGCTAATATTTGCCTTGACGGGGCTTAAAGAAGCCCGCAGACAAAGCTCGCAGATGGGCTTATCCTGAGAAGCAAAGCTGTACTGCAGTAAAGATGGTCTCATTGTTTGTAATTGGATTATATTCACAGATTTTTGTAACCAAAAGTACATCTATTCTTTACTGTACATCAGCTCTTTTCACAAAACAATGATGCTCTCAGTTTGATTTAGAAAGTTTACACTGCAATGACACATTTGTGCAGCCATGGGTACAGAAAAAAAATGTTTCATCTGAAGTATAATATCTCGAGGTGACATGCTGTTTTTTCATTTAACAACAGAAAAAACACATTTGCCAGCAATTCCTAATGATAGCTAAATTTAAAGAAATAATGCATTTGAAAATAGTACATCAGATTTATCCAACCCGATCTCACGACCAAGTCGTACAAATTCGACAAATGATTAAAAAGTGGCTAATTCGTAACAATTCATACGACCTCACTCGTACGAATTAGTACTATTTTGCTAAAACGTACATATTTAACGAATTGGCCAATTCGTATGAATTCGCACGAATGACCTAACGCTTACCCCGCCCCTAAACTTAACCGTCACGTGGGTTTAGACAAATCGTACAAATTCGTACGAGTGAGGTCGTATGAATTAGTACGAATTAAACATTTTTTACTCATTCGTCGTATTCGTACGAATTGGGCGTGAGATAGTGTTGGATTTATCTCTAAATTATTTTTTAGTTATGTACAGTAATAATGCAAACATGTATTAAAAATAAAATAAAAATGAATGCATAATGGGTTTGATCTAAGAATGCCCAGCGCATGCCTTCATCAAAACATTGCCTTCGTTTTGAGAGTAATCCCCTTTGATCAGAACACAGTAAGTGTAATGCTTACCATGGTGAATTCATGCTGATTTAGGGTGTAGGCATTTTGAACGTGTTTTATATTAATGACACTGTCCCACCATCTGTCCAAAATACAGGACAAGGGACCATCTCCAATATGCTAGCCACCAAAGGCAAAGTAATTAATGACAGCAATAATGCCAGCAATAATGACTAGATTAAATATTTTACAGGCCGACTGCCATGCAGTGTCAAAGCCAAAAGAAAGCTAACGATCTCCACTGCGATAATGCTTAAAGAGAAAGTCATGAAAAAAAATATATTGCTTAAATGAAGTAATCACTGAATGTTGATAAAACTGTAGTGAGGATTTCTAGTTCATAACACACATTGCTTCAGTAATTATGCGGCCTTCACATTAAAAATTACTGTGTTAAAACATTAATATTTAGATAATAATCATCATTTGCATGATTTCGAGGCCTAACGTTGTAACTTTCTCCATAAAAAAGTACAAAACCGTGTCCCTCTGTGAGTGGTACCTAGAGGAGCGGGTCAGAGATTCACTCTCTGTCCTAGAACATGGTCTCTGTCTGTGCTCAATTGACAGACCTGGCATCTGACAGGGGCATCTGCTCGCCGAGCCTGTGCCAGCGCGGTGTATACACGGAGACATCTGCTCCATTAGTGCCCAGGGGGCATCCTGGGCAGTACAGTAGACTGGGGGCATAACTACTGCCAGCTCCCTTCCATAGCACATCCCATCAATAGCATGGTGTAGCTGTTAGCCATCCTCAGTAGGAATAACCAGTGATGATTTTAGAGGGAGGAAGATTTTGCTCTGTTCAAAATGTGTAGACATGCATAATTGATTTACAGCATTGCAATTTTCTATTATTATGATATTTAATCAATAGGGTTACACTTGGTACAGTATCATTGGATGGTGCATTTTTAAGCTTAATCAGACTGATCTCATGAAATAGCGTGTGTATGACATGCCAATTCGTATTTCCATTTTTGGCGTGGTATCAATATGCATAATCGCTTTTCAGCGTGTTTATGAACGCCGTTGACTTAACGTTATTACTGTATATATAAATATATAATCTACCTCAACGCCGTCCCTAAACCTACCCGTCACTGGGGTTAATGGCATTTATGAGTCTTCCCCTACCATCCTAGGAAAAAAAATATATATATCACCCCCCAGATGTAGATCTATTTTGCTTCGTTTCGCTCGGACATTTGACGGCATGTACATAGACGCAGAATCACTCGGACATTACTGGCGTAGACATACACGCGGATAAACGCGGATAGCTCAAAATGCGTAGAAATAACACGCCACTTGAGTCGAAAGTGGCATGTATGTTTACGCAAAAATCATGATCTATATAATAAATTGCATGCGTTAAAATATCTTTGGTTGGCATTAAAACTTTCTCTCCCATATGAAAAGTATAATATGAATGATTTTGTACCCTAGTTTTGAGCCTAGCTGACAAATGGTCGGTTTTTATGGGTGTCTCGCACTGAAGACTTGGAAGTAAACGCCCACTGTGAGTGGATAACAGTTTTTCATATTATAATAATTTTCAACTCACCAGTCGATGTACTTGGGGGAAATTGTTTTGAAAACGTCCAATGTTGTAAAATGGCAACCGGAATGATTCGCCCATACATGTTCGACCCAGAGTCCGTGTGTTGCACCATTCCTGTCAGATTCAATATAGACGGCACAGCACGTTCTTTACTCTCAATCAGTCTGCAAATCCAGTCTTGTTTACAAAACAATCCTCAGTGAAATAAAGTGAACAGCAACAATGTTTTACCTCATCAGCTGGAACGTCATTAAAAATAAAGTTTATCCAAGCAGTCCTATTGGAATCCAGAGGAAGCATATGCAGCGACTGTCTTCTTCCACAACCAGGCACTGCACAATATTTTGTTTTGCTCGGTAGCTCGATCCTGATTTGTCATCACGAGGTAGGAATCTATGTTATTTAGCTATGCGTGTAATGAGCGCATCGGTGCGCAGGGCCAAACCGGCCGTGTTAAAGTAGGCGTTGATCTTCCTCTGTGGGGGTGGTGTTTTTGCCTCTTTGATGTCATAGTTCCCCACTTTGAAAAACGAGTTGCTTGCTGAGGCTGGTGTCAATAAAAGCTTTTATTGGACTAACAAGGACGTTTTCAGTTCTGAAACTTACAGGATATTCTTATAGTATGATGACCTCTTAGATGTCAAAAGCTCAAGGAAAATTTGATTTCTCAGTTCATCACCCATTTATATTGATCAAATATTTATATTTCAAATCAGAATATTTTTAAATCAGTTTTCAAAAAAAATATTAAGCAGCCCAGCTGTTTTACAATGTTAATAGTAAGTAATGTTTCTTGAGCCCCAAATAAGCATAATAAGAATGATGTCCGGAGGATCATGTGACTCTGAAGTCTTGAGTAATGACTTTCACAGGAATGAGTCTGTGATTTCCGTCACAGGAATAAATATATTAAAATAGAAAACCGTTATTTTAAAATGTAATTTTTTTTCTGTATTTTTATCAAATACAGGCATCCTTTGTTCATAACATTAAAAATCTTACCGACCTCAAATTTTTGAATGGTAGTATGTAAGGAACTTGTGACTTATAATCTTGGAGGTCCATTAAAACTCTTTTAAACAAATTTGTTCCGGTGAAATTTGACCTGAGGGAGTTTGGAGTGCACACAGGTGGCCCAGTAAAAGCTCCATTTCAACATCTGCTCAGGTTCCATAATGATATTGATCAAAATCATCGATTCAATTATTAAAATATCCTCTAATCCTCCAGATTCTTGTCAACAATAAATGACCCTTTTACTTATTTTATCATGCAATCTTAATATATATATATATATATTAATACAACCAGCTGCATTGCTATATCCATCATAATGGATTTAGAGAACTTCAAAGTGTCAAAGGTCAGGTACTGACTCTGATGTAGAACCGTCAGCACACAGGTTGGTGCCTCTCAGGAGTTTGCCTTGAGGTCATCAGCCATCTGACATGTAAAGAGCAGCGGGGTCAGGAGGTCACCGGTTACAGCTTGTGTTACAGCATAACAGCTTTTAATGGACGTGGACTATTGCGGACCATTAGCACCATTCGCATGTGCTTTCATGTGGGGAAACTTGAAAACCTGCCTGAAAAATGATGGCATTATAGGGGTGTAAATGCTTTGATATTAATTCAATTCCATTCAAATTTATTTGTAGCGCTTTTCACAATACATATTGTTTCAAAGCAGCTTTACAGAAAGTGCATTTAAGAAGCGTACATAGAAAAAAAAGGCTACAGTTTATAATCATGTATTAATTTAGGGCTAACATATCGCCGGTGTTGAGTCATCTCTTCGCAGGCGTTTAGTTGTCTTATCGCAAGTGTTGGGGCATCTAAAGTCTCTGTGAGAGGCTGGATACAAACTGGAGCTGAAAAACGGCATTTTTTTCAGGACTAGCGTCCCGAGATAACAGCAGAAAAGCAAATGGGAAATAATTAGCATAGCTGCTGTTCATAATATTAAATGCATTCGATCTGATTCAACAGAGGAATAAAAGGTAAGCATTATGTGAATGCTTGGTTAAAGAGATGAGTCTTTAGTCTAGTTTTAAACTGGGACAGTGAGTCTGAGCCTCGAATAATATCAGGAAGGCTATTCCAGAGTTTAGGAGCTAAATGCGAGAACGCCCTCTCTCCTTTAGTGGACTTACTGTAGCATGTTGCATAGCTTAGCAATGTTTCTAAGGTGAAATAAGGCTGTTCTTGTAACATATACATTTACATTTATTAATTTAGCTGACAGTGGTCGCATGCCTCTGGAGCAACTAGGGGTTAAGTGTCTTGCTCAGGGACACATTGGTGTCTCAGAGTGGATTCGAACCCAGGTCTCTCACACCAAAGGCATGTGTCTTATCCACTGCGCCATCACCACCCCTATATACATACGGAATATGATTTTCGAAGTTGCAGTCTAGTATAACACCCAGGTCTTTTTCTGTGGAGGATACAGGACATCCTTCTAAATTAAAGTTGTTGTAAGAGGTTTTGTGGGTAGTTTTACAGATGGACAGGACTATTTTTCGAGAACATCTTTGATTTCATCCATGAGATACTGATTGCATGGAGTCAATATAGTTTTGCTGAGGAGTGTAATAGTGTCAGATAACTGTGCAATTATATGAAATATATTTGCATAGCTTCATCATAACTACATAAGGTTCTAACTGCATAACAGTTTGACTAAATGCTGATTGCTCCTTTTTGGCTGCTTAAAAAGGGATTATGTTGTACATAAGTTAAAAAAGAAAATTAAAAAAGACTTAAAGAACAATTAAACAGCAAAAGTAAGACGAAATAATCAGATAAATGGAGTAATCTATTCAATTACTGTACATATTGGCTGTCTGGTAAGTCAGCATTTTGGAATGGGACACATTCTGCATGTGGCCTTCTCGAACATGTCTATATAATTGATAGAGAGAGGGATAATGGTCTAGTATTAGGGAAAATTTTGATGTTAGATGAGCTATGTTAATGAAAAAGTGATGGAAAAGACATTAACTTCTCTCTGAACCTAGAGGTTCAAATGAAGGAGCAACACTCAAATCAAAACATTTCATCATCTCTTCCTTGCCAACAGAAATTAAGGAGCCCACACAGAAGGTTCAAGCCATGAAGAAACTGATCCATCAACTCCCCAAACCCAACCACAACACCATGAAACTGCTCTTCCACCACCTGAGGAGGTATGTCTCCATTCAACACCAAATGATAGGTCCCTACTTGACTTTTTAGGGGCCTCTGAATCATTTTAGGTGGCTGGATGTTATCTACATTGATAGTTTTGTTGCTGTTATTGCACTACAGATTGACCATTTGGGTTCAATTGTGAGATCTTTGAATTTTCCTCTCAACTTTTTTGATATCTGTTGATAGCTTTAGATAGTTAGTGCAAACTTTTCACAAACTTCTGTGGTGTGAAACCTTGCACTCCTTTCTAATAATATGACTAATAATAGTCAAGCTCAATGAAAAAGACTTTGTTTGAAAACATGTTTCTTTGCACGACTTAACATGAGCTCTCATTAGGCATTTCCTTTTTCATTTTTGCATGTCTACATTGACTATACATGACTATCTAGTTATCTAATGACCTAGCTACGCCTTCTTCATGAAGACAGATTTTTCCATATTAAGAAAATAATTATTTTATTTTCATTTTTGGGTGAATAATCCCTTAGAGGACTATCTACCAATTTACCAATGACATGTTGTGTCTGCTCTGCACCACTAACTGACCAAAACCAGGCTAGACTATAAATTACAAAGACATTCTCTTCATTCAGTATTTATTTTCAGTGAGACCAACAATAATGCCCAATCGGAAAATATTCTACGAAAGGCCTCAGTAAACAGGATGCAACATGAACAGAGGACTTAATATGAACCATAATGTGTGTGCGTGTGTGTCAACGCTCAAGTCCTTGTCCATGATAGCGCTACTGGCACAGCCAGAAGGCCATATGGCTAGTCTCCATCTCCCAGGAGGGGTGTTCTATCCCACTTTACCCTTCTGCACATTTACCACCCTGCACAGGAGGGCCACAGGACTCATCTCAGATTGATGAGCGCCCCCCTCCTCCCTTCCCCCAATGGAACATGCCCTTTGGCACTAGTGCTAAAGTCTGTTGGGTTGCCCATGCCAGGTCTCCCAATCAGAAAACACTAATGTGTGACAGAGAGAGAGAGAGAGACTCAATGAACGACAGGAACATGATATTCGGAGAGTCTGAAAATGTGCCGAAGAAAACTAGGTCTGCATTCCATGATATATTTATTTTATTATTATTATTTTTTTTATCTCTGGTTAACATGCTACAACACAAACCTGCTGCCTCTTCTACAGTATTGGTCATGAGTTTTACAAATGCATTTGCCACAGCTAATGACATTTTTTATTATTATTTATTATATTATTTGCATTATTCTCAATGTTTAACATTTAATATTAATCATTATTATTAGTGTATGTCATTATTGTAAATGTGTTTTGAGCTTTTTTGTGTTATTTATCCCCACAACTCTATCAAGGTTATCATTTCATTATATTATATTATATTATATTATATTATATTATATTATATTATATTATATTATATTATATTATATTATATTATATTATATTATATTATATTATATTATATTATTCAGCATATTGTTTCCCAATATTGATATTATTATTAGTAGTAGTAGTAATTTGTATTATTGTATTTTATTACTGAAGATTTGTATTGAACTTGCATTTTTTTGCAATTAGCCTTTTTTTGCAATTTGTAGATTCTTCTGTCTTTAGAGATGATATATGTACACATATATTTGACTGTGAATGTAAATCTACACAAGCTGCCCATCAAATCCCCTCAAAGTACTGTACCCCCATAGTTGGGATTGGGAAACACTGTTGGTTTTGCAGCGTTTCCAAATCTGTCGTCAAATCTACACACAGGCACGAGGCTAAAGCATTACCATAAATTCACTGAATGGCGGCATTAGAAAATTCATTCAGCTTTTATTCTGCTTACTAAAAAGCTGTTACAGTGGAACTTGTGGTGACACTGAAAATCCCCGTAGTGCCACCAAGTCTGTTCCTTCTCCACAGCGACATTCTCGCTGCTCCTTTCTCTCACTATTAGAGCAATAAAGTGCTTCGAATCCAAAGCTCTGTGCTTTTCGTTTGTGGGTACCACACCCTGGCCAAGTGATGTGGTTCTGTTTATTTTATATTCTCACTTAAGTCATACTTGTTTCTGTCTACTGCTTTCCCTCTCTAAATATCAGGATGACTTTCCCATGAATAAAGGCAAAGAATGTGCGGTCGCAGTGAATTAGGTTAAAGTGTGTGTTGTATCTGTTTTCTAAGACAAATGTAGATGAAGAAAGAACAACGAGGTGCCATGCAGCTTATGTTACAATGCATAACATAGTATCATTGATAATAATGCATACATAATTAGCTTGTTTTGTCAAGAAACTTTGGCGGCTGTTACTCGATACCTGCTCAAATGTCACTTTTTCGCCTGTACACTTCTTGTCGTTCTCCTCTAAAACAGGTATAGTTCACTGAAGTGTCTCTCTGAACTCCTACTGTCATGCCTTTGTAGGTTATATTTTGCGCTGACTTGGCTCTTCTAAAAAGTGGTGAAAGTCAAAAGCTCTTTGTTGTGGGCGCTTTCTATGCCCGCATGGAACCAATGTTCTTTTTTTTTTTTTTTTTCTTTTGGTCCATGGAGCCTGGATTCAATAACCAGTTGTGTGCTCGCATTGTGATGATGTGGTCAAGGCAACCAGATTTTCTCAACAGTACACTTGCTCAGTAGTGCTATTTATGCCTTTTTTTGTGGGAGGTTTTGTCACCACCGCTCATATTTCCCGTTCACCACAAGTGATTTAAAAGGCCACAGGTTTTGTTTTTTGTTAGTAATTCAAGGTTCCGTTTGCCTTTGTGCTGGGAAAGAAACCTGGAGAAACCTCTGATCAGGAAAGCCAAGAAAAAAAAAAATCTTCTCATCTATGTTTGGTGTTTCCGAAATTAGATTGAAGAGAAGTGCTGCTGTGCAAATTTTGACATCCACAACAACAGTATATGCACAGCAATGTATTACCTTTTATCGGACAAACGAGAAAACGATAATAATAAAAAAAACAGTAAAAAATAAAAAAAATAATCTGAAAATTGTAAGTGGAAAATCAAAGTCACGCTCAAACCTCCCTGATAACAGCATTTCTTTTATTAGTTCAGTCAGTGCCGTTGTCTCATAACATGAAAATGACACAGTTTAAAGCTTGGAGCGATTCTGTAACCCCCACCCCACCTCAATTTATTATTCGTCCCATGATTCTTCAGGAGCCAGTTAGGCTGACCCAATTAGCACTGGCCTCCTAGGCGGGGAATGACGGCATTGTGCGCTATCCTCCATTTCCTGTCATGCCCCGCTTGCAAACGAGATGCTAATTAATAACCATTGGCATCTTGAGCCGTACACGTCGGCTTATGTACGGGATATCAATGATTTGTCAGATTCAACCAAGCGTAATGCAGTCACCTCCGGTCAAGCTGCCCACAGCCTGGCCCTTACCCAGACACCAGAGCAACTTCACTGGGCTCCAAGTCAGCTGATGCTTTAATGAGTGCATTTTGCCATAAATACCCAGATACTGAGGACCAGATTGCATCCTTCCCTTTTCCAAATCAACAAATTTCTTTACTGAAAGTGTTCATTTAGATGAGGTGTACAAAGATGCATTCTCTGACATGTCTGGCGAAAAGTAGGTGATAGACATTATTTTAACACAGGACTTTGTTTTAAACATGATAATGGATAATAAACACACAGTCACACACACATACTTGTTTCTTGAATGATTTTTTATACTGTATAAACTTTATAAATTAATTTATATTCATACATATTTTTGTTTTTATGCATGCTGCTTAGGTCATTGGTTGGTGATTGACATTATGTCAATACAAAGTTATTTTAATAATAATAAATGATAATATTCTATATAAATTATTCTATATAATCTATATAAATTCTATATAATATTCTATACACACACACACACACACACACACACACATATGCAGATGTTTACAATTATTTTTTTAAATGTATTTTTTTGTTGTTTTGAAACTCAAATATATATACTTGTGTTTTTTATTTTAATTAAAAAATGTTGTGCATTTTATATAATTTAGATATATCATATTTAAATATGCCACTCAGGACCATTCATGTCCTTTACATGGCTCTCTTTGATGACAACGTGTTTACATGCTAAAGATCTGAATTTTTTCTCTCTCTCTCTCTTTTTTTTTTTTTGCCTGCTAGAAAGCGTCTTTGTATTGCACTTCTCAATATGTGATACTACTGTAACTGAAAATGATAATGACTGTAATTAAGCTTCTATCATGATTTTAATCGATCTGGCATTACTGATAGCGGGGATGAATATGAATGGGTGTGGGGGTCATGTATATAGTGGTCTCACAGTGGAATAATTACCCAAAAAACACTAAAAGGTTCAACAAAAAGCTTCATATTTAATGTTTTGAAAAATCACTTCGGGAAATGAAGTCTCTCTCCTTAAGATCATTAGCAGACCATTAGCAATGGCAGCCGAGATCCTTACATCATAGTGCGCTAATTAGGTTAAAATGCTCATGGCAGGACAAGCGTCTAGCTGTGATGTACAGGGGAAACGAAATGGCCGAGGTTAATTATACACATTAATGGGGAATTATTGAGAGCGCTTGGCCTGCCTCTTAAGTTGTGTTTCTCATCCTGAAATGGCTTCCCAACGTCCTAATAACACACGCGGAGGGACGTCGCATGTAGCACCATCATTACCTCTTTACAGCTGAACGCGTCTAGTCGAGGAAGCCCGTGCGTGAGTATTTTGACAACAACACGGGGATTATAGATCGTTGAATTGCATTGCATAATTGTAGACCATTATTTTGATAGATGTGACCATAAATGTAGATGGCACAGGACGTCGGTTGCGCTACGGTACAATATACGTGAGTGCAGTAAACCCAACACACTCCTAATCAGTACCTTTCAGGACTGGGCCGCTGTAAAACCACGCAAAGTTTACTTCAAAATGTTAAGCCTGCTTCCCACCTCTTAGTCAGGATCCCGTTGACAACTTGGAAGGCAGCCCTCCACCACAATCCCTCCCTCCCTTTCCAGGCCTCAACCCATAACAGAGCCAGAGGGCTCCAATCTGGCTCCTTCTAAGAGTCCTCCAATACCCCAGTATTGATTGTCTCTCCACCACAGCCAAACCTCAGCTCAGAGACATTCTGCTAAAAGTGCGCTCAGATGCCTCCAAAGACCAGGCACAAGTCCTCAAAAACACCCTGCCGATGGTCCGTCACCAGTGCTCTAAGTAGGTTTTTATGACAGGAAACGTGCACACTTTGAGCTTGGAGGAAATGGTTGTACTTGTACGCCATAGTCAGTTCTTCCATTAAGGATCTTCACGAGAAACTATGTTCATTGCTATCGTATTACATCAATGATCCTTTGTTTTCCTGTTTTCCAGAGTCTTGACGAAGTCAAAGAAAAACTTAATGTCGACCCAGGGCGTCAGCATCGTGTTTGGACCGACTCTCATGTGGCCTGAGTTTGAGTCAGGAAACATGGAAGTCAATATGGTGTACCAGAACCAAATAGTGGAGTGCATTCTCATTGATTGTGTGGAGATCTTTGGACCAGCGGGCATGTAAAGTGACCCCAGAGTATTCTGGAAAGAGACTGCCAAAACAAAAACAAAAAAGTCAAAAAAAAAAAAAAAAAAAAAAAAAAATGGCCCATGATGTTACGCCCATGTAAAATTATTTCTTGCTCCGTTTGCCACTTGAAAAAATCTATTTTTTTAAGTCACATTTATAATTTTATATATAATTTTAATATATAAATTTATATTTTTGTATAATGCAAATTTCACATTGTATCATACCTGAAAACATCATTGACAAGTTGAAAAGCTGTATATTTGTAATGATATAAATGGTACGGAAATAAAGCAGTTTTCGTAAATGGGTTTCGTATACTGATCATTTTCATTTTGGATGTAGGCATTTTTTTTTTTGCCAGGTTTTTTTTTTTTTTTTTTGTGAAACTTTCATTTGGCAGAAACCTGATTTGATAAACCATGCAGGGACATCATTTATAAAACGTGCATATAATATAAGCTATAAGATATGAACTCTGAGTGTGCGTACGTTAAATTCCACAGCAATGTTCATATTTATAAGAACAGACTTTGTTTTAATTAACTAATTAATTAATTAATTAAGTTGTGTTTACAAGATACCATTCAGCTGTGCAATTTCAAGATCATTTGCGATTTAAAAACTTCACATTTGGAAGAGAGGCATATGCTCTCAATAGTTCATAAATGAGGCCCCATATCTTGTGGTTATTTTCTAGCATTGTAGACTTGCTGTTGCAACATACTTGCTTTATTATATTGCACCGTTGTGTTTTATTCACGGTAAAAATGTCCATGTATTTGGTTGTTTTTATTTGAAGTAAAGTAATTTTTCATTAAAACAGTAAAGAATATATACGCCTTTCAAGATTTTGTGCCTTTACGACTTGACTTCTGCACCTCCTCCTGTCACTCTACGGGCTCTTTGCATTGTCAGATAACGTACAGCGTGATCACATCGGTTTCTAATCAAACTGCCAAAGTCCTCTCCAATTCTCGAACAGCAGTCTCTTTTTATTTGCTTCCCGCAGGCCAGTACTGAGACTGTCTGCGTGGAATGTGTTTTTAATTCCATCCCAAAGATAAGAGAGAGTCTGTAATTACGGGAAGAGCCATCCATCCTTGTAGCATTTTCCCTGCATCAGATCCCTCATAGTTTGGCATCTCCAGCAGTAATGATGAAGGGGTACTGGAGGAACAGGAGGGCGACATAAACCAGATTTGCGGGCTGTGCGTCTTTCTAAATCTCGACTGAAAATAACGCAGTGAAATGAGCTGCAGCTTTTAGTGACCTCTCTGGCACAGCTGCGCTTCACTCAGGGACCTTAACGAGTTCGGCAGGCCACCAAGACCTTCATCTCAGAACCTTTGAAAAGAAACACAGTTTGGGCTTTTTTTTTTCTTCACAAAAAGTTTACAGAAAGCTTGGATCTTGTATTGAACGTGTTGGCTTCGTTTGTCATTATGTCTCGAGACCTAAAAAAAGGTTGCACATGCCAGGCATGCTCGATGATTACAGTATGATTCTAATGCAGTCAGAGCTTTATGTTAAACACACCCTGTGAACTCAAGTGTCATGGGTTCCAATAATATAGGATGTCATGTAGGTGTGATTTGTATTTAAAAATCCAAGTTGATTTCATTTAAGTTGCTGTGGCACTTTAAAAAATAAATATTGTTGGTTTAACTTAAAAAAGTAAGTAACCTGGTTGCATTAAAATTTTAAGTTGATTGAACTGGAAAAAGTGAGTTAATACAATGAAGGAGGTTAATTTAATCATCAGAAACTCAAAATAATGAGTTATCTCAACTAAATAAATTATTTAAGTTGATTTGACAAAAGAAAAAAACTGTTGTGATAACAAATCTTGAAAATATTTTTTTACACTGTAAAAGTCATTTCAACTTAAATAAAATCAAACTGACTTATCAAAATACGTTTTACAAGATTCAAATATTTTTTATATGAGTTGAAGCAATGTAAAACGTTGTCATAACTTATTGATCATAGAATTTTTTACAGTGGTGTGTGTGCATCTACACACACAGTGTTGGGTAAGTTACTCAAAAAAATAATTAATTCCTAGCTATACTAATTACATATTCAAAAATGTAATTATATTAGTGAACTAATTACTCTCTCTCTCTCTAAAACGTATTGGTATTACTTATTACCAAGTTCTAAATAT
The DNA here is from genome assembly GCA_038021265.1 of Cyprinella venusta. Taxonomy (NCBI): domain Eukaryota; kingdom Metazoa; phylum Chordata; class Actinopteri; order Cypriniformes; family Leuciscidae; genus Cyprinella; species Cyprinella venusta. Next base: position 22,306,048 of record CM075867.1, read on the forward strand.
AAAATGGCAGACACAAAATGTACATTTTGATTCTTTCTAATACACAATAATTGCTTAAGTTATTATTCAACTGACCAAACTGTATAAAAAGAAGTTAACATTTAAACATTGGAATTTGATGGTAAACCCACTATTGCTTTATATCGAATTGTTATATAGTCTATACAGTATTTAATGCAATTACATCAAAAGTAACTGTAATTAAATTACAGGAAAATTAAGAGTGATCCCTTACTTTGGTTTAATTACATTTCCCTTGAAAAAGTACGGTAATTAGATTGCTTAGTAATTAATAACACTCAACAACACATATATATGGTCTTGGTCAAAAGTAAGCATTAAACATGTTCAGTTCATTCTTGCATTAAATGCTTCAAATAACAAGAAATCCAAATGTGTGGGTGGATGGACTGAGGTGGTAAGTAACCCAGGGGAGACTATTGGCAGATATTTGCCATGTACACGAAGCGGACGCCCAGATTTATTTTGCGCTAGATCCCATGGTCACATGACAGTGCATGGGCATTCATTGTGCAACACATCTCACACTTTGAGAGCCGTCGTACTGCAGGTGGTGCTTTGCTCATTAATATGTGCAAAATTAACGTCTCCCATCAAATTGGCTTGTGAAAAGGTGTGGTGCATTTTGAGCGTTTGGAACGTGGTGTGAAGTGACTGACTCTGAAAAAAAAAAAGGAATAAAAGTATTTATTTCAGTATTTCACACAGATTGTTTGCTTCAAGGATTTGACCTGTGTCTGTGTGTGAAAAGTTATGTTTTTTTTTAAGTATCTTATGCTTACCAATGCTGCATTTACTTGATCAAAAATACAATAATAAGTAATATTTCAAAATATTAGTTCTATTGTAATATATTATGAATGTAATTTATTCATGTGATGGCAAAGCTGAATTTACAGCATCGTTACTTCACTTTTCAATGTCGCATCATGATCCTTCAGAAATCCTTCTTATATGATGATATGCTGCTAAAGAAACATTTCTTATTTTTATCAATGTTCAAAACAGTTGTGCAGCTTAATACTTTTGTGGATACTGTGATGGCATTTGTGCTCACTTATCGTTATTTTTGGGGAACAAATAGTTGATCAAATGATCAGGTCTGCTAATCAGTGTGAAGGGCTCTATTGACGCCATGCGGTCGGCGGGCAAGGGCGCGCAAAGCCGTATGAAACCGTGGCCTTCATGTTTTCTCTACGTAAGCCAAGACGTTCCACGTCTAATGATTTCAAGTAATAACTGGAGACCACTGCGCTTTTCCGAACCCCGACAAACTCCCACACACCCCACCCCCACATTTTGTTTTCCCATCCTTCTTGGCAGAGCTTCATGGAAACGAGCGTCTTTGTAAGTCCGCAAAAAAACTGAAAAAAAAAAAAAAAAAAAAAAAACGCAAGAAAGGGCCCAAAAGTAAATGAAAGCATAACAATACAGTGTCCCTGTGAGATTCCTGCCATGTTCTAACCACCAGGCCCTATTAAAAGAGCCTGGGCTCCAAGAGAACATGGCAGCATATTGATAGCATATGAATGAGTCATACGAGGACAACTACATCTCTTTCTCTTTCTCTCTCTCATCCATTCCTCCGGTCTTCCTTTAAGATCATAGATCAATGTTACACAAACTCGGAGTGAAAAGATGCGAATTCTACCTGTCACTTCAGCCAGGACCGCCTTCTCATCCTATGAGGAGACCACAAACCGTAGTACACACTTCCCCCTTGGTAATGGTATAACTGGACAGCTTGCCACAACATGAGCTGGTGTGAAAAAAAAAGACTAAAATAAATAAACTCGCATCGAACAGCAAGCAAAAGAAAAAAAAAATGTCTTCATGTACACTCCATCCCTAACAAATCATCTACAAACCCATTTAAGGACCATCCCTTGTGTTAGAAAATAAATTTCTTTAAAATGATAGTATATTATTGGTGTTATTATTAGATCTTAACAATGACGACATCTGACGAATAAGAAGTAACAAAAAAAGGTAATAGGTATTACAGGTGCTAGTCGGTAGAGTAAAGAGCTGACCTTTTGACTTCGAAGGTTGAAATAATATTCCCATAATTAAACAAAAATAATATTATAAATAAACACATATTTAATGCATATGAAAAAAAAATAAATCCTTCTTAATTTGGTGACAGCCATGCTCAAACTGCACTGTGACCACTGCATTTTGCTCAAGTCAGAACTTGAGGGTTCTCATTAAAGTGCCATTTCCATTTTCCATTTCCTAAATCCTTTTGCTGGTTTCAGAAGAGGCTGTGATGATCCTGTGCAGTGAGTTTCTGCTCTGAACTCTGCTCCTGTTACAGCAATGATCTCAGAAACGACAGAGAGAACGCTACAAGTTTTCTTCACTTCCAAGAATCTAATTGAGATCCCATTATCTGATAACGTTCAAAGGTCTGAATATCACAGCTTAAACAGACGCGTGTTTATACCTGACGCTGTATCGGATCAATTCACTTTAGTGATTCCCCTGTCAGATATTAATATATCTACCAATGTAGCCATATAATATGAATGGCAGCTCTCCAAGCTCTGTACTGCTGGGAAGGGGGGTTAAGAAGACCGCACAAGTCTTAATTCCATTTGTTTTGCTATCGAATTCGGCCAGCATTAAATTAGCTTCCCTAGAACACCATCAGTGAGAAAACAGCAACAGGCCAATGAAATGGTTTAATGTGCACTGAGTTTTATAGAGGTTGCTATTAACTTTTTATATGTGGGGTGACATTTTGTGCCGAAACGGCATGTTATGGGCTTTATGGCGTCATTAGGGCCTGACCTCAGGTCGGCCCGGGGTAGATGGCAAACTCGTATGACAATGCAGGAGAAGGTGCAAACAAGTCAATCACATTCATCTGCTCCTTGTAAATAACACAAGTATTCACTTTCAGGTGAACAAAAAGGCAAATCCTACACTGTAAAAAAAATAGTTTCATGATTTGTAATCACAACATTTTTTCTTGAAAGAAAAGAAGAAAAAATAATTGCGACTTTATTTTCGCACAATTTCGAGCAGTGTTGTAGTACTCGAGACTCGGACTCGTCTCGGACTCGGTCTCGAGACCATATTTTAATGGTCTTGGTCTTGTCATGGACTCGTGTGCATTTGGACTCGGAATTGACTCGTACTCGAACATTTTTTTTTTTAGGACTCGGACTTATTCCCGAGTCCACTCGAGTTCAATTCAAAATATTTTTCATGATTATTAATGTATGTTAATAAAATATTTCTTTAAATTGATTGACACGCCCAGTGAATGGTGATTTTCTAGAGCGCAACTGCGCATGATAAATTGTAATAAAATTACTTTTAACAAAACCTACTATGTGGCCTTTTTACCATAAACTGATCATATTTTTTAAACTCTAAGTAAACTCAGTAAAAATAAAAAAAGGATTTCTCTAAGTAAATAAAAGTAAATTAGGTAATCAACCCTCACTGGTCTCGGTCTTGACTCGGACTCGACTCTCTCTGGTCTCGGTCTCGACTCGGATTCGAGTGAGGTGGTCTCGACTTCAACACTGATTTCGAGTTTACGTCTCGAAAATTCTTACTTTATAAAACACAATTGTGAGTTTATAAGTCGAAATTCTGACATCTTTTCTCAGAATTGTGAAATATAAACTCGCAATTGCGAGTTATCAGGCAAATTCTAAGGTGGAAACTTTTTCTCCCCTCAGAATAGTTTAAATCTCACAATTCTGACTTTATATCATGCATTTCTGACTTTATAATACACAATTGCAACTTTATATCTAGCAATTCTTACTTTATATCTGGCAATTCTGACTTTATAAGATGCAATTGCTGCTTCATATCACGCAATTCTGACTTTATATCTCACAATTGCGACTTTAAATCATGCAATTGTGACTTTATATTATGCAATTCTGACTTTATATCTCGCAATTGCAAATTTATATTAAGCAATTCTGACTTCATATCTCGCAATTCTGACTTTACATCTCACAATTCTGAGAAATAAAGTCAGAATTGCGATGTGAACTCGCAATTGTGAGAAAAAATTCTAAATCGTTAGATAAAAAGTCGCAATTGCCTGTTTTATTTTTCATTCTGTGATGGAAACAAGCTTCCATAGATAATTTACGTAGTTCAGATAACATAAAATTTTGAGTTTCTGGTGATTAAATTAATCTCCTTCATTGTATCAACTCGTTTTTTTTTTTTTTCCATTTCAATGAACTTGAAATTTTAAGGCAACCAGGTTACTTTTTTTTTAAGTTTAACCAACATTATTTTTTTACAGTGTATCTGACAATGTAGACTCATTCAACTTATCATACGGCACACAAATGTGTTTTCCTAAAATATGAAATACGTTACATATGGAGGTAGGATATTAGAACTATTTTTTTTATATGAGGAGTAATGAGACTAATCTCGATTGCGTGCGAGAAGACGGCAGCGTGATTACATTTGAGCCTTTAATTCGAATCCTCCGCCCCGCACACCTGAAAAATCGATGCATCTGATATAATAACGCCTGAAAGTCTGCGGCTTTATTAAGAGAATGTCTGATAATAAAGGAGGAATCCTTCAATAACTCCTGCAATAAGGCCTCTTTTAATAACGCATATGTTGGCAGGCCATGAAGTGGGCCGTGTGATTGTGGCATTGATGTGATGTGAAAGCAGACACTTATATCTTTATGGAAAATCTGACAGGCCATTGTTAGTTTGCCCAGATTTTACATTTTGCAAACACATATAAATAGCTAGTTACCATGCCCCCTTAATTATGCAGCGGGTTCCCGGCTGCAACGCACAGCCAGATCTCCGACGCAAGGAAAATAAAAGAACCATATTTAGATTCAACCACAGTCCTGGGGAAGCCTTGCATCAACCTTTACTGAGCCTCGGGGGACTTTGTCACAACCTGGCAACCTCAGGTGGAGCAAGAGCCCACAACGTTTCAAGCCGCAACTTGGCTGCCGCTCTGTCGGAGTGGGAACCAAAGACTCCAGAATTCCAGGCTGGAGTCCTCCGGCACAAAGGATAAAAATGGATATGAACCGAAATATGAGGTGGGCCCGCCTTTGCGCGACACGAAAGCGGTTTCAGGTTTTTTGATTGTTTATTTTTACTTTGTTCTTTTTTTCATTAACCACATTTTTTTCCCCGGCATACGAGGACATTAAAATCACATATACATGTTTTTCTTAAATAATAGCAGAGAGGTTTTCTGGGTCATAAACTCTCTTTAACAATGAGGCTGGATTTTAAATCATAATGTATTTTTGGGGGGTCACGAGTCATGACATGTGCTCCTCTGTCGACATCAGGAGGGATCTGAAACCGTCCCCCAGAGTGTCCCAGGAGAAAGCACTGAGGTTCACCTAGCAAACAGAGAGACGAAGAGAATACGAGGGAATGAGATGGAAAAAGCAGGGAACTATGAAAGTATTATGACAGATTTGGAATCCAAAGTAGTGGTTCTCAACTGCTTTCGTTCCAGGATGTAGATTTGAATAATTTCAACATTTTAAATTCAACATCAAGAGAGAATATTTCTATCGTATATTATTATTATTATTATTATTATTATTATTTTTTAATGTGTATATCAAGTCAATAATTCAATAACTCAAATTGTGGATGACAAACAAACAATGTCAAACCATATTTAATGCAGCCTGTTTTGGATTTTATTTTATTTTGGATTAAAGATTATAAGTGGCAAATTCACCTCAAAAACAGTGAACTTTGACCTCAAAAACAAAAGAAACAGGAAGCATTTTCTTTCCCTGTGTAAAACAAGACTGTCGCTGTGTCCGAAATCTCCACTCAAACCACTACTCCCTACCCCCTATGTAAGTTAGAGCAATATATAGTGAACTTACCAGCATAATAGAAACACCACTTTCGGATAATACTCGATCGTCTGGAGTATCTCTCAGCTGGTGCCGAGCCGGCTCTGGGCTAAATAGATTTTTTTTGTTTTTTTTTAAATAAATACACTACATTACATTGAGCTTATTTCTCCAAAATTTAAAAACTTAAAGTAATTTCTGGCCATTTCTGTTATAACACGATACTCCACACATGGATTATATCTTACGGATTATATTTCTTATGGATTATATTTTACGATCAGCGCAATTTGTACACTACTTGTACACTACTTTTCAAAATGCATTCTGGGATAGATTGAGTGGACTATATAAGGTATAATAATCATCACTATACATTCGGACAGCTCAACAAAATGGCGAGCTCACTATATAGTCCACTATATAGCGAGTAATGGGTGATTTCGGACACAGCATATTTCTTTTTCTCTTTTCCTAACTGTGGATGATTACATATTTTTATTTAATATTGCTTTTTTCTCCTGCTTCCACAGTACAAACAGATTTGTGATCCACAAATTGATGACCTTTATAGTTTTATTAATCTCGCTGTACCTCTACAATGACAATAAAGAGCTTGGCATGACTGATTTGATGTATACCTTAATGGGATTTAGAGCAAAAAAAAAAAAAAAAAGGCAGGTTATGAATATGATTCCTGAAAGAGGTACGACTTGCATTGATCATGTATTAGTCTTGAATCACAGTGTTTTATGACTAAAAAAGCCCTACAAATTCTCTGTAGAATTCTCAGTAGAAGTCTTTGTGGTTGATTTGATTTCCAGTGAAACGAACATTATTTACCTGAATAACATGTTGTCTGACTAATTGTGGGCGCTTGCAGAAGTCTTGTAGTCTTTTGCACAGCTGCTCAGGTGTTGAATACAGATATGTTGCTACAAGAGGAAAATACATATTTGATAAGTAAGAAACCTCAAAGAGCAGATGAGATCGCAGGCACTTTCAGCATTAAAAATGCAGCTGACACCATGCTGTGTGTGATGCTGTACATTATTGAACTGTGGTTATATTTATTTATTTATATAAAAATGCCAGAATGGTTTATGGCAAATTCTTCGATTGTGCTTTAAGATGAATAAGTCATTATACACAGAAGTTGAACATGGCCGCTTTGCCTGTGACAATAAATCCTCTTTTGCATAGGAAATTGAGCTAGTTTTCTCATCACTGGCAAATCATGAAAATGGGAGAAGAATTTTACCAGGGAATATTTCAGGATAGACCAAAGCCTTCGGACACAGGGGATAACACCCACAATGGACCGCTTCTAACCTGAAAGAGAAGATTTATGTCATGTGAGGTTCAATTCCATAGTGCGTCCGTGCTGTATTGACCAAATCCATTCAAATGACTCCATTTCCCCAATTAGAAATTTCTGAAACAGCGGCCATAAAAGTTCAGCACTATGATCCTGATGACAAACCAAAACAGCTGCCAATACTAAACAAAGCCATCGTAACTTAGAGGGATCATTATTTTTCCCACTGACCGACCGACAGATGGGGCGGCACCCTGGACTACACCTTGATCAATCTCGACCGTTACACACAGAAGTTCAAAGCATTTTTCTACTTCAGATACCTAATGAACTAATGCTACCTCACAACTATGGCACAGTTTTGCACACTATCTCATGCTTTTAGTTCATCAAATAGTTCAATCTAGGGCAAACTTTGCTCCCAACTGATTCAACTCATTTGAACCCCTATTGCTGGCAGTGGAAATGACCGGCTGTTTAAATATTTTGTAGAATGAGTATTAATATTTAATGAGTCTATCCATCTATCCCTTCACCATCAGATCCTCATCTCATTTCCCATGCTAAAACCATGCATATTTTAATATCCGATTAGCCCACTGCCATTCACGGCAGAAATTTCAAGATTCTGATTGAGCAATGGAACAAATCTCCTCCTTTGTGAAACGTCTCAGAGTCACCAAGTTGTGTTTCAAAGTGGTTTGTATCATTACATATTTAATGGTCACTCGAACACTGCAAACCTTCAGATTTGTGACATAAGAAAACAAAGCATTTTTTTTATTATTTTATTTTTTTTAGCAGTTTCAGGAATAATGGATCGAGCAGTTTTGGCAGCTTGTTCCAATGCATTATAATCCAGTTGGAGAAACGAACACGTCGCCTAGCTGTAAGTTCTCTACAAAGGAAAAGAAAAACAACAGCACAACAGTCACCGTCCTTAAGCAAACACCAGACAGTGAAGGTTTAGTGTAGTATTACCTACTCTGCAACGTCAACATCCCCTTCCCTGATCAAATTCACAGTGAACACAGTAAATCAAAGTTTCTCGGCTGGAGTCTATGACAGCCCGTCGTATGAAACTGATTAAGGTCAGATCCATGTCAATGCAGTTAATGTGTGAGCGTGCAAATGCTTATCAGGCTTTTCATCTCAAATATAATTAGGCGATCATTCTGCTTGGCTGCCTTACTGTTTTTCTGGAGGGCACGGATGGGCGTCTGCTGACAATTAATCAGATTAGGCTAATTTCCACAATAACGAGGACAGAACACGGTGGAGAAAGTCCCATTGCGTGGCGTGGAGCTGACCAATGAGATGCACGGGCTGATCGGGGGGGAAAGCATTTGAGCAGGTGATTCAAGTTCTGGGGCCTTTTTTCTCATGTCATTAGTCCTTTGTAGCAAAATTGATTTAGTGAGTGGATGTTGTTTCAACTTCAGGCACTTTTATGTTTGATTTTTATTGAAACAAACAGATTTTTTTTTAAGGTCGCGTTATATGTACATATTTCATTGCTTTACACTTTCCCCAGATCTTAAAATATTAAAATCTACCAAAAATAGAAATGATTCAATGTAAGATTTTGATCATCTATATAAAGGGTGAATTAAAACATTATACATTTCAGTATTTATTTTGTGAAATAGCAACTTGTTGGGCCATAATTTCCATCACACCCAAAACTTTTTTTTCCCAATTAAAGTTTTTTTCTTTCTAAATTTAGTTTAATCGAGGACACAAACGTCTCAGTAAAGAGTATGCTTGAGATGAAGAATGAGAAGTGATAAATATTAAGATAAAAGACTTGAATTCAATTACATTATTTTGTTAAATGATGTATTATTATGAATTGTCCAAATATTATTTATGTATTTATGTATTATTTATTTATGTGCTTAGGATACATAACATACTAGCTACTAGCTTTAGACATTCACCTTCTAACAATACAAAAAAATAGTGTCATTTTTTTTTTTTTATCAAAAGAATGGTAGTACAGTACATGCATGCTTTGAGATGTGGTGCAAAATGACACTGTGGTGGAATTTGTCCAAATTCTTAAAAATAAAAAAGAGACAATTCTCCTGTGGTGTGCTCTTAGTTAAAGAAACACCCAAGCATCAATTACCCCTATTCAGCTCAACTCAAAAGAGATGTTTTTGGGAAGTTAAACATTATTAAGAAAAGCCGACAGCAGGTGTTTGATCAGTGTTTGAACACACACGTCGCCCGAGGACATAAACTTAAAACACACACAGCAGAGGAGTCTCCTTATTCCTCCTCTCCGCTGGACTTTGATCTAATGAAATCGAGAACAACCTCAGCCGTATGTAGTAAGTCTCCCAGAGGGAATGCGAGTCTAAACCGTTACCTCGCAAAGCAAAGGATGTTTCCATCCAATCGATATCACAGACCAGAAAATGCATCAATGCTGTCATCTAATAAGATTTAGCGTAGAGCATTTAACGTAGAGAACAAGGATGACTGAAGTCCCCTGTGTGGAACGAGCCCCTGCTAGCACTTTGGATGAGTGCTACCTTGGGTCTGGGCATTATCTAACAAACTCTTCAAAAGTCAAGAACAGGTGACTGAAGATATTGATCCAGGCGATACTGAACACATCAAGGCTGGTGCTTTCAAAGGTTGCTCCGAAACAGGCGCAGCACACCCTCCTGACTGTGAAACAACCCCAGAAGGAGAGGACAGGCCTTTGGGATTGAAAGCAACCTTTCAATTAAGCCATGAACTTTTCTGGGCCTGTTTGGGGTTTGGAGAATTACACGCTCAAGGTAATCTTCACATGTTGTGCTAAAATGTGGCACGATGGAGCTGTCTTTCTGTGCAAGTGTTGATTTTGTATAGTTTCACATAACATTGGTGGCTAAACAAATGGGGGATGCTGTGAATTCTGTGGTAATACACTAATATGAATGACTACATTGACTAAAGCGGATACCTTTTCCTAAATTTCACAAAAGCGGCAAACAACACTTGTGCTAATCAACATAAATAAACCGCTGTGGTGACTTTCTGTTTGGAGAGAACATATTTCTGTGACAGACAGCAGATGAAACTCACATTGCTACTCCGAAAAACTCGTGCTTGGCTGTGGAAACGACGACATCTGCTTGGCACAGCGCTTTGAGGTAATCTTCCTTACTGGGCATGAAACCCCAGTGCTGGATGTGGTCAACCAACTGTTCTTTGGCTTCTGAAAAGATGTCTATAGTGGGAAGGAACGGAGAAAGGGACAGAGGCCTCAATATCGACGTGTAGTAATTAGCGGAGAGAGGGATGTTTCAAATTTTGGTCATATTTTGCGAGGAGATAAAATAAGCAAGCCCTTCATAAATGTGGACATAAAATGGAGAAGGGCACAAATAATCAATAACGTGATTCTATTAGCAAAATCAAAATAGATTAAAACCGTTTCAATGTGATTGCCTTCCGAGCAATCGTAAACATAATTTCATAACATGAGCAACCTTTACGATCTGTTTATTTCTTTTGGTCCATTGGCTGTTTATGTCCCGATAAAACTTTGCATCTCAATATAAGAGATTGTGTTTCCTGTAAGTCTCGCTTTGGCAGCGCTAGAGGGTGCGGGCACATAAATGAAATGAACACGACACCATAAATACTTAAGACTGTCCAAAAGATATTAAAACATAATTGTCGACTAATGAGGAGTGTATTTTGCCAATGGAAACACTGCCTGTGAGCGATAAACAGACAATCTTTGAACCTAAACGATGCACTTAACAAATTTGTTTCAAAGTTGATCATGTAATTACATTTGTGCATGACATCAGAGGTGTCAAACAACTAAATCATTCCAAGTAAGAAAGAAAAAAATGGGAAAAAACTGAAAATGTTGTCTAAAAGAACTTTTATAACACCACAAATGCTGAATTACATCCCCATCCATAATCCATAAAGCACACGATGTACCTGGAACGTCGGTGAAGGTCTCTCCTAGGACAGAAACTTCAAAGCTCAGCTGTCGTTCTTTGAGTTTCAGTAAGGTCTGGAAGAACAGCTGTGGGTCTTTGTCATGTTCCCTTCAGCCAGAAAGACAAAACACTGATTATTTCACAGTTTGGAAAGAATAACATAAATACAAATTAATTAATAGCAGGAAAGGAAAAAAAAATAGGAATACAAAAATAAAGAGTATAAAATAAAAATCAGTAACCATCATATTAACATTAGCCTTTACACATATAGCATATTTTATTTCATCATGTTTATATTATGCATTAATAAACGAGCAAAATCAACCACACAAGTACAAGACTTTTGATCAATTTAATGTATCCTTGTTGAATTACCCCCCCCCCCCCCCCCACACACACACACACACGAGAGTATCTTTAACTGATAATAATTAGCATCTTTAACTAATCTTTATTTTTGAAACTACAAAATATCCATGCAAAATTTGAAACCAAAAGTCCATTTCTGCTTTTCATTATTTTTTAAATGACCTTCAACTCTTCTGTTTACATACGCTCTGATGTTATTGTTGAAATAATAAAAGCCATTCTGAGAAAAGGTAAAATCTGTGATTTAAGAAAAACTGAAAAAATGTCAGTGTTTGACATTTTTATTTCTGATTCCGCTGAAATGTGTAAACAAATGGAAATGCTAATACAATTATTTACATTTGAGGTGCGTGGTAGAAGTTCCTCATGGAATCGCAGCTCGTATACCTTAATTACACATCTGAAGCTGAGGCCACATGTTCTGTCACTGTGATCCAGCCAGGACGCTGATTGCTGGTGTGCTTCCATTAAAGTTCTGAACTCAGCCAAGAGATCTGGTGAGCAGCTTCACAGCGATCACTGGCAACGTTTCATTACCTCAAAAATAGTTCACTCTGAAGTCTAAAGTGTGCCTTTCAAGTCACACTTTACAGGTTCTGAGAAGATTAATGAGGAGTACTTCAAAGAATATGTTTTATTAAATGCTATTTCAATTTTCAATAAGTCTTTCCCACGTAATTACTTCCGAAGTGCACTTCGGATCGCTCCACTGCGAGCCCCTAACCTGGATGCCATCCGAAATTAGCCCCGCCCACAACATTTGAGGTCGGGAAGTTCGGTCTGGACTTGATCCATTGTGGAGTAAGTATGCCCGAACCAAAGCTGTTTGGACCAATCAAATTGTCAGGCCGGGCATTATACGATGATGGACAGCTGATCAACAGTAACGTAATCATCCGCGCCACCAAAGAGCGCTTGGGTTGAATTTGTTTACAACAAAGAATGGCTGCCGCTGGAGAATTGAGATGTGTAGATTCAGCCATCGCATCTGTTACAGAAGACGTAGACAGCGCATTCATTTTAAAAGAGGAACAGAGAACCGCGATCAAGGCATTTGCCGATCGGAACGATGTTTTTGCCGTCCTTCCTACGCGATTCAACATACGTGACTTACTCCGTTGCTCTGATTAGTTGTAGGTCTATCCAATTGAGTGCAGAGGTTTTTTTCTTTCCTGGTTCGGTTGAAATACGCCCAATGGAGCGGTATCAGACTCACATTCTGACTTGAATCTGAGTATGACGAATCAGGCTAGCGAATTAATGTGGCCAAACATACAGAAAGCACATCTGACGAAGAAGCTTCTCTCCGAATACAACGACCCTCGGTGTACTGGTTTGAAATCCTTCTCTCTGGCCTGAAGTCTTTTCAAAACCCTGAGAGTGGAATGGTGATCCATGCGGCTCATCCTCTTGATAAAGCAGAGGTACGTTACCGAACAAGGGCCTTACAGAGCTCATACATGTTGCACAAAAGAGGCTTTGACAAATCTCTGAGCTCGTCAGCACTGTCGTTCGGTATACTATCTGGCAAAGAGCTCTCTTCACAAAAATGACGACGTTGAAGGTCAAAAACAATTACCGGGGCAGAAGCGCTTTGACAAAAGACACCTCCCACTTGGGTGGAATCTCCTTAGATGAGGTATTAGTGAGGGCTTATTTCCTCTCATTTCCGGTTCTTTTATGTTGCCTTTTCCCTCTTGGCTTGACGTTGATTCCCTCATTAATTTTGCAGCCTCTTTGATTCGCTACATTGTGGATGTGATTGCTACCTCCTCCGGACTAAGACTGGTTGACCTGCGGGGAGGTGACATGGCGACTGCAGGGATGCCTATTACCCGGCCTGTCAGTCTAGTAACTAAAACAGCCTTCATGAGGGCCATGATGCTTTATTTCCTACTGACAGCATAGCGGAGGGTTAATTAATATGTCAGTTATGTTATGCAGGGATTGCTGGGGCTCAACGTGCCTCTCGCACTAAAACTGGAAGAGTGGAGACCCGCACAAACACAAGTTCACTAAAATACACTTGAGGCGGCTGCTGGCCTGTGACGTCTGATCTGGGCAGATTACTAAACGTACATCGCAAGCATATTAGCGATTAATTATTAGAAACTGTCAACGAGTTACACTTAAAGGATTTTTTTAAATGCAGATGTTGATGATAGGTGGCAAATATGGATGACCCAAATAAAGTTTGAGGTGGAGATTATACTGCAAGTATGGACAAACAATGCAAAAATCAATCAAGATTGCTCTTACTTTCTAAGCGGTATTCATAATAAAAACTTATATATTGTATATTTTGAATTAACTTCAATTAAATAATTAATTAAATAAATGTTATACAATTACACACACATTTTTCATTTTTTATGGGGGCTTTAGACAATGATTTTTATACTGAACAAACTGTCCAATCTATCCCCTTAACCAACCCATCACAGAAAAATTGAAAAATTTTTGATTGAAAAAGCTGTCATGGGGACCAAAAAAAGGTCCCCACAGGGACGTTTTGAATATTGCCATCTTTGTTGGTACATTTTATCCCTTTATGTAGGGTTTACAAACACCTCACACATACACACTTATTTTATTTAATTTATTTATTTATTTTTAGCTTTTGATCAATTTAATGCACCCTTGCTAAATAACTTCCTTCAACAACAACAACAAAATGTTACTGACCCAAAACTTTCAAACAGTAGTGTAAATGCCCACATGTGTGTCTCTGTGTGTTACTTCCCAAAACTAAAATAGATTTTTTGTTTCTTGCCCTTTGACCTTAGAGTGCAATGATACAGAAACCAAATAAAACAAATAGAAAAAAAGGGTTCTGCAGGGACCTGGCGAATCCTCATTAGCAGTCATCCGGTACCACTTAAAAGAATATGATCCTCTCATTTAGACAGCTATGATTAAATATTCCCCTTTAAGTCGCACCCATGAGGTGCATGTTTTAAAATTCAAACTCTATTTACTGCAAAAGCATGACGTTAAAGGATTCAAATCAGAAGGAAGCGAAAGGGCTAATTAATGGGGCTCTTGAAAGCCCAGGATTCAGTTATCTGGGGATTGATTAGGGTCAGCTGAAAATAGCGGAAGCAAAGACTCCGGTGAAACAAGACAAAACAAACCATGACCGTGTCGATGGTTCTCACTGTTCCTCCACAGGGAGGGGTTCGCAGTGGGGTGCTAATAAGGGGGTAACTATACACGAATGCTTGTGGAAATGTACGTGCTAACGTCTTTCGATAATATGTTTACTCTCAGTAAATGATTTCTTTTCCACTTCTCTACTATTACGTGACTCTGAATCATTAGTTTTAATTGTGTGCAAACATCAAAAGTCAAATATCGTCTGGAATTCTGCCTTCGCTCGCGAGTCGGATTTAAATCCTTTGTGCCGTTTTCAAAACTCCAACATATCATGTCTTTCCAAGCGCCATCCCTCTCTAATGGGGGTCTCTGCAGAACGGCTCTGGCGGTGAGCAGGGCGCAGGAGGAATTGTGGAACCAGCCACGATCCATGCCAGCACAGTGTGGTGATGAGTCAGTGCCCGTGTCTTTTTTACTTGGTCATTAGTGCCCGCTGCACAGTCTGCGAAGAACGAGAGATACACAAATATGTCTGGATTTCAAGACAGGCCACAGAAGAAAAGGACAAAAAAAAACAAAAAAAAACATTGCAGTTACCAGCAGAGAGTGATCGCCTAAAATACAAAGGTCCGGCGGAGGGAAAGCCCATGTGTCGATGGTATACTTTTTTTTTTTTTTTTTGGTCACCGTGAAAAACAAGGTTACCCTCTTAGGTAAATGGGCTTTTTTTCAGAAGCAAATTTAAGCCCTCATCACATGCACCTGCAAACAGCTGCCCTCTCTGACCATACGCCCCAGTCAGCGCCTGCAATAAGACAGTCCTGTAATCCAACGGATGAAGACCTATCCAGGCCACATGGAGATTAACAATCTGCAACCAGTGATGATGACAAAAAGAGAGGCTGGAAAAAGGATGAAATGGGACACACTGTCAAAGATAATCCAAGCCCCTTCTTATTTTCCAGCAGCTCTCGCCCTGTGTAAATCCCAATTTAACTCGGACCAAAGCCAACGTTTACGAGGCACGGATGTTAACAGCGCTAATCCATCTGTGTTTTGCTCAGTTTTGAAGAGATTACACAATGAACTCTTTTGTTACTGATACAAGAGTAGGTGAATGACAGATACATAACACAAACAAACATTGCAAAATCCCTGTGCCAGCATCAAACTTCGACACCGGTGGTCTTTTCGGTTGTTAATCTGATTTATGGGTGTTTTTTGGTAAGGAAACATATCATCACTGCCAAGAGATGAGCAAAGAGTCATGGGAGAAATATGTGGCTTGAGCAACAGTTTCTTTTTTTTTTTTTTTCTCTCAGCCCATGGCAGATGAGGTAGAGATACAATGCTGTTTGGTTTTCACTCATGCCAAGAAGAGGTCTAAAATATGGGGAGTGGAAGATATTTAAACTTCAACAAAAACCACAAAGCAATCCTGCGGGCAATAAAATATTTTCTCATCCCTCCCCCATCAGTCCCTGTGAACAAAACTCAATGGCACAGACGTTCCCTTCTGTTGTCGTTTCTGCGATTGAGGTTCTGTTCATACAAACTTTAAACAAAGAAATTAAAAGGAATCAAACACCGATGGCACTGATAATGTTCTAACGCCAAGACTGATCTTGAAAACAATGAGATAATGCTGAAATATATTACACAACCATCGAGGGGGTCGGAGGACACATTACATGCGTAGAACTGCTTAGAACCAGTGGTCTATCTATGCATGTTGTACCAAAACAAGCATGTTATCCATTTTCCATGCCTCTGCCGTACTGTCAAACAATTCCCAGGACAATCCAAAGCAAATAACTCACAGAATGGTAGTAGTATGCAGGTTAATGTTTGAAGATTGCTGAGAAACAAGGTCTTCGCATTAAATTTCTATGAGACTTCTTTGTTTAGTGGGAACAGCGAAAGCTAAAAGCTATTATTTCAACATGAAAATGCTCAATAATCTTATAGAATTTTTCAACTCTGCAGTTTCCACAATTCTATGAAATAGAATTGTGTCAGCACTTTCATGTACCATGGGTTGATTTTTATGACAACGGGATTTTCTTTTAAACGAATGTCATGCTGTTGTTTTTTTAATCTACTTATCAAATGCCTTATGCCTAACATTTTATTGTTGTACCCTTGCCTCAGAGAGAAGATCGTGAAATAAATATTTAAACTATGATTACAAACAAAGATAGTGAATGCATGTGAAAATGCATTTCATTAAATTCACAAAAGTTTCAAATATATACTAATTGTGTGTATTTAAGTATACAACAAATGCTAGATATGAAATTAGCCTTGAATAAACTAATATTCATCCATTTTATATTGTTTGTATTGTGATTTAACCACTTAACGTTATAAAACACAAATGATGTATGAGTATTTTACTAAACGATATATATTTTGCAAGCAAGTCCACAAGATAAAGTGTCCAAAGTTGAAGAAACATTTTTACAATGCATTGACATTATAATTCGAAATAATCAGTCAATGTTAAAAAATAATAAGTGAAATATTTAATTTATTTTGTTAAAATCAAATTTCTATAAATAGTTGCATGTTAAATAAGCTCTTGA
Organism: Cyprinella venusta; assembly: GCA_038021265.1. Taxonomy (NCBI): domain Eukaryota; kingdom Metazoa; phylum Chordata; class Actinopteri; order Cypriniformes; family Leuciscidae; genus Cyprinella; species Cyprinella venusta. Next base: position 22,323,244 of record CM075867.1, read on the forward strand.
TGAATAAATCTTTCTAATATTTTCATGAACGTCTTACCAGCGATGTGGCCAGACTATGTGGAGTGGCCGAAGTTTCCCTCTCTCATCATCATCATCATACGTGCAGGACACTGGCTCATTCTCCAACGGCTCCAGATGGGGTGTGACACTCGTGGGCTTCAAGGACTGCTGTGGCCCCGCCACACAGAGAATCTTCTCAGGTAACTCAGAGTCTATCGTGACGTCTGGACAACCGCTGGAGACAAGTTTATTATAAGGTCATTAGTTAAGCCCACATCATTTCCTCAAGAAATAAGTCTTAGCCATTTTAATGCACAAACAGCCTTCAGTGCTACAGTGTTACCTTGGACCTGAGGTTTGACCGTGGCTTTGAGCAGCCTGAGCGTGGATATCATCACACCGCACTGAATGCCTGAGACGTTTGTGAGCAGGGAGGAATCTGAGGACGAAAGAAGAAAAGTCCTATAAAACAACATTAGAGAAAAAAAAAAAACTATTTAAAAAAAAGAAGAAAGAAAAAAACACAGTACAACTGTAAACACATTCCTGATTCAAACATGTTTTTTCTCAAACGTTCACTGATTTCTATAATGAAAAACAACATAAGGAGCAAATAATTCATATGCTACACCAGTCAGAACATTACATGTTTGAGCAAAATAAACAAAGAAGGTAACTAAAACCACACTTTAAAAAAGAAAAAAAGGGCCCTCATGTGGCATTTCTCTCTCCCCGGCCTTAAAATATGTCAAGCGCACAGCCGGACTGATGTATTCTGCAACCACGATGATTATTACAAGTTAAAGAAGTTAAAACAAGTCACATTTTCACGTAATTCTCTGCCAAAAGCAATCCATAAAATGCAGAAAGCACTTTCCCCGTGCTCTGCGACTGCACAGCCCATGCGCTGCCTCAATGGCACCACGAGTCCTAATTGTAGGTTGTGTGATGGACGCGGGCCAATTAGCTGCTTGAGAGCGAGATTCCCCCATGCTAACTGATGCTCTATTATTTTTTGCAGTGGAGCAAAACCGAAGGCAGTGTTAAAATCCAAAAAAGAAACAACCGTATACCGCTTTATGAAACGACAGATATATGACACTATACCTTTAGTCCAGATCGATTGAGTCCAAAACATTTACAAATGCCACTCATGATGCAACATAATCTTCCAAAGATTAATGAGCAGATCACTAACAGCAAACACTTGTCCGCTGATGAAAGCTTCCATTACAGTTACAGTACACGATCTTTCCTTTTAAAGCGATTTAACATTGTTACTCTGCAACAAGGCATTTGGGAAGGAAAAAATAAATAAAATAAGTTTAAGTTCATTAAATTGGCTTGAATAAAGAGGATGTCCTAAGTGGCACTTATATATGTATTTTAGTGAGCCAAAGTCTCTGTGGTGGAGGGAAGCAATACAACATGACAAACTACTTTAGCACGACTTCCCACAATATGTTTATAATATATGTGGATTCTTCCAAGTGCTGGAGAACTCATCGACTTCAAAACAAAAGGGGCTGTAAAGGCAGTCGAGTGTAAAGAGAGTTTCTCTCTGAGTTACATGCAGATGGCTGCCTCGACTCACCACAATGTTGGGTGTATTTCTACCGCCCACTTTTTCCAAGTTAGCTGTGTACTGGTCATAAACAATTATACGAGAAGAGAAAGCAGCACTTTATTTCCCTTTTCTCATTGGTTCTTTATCTTTTCAACTGTGTTGGAAGCGTTTCCGGGTACAGGACACAATCGTGAACGTGTTTGTGGATTTTGACCGCACTTTCATCTACATGAAATCAAGTTCTGGAAGCTTACAGATAGGTAAATTGTGATCTGAATGGAAGAACCTTCAAAGAAAGCTGTTAAAGTCACAGAATAAATATCCACAGAGCATTTACAATTAGCTCTTTTAAAGTTGTCGTTTCAGATGCAATGCTCTAATTCCCTTTCCATCTCACTAAATATGCATTCAGCAGCGATCAATGGCCATCCAAATATGAAACGGTGTCATTATTATTCTCCCAACGCCCCTGAGAAAGACAGAGTATCAATGAGAGCAGTCACTCAACAGTTCACCTCCATTAGATTAGCCATTGATAAAAGTGCCAGGGAAGAGTTTCAATGGATGAATAAACTAACAGATGTGGACAGGAGAAAAGGGCTACATAAAGCTGCACTAAAGAGATGACAACAAGGTGGTTGTGGCAAGGTATGAGGGATGGAGCTGCCTTGCGAGCTGGGAGGAAAATTTCATTTCGAGGGCCATTTTGAAAATTACACGAGGAGGTTTTGACTAGGCAATAAAAACGCAGCCGTGTCCACTGACAGGAGAGGGAGAATGCCACCAATTAGCTTATTTATAAATCAGGCGCAATTTCAGAGATGACTTTTACCTTGCGTTTGATTAAATGTGAAAGGATGGTTGGGGAAAAGAGGGAGGAAAGAAAATCAAAGTCAAAAATCATTTCATCTAATTTCCTTTATTGGCAATAATCACAAGCGGTCTCTTTTTCCCAGGCTAATGAAAAATTCCATTGATCTTGAGGTTGGCCGTTGTGACGGCTTAGAAGCGGAGAGAGCTACGTGCACGAGAACTTTCTCCGGCAGTTCGGGCAGTTCTTCTGGGTGACTCAGGACAGCTAAAAGTAACTGGGTTCATTACAAGTTAAGCTCAATTGTAGCATAATGTTGATTAATACCAAAATGAAAATATAAAAAAATTATGATAAAGAATGATAAAAATGTTATGATGATAATGAGGCACTTGCAATCAAATTACACGTGGCCCACAGGGTATAAAAATCCAAATATTTTTGTCAAAGCACTTAAATGTATGAACTGAATTGTAGAGACAATGTCTTTTAGAGCTGTTGTACAACAGCTTTAGTTACTTAGACAACTGGCTTTACTGGCATTGAAATTGGAATATTTCCTATAAATTTACACAAAAACATTCATTTTTTGAAAAGGAAGAAATAATGTTTTTTTTTAATTCAGCAATGATGCATTAAAATGATCAAAACCGACAGAATAAATTTAAAATTGTTACAAAAATATTTACTATTATCAATGCCATTGATGATAATAAGAAATGTTCTTAAGCATCAAATCAGCATAGACTGGAGTAATGATGGAATAAATAAAATATATTCAAACAGAAACCATTTATTTTAAATTGTATTATTTGCAAATTTTAAATTTGCATTGTTTTTACAGCATATCTTATAACTATATATATATATATATATAAATGCATCCTCCTCATAGTAAACCTTACAGGCCCCAAACTTTTGAATTGCAGTGTACAATATTCAGGTTTTGTGGTTATAAACGTATGCGATCAACCCCATTTATGATGCTTCACCCGTGATGTTTTATTTTTTTCTTAAAAAAAAGTCAAATTTTTTTTTGGTGGTAACAGACATCATGCCCAAATAGACACTGTCAATTTAGCTTAACTTGTATTAAACCTGAAACATCCCTATAACACTCTCTGCCCACTGAGCGAAAGCGAACAATCACGCAAAGGTTTAATGCGGCCAAGTGTGTCATTTTGAAAGCACCGTGTCCAGCATTAGTCTCATCAGTGTGGGTGCCCTGTAGGGTGGCTTGACAGAGGTCTGGTATGATGGGCACAGGAGACCTGAAGAGAGCCTCTGAGATGTGGACAGAGAAGGTCATTACTGCACATTAACATCTACATTCATTATTACCAACTGACCTCATAGTCAAACGCCAAAGTTCCTGTCCCAACTGCGGCACACATCCTGGACTTTAGTCTACTCTACGTGACACTGAGAATGAAAATATCATACCTCTGTGGACGTTGGGATGAGGACTCCAAATTTTAATGACAAAGACTGACATGCAGACAGTACGGCTAAAGTAGGTCACAGGAGGTAACCAAACAGAAGGCTACTAGAGGTTTCCAGCGACACTACAGACTTGCCCCATTTCCATTTAACGCAGATGACGGAGATATGATCGCATCGGGTTATGGAATGCGTTAGCAATGACAGACTTTCCGTATTATGTAATGTACATATGGCTTACCAAATCTGACATGGCTTGTGCAGTTGTGTCAAAATCTGCCCTTTCTATGACATCTGTCGTGTGAAACAGACGAATAACAGCATGATCCACTTCAAACAAAACCTCCACATCTCAGTCCCTTATTAGCACATAGCTGTTCATCAGTTGTTAGATGTTAACAGTGGCAATGGAAGTATTGTTTTATTCTAAAGAGAGATATTTGTTTGCTTAATGGAAGATAGCAGATTGAAATTAGTTTAAAATGATAAGAAAGTTTGTGTAAAGGTGTTGGTGTTACCATAGGGACAGAACAGTAAGCAAAAATGCCCAGTTCTGTTTCAATTACACATAAGCAATGATGTCATGTTTCACTGTCTGTACTTTGCTTACATGCTCTCTTCTTATTGTGAAAAAGCTCAGCAGGTCTCCTCGGTATCGAAACGAGAACTCAAGTATTTGTTTTCAAGACAACGGTTGAACTCCAAAAGACTTTTTTAAGCCCTTGCTGGGCACTGTGGAAAAGAAAGTGACCAACTGAATCTAACTTCAGTCTTTTCACAACACAAGGCTGTTAGCAAGATAGACATGCGGTCACTTCAAACTAGAAAGCTCAAACAGGGGTTCGAAAATGATTTTGTTGAGGGAACTGCAAAAGGATTGACAAGTTGATGAAGAGCTTATAATTAATTACATCAAATGTAAAATTTGAAGACAATAAATGGGGATGCCTGATAATCATATAGTTTAGTGCTGCAAACTAATCAAATAACTTTATAGTCTGATGCGCTGTGTGTTTTAAAGCGAAGCCCAGCACCTGAGCAGCTCGTGATCCAGAGTATTCAGCTTCTGAGAGCGTTTTTGATACACAGCAAACTTTACACAATATTTATTGTTCAAATCTAAACATTATTAATACACTTTGATTGGGTTTCTAAAATGGTCTGAGGTCTTTTGAGGTCTGAGACTAGAAAATGTATAGGAGCAAGAGCAAGCTAAGAGCAAAGAGCAAACATTCCCTAAGAGCAAACAATCAAAGATGACACATTTTGACTTGTGTTTTACAAATACCTGCATGTCCTGATTACATCATGGCAAAACCTATGGCCACAAGCCAGCTGTTTGGGACAAATCTCTGAAGCCAGGGGCTTTATTCTTGATTCATTCCTATTTATCACGGTTCGCTCCTAGCACTTGAAAGCACCATATGGACTCAATTGTGGTTCGTTCCTGGCACACGTGATCTGGAGATCAGACGCATGCCATACCTTTGGGCTTTACCATTGGATTATTTTCACAGGGCACATACTGAAGAGTCTCCGTTCCACAAGGCTAGAGATCCCTTTTGAAAATGTCCTCAAAGCACGAGGTGGTGGAATCCGATGTCAGAGAAACAAATGAAAAAAGGTGCCCGCCAGATGTTTCACCGACAAGATTAAACGCTCAGCGATTTGATTAAGAAAGCCCATCTCCTCATCACCCCATCCTGCCCACATTAAGGCTTAAGAGCAATCAAAAAAGAGAGTGCAACAGGATGAGTAGCAAGGCGCATGAGGATTTGGGGCTCGGGTGCCAAGTGATGAGTTTCTGACCGCTGGTGGCTACTGACTCCAAGTGAGTACAGTGATAATCAAGGCCTCCACGGGGACCTGAGCAAGTACGAAAAGCAGGATTAGCAGAGGTTCAACATCAGCAGATCCATCGCAGCTTTATCTCAAAAGCAGCTTTTAGATATGCGTATTTACAAAACATGCTTGCAAATTTTCCAATACATTGGAATGGTTTCCCAAGCCGCCCAGGGACAACTCGACAACTCAATGTTATACACACATTTGTACAAAAACACACCACTCGCTTCAATTAAATAATGTGACCCACACAACTATGAAGTCGTGGCACTGGTTTATGTAACAAGGTAATCGGCGTCTTTGATGCGACTTTATTACTTCGATATGGGACCAAGGCGCATAATTTCCACTGCGCTGTTCCCTTTGAACCGTTCTGAGACAATCTCTACAGCAGGATATCCTGCCATCTGCTTCAGTAACAGAATCGCTCCGCCAGTCAGTCATTGGCGGCAGGCCGCCTTACAGAGAGTCACATCCATGCCTTTGAACTGCTTTTTAAAAAGCAGCCAAATACCCTCTTTTCCCCACCAACTTTGAAAAGTAGCTTCAGTTATCTGTACTGAGTTAAATGGGCTAATGAAAACCTGGTCCTCCTGACAATGCGAGTCTAGCGAGAGATTCCTGTGATGGATTTTCCCCTCAATGAGCTTGATAGCACTGTGGTCCCCGTATTAGGAGGCACTGTCATTGTTTTTAGATCACAGCATTGGGATCAATACAGCGCTGGCCATCAATCTTAGCATTCCGATCGGGTGCGTGGAACTTTCTGCAAACATCTGATGCCAGTTAAGTGCTATGGAAACCAAATTCACTCTTCTACTCTGCCAGAGTGGAGAACAATGGAAATCAGAGCAGCATTGCATTCGAGTCCTTCCAGGAGCGTCTTTGTGATGTGGCGGCTCCTTGGGGCTGAAACTCTTGAAAGGACACCTGATTGTCATGTGACTTTATGCAAACATGCCCAGTTGGGCTGTTGTGTTTTAATACAAAGACTGGCCTTTAATAGCGGCCACCAGCGTTGTGGATTTCAGTGATTGATGATGTGGTATGGCCCCGCTCAGCTGGGCTCCTGCTCACTAGGGTCAATCGCGATTGAATTACGGCTAAACGCAAAAAGCCAATTAATAAGTGAGGTCTGATGAAGTTGATCCAAAGGACACTGCGAGGGAATAGGAGCCTTTAAAGTGGAGATTTCTTTGGATTGCTACATTCAATGAGATATTACAAAAGATGTTTTCATTCTGAGGTTACTTTTACCTTGTTTATTTTGCTCCACTAAATGGGGATGGTGACTGTGGGCTAACCCTGTACTTTATTTTCTTTACAGGGAGTTTCCTCATACTAACCTTTGTGGGCTGTCCTCTCGCGACTATATCGTACGTTTTACATCAGTATTCTTGTCATCTTTCAGTGTTTCTTTTGTTTTAACAGCATCTGTTGAGAATATGGAATGACAGCAGAGCCAATATTTTCAGAATTATGAAAATTTTACTTGTTTCTTTTGACAGAAAAAGAACAAAAGAAATAAGAAAGATGCATCACACAAACAAGGGACCAACAGGAGCCCACCTGTGAGATATTTCATATCAAATGCTCGGTTTCTTCTCTTGTTTGTCTCTGGGAATATTTTAAATTTTTTAAAAGGATTGGACAAAGTTGGTTGCTGAGAAAAGAACCCAGGGCATGTTGACGGATGGCCGGCCATGCATATAATCGTTTCCTTACACTCTGTGAGTTTGCTTTGGAAGGGGCGAATTACCATCTGAAAATGAGCTGAGAAACACTGTAGGCGAGAGCCCTGCGTCATCAGTGTCAGCTTACTTACAGCGTCTCTTAGCCATGATACGGACACACACACTTTTGCAAAAATACACACACACTAGTGTGGACCAACATTACTAATGTCATCTTAACCCACATTTTACACACAGAGAAAATTTGTCATCCAACCAAGCGTTGGGGCACATCCATCCCCTCATAGAAACAAAACACAAACAACATAGTAAACAAGTAGACATACAAACAACACCGAGAGCGCTCTTTAATTGTACATGTTATTAGAGGTATAACATTTCTCAGTAAAAAACAAAACAAAATTCTAACTGTAATCCTATAATTTGCACTGTGGTTAATCTCAAATCTGACGAGCCATCTATAACAACGTGTAAAACAGTCTGCTAATGTATGTTGATGGATACACTCTGGACAGCTATGTTTATGTGAAATGCATGCAATGAACTGTTTGCTGACATCACAGATCCAAACCATACTAAATTTGAATTATTCCCTGACCCTATAATATATATTGCCTGATTTATTGAAAGAACAATGCAAATCAAATAAGAGCAAAAAAATTTCTGATATTTTATTCATTTCATTTATTTCATTCTTTAATTTTGTGAATAAGGTGCATTCTATAATAAGCATAATTAACACATAAAGGGGGAGTGTCTGTGCTGAAAAACATTAAAAAATTTTTTGAGTCAATATATATCCAGTCAAATTGGATTGTGAATCGTTAGTACATAAAATAAAGGAAAGACATTAAAAATATCATGTACAAAAGTGACTGAGCTCTTCGCTATTTCCACCCAAACTGTTTTCATCAATACCGTATTTTTCATTCCGTTTGCATATAAAAAACATAAAAGTATTTTCCGTAACAAAAAAGGGAGAGCTATGTTATCAATATAGGTGCATTTTAAAAAAAAATAATAATACAGCAAAGCATACACAGCTGTTTTAGTGATGACAAACACTGAAACGTGACCTCAGTGGTCTGGCTCTTCTAAATCACGAAAAACAAACTTGAAAACACAAAGCGGCTGGATATTTCTTTTAAGTGTGCATTAAAAATCTTGATTTTGTCAACAAAGAACTGACTAATGCATCAAAATGCATCAAAAAGATAATGGAAAACATGCCTCGCTCAGACCTGAAGATAAACATTTTAGATATACAGAATGAAAGAACAAAGAGAAGGCAGAAAAGTAATGGGCTGCAAACATATAAAACAGAAAGATGTAATATATATATATATATATATATATATATATATATATATATACATGCATACATACATACATACATACATACACATAAACACACACACACATACATACATACATACACACATTTAACATTTTATACATATAACTCAAACTCAAACTGAACTCTTTAGAAATGTATGTTTTTATTCTTAATAACCATACTGAAAATGTTTGCAACCAATTCGCAGCTTTTCACACATTTCTAATTTAATAGTGACATACACATCAGATTTAAAAAGACTGCAATACAGCTAAGGGAAAATGTGAAATGGTATGCACTACATGCTTACAGCCTCTTTAATCTTTAAACCAGCACACATAAGCCAGCCCAAGAATGCCTTGAATCAAAATGAATTTACAATATTGTTCCACTCGTTTCAGGTCCTGCTTGCTGTTCATTAGGAATCTAACAAGAAGCAGGAGTTGCTTCTAGCCGACTTATTCTTGACAATGCTTTGGAATGGGGCGATGAAAAAAAAAACACACCCATGCTTGTTGATCGAAGACGACAGTTCGGGAAGCAAATTCTGAAGCCAATCTAGACTCTAAGTCTAAAACGAAGTACGCAGAACAGTGAGATTTTAAAGCTGTAGGGGAGGGGATAAGAGCAGTGTGCTCAGAGACCCTAAATAAAAGTATAAATCAATTCAGGGACCAGTGATCACGCAAGGACATCACACATTTTAAATATTTGCTTCTTCCTAGCTATTTCCTCAAATCAAGCAATCTTAAAATGCAAGACTATTTTAAATACCAAACAAATATGCATTTTAAGTCATGATAACCAACTAAAAGCAATATATAATTAATGGATACATGCATGAATAGTCAGTTCACTACAGTTGCTTACGTCCACATGAGCCAAAAGGTTTCTGAAAATGTTTTTCGAAAAATGGTGAATTTTAATAACCTGCCATTCAATGCAGATGAAATGCCCCGAGTAAAAATCCCCACTAATTATTATACTGCGGTCGCTCAGCCACACAAAAAATCAAACACAAATTCCTACACCATCTACAGTCAAACAGACTAGAACACAAAGAAATCACTTTCTGTCCCAGTGGGCATGTTGTGTATGTCCATGCATGTGCGCCCAAGCACAAGCACGTATCTGTAGCCGGAGCGTGTCAAGTGATCCACACAGGATATTAAAGCTGTCTATTTTAATCACTTTCTTACACAACTTTGCCCACTCGCCATTAACCACGCTTGCATACACGATCAGCTTTTGGGGGCGGATTAAGAGTGAACTTGCTAGCACATTTTTTAATCAGTGGAGGAGTGATCCCTAGAAGGCTGTGGTGAGGGATATAAAGAACAGACCTTGTGACATCAGGAAAGCGAATCGGGAAGTGGAGGACACGACACTTGGGTCGGATGAGCCGGTCCAGATCTTTGGGCCGATGGTCGGGCATGGTCTTCATGAAGGTGGAGATAGAGGAGAGGAAGGACTCCATGTTGAACGAGGAGTTGAACGCCACCACATCGGCGACCAGGCTGGGAAAACATTTTCATTTCAGATGATGGAGGAAGATAAACACTGACAAAGCGAGCCACAATATGTCACAATATTTCTCCGCTCCTTAATTAATTCTCGAAAATGAGCGTTATTGAAAACAACACACGCTTTGAAAAGCGAACTTTACTCTTATATGGAAAGCCGTGCTTAGCACACATCTATAGTAACTAGTCACTTAAAATATCTAATACATGTTGATTAGAATCCACAGACACAAACAAACCATGTTTTTAAATGGCACACCCCAATTGCCAGAATCAATCACGGCATTGCACTCAATTAGAGAGTGAATTAGAGGAGCCGAGCTCTTTTTTGTGTCACTGTTCTGCCACGTTAATAAAGTTGAGCAAGCAAAGGGCCTTTGAATTATTGACATGATACTCTGACAGACAACAATCACAATGTATTCCAATTAGAGCTCTTAAAACCCTTTCTTTCAAGCATCAAGATTGATTATGATATTAGGCTTTAATACATTGAGTTCTTAAGAATTAGAGCGCCATTATACGATCCAATAATTAAACAACCACATCATGCCAAGTAACGCGCATGATAAACTATTCTGTCTCAGACACACTGTCTCTCTTGTGAATAAAAAGCCAATCTGGAACAGAAATGGTACTTCTTATTAAAAGTCTACTGACATACGAACATACGTAATGGTGACCAGATTTCAAGTTCAACCATTGATATACAAGTGAAATGTTTAATGTTATTAGCGATGAGTTAAAATAGGGCATATACTCTGCCATACTACTCTAAATTATGTTTAGTCATCAATGCACACTATGAACCATAAAAACAATTTAAAGTACTGTAACTCACAGCATTTTCATTTCCCTTAAACTAATGTATTTTAGTTCTACAAAAATTTGCATGTTCTTTTTTTTTCTACAGTAGAAAATAATGATGAAATTGAAATTGCATACTGTGTGCTATGATTATTTATTTTAAATCCAGCATGTGTAATATCCAGCACATTAGAAATGTCTGGTAACCATAATAAGTTATGTTTTTCTTCCACAGGTAGTTTTGTAAAGTTCACCAGACTCTTCTCTTACCATGAGAGGATCTGGTTGTAACCATATTGAAAGTCTCTTTCTTGTCTCTTTCGGACTGGATATATCAGCTGGTTCTCATGGAAGTAGAGAACTTTCTTAAGATGAGCGAGATCAGGCCGCAGGGCTACAAGCTCAGCAAGATTGAGGACGGAGCTTGTGAACAAAACTCTGCGAGACAGAGAAAGGAAAAAAAAAAAGATAAAAGAAGGAACCATTAATTTGCTGTCTGCCATGAACATCAATGCTCTATGATAGGTCTAAGCACTGATCTTCATTGTAACAACAATTGCTCTGACCACAAAGGCCTGTTGTAATGTATTTCTGTAATGTATTTAATGAAATTCCCCTATCCCCAAATGCAACTGGAAAATGTATTTGATAATCATGTTAAGAATTTCAATAAAACAATAATAATGTCACACTGGACGGTTAAAATTGCAAAAAATTACATTTTACGGCACGTTTGAACAATTTAATGTGTCCTGGCTAAATAAAAGTAGCCTGGATGCCAGCCCGAAACCCGCCCACAACATTTTTTTGGTTGCGAAGTTCGGTTTGGACTCAATCCATTGATGAGTAATTATGATCGGTTCAGAATTAGTCGGGCCAGTCAGATTGCCAGGGCGGGCTTTATACGATGATGGAGAATTGAGATGTAAAGATTCCACTATCGCTTCTGTTGTAAAAGAAATCAACAGCGCATTCATTTTAAAAGACGAACAGAGAACTGCAATCAAGGCATTTGTCGATCGGAAAGATGTGTTTGTTGTCCTTCCTGTGGGATTCAGCAAAAGTTTATTTTATCAGCTGGCTCTGATGGACGTTAAGAAGATGGGACGCAATGAAAACCCTGTGGTCGTTGTGGTTTCTCCATTGGTTGCACTCATGGAAGACCAAGTAAAAGAAGCAACACTCATTATTTTACTATTTCTTTTCAGCGTTCGTGTAGCTGAGTTCTGTTGACAACTTTGCACAGCTCATAATAAATAAAACACTACAGCGTTGCTCTGATTGGGTGTAGGTCTATCCAATTGAGTGCAGAGGTTTTTTTTTTGTTTGTTTGTTTTTTCTGGTTCAGTTAAGACACGCCTCATAATCAAAGCCCTATGGAGCGGTATCAGACTCACATTCTGACTAGAATATGAGTATGATGAAGTCAGGCTAGAATAAATGTACTAATTTGAAATTAAGGGGGGGGGAAGTCTTTCTTACTTTTTTGTAGAGTTAATATAACTAACTTTCAAAAGTTTACTTTTTGAAATACAAAAATGTATAAAAAACGCCCGCAACAGAGGTCTCAGAATAAAAAATGAAATCCTAGATCTGCAAAAGAAAAAGCATCATTTGAAACACAAGAGGACAATCTTTGCACACTCTGCTGAAAGAAACATTATTGAGGTTAATGAACACTGCTTTAAGATGTTATATACACAAGTAGGGGACCATTGAAAATTTTACCCTTGTATGTGCTAAGAGCCATGGGACAAGGGCTTTGAAGTTCAGTTCTGGTCTCCCTAAATGAACCCAGCCCCCTCTTCTAAGCCCCCACCGCCTGTCAGTCTAACCCTCCAGCCCGCTCGCCAGTCTCTTTGATGTGGGGAGCCCGCGGCCTCGCGACCGTGACTCTGTCGCTGTCAGAAGAGTCCCTTTTATGCTAATCTACGACCAGCTCCCCCTAACCAATTCCTAATCTTAACTATACGAAAAACCAATCACACTGCTTTAAGATCAGCGTGAAAGGGGGACCTTCAACCACCCTGCGCCCTCGTAACTGTGCGGCAGGATTACGTCTCCATTCCTCAACTCCATCAGGACGAGCGCCGAACGGCACCTCCCAAATCCTTGCTTGCACACAACTCTGAAATCAAACCAGATGATGGAAGTTACTATTTTTAGTCTTGCTTTCCTTTTTCCTCTCGGAATTGTCAAGTGGAGTGCGTCCAGTAATAATAAAACAGGAAGGTTTACTCTGCTTCCCTTTGAACTGGAGGTGAGGACAGACACTTGAGTTTAATGCAACTTTTTAGGTCAGTCCGGTTGATGAGGCAAGTAGGCGAGAAGGCAAACGGCATTGGTCGTATAAACCTTAATGAGCGATGGGCCCACCAAAAGCCAAAAGCTAAATCTGACTCATCTATTTCAGTGGAAAGAACTTTAAATCTCGATAGATATGAACTTCATCCAAGGTGTGTAAACAATCCTACACAGGACCCATTGTTGGCTTTCATTAAACTTTGGCGTTACCGTAACTGTCGCCCACTGACTTTTTCCAGCGCAAACTATTAACCGTAACAAAACCAGACATTTTGGCTTTGTGAGAACCTGTAAGATAAGAGACACAGTGGGTGGGCAAGCTGTTCTGTGCTGAGTCAGGTTTGTGTAAATGCATTATCAAAGGTGCCAATCTGGAAAAGCAAGCGCTGTTCTTGGCGCACTGTAGTTTTGGTAACATTTTACGATAAGGATTCATACGTTGACGTAACTAACAATGAAAAATACTAATTTCAACATTTTCTAATACATTATTCAAATCAAAAGTTGTACCTGTTAATACTGCTTAATAGACCAGAGCTGACATGAGCTAACAATAATGTTAAAGCAGATTATTGTACCAAACTACTGCAACAAATGTATTGCTCATTGCTAGTTGATGTTCGTTAATGCATTAACTAATGTTAACTAATGGGACCTTGTGAAAAAGTGTTACTGTATCTTTAGTACTTCTTCATTACTTGGTTTCGCAAGCATGAGAAGAGATGAACCATTTTGACAATCACAATTCAATGAAATGGACCACATTCAAATATTTTCACAAAATGCGATGAGGGCCTGACAATTGATACAAGTTTTGAAAGTGCGTCCAGTTGACACGTGAAGGGTTCTGACTGTGCATATTTGATACCTGACTTTAAGAATGAAACGTATGTTTTTCCTTTTGCTTAACTTCGAGTGCAGCAAGATGAGATTGCAGCTGAAAGAATGCTCAGGGCTTCCCCCACCCACCTGCGGTTTCTCCGTCCCTTAAAAGGAAGCAAAAAGTCCCCGTCGGATCCTATTCTCTAAATGTGTTTGTGTCCTTGTTTATGAAGTTTTAGAAACTCTATTAGAACCAAAACTTCGTAGAGTTCAAAGTGTATAATCTCCCCATAGTGCACTTTAGGTGCAGGCACACATTTTAAAATATCATCGTAAATTGAAAATAACCTGATTCCGGCAACATTTTACAACGAGTTTTGATTAGTTAGCATTACTTAATGAATTACTTTATCATAACCTAACAATGAACAATACTTTTAGAGTATTCATTAATCTAGATTTATGTTAATTTCTACACATCTGTATAAATGAACATAAGGAACATGAATTTAAAAACACTAGTATATTTATACATAATTAGATGAACAAATGCTAATTAAATAAATTATTTTGTCGTATTTATTAAAAAATGATTTATCTGTGCACCTTGTAATCTTTAATCAAAATATCTTCCCCTCCCTCTTGCAACGACATCTCGTCTCTTATCTTGTCTTCTCTTCTCTGATGACGTGTGACCAGGCACTTTCAAGGTGGGCTAACACATCTCATACTTAAAAAAATAATTAATTAATTAAAAAAAAGACAGCCCATAAAACATGAACATTGGTGGCCCATTTGTTTAGTTTTGTTTTGCTTAATTGGCGGCGCTGGGATCTAAAAAAAAGTCAAATCTTTAAACACCCTGCATATCCTAATTTCCACATCTGCATATTTGACGATTATGCATTTTACTAGAATTGTAATGAGACTCGTTTGTAAACCACGTTTTCCGCCAAAATAAAAGCTCGATGCAGTGTCCGTCAAAACAAAAGACTATGTGTTTAAAGATCATGTGATCTAATTATTTAAACTAATTATGAACGTTTATTTTATTTTTCGTACTCATTCCTACTCACTTATTACATGGCATTAGTGGTTTTAGGGAATAAAATAAAACAAGCAGCTATAATTACACTCCTTACATTTATCTCAGTGTTGGTTTTTATCTTGCAATACAACTAATCAGCTAAATAATCTGCTTGTATAGTGATGTGTACCCACATGTACCAGGAACACCTTTAACTTTGATAAAGTTTGTTTTTGACTTTAAAGAACATCCTAGTATTACGTGTAAAAATGTCAAACCGCATTACACTGGTGTTATTACACAAAGCTACTGTGATGCGTTAGTAGACACTTTAAAAAAAAGATGACAATAGCCATATCTGTGATTTAAGAAGGAAAAAGCTAAAAAAAAAAATGTGATGAATTTACACCAGCAGCGCAGAGAAAATAGTATTAGTTAGTAAAAAAAATCTTAGGCTAAAATATAGAAGCATTGTATATTCAAAACAATATAAAAACAATATGAAATCTGATCCATATTTTGTATGGAGAGGTTGTGCAGGAAATGCAGAAATGTGTTAGATTCAGACAGGATTTTAAATTTAAAAAAGGATTTGGTATATGCGGGTATCTAAAAGATTTGCTAAGTTCTGTTAGCTGTATAGCTACAATATCCTCAGCCATGCTTTGCACTAAATAGGAAACCACAACTAGTTGCCTTTATGAGACTTGGAGGATGACAAATGTTTGAAGTATGAGTACAGTAGAACCGAGCAAGTCAGTGCATTGTACACAGATTATACTTAACCTGACAACATTTAAGGTCATGCAAATGTCTGAAATGGTGTATGAAGATTTATTTGCAGATGACAATTGCCTTAATATTCTTTATATAATGCATTGAAATAATTAATAATATAGAATGTCTAAAACTTTCCAAATATTTTTTATGTCAGTATATTTACATATTTATTTCTTAAAAAAAAAAAAAAAAAAAAAATTACTTTAAGGAACACAACCATACTGATGACCTCTGCTGACCTGTACGTGGAACTTGCTGGAACTGCTTGCATGAAGTACAGAGCAGAAGTTCTGGCCCTCCAGTGCCATTTCTTCGCAGGTAGAGTGAAGCTTACACAGTCTTCAACACTTTGCTTGAGAAGATCGACCAGCTGTTTGTGGGAACCGCCATAGAACGCCTCCAGCAAGAGCACACTCATGGATACAGGCCCAACCAAACCTGATGTTTATTGTGAATGCACACTATTACTGTTGAGTTCAAAAGAACAGGGAAAAAAATTAATCAGATTACTAGAAACATCTAGACACAAGAATACTAAAAGCATCACATTTCAATGACTCACATAAAAAAGAAGGCCCTAAACAACAATCATTGCGAAAATGATATTTTAATAACCTATGATTAATAACCATGTATTGGAGAGGGTGTTAATAATAATTGCACTGGCAAAATTCGCCCACGTACAGTACTTTCCGATTCACCAAGAAATTCATATATGTGTCACGGTTAAGTCATAACTGGAGTGCATAATAAGTTATGCAGCAAAAAAAAAAAAAAGAAAAAGAAAAAAAAAACTTCAGCTGATAATTTGGAAATGTTCCTCGCAATTTGATTATGTTGTTTTGACAACTTAACTTTGAGCGACATTACTAATTTAAATCACTTCTTCAATAAGACGACAACCTCTATTTTTTTTTTTTTTTTTAGTGTAAGTTTTCCACGAAAAAAACTACTTTGTCCAACAAGAAGCATGTAGCACTATCAAATAAATAGATGTACTACCGAATACACTAAGGCCATAACCAAAAGCTCTTCCTCAAGTAGCAACAAGAAGTTTGATTAATTTAAGTAAATTGGTTCAATGGACAAATGATGTGTGATCCATATTCCTTCCAACAACCCATTAGTTTTTATTATTTATTTATTTATTTATTTATTTATTTATTTATTTTTTTCAATGGCATAGTATTTAGTTAAATGCTGCTATCACTAAGTTTACAATAAAGGGGTATTTTTTTTCTTTTCATGTGAGTGAGTCATTAATTCAGATCTCCCTTGTTAATGTGGCCGATAAAAACAGCTAATTTGTGGAAACAAACGACACGGCTAATGTAGTTAGTAACTTGTAATAGCTAACTACTTATTAAACACTTTTAGGTAGTTGTTGCTAATTTCAAGCTTGTAGCTTGAGAAGCTACGGTTTCAAAATGACTTCCTGACACCCTCAGACAACACTCAAGTTTAAATTCAAATTTTACATTAACTTGTTTGTCCAAATTTAAGTGGTAACTTGTGGTGCTTTGACCATACTTTCTTTAACAGTCTAAACAATAAACACCCATGTGATAAACACTGCTGAGCTAAGCACTTCATAGCAAACATAACTGTAAAAAACAATCAAAACTTTGCACCATGGAACTGGAAATATAACAACTTAAGTAGGTTTAAACATCTAACTTGAAAGGCTGGGGTTTTCCAATCGCTCGGATCGGAGTGGGATTTTCTTACACAGCGATGATGTACCTCTACCCTTTTACCTCAGAGCCTCATTTTACACAGGTAAGGCGTGAAAAGCATTCAACCTCAAGATGGAGAGGAAAGTGAGGGGTTAATGTTGTCGCGTTCAGACCCCCACACGGTTCATGTGAAAGGGAAACCCCGCAGTGCCCGGCCTCACAACCAAAAGCAGCACCATCATGACTGTCGATAGATGCTGAGTCATTGCTGCTTTCAAAAGGCTCGTCTGCGTAAGCGTAAAACTCCAGCAAATCAATCGGACGCCATAACAACACCAGAGAGGGTATTCAATTTCTACTGAATTAGTCAAAAAGCCTTTGATGGCGGCATGAAATATTGTATTTACATGCCTAAGACTATTATAAATAGGCTAACTGGCTACTAACCTTTTGTCAAGTCATGACCATTTGAAAAAGAAAAGCATGAAAACAAGAACAGAATAAATTGGTATATACAATTGAACAATTCGTACAGCATATTACGGATATACATTTATAAGAAGCGTGATTAAATTCATCAAAACTAACATCGAAGGTGGCCCGTCGTTTACCCATATGTTTGTCCACCTACAGAATTAACCATAAAAAATGCCTTCCTTCTTTCAAGTGGAAAAACCGAGGAGACAGGTCATTATCTACACTGCATTATTCCAGATAAAATACAGGATTTCCTTTGGCTCTCAAAATACTGGAGAAGAGGCAGCGTTAGAGAGATTCTGCCTCAGAGTATAGAAAAAAAACACTGGGATGCAGCTGATACATCCGCAGGGGCAGTGCACGAAGACGTCATATTAAGCGCCAGTACCAATCCTGACGATTAAACCCATCAGTAAAAGTGACTCTACCAATGGCACCAATAAGTGCCAGTACAGGGGGGCGGATAGGATGGCACTGCCCAGTGACAAGCACCCAGAAACATGGCGCATTGGAGCGTGTGAGCCAACTCTCAACACCTCATTTTAACAGCCTCTAGCCATCCATGTCTTAAGTGTGTATGCGTGTGTGAATGCGTGTGTGTGTGTGTGTGTGTGTTTGCGTCATCACCCGCGATGGACTCTGACAGGGCAGGAGGAGGCCTTAAAGTGATGTGGTCTTTCTGGAGGGCTAATTCAGCCAGAATGAAACATCCGATTATGTACTCCCACACAGCAGACCAAAGCCATGGCTGATCACTTGAAATTAGACTTGAGCGATACAAGGAACAACATGAGGACGAGCCTTGACCGTGCTGCATCAGGATTGTATCCAAACTAAATAAACTGGGATATTAAAATGATGTACGCATCTGGGTCAATGACATGATGCTCATCTTTTTCCAAAATCTATTAATTAAATCCAATTCATTTGATTGTATGCATAAAGTCAAAAATGGGTGATTAAACTGTCCTGACATCATAAGGAAAAAAGCCTCAAGAATTAAATTATTCAAAAAAAAAAATATTGGGTAGTACAAGTTTTGCATAATATTTTAATTATTTATATATTCATTGTTTATTCATGATCAAAATAAATATGTATTGACTGATGATTATAATGACAAGTATTATTATTATTAACAAAACTGCTTTACTGCATATTATTAATAATCGAAAAACTTTTGTTGACTTGGCAAACTCAGGTCATGCCAACATGCATGAAAAAGTACATGAAAAATAATTTTCCCAAAACATAACATTAATAATAATTCTTGTAAGATACTCCTTTGCCTTGCACCTTTACTTCAATAAAGGTATAAGGCAAACAAAGGAATGAACCTGCATGTGTTTGAAACTAGAGATTTTTCTCTTGCTTTATTGCAAACACTCTTATTTGACCCATGTACCACTGAGGTGCTCATTTTGAAAGTTAAAAAAGTCAAGTCACAACATATTGGTATGTAATAAATTTCACAATAAGAGAGCTGCAGTACTAGACACATATCAATGCGCCATGTTTTCATAAGTTGGTCGCTCAAATTAAAAAAAAGCAAAACACAGAGGGAAAAAAAATATGGGTCACGAATGAGTGGGCAAACAAACAGTGAAGCTCTTTCAAAGTTCACTGTGTGTCTGACAATGACAATGGGCCGTCTCCATAGCTTGCATTCAGATGACTTCATATTTGAGCAATATTTTCACCTTGTAAACACTTTGGCTATGACTCTACACCGCCTAAGATGTGAAAACTTTTACATTACACATCCTAACGTTTGTTAAAAACCACATCGAATAAAAGAAAGAGCTAATTAACTATCCAACCTAACTACCATTTCCATATGAGGAATACAATTTCATCAGCTCAAGCAGCGTGAAATAACTGTCAAAAAAGCTTTTCTGCAATGATATTGTTTAACAAACCGGTCTAATGAATGTTGCCAACACAACCTCTTCAACTTCCAGGCAGTCTCGGCTGAACTGAGTGGCATCCCAATCAACTAAAACACTATTAAGCCTTGTAAAATGATAGTCATTTGTTCCTGAAACCTTTTAATTCGAAGTGCTCAGACTGACATTGGCACTTTCAGAAGGTTCACCGCACGCACAGAGGGCACAAAGTACTAGCCTATTCATAAATGCCTTTGATCTCACGTTAGAAAAGCGAGAGGAAGTTCACATTTTCCACGAATTAAATTTTTAGACCATCCAAGTGTCTGTTCTGTCTTTTAATAGAGTGAGCCGTGTCCTCATTCACCTCGTCAGAGGCTTTGTGTTAACGGTAATCATTAAAGGAAAAGAAGCTGCTCTGTAATTACATGCTAGCACTTACATGCTAATCACTGCACACCCGGCTGACAGAGATGAAGCGGTGAAACGGCAGGCATGGTAATCATGTGCCGTGAATTGAAGAGTTTAACCTGATTCTTTATCATTTATGGGTGACAATTAGGTGACAGACAACAGCATTCTGAATTAGACCAGGCTTTTAATAATACAAAAGCCAAACACATTTGATTCACAGGTCGTCTGAAAGAAAATTTCCTTCAGAAGGCTCATTTCAAATGTCTGGTAGAAGAAAATTGTGTCTTTTACGGTTAAAGATGTGATGAGATAACAGAAAATGCCCTCTATCACAGACATGGAAGGCATGAAGTTGATCAAATAAAGGTCAAACAGCCTTGTTTAAACTATCAAGATGTAACCAAAATTAAATTAAAAAAAAGAAATAATATAAAAGGAGAAAATTATGAACATTTTGTGGCAAAGTAACCTCAAACAGGCAAAACTGTATGTGGATGACGTTATTTCAAAAGAGTATTAGCTACAGGAAGTGCAGCTGGAAAATATCCTAATGCTGCAGTTCTCTTTTTGACATTACTCAGAATGAACATTTAGGGCAGTAAAATATAATTCCTCATCGATACAATTTACTGGAATGGATTAAATGTAGCAACAGATTTTAACAAAAGTCCCTACATTTCTAATTAGCTTTCCATCTCTATGTATTTCCATTTGTGGGTAAAAAAAAATGTTTCCTGTTTAAAGTGTAACGCAGCACACAGGTTCTCCTTCATTTATGGGTCATAACATGCAAACTCCACAGCGAAGAGAAATTGCCTGGAAATGTCAGTGACTGAATTAAACAAAACAGACAAAACAAAAATAGTATTATAAAGGCACACATTTCTGCCAACAGTTGTCTTCCGAAATTATGGAGCAGGGCAGGTAAATTCTAGGTTATTAATAATAGTCTGTGAAAACTTAAAAAGTCATTTTACATCCCTTTTCTCCTTTCAATATGACAATAGGGATCCAATAATGTATATTAAGCTGGGTACCAAAAACATCAAGACCGACTTTGAGGCATTTCGAGGCTACATTCTTCATTTCACATGCTGACTAATTTCAAGCAAAACACAACTGGCCCAACTGAAACCATGCAAATGATGATCTAAAGAAACTACTCTGCATCATATTGCAGCATTTAGAGTAAAGGATGATCATATTCAGTACCATTTTGACAATCTAAATAAATAAAATAACAACTATTATATCTGAATATATCAGATTTTGTTAACTCTCATTTATCTGCATGTATTGCAGCATCTCGGTGACCATTGATTAATAGTACAATATGATATTCATGAATTGATATTTCATAAAATCGTTGCTCTTATTTAAGTCTGAAAGCTGACTGCCGTTCTAGAATATTTTGGTGTTAAAGGTATAGCGGAGGATTTTCTTTTTCCGGGTGGGTAGTCTATACTATTGGTCCACCTAAGTGTCAATCATTCTGGCGATATGTTTACGTAAGGCCGTCGTACGTGCTCATCTCTATGTAGTTTTCACTTTCAGGAGTATTATGTCGGAGTTACGGTTTCAGCCATTCCTTTGAAAATGACTGAGGGTCGAAAGAGAAAAAAATGTATACGAAGTGTATGATAAGAAGAGAAAGGCCGCAGGATATAGAAACAAGACCAGAGTGATTTTGGGTGAATATCACACGCTGGCGTGCACTAAAAGCACAGGTTGGGCTTCTCACTGATGCCGCAGTCGCGAAGATTCTACTAGACAGGTAAAGTTTGTCATGCTATTTGGAGAAATCCATTTAAAATCACTAGTAAAAGTTAATGCAAGCGACTTAGCAATGCTAGCCCTGGCACAAGTCATGCACCGCATAGACACGGTAAACATCTCAATTTGTCTAAAGTAGGCTTTTGACCAAATGGTAAATGGTATCGCGCTGAAATATTCTAAAACCGTGTGTGTTCATTATTACACAAACGCAACAAGCTACTTCTCCATATGCAACAATGTATAAAAATAACGTAGCCTATTAATACCTACGTATAAACAATGAGACATATTAGGTCAAGGACCAACGTAATAGCACTGCTCATATGTTGCCATGTAACATAATTGCGATTTGCAAAAAAGTTTCCTCAGAACGTATTTCGTGTGATACAGGGTTGCACATATCATGTCTTGAGTCCTCGGTCACTCAACCGATCAGTATAATAAGTAAATAAAACACGGAAGGGCATTTGACATGTTGTCTTTTTTATGAATGTTTTTGAGTTAGTTTATAATTTGCAACATAATTGTGCAAGGCGTAATAGGCGTTCCCTCGCGGGACCAAGAGTGTTGTGTTTGTGCATTTGCATTTTTTAAAAAAAATTGGAGAGGGCGGGTCTTCTCTAAATTTCGGAAAGATCCTCCGCTATACCTTTAAGGAGTTGGAAGCTTCAGCCACATGTTCATTTCAGTGCAATGACAGTAAAATGTCAAACCAAATGGCATCTATATAATATGCATTAAATGCTGGCAACGCCTTTCTTCAAAAACTATCTTCACATATCTAAATAATGTTTGCAAAGTCTTAGTTTCAACCAATTTTTAATCAGTTTAGAGTATGCCTTATTATGTTCACATAGGTCGGTGTCATGAACTACCATGCGTAGCCTAGTTAATCAAATTAACTAAACATGTTTCATTAACGAGTGACAAGCAAAGAGTCTCTATTTCTTTTATTATTTTGAATTGGCTTTATGCACAGCTGCACTACTTTCTGAACTAAAAGCCAGCTCCTTGTTTCCTGTCTGCAATAGGTCGAACTTGATTAATTCAGGTGTGTCTGATTATTGTTGCCGTGACTACCGAGGTCAGGCACACCTGGATTAATCAATTTGTCCTATAATGGCAGACAGGAAACAAGGAGCTGGCTTAAGTTCAAGAAGTAGTGCAGCTGTACATAAAGCCAATTCTGTATTTGTAGTTTAATTATTTCAAAGCAAGCACTCTCCTTTAAAATGCTTAAAAAGGGTGCTTTAAAAACACTTACTTTGATATGTGATCTAATGCAAAGACATCAAACACAGCCTTCAAATATATTTTGAGCCACTGTCCAAAGGAACGTTGTGTACAAACGACAGCGTTTTTATTACATTAATTCACATCACAGCAATGAGAACAACAAGTTAACTTTAACATTTGTTTAGAAGACAACAAACACTAAGACACATATCTCTATAACTGCACAACCGCATACTCGTTTCCGCCTTTAGTCAAGGAAGCTAATGATAAGCACTCGTTGGTTTTAGACCAATAAAGGAGGCTGAAATCTGCAAACATTCGCGTGTTTAATTCATTCTTACCTCTTCCTGATAGGAAACGCGGCGCGTGTTTACGTCATGACGTCACTATGCGTGTCTGCGTCCTTCCAGCGCTGTACAGTGTAGTCGTTTGCAGGCGTAATGTGCTAGTATGAACTATGCAGCTATGGGACGTGCCATATTATGAGACATTATATCATTTATAATATAACACATTTTATTTTAAACAAATGATAAAGTCATCTGTTTTGCTGGAAATCCCATATCAGCTTAGTTTTGGAACATGCTGGTTTGTTTTCCAAGGTGGTCTAACCCTAACCAGCTTGATGAAGGTCTACAATGTCGATCTCTGTCCCACCAGCTGGTAGTCCAGCTAATCCATCATCTAGATCAGCATGAGCCATAATAACCATAAATTGACCAGCTTTATCTTGATAGAATCCATATAAAACCTCATTTGTGTTGTTGTTGTTGTTGTTTTTTTTTTTTTTATGAGAGCAGTTAAGTGGAAACTCAAACAACTGATTTTGTTTCCTTCAGAATGACAGACAGCATTTAATAAATATTAATATATTCTGATATTTAAAGGACAGTAATTTATTTGTCTTACATTTTATCTGAACCCCCTCTTCAGTTTACGTTGCCTACATTTTGCCCAAACCTGCTCTCACACATACTTATCTGTCCATCATTCAAACAATGTAAAAGCATCTAGCCTTTTATTGATTGATTTATTCATGTTTAACAGTTACTACAGTTTTACAGTAAATATGTCATTTTTGGTGAAAACTGCAATGGTAAATGTTGAAGGGACATTTTTATTTTTCATATTTAATTGCAGAGGTTCATATTAATTTTTTATTTCATGTTTTGATTGTTTTATATTTAGATTTTTAAATTTTGATGTACCCCAGCCCAACATATCATAACCATTAATATATGGTTGTGCCAGGTTTTACTGTAATTGCATATAGCTTGTCTCAATAGTTATTGTCAGATGTCAGCTTTAATGGGTGACTGATATTTCAATAACGGTCATAAATGTCCTAGGCATTTTATTTTTTTTTGTGTGTGTGTTTAATGCAGAGGCTTACAACAGTCCCTTTAAATAATCACCTGAATGGAAAACCACATGAAAAGAACAACTACAGGTACAGTATCAGACCAGATCAATTACACTTGAAATACACTTCTAATGTAATTAGCATATTATTTAGCATATTATTTCATATAAAGTATCCCAAATATCACCATTTAGTGTCAGAACATATACACATTTAAGTGGGTTTTACCACTCATGCATGATGCATTTATGTATTTATAAGTTACCCCATCAAAATTTGGACAGCAGAGAAAATTTGTTTTGCCAAAAATAAAAAAATAAATAAATAAATAAAAAATTGCAGCTTATGTATAAGTACTATGCGGTTCAATTTGATAGGGCAATTTATATACAGTAACCTTAGCTTCTAAAATGAAATGGACTGTACATCCCTGCAGGGAGAAAAGTGTCTTGAATAGTTCCTTGAAAATTAAACTTGAGATGAGTATGTGAGTTGAGAAAATTAGCAAGGTCATGGTTAATGGAACTCCATAGAGTTCCAACATTGAGACTTCACAGCCAGTTTGGCAGCCTGCAGCTGATGTTAATTTAGCGCAACCCAACATCATTCAACTTCAAAGAGACTAATAGAAGGCTATCATACTGTGAGGGACTTTGATAAGGTGGATTATATTGCTATGTGTAATCCACATCAAAAGGTAAAGGTTCCAGTAATTAATTAAATGATAGCACAGAAAATGATACTGGGGAATATTATAGTCTGATCTTTTTTCTCCAATTTATGGAGGTGATTTATATATTGATGACACTCCTTATTACTTGCACAATAAGGCACACACGTACATGCTCTCTCTCTCACACACACACGCACACACACACACACACACACACACACACACACACACACACACACACACACACACACTATATCAAAGATACTAAATTGCCAACTATTTGAACACATTTTTTTTCTTGGCAAATGGGAATGGTTATTTTGTATTTAAAGTAATGTTAAATGGACTGCATTTAGCGCTTTCACAAACCCAATGGCCACCAAAGCATACACCGACGGCAGTGTCAACCATACAAGGCACCTTCCAGCTCGTTGGGAGCAGCTGGGGTTGGGCGTCTTGCTCATGGACACCTCGACACTTGGCCAGGTGGAACCAGGGATTGAACCACACACCTTCACACCTCGAACCACTGAGCCACTGCCGCCACGATAACTTAAATGTGTCGATATCTGACAATTTGTGAGGAAATTTAAGTGAGTCGTTAAGTGAGATGTTACACAGGCTTTCAAAATTAAATTGGGCTACATTTATTCGAGCAAGGTCATTTTCAAGAAAAATTACAAATTAAAAATTAAATTATACTTCAACAGACATTTCAAAGAATCCCAACAATCACATCCCCCCTCCCCCCTCATTCTTTAGCTAAAAAAGGGAAAAAGGAAAAACAAATAAGATGAATAAAGTGGAATTTTTTTTTCCTTTCAGTCAAAAATACAGTGTTTTCACAATATTGTATCAAAAGTTCCCAAATTGTAGATTCTCCTTCATCAGGTAAGTGTAGTAAGAGCAATTCACAGCAATCGCTCCAGATACAATAAATGCTCTCTTTACGTAAAATTTGCTCCACTTGTAAGGATCCTTATTTACTAAAATATATCTATATCAAGGAACTATAATACTGTACACTACAGTATGAAATAAATATAATTAGGAAATATAAAATGAGTCACATAAATAAAATGGTAGTTTAAAATAAAAATGAACTTTGTATTGAACGAAACAAAACAAACCAAGATAATACTGACAGATGATCTTAAAAAAATACAGAAAATTGCACAAACAATATGTAAACTAAACAACTGCAGTCTAATACTAATACTGACGTAGGTATTTCAAATGACAAGGTGAAATATTTCATTTAATACTAAAGCAGGTGCAAAGAGAACACTAGTTGACTTCGCTTTATACTGTACAAGGATGGCACTTGCAGAAAACACAGGTGAAAGGGTTTGCATATAAGGCTTTTCTCGAACGAAAAAAAACAACAACACAGGGGTTCTGACGTCACCTCATACAATGAGTCTTCGTCATTACAGTTACCCAGACTCTTTCCATCCACCCCTGGCCAACTTTAAGACTTTGAACGTTTAAGAATCATGTAGATATTATTTATTTAAAGTCGCTTCCTAAAAAGCCATGGTGAGATGCCAAAACTTGAATAGCTGGTCAGGAAAAGAAAGGTAAAACCAAGGGTATCACAGTAAGTGATAGACGAAATATAACACTTACACACCACTGCGTCTTCAAGCGCAGTATAAGTACATATAGGCAATGCTTTTTTACCTAAGTGTTTTTTGTTCATTTTATTTTTGTTTTTTGTTTTTACTTTTTTCTAATGCTTTTTTTTTTCAGAGTGCAATTTCCAGGCTTGTGCTACGACCACAATGAAACACAGGAGTTATATGGAAATCAGCACCACACAGCTTTCTGGCTGAAACCTCTGTACATTTTAAAAAAAAACCTTTCTTTAAATTTTATTCTGACAATCGTTATCACTTGTATTTTTGCATAATATGGATTCCTTCATGTTCCATCTTAGTTTCTGATGCCTGATTATGAAGTTCCACTCTTTATTTCAATGAGTGCAAGCCTCAGGCGCACGTTCAGATAACCAAGACGTGGCAGTGTGGTACAAATGTAAATCTGGCTCAAAGTCCCTCCAAAAGGGGCGGAAGAAGGGCACGATGCAAGCTTGAGGGAAAAAGAAAACAAGAAGCTTATTCCGAAATGCAGTAGTTAATCAGCATCCTCATTCTCGCAGTCAGGATTTCTTTTGCTCGCTAATTTCCCCTCTTCCGAGCTCTCGTCCTCTGTCCCTCCCATTACTTTTCTCTCTTTCTCATCTTTTGCTGTCCCTTCAGGGCTCTGAGTTTCAAATCTCCGCCCCTCTCCCTCCATTTCCTCTTCCTCCACCAACCCTGTCTCTTGCCTGTCAGTCACTTCCGGATACGCCTCCTCTGCCTCCCTGGCCCGACCCTCAGTGCCGTCTCTCAAGATGGTGTTTTCTCGTGTGATGTCCTCCATCTGGTCCTCTGGATCCGAAAAGCCCAGGGGCCCGAGGCCTTGAAGGTAAGCCTGACGCATTAGGAGCTCCGTGGGCTCCAGGGGTCCGCCGTTGTCATGGCTATCTTGTTTGGCGGCCTCACGCTCCTCCGCCTCCCGCTTGCAGTAGGAATATCGGTGGTTCATGTGCTGCGAGTAAGAGCCGGAGTGGGAAAAGCGCTTGCCACATTTGTCACACTGGTAGGGTTTCTCGCCCGAGTGTAGACGTGAGTGCTCGATGAGGTGGTGCTTGTGTTTGAAGGCCTTTTTGCAAATCTGGCACTGGTGAGGCCGCTTTCCTGCAGAGACACAAAGAGAGAGGAGCCAACAGGTTAGCACAGCATCCATAAAATCTTAAAAGCTATAAAAACTATTTGAAAATCCTCTCTTTGGAGGTTGCACAAACTTGTATGAAATATATTGTTTGCATTACAGTCAAATGTAAGGTAAAACATTACAATTTAGTAAGAAACATATCCTTGAAGAAACCACACAAATCCCTCCTTCCTAACTTGTACCTCATGATGAATTCTACAAAGAAAACTCTTGTTTGGGATTAGATGGGGTTAAAAACTAGCCTGGATGCCAGCCCGAACTCCGCCCACAACATTTTTTGGACGGGAAGTTCGGTCTGGAACCGATCCATTGAGGAGTAATTATGGTCGGTTCAGAGATCATCGGGCCAATCAAATTGCCAGGGCGGGCTTTATACAATGATGGACAGGTGATCTGAAGGGACGTAATCATCACGTTATCAAAGAGCGCATGTCAAAGATGAGTGCAGCTGGAGAATTGAGATATATAGATTCCGCTGTCGCGTCTTTTGTAAAATAAATTGACAGCGCATTAATTTAATAGACAAACAGAACTGCAATCAAGGCATCTGTCGATCGGAAAGATATTTTTGGCGTCCTTCCTACATGATTCGGGAAAAGTGTAACTTATCAGCTGGCTCTGACGGTAAGAAGATGGGATGTAATGAAAAGCCTGTGGTCGTTGTGGTTTCTCATTTGGTGGCACTCATGGAGAAGTAAAAGAAGCAACACTCGTTATTTATCTTCTAAAATAAATAAGGTTAGGCTACGTTCTGTATTTGAAAACTGCACTATGCAAAGGAGTTGACTTATGCGTTGCTCTGATTGGTTGTAGGTCTACCGACTATCCAATTGAGTGCAGAGGTTTTTGTTTTTTTTTGTTTTTTCCTGGTTCGGTTATGACACGCCTCATAATCAAACCTAGACAGAGGGGTTTCAGACTCATCTTCCGATAGGAAATGAGTATGACGAAGTCAGGCTAGTTAAAAACTGAAAGAAAAAAAAAAGTTCTGACTAAAAAGCCCTTCATTTCAAACAGCGACAAACCCCACCGGGTTTTATTTTAGATGTTACCAAAAACAGTGCAAGGAGGTGAGGGGGAAGCCACAGTCCTGAGGTGCTATTCTGAGGTTGTCTGTGACTGTTCTGAACGCAGCCAAGAAGATCAGGTGATTATCACTCCATGCCACGCAAGGTGAAAGTGAGGCAGTCAGCATCCCTCACAGTTTATGACATCATGACTTGGGATTGAAAATGCTTAGATAAGACATACATCTGTCTCGTGATGCCTTGTGTAATATAAACGCCAAACAGTTCACCTCCCGCACACCTTCCTCTTTCACCGGCTTGGATTACGTTGTCTACTTACAGAAACTAGGAAATTAATTCTACTCTAATCAGTGAAGTAGGAGGCACTTTCCATTTGGCATTCATTAATTCCACCAGTAACATACTTGCCATAAAAACCCACACATTTGCCATCAGTTCCAAGCACATGAACAGATGTACTATATTCTTGGCCATGAATAGCCCTGGCATGCCTGCAACACCTTCCATAGCAGCCATACTTGAGATGGTCCCCTTCCCCACCTCCCCTCATCAAGTTCAAAAATAGACGAGATGGCAGATTCCTCTCTATGAATTCCGACCGAAGAATGTAAGTGAGGATGATGCAAACGTGTGAAAGAGAGGAGTTCCCCAGGAGGGTAGGTCACATTGTGTTGTAGAAATGCCACGCACACATCAGGCTTTCACACACCTGGCACACTGTGCCATGTTGGTATGCCAGCAAACTGTATTGACAATGTGTCTCTATATCGACTGGTGTTCCAAATGTTCAATAAGCAATGGAATATTTTTTTTTGTGGTTCAATGAACAAAACGCAAATACGAGATATTGTGTGTGTGCATCTTTTTCAATTTAAAGTGGAAATTATTTTTGTAAATGTTAGCTGGATAATATTGCCTGTCACATGCTAAATAATTATTTTTGAGCCTGTCAAAAGGAAGAAAACTGTTACACCTTTGTCATGGCTTTGAAATGTACAACAAAAATATGGCAATGGACAGAAAAAAATAGGTATGAAAAAAATAAAAAAGGAAAGGAATGAAAGAAACGGAAAAAAAACACAATGTGATCAAAGGGAATTACTTGGAGGGGGGTGGACGAGGGTAAAAAAAAAGAGTTGTCTAAATGTGATATACCTGTGTGCTCATATTTGTGTCTTAGGAGGGAACTGGTCTTCTGGAATGTTTTGTCGCACAAGTCACACGCGTACATACCACTTTCAGTCTTCTTAATCTTCTTCCGGGCGAGCAGCGACTCGCTGTCTGTCAGGTCCTCTAGCCCTGACAGATAGTCCCCTGTGCTGTCCATTAGCTCCCCCTGCAAAAGAAACAGATTTTAGACATTTCACACAATCCTAACCTGCCACAAATCCTAATCCTAACCTGCCACCTAGGAGACAGCCCCTGCCCCATGTTTGATCCCACGTCTGGACAGAGCTTATCTCTGTAACCTGTATAAGACCTTTATCGCCTGAAGAGGTCTCAAAAGAGGGACATATGGCTTGATATTAAGGAGACTTTGCAAGGGTTGTCTCAGTGACATAGTATGAATTAATGTGGGAAACAGAGTATGGAAATGGTGTAGGCAACATACGTTTAGGAAGCAATAACCTTTAATAATATAGATGTATAATTTAATGTATAGACATTTGAACTAGTTTCTTGATTAAAGGTATAGCGGAGGATTTTCTTTTTCCGGGTGGGTAGTCTATTTTATTGGTCCACCTAAGTGTCAATCATTCTGGCGATATGTTTACGTAAGGCCGTCGTACGTGCTCATCTCTATGTAGTTTTCACTTTCATGTGTATTATGTCGGAGTTACGGTTTCAGCCATTCCTTTGAAAATGACTGAGGGTCGAAAGAGAAAAAAATGTGTACGAAGTGTATAATAGGAAGAGAAAGGCTGCAGAATATAGAAACAAGACCAGAGTGATTTTGGGTGAATATCACACGCTGGCGTGCACTAAAAGCACAGGTTGGGCTTCTCACTGATGCCGCAGTCGCAATTCTACTAGACAGGTAAAGTTTGTCATGCTATTTGGAGAAATCCATTTAAAATCACTAGTAAAAGTTAATGCAAGCTACTTAGCAATGCTAGCCCTGGCACAAGTCATGCACCGCATAGACACGGTAAACATCTCAATTTGTCTAAAGTAGCCTTTTGACCAAATGGTAAACGGTATCGCGCTGAAATATTCTAAAACCGTGTGTGTTCATATTCTAAAACCGTGTGTGTTTATTATTACACAAACGCAACAAGCTACTTCTCCATATGCAACTATGTATAAAAATAACGTATTAATACCTACGTATAAACAATGAGACATATTAGGTCAAGGACCAACGTAATAGCACTGCTCATATGTTGCCATGTAACATAATTGCGATTTGCAAAAAAGTTTCCTCAGAACGTATTTCGTGTGATACAGGGTTGCACATATCATGTCTTGAGTCCTCGGTCACTCAACCGATCAGTATAATAAGTAAATAAAACACGGAAGGGCATTTGACATGTTGTCTTTTTTATGAATGTTTTTGAGTTAGTTTATAATTTGCAACATAATTGTGCAAGGCGTAATAGGCGTTCCCTCGCGGGAGCAAGAGTGTTGTGTTTGTGCATTTGCATTTTTTTTAAAAAAATTGGAGAGGGCGGGTCTTCTCTAAATTTCAGAAAGATCCTCCGGTATACCTTTAATTTATTACCTTTTAAATAAATCAAACTATGTTCAAGATGAAATGCATGATACAACATTGAATTTTAGTGTGCTTTATCACACTTTTTGAAAAATTTAAACAAAAGTAAAACAGAATACACCTGGAATTGTTTTTTTTTTAATCATTCGATTTACCTGGAAGCCTGGTTTCCGCTGGTATTTCCGCCGTTGCTGCATCTCAGCAAAAGTGGCTGCCCCTGCTGCGTAAGTGTAAGCCATAGGTGGTAAGAAACTCATGGGATCCAACCCTGGGTAAGGCCTGAGTCCCGGGATGCTGGCTTGAGCCGTAGACATAAAAGTAGGGGGAGGGAATGCTCCGTGAGGTGGAAGCGAGGTGTACATGTGCCCACCACCGAAGGGGTTTATACTAAAGATGGGGCTTGAGCTTTTCTCCAGCTGATTTTCATTGCCCAAATTATTGTGCCCGTTGAACTCCTTCTTGATGTGGGCCAAATTTAAAGGCTCTGTTCCTGATTCACGTGCAGAGGAGTTGCTAGTCTGGTCAACAGAAAACCCATTGTGTTTGGGTCTCCGTTCTGCCTTGTAAACTTGTTTTGGCAAAGACAAGTCCAGAGGTTCCCCATGGGCATCCTCAGAGACGAGGCTGTTAGGAGTGTACGAACTGCTATGTGAGTGTTTGGATGATGATGATGAGAGATTCAAAGGTGAGGGTGTCTCACCTCTTAAGTGGTCCACAGAGTCAAGT
The DNA here is from genome assembly GCA_038021265.1 of Cyprinella venusta. Classification (NCBI taxonomy): domain Eukaryota; kingdom Metazoa; phylum Chordata; class Actinopteri; order Cypriniformes; family Leuciscidae; genus Cyprinella; species Cyprinella venusta. Next base: position 22,355,946 of record CM075867.1, read on the forward strand.
GGCTTTTCATTGGTCTGCCTGATGCCTGTAAACTGATGTGGTTTGGACGACTTCTGCCCCGAATCCCCATTGGTGATAGCTTGGATATCCGCCGTTGAGTCGCCATATTGACCCAGAGACATAGGTGACCGGGAAAAAGTGGACTCCCTGTTCAAGCCATGGTTGAGCTCTCCACTTCGCTCAAGGGGAGGAGATCTTTTCCTCGAGAAGCTGTGGTGAGATTGAGCTTTCCATTGCACAAACGAATCCTTCACAAACTCCTGAGGAAGACCCACTGCCATGGAGATCTTCCTCAATTCCTCTGAGTTGGGCTCAGTGTTCATGGCAAAGTAGGCTTTCAGTACTGTCATGTGATCCTTGTAGGGGTTGACTGGGCTGGTGGCGTTCCTCTCAAAAGATGAGGAGATCACACCATCATGCTGCTCTGAGCCAATAAGCCCCCTGCGGCCGGTTGGTACAGTATCATTAGGTTTGAGGACAGCCTTGATCTCCTCGTTCATCTTGCAGAGATAGCGCTCGTGTTGATGTAATGGAATAGGGCCAGAAAACGTCTCCTTGCAATACTGACAAGAGAATGGTGCGTACTGCGCATCCCTCTCCTGTGCTTTGTCTTCAGAAAGAAGATCCATGGTGTGGCTGGGTCTTTCTTTTTTTATATCCACCGCTCGCCTCTTAGAGTCTTCAGTTAAACTCTGGAGACATGCTTTGGCTTCATTGACCTTTTCCAGTGTGTAGTCAATGATGGTCTTGGTGGGACTGTTGTGTCCAACGCCAAGGAAGCCTTGCTGGGAGGCTAGTACCCGATTCTGCTCCTCCATCTGGGAGCCTAATGCCTTTATGTATGTTCTAAGCTTAGATATCTCTTCAGGGTTGCCATCCAATTTCTGTCGGCAAACTGTGTTGTCCACAATCTGAAGAACCTTCTGAACCTCACTCATGTTGTTGATGAACGCTGGATAGCCCAATAGATGAGAATCCGACCCAATGGCTAGATGTTGCAGGGGGTTCTGAGATGAACTGTGCATCCCTGGAGGACTACGGCCACCGCCATTGAGAAAGGCGCCTGACCCACCATATTCTTGTTGAGATGCGATCATAAGACGATCATTGAAGTCCATGGGCTCAGACTTGATGTCTGGGTGGGCAAATGGGTCTTGAAAGCTCATGGACCTGCCATTCTCCAGTTTGTGACGGAGCTGAGCTAAGGCAGGACTGCCAGGGGAGGATGCAGCAGAGTTTGGTGATGAGCCAGGCTTGCTGTTGACTCCATGGCGTACCCGTCCATTAATAGAGATAAGGCCAATGCATTTCTTGCTACTTATGTGGGAGCTGTAGGAGCCAGAGTGGGAGAAGCGCTTCTTGCAGTTGGAGCACTCATATGGCTTCTCACCTTCAAAAAAATAAAACATGTCTTATTTTTTATTATTGGATAAATACAAAAATTAAGTGATGTCCCTTTATATATTTTAGACATTTAACTTTCTCCCCATTCCATCATTCAACTTAATGATTGATAGGATGATGGGATCCTACAATAACAAATAATTATTGTGTAATTATATAATTATGGTTTTAAATATTCATCATCTATCTACACTATCCAAACCACACTGAATCACCATTAGGCAAATTGAAAACACATGAATAAGATTATATACTTTATTCGCATTCTTTTTCCAGCTCTTATGAAAATAGGCTCTAAACAGTTTATTCAATGAAACACTTACCACTGTGAATGCGGAGGTGCTCCTTCAAATGATGCTTGTATTTGAAGGCTTTTCCACACTCTGTGCACTTGAATTTGCGGTTACCAGCCCCTTCGTTTAGCAGTTGAGGCTGTGAGGGAGAGAAAGGTTATAGAAATTGATACAGGAAGAAAACAGTCATGATATAGTTTATAATTCCTTCTGAAGGTTAAATCTGTTAAAAATAATAATACATTTATTTATATTGAGAAACATAGACAGAAACTATGTCAGAATAGTATTTAAGTAGGTGTGTCCAAGGCTGCTGAAGCAACAGATTTTCTGCATAATTAAGTTCACAAGATCAAATGGTGGTGAATTTTGAACCTACATGGTACCTCATCCATTAAACTACTATCTACATGCTTTAAACATTTACTGTCTAGGTTTAGTTAACACAGTGTAGGCCGTATCTGTATTCACCATTCAAAGTTAAACGTAGGTGCTCTTCCTCCATTTGAAATTCAAATGTGGGCCCCAGATGCACAACAAAAACAACAGCGTTCACCCTGCACCCCACACACAGACACAAAAGGTCTGTGAAAAATATGTGGGAGTCCACGTTTGTTTAAAAGTCACTATGTACAGTACTGTGCAGAAGTTTCTTCAAAAGTTCAGTCATACTCGTATACATAGCCCAGTTTAAGATGTGTATTGGGGTTTCCATTTACTGTAGGAGTGTATGCAAATACATACACAGAAAGCACACTGAAATGTAATACTAAGCCTAGCAAGGTGAACCTAGGAATTAATGTTCAAAGCCTTCAGGAAAATAGCTCTTTAGAGCAAATAAACAAACACTTAAAGTCATTTAAGGATTAGGATACTCTAGATCACCAGGAAACAAAAGCCATCTGGTCATGTTTAATTCAGTCTGGAGAGGTGTACATACAGTATGTGTGTGTGCATGTGTGTGTGTGTGTGTGTGTGTGAGTGCATATGTGTGAGTGTGAATCAGCCAGTAAGATGAGAGTGCAAGGCAAGTATTCCAAATTCTTTTTCAACGACTGAAAGAAACGACGATCCAAGACTGCTTAAGGTTCAAAGTTGAAAGCCTAAATGCGGGATATTGTGTTATAATCCTATCAAACAACCGAGAACCCTTTTACCACATCAAAAACCAACATTTTCCTTCAGTAATAAAGCAATATAGAGTTTCCTCTTCAAAATAATTTCATATCACTGCATTTTTTTCACATCATGCTCATATTGAGACTGGCCTAAAAAGCTAAATTAACATCAGCTTTCCCTGCATCTTTTGAGCTGACTCCACTCCAACAGCTGATGCGAGAAGTCAGAAGGCCTATAGGACTCAATGTGCTAGAACAGCCCACACATGGATGGCTGTGGGCGGACACTCAGGGGAGTATGACAGTGCACAGCTGTGGCTCCGGTGTGAAGGATTCAAGTATTAAGGAGCTTCCGGATGAGCTTTTTCAATGCTGGAGCTATCAACAGGCTAAAACATGTTCTGCTGAGATATGTACTTAAAGGGGTGGTTCAGGATTTTGGACATCGGGCCTCATTTCCAAGTTAGCCTTAGTGTTATTTCAGAGAAGACAGTTTTCCAAATTTTTCATCCAGTCGTTCCAGTTGCAGAGTTCGCTGGTGCTAGGCTTGCGCGAGTCAACGGTAACTGCTAGCCAGCCATTTAAAACAGTTTTACCCACACCACAGTACACCAAAAGCAAATAAATTATAACGCCAGACTATCGATGTAAATGTCTGATAAGAGAATAATGTTAAAAATCAAACTACTCTTGCATCTCAATGATCACAATACATTTACAGGAACTAGTTTCTCAGCAGAGGTGGAATTTTATTTATTTATTTATTTATTTATTTTGCTTTGCTCCGGTTAGAAGTATTGCGTCGAAAAGTAAACAAAGAACCAAAGCGCAATACACTTCCTACAGCGAACTACCACCACTACCTCTCACTACTTCTCTCGGTTGCCTAACTACATCTCCCTCCGCCGCTGCTGTAGACCGTGCTAATAAATACGAGGAACAAAGTATAACTATTGCAATGCGATGAAAGGATAGTTTGATTTCTAACATTATTCTCTCAACAGGCATTACATCGATAGTCTGGCGTCATATTTTTTTTTTTTTTTTTTTTTGCTTTTGGTGTTTTGTGTAGTGGGTAAAACTGTTTTTAATGGCAGGCTAGCAGTTACCGTTGACTCGCGCTAGCCTAGCATTAGCGAACTACGCAACTGTATGTTGCAACTATGCAACTATATCTCCACTGATAAATAACACTAAAGGCTAACTTGGAAATGAGGCCCGATGTCCAAAATTCTGAACCACCCCTTTAAGTGAATGCTCAGAATGTGATATGATGAATCTTTCACAATGAATTTCTATAATAATCCTTGAAAAACATGATTTGGAATTAACGAGTGTGGGTACTGACTGAGGTGGGCCTCGTCTCACCTGATCTCTGGCAGGCTTATGTGTGGCCATATGGCGCTCTAGCTGGGTGCGGTAGGCGAAGGTGTCACTGCACAGGGGACAGGGGAAGCTCTCATCGTTTTTCTCATGTCGGTACTTGATGTGCTCCTTCAGAGAGGTCAGCCGCTTGTAGCCCCGGTCACAGTAGGGGCAGGTCAACAGTTGGGCAAAGGCATCTGGCGTCCTCAGTGCCAGATCTGGGCAAAATTGAAAGGAGCAAACAGAGTGAAGGAGGGGGAGTGAAGAAGAAAAAAAATCAGCATATGTAGGACAAACAGTTGCCATATGAGGCCATAGGATAACGATAGGTATAGCACTGCAATCAGAAATTTGAAACAGCCAAGAATTACTTCATTGATTTGTTTATTTTTTATTCACTTGATTATTTTTTATTTTTTTTTTACATTTAAGATATAACAAATATACATAAAAAATTATATTTTATAATATATAATTAAATATATAATAATTTTAATTAAATATAATTAAATATAAAATGTAAAATAAATAAAATATAATATATATAATTCAAATAGATTTGTAGAATTATTTTATAAAGTAAATTTTTACACTTTGTCCATCCACACTAATTAGCAGATAAAATCAAATTAAGTTGCATTTAATTTAATAATAATAATAATAATAAAATAGATATTGTAAAACATTTTAAATGTAAATATTTCTTACTGGCCATGAAACAGATTTTTACTTTAGTTTTTATTAAAAAAATAGTTTTTGTCTCTTTGACAGTGAGGCCAAAAACAATTTCTACTTGCACTTGGCGAGTCGTAAATGTTAGACCATTTTTTTATGTATTGTGTTTTATAGTTTAATGCCTACCGTTTTCATTTTCATCTTGTCCGTTGGCCTCCGGTGTTCCCAGTCGTGTACCCTCGTCTGGGTCTTCTGGATAAATGATAACAGTATCCTGCAGGTATTCTGCAATGCTTGCTGCATGTCCCTCACCGTCATCCAGTTTCCTCTTGGCAAAGAAGCTTTCCAGCTCTGAAGACGCATCAATACCCTTAACTGCACACAGGAAGTGGGGAGAAAAAACACAAATGAATCCAGTGGTTGATGCTCAGTGTCATTGGAAAGGACCAAGCTGAATATTAGGACACTGCTCCCGCTAAGTGTGATATAGTGGAGACCAAACCATTAGAAGGCCTTTCAAGGTGGAAGTATTTATTTAAGTTACAACATAATGGCCACTTCAAAGACTAATAGGAGCCAGCTTGATCATCAAGCACTCTTTAAGCATCCTCTTGCATGTTTGAAAATGCTTTAAACATTTCCAGCATTATGGGTAATTGAGTTATATGGCAATTAGGCGCGCTGGGGTAACTGATCTCACTTTGTATTGCTCATCGTATACATAAAATCAGACTCAATAATCTAATTATGGATCATGTGTTACGTGTAATTGCACAGAACAAGATTTTAAACGTGATTTTTGTAAACAATAGGATTTTGGATGCTTTATGGAGAACAACTAAAAGATACTGACAGGATAAGTAGACAAGAGTGCCTTATAGAAAAGTAGATTTATTTAAAAAAAGCATGAGGTAATATGGGTGGATAACTAATAAAATGACAGAAGTTATTGCAAATGATACTTTTTCTTCAGATGACTGGACTCTTTGGGTAAGCAAATGAAAATGTTATTGTTTCATTGTAATCAATTTGAAAGTACATGGACTGAACAAATTCGATTTTGGTCTTAAACTCAATTTGGCTACAAAATGTGATTTGCCATGCACTCGCACTCAACTAAAAAATGTTTACTTTCCATCTCCCATGGACACACGAGGAAGCATTATCTCAGATGCTCAAGTGCTCATGTTTACGTACGGTCTTAAGAGATGTTACACACCTACATAAGAAGTATTTCATGATGAATATCCTCAAGATTTGATTAAGTATCTTGATTACTAAAAATGGTTGACTCAACTCTCTAAATATAGTTATATCTACTGTATGCACGAATATTTCAAAAATATTGTGAAGTGATCTCACCTGTACCATTTCCAATTCCATGAAGAGAGATGTCAGGGCTCATTGAGTTGTACTCAGCTTTTCTTTCCTCTGTAATAATGCCATGTAGAAGAGAGAAAACACTTTGTTTTAAATGATCATGATAATCGCAAACAAAAACAAAAACCATTGGCATAACCAAATCTTCTGCCCTTATCAGTTCATTTTAATGAACAGATTTAATGTTTGTGTAAGTGTAATTAGATAAATATGACACAGCAAATGAAAAGTAAATCATCCTGATGATGAGAGGACATATCAGGAAGGCATATATCTCAAACATGTTGACAGAAGCTCAGAGAATGATACACTTCTCTTAAGCAGGGCATAACAAATCATGTCAAGGTATTTAGGGAGGAGAGGAGGGTGGTCTGAGAGAAGTTTGCTCATATACTGCAGCTATTGTGTTTGTTCCTCCTCCTCCCCCTCATGTGACCTCATACCGGCAGTCACAAGTATCATAAGCTTCCCCCACAAAAGGAGGATATACAGCACCTCTTACACCACATCGCAGGGGGAAAACAAGGGTACTCAAGACTCCTGACACACACACCGCGCGCCTCCACAGCATAAGTACTGTTTAATTTCAAAACTGCCTTCCACTTCCTTCCTCATTATCTAAGTATGACAACCGAGAGAGCTTTTGAAAGTCAGCGAATTCTCTCACTTTTCACCACATTTAAGAGATGTCTTTCAAAGCTGTGTTTGAAACATTGAGAGAGAAACTTCTCAGAGCAATGCTTCTTGAAGGAATGTTTTGAGCATCAAAAGCTTTACTTGGATGCGTCTCATTGAACAAAGTTTTAATGAAACAAGGCATTTGCTAATAGGGGGCTTGCCTTCACAAAACCCCTTCCTGGTGAAATTGTCACCTTCTGTGCCGTGCAGATAAAAGTGCAAGGCCTGGAGCCAGCGAAAATATTCTCAGAGTTGTGTTTTCCTTTGAGGTACATTGGCTTAAAACTTCTTTGGGAGGGTTAGCGATTAGCGGTATTAGCATGTGGATATTTTAAGGTCATATGAAGGACATATGAACGTCATGTGCAGCACACCGAAAACCCAGTTTAAGGAATGCCAAAGAGGTATCAGATTTTAATTTCGAGTAAATAGTTTCCTCGAGTGACAAAATGGCAACTACATTAGAGTCTCAGTTCTGCTTGTGGTAGCTGCAGGCCCCCTGAGGCAATGGTGTGATTTTAACCACTGCATCACAAGAGAAGTTCCAGATCTCTTTTGGTGCATAATTAAATGTTTCAATTGTCAATTTGACATGGACTTAGTATGCTTATAAATATGCTTGAAAACACTGGAGCTACAGTACTTAAAGGTGCTGATAATACCAAGTTCTGATACTGCTATACAGTGTACAAACACTTTACATATTCATGTTGTTCTTGTGTATAGTATACAGTATGGTCTAAACATACACTGAATTCTGCTTATTTAAACTTCAAAATAAACAAAGTTTTAGGGGTTAAAACAATGAAAGTTAGGATATATTTATATTTAATATATACCACTCAAAAGTGTGGGGCCAATAGTGACATACAACATGAACAACAGAACCGGAAGACAATGCTGAAAGTCGTAGTTTTTATTATTTTTGGACCAAAACTAACCCACTGGTGTCACATGGACTACTTTGACCACTTCCTTTATTTTCTTTCTGGATAAGGACAGTATATCGTACATACATTTTCAATGGAGGGACAGAAAACTCTCAGACTAAATCTAAAATATCTTAAACTGTGTTCTGAAGATGAATGGCAGTCTTACGTGCTTGAAACGATATGAGGGTAAGTCATTAATGACATAATTTTAATTTTTGGGTGAACTAACCCTTTAATACTTTTATTCAGATAGGACGAAATCAATTGGTAAAAAGTGACTAAAAACATTTACAATATAAAGATTTTTATTTTAAATAAATGCTGTTCTTTTGAACTTTCTATTTAATCAAAGAATCCTGAATAAAATTATCACGGTTTCCATAAAAAAATATTAAGCAGCGCAATTGTTTCAACGTTGATAAAAATAAGATATATTTCTTGAGTACCAAATCAGCATGTTATAATGATTTCTGACTGATCATGTGACATTGAAGATTGGTGTAATGGTTGCTGAAAATTCAGCTGTGCCAGACTTCTTTCAAAAAAAAAAAAATGGAGTATACTCACTGTAAGAAAACGGTGGAGTATATTATTTTAGATTTAGTTGACTAATCAAATAAGCAATTTAAAATGAAACTAATAATTTTCTATTAAAATTTTCACTCAAATGAAATTCCGATCATTTAGTTTTTAATCAAAAAATATTAAAGCAATGGAAAAATGCTAATTAGAAGCATTTTCACAAGTGGTCTGTTGAACCCCAGTGTCTTAGAAAAGCATCAAGACTTGAGGTGCATCTTCTCAAGCAACCACAGCAAAGAGGAAGATGATTCATGCAGCCTCTTTTAAGATCTACCAGCATCTACCACAGTATTTTTCTTCCAGCTAGTGGACACATCTCTTCATTTTTAATCACTAAGATAAAATAGTGCAATGCTACCAGAGGCTTGGCATTCAAATAAACTCAGATGACATTCATTAATCTAGCATATAGTGTGAACATCAACTAAACAAAACACTGTTCAAGCGGATGACACATCCCTGAAGACCCTGTTTAGTTCTGTGACTGTGACACTCTCTGAAGTTAAGTGATGCATATGGTTTAGTCATTAGCTGAGACTGATTGCTGGGGGTCTGGGTTTTTTTTTTTCTTTCTTTTTTCTTTTTTCAAACCGGGCGACTCGCATGAGTTCTCCCTTCACTCTGTAACTGTCAGCCAGGCCCAGGGAATTGTGGGCCTATTATGTATGTAAATGGCCATCATAATGCTAAAAATTTCATTTAAGCCCTTTAATGAGTCTTCAGCAGGGCAGGCTCCTGCTAAATGATAGCTCTGCGATCCTAATTAAGAGAATTTATCTTTAAAGCCTCACTAGTTTGGGTCTTGTCCGTGATCGTGATCTTTTCGGTTTTGGGTGGGTTAGTCAAAACGAAGCCAGAAGAAAGGGGTGTGGGGTGATGATGCACTAAAGATTAGGTGTAACCTACTTTGTGACAACAGTAAGAAACCAAAGTAGAAAAGTGAGCTAATAGTCTAAAAGTTGCCATTACATCAAAAATGCCAGACAGCTGCTAGGTGTTGGCCTAGTAAATAAAGCCGGTCTGTCCTGGTAATATGAAAACTGCGAGTTTGATAGATAAAACAAATTAACCTCAGCTATGTTCCATATACCTAAATTCACTGTAATATTCTCAGCTCTCACTCTTACCTGAACCATTCAGGTCTTCGTGGTGCCAGACATGGGCCCCTGCCCCATCACGGCTTTCGTTTTCTTCATCCTCCCGGCAAGAGAACAGGGCGTCGGCTACCCGGGGTGAAGCCTCCAAGCTCGGCACACCTGCTGGACTGCCTTCGCCCTCAGAACCCAGCAGTCTGTCCTCCTCATCGGACCCTGAACCCGCATCCACCACATTTTCATAACTGAGCACTGAGGACAGAAAAAAAAAAAAAAACATATGTTATTATGTGAGTTTACCGACATCTCAAAAGAAGTTTGTGCAGTCTTACTGGTATGGCTGTATGATTACAATCTTGACCTGTTAACCCACTTCTTCACATATGCAATGAGCACATGATAATAAAGACAAAACGGTACTGTTGAGGTTGCCAGAGAAAATAAATGGGGAAATAGGGGGTTCGAGCAGCTTGATTAATAGGCATTTGTGTAAAATGTACATAGCTTGATAAAAAGTAAAAAGCAGGGCTGTCAACCTTTCCTGACTCATGGATAATATAAATAATTTACAAATAATTATGTTAAAAGATTGTAATATATAATATATATTATATATTAGAACATTTCCAAAGTCAAGATAATGGAAGCCTCACAAGACCAGATTGCTTGGTATACAACAGAAGAGAGCATGATAGAGCAAACCAAAATCCCACACAACTCTGAGGGTGAGAGGTGATGAAGGTCTAATAAACTATGAAGCTTACATCATGGGAACAACAGTTTAACGTTCAGGTTCATTTGAAGTTCTTTCCTTGCCTAATACAGCATACATCTCCCCAGGCTCTCCGCGCACCTTATCTCAGAGGCACGCTGCCAAAGCAGTGAGAACTAGTGGGAAGTTTCTCTAATGGTTAGATTAAAACCCCTAATTGCTGATTTCAGGACAATTTTCTCCCTCTTCTGAACACAGAGATTTAAAAAACAACAAACTTTCCCTTCCATCAGTGCACTATTTCCCAGTTCATTGGCGTCAAATGGACTCAACTGGGTTGTGGAACGCTCCATTCCCTCCTCCGTACCTTAACTAGCCCTAATCTCTCCCTAGGAGCCCATCCACTTTAAAAAATGCCAATGATGTCTTTTTTTTCACAGGTTCCCATGCAAAAAAAAAAGAAAAAAAAAAAAAAAAAAAAAGCTGACCGCTTCCCTTTGCCGGTTCTCACCAGAGGACGAGAAGATTAGCTGCACGTATCTGATCATAATATGATCTTTTTCTGATCCGTGGGCCTGCATTTGCTCCCCCGGACAACTGCGCAACAGGTGCAAATTAAAAGGGGAACCATCTCGGGTACAAGGGATGGTCGAAATGCACTGACCCGGGCTGAATACCAAAGAGTAGGGTGAGGTGGTATGGCGGGGGTGAGGGGCGTGGGACAAAAAGCTTTCTAACTAAGAGGTGTGACCAGCGGGATTATTTAAGAGCGACTTCAGGCCGAGGGCGAAGACACCCCCCCATTAATGAAAAGGAGAAGGCGAGCAAGAGAAAGCAAAAGAGAGACATAAAGGGAGTGGTTGAAAGTAAGACATGAGAGGCTCTTTGTGTGGTCCTAGTATACCTTGGACGTAAAGCAACTTTATCTTGACTTTTTTTTTCTATCCTCTGTTCCTCCTCCCACGTTTCATCCCTTTCACTCACATATATTTCTTTATCTTTAGCCCACTAATAAGTGCACTTTCTTGCCCAGGTATCGTACGAAAGACAACACTGAATGTTGGTACCGGAGCTAAAAAGCTGCGGCCAATCATTCAGAGTTTGAATGGTGGGAGTGTTCTGAAGGAAAAGAAAGAAGTGGGAGGACTGGGAAAAGAATCAAGAGGATGAATACAGAGGTCAGGGCTGAATATTAATAATAGTGAACTGCTTAGTGGTTTGACTTTAAGCCCACACAAAACACTAAAGTCTTTACATCACATCTTCCTGTTCTTTCTTGTGTTTTTCAACAGCATATGCTAGCCATCTACATTCCTAATGACATAGCTTGAATACTTGAGTGGATGCTTGAAATTCTTTTTTACAGAAAGTCAGAATGGTTTGTCATGAAAGTATGTTCTAATTTGACTGTAATTGCAAAGATTCTCTCATGACACAAATATAAATACAAAACGCTGAGGTTTGAAAACCATTTTGGAACAAGGAACAGACATGTTTTGAATTCCGACAAGCAGATACTTTGCCTGTTTGTGTGTGTATGCTTGTGTGTGTGTGTCAGTAATAGAAAAGTAAGTGATGGGCACTCAAAGCAATCCATCAAACAATTTGCCTCTGAGGTCACATGGGTCTGACAGATGTGACTGAGATATTGTATGCAGCTGTGCACTTGTGTGTGTGGGAGTAGACATTCACTGTATAAATGTTTTCACCATTGTAATAAGATGTTTGTTTTCATCCATCTAACTAGTCCCAATAATATGTAATTTCTATAAATGTTCACATTTTCAGGTAATAAAAAGTGAACCGCATCATCTGTAAAACAATTTAAATTGAGGTTGTAACTTTGATTTAAGTAAGATTTTCACATTTTAATATTATTATTATAAATTAGCATAATGATTAATATTATTTTGTATATACTAAAAAAACTAAAGTAAGAATAGAAGTATGATTAAAACATACTGATACTTTGTAACTTTATTTCAGATCTACCAATCAAATGAGCTTTCTCCTGTGTCGTCCAGCCCCCATTGTAATTCTATTGGCTGCCATTTTAGTGTGTCATTCCGGCAGCTGTCCTGCTGTATAATTCCTGCAGTGAACGGTCCATTGTGCTCACCCTAGAGACAAAGAGGCCACCTCTCTTCTCTCTCGCCCTTACTTCTCCTTTCTCCCCTCCCTCCCTTCTCTCTCTCTCTCTCTCTCTCTCTCTCTCTCTCTCTCTCTCTCTCTCTCTCTCTCTCTCTCTCTCTCTCTCTGTGCCATTTCATATTCTCGAACAACCCCACCTATCATTCTGCTAGCTGTCCTTTGAGAATGAGGCATAATGCATTTCAAGATGGTTCTAAAAGTCATCCTTAACAAGAACTCAGCAAAACACTATACAGCCAGAATCTTTTAAATGTTGATGGTGGGATTACCAAACAAACATTTAACATTATTGCAGAAACAATACCTTGTGCCTGTCCAGTTTGGACAAACTAAGAGTTCCCGTTAACTGGGAGAGGTTCACACATTCCATAGCCTGGAGTTGTGCAATCACACACACACACACACACACACACACACGTTCTTCTGAGCAGTTTAGCTGTTTAGACAGGTATGTGTGTGCTCTGTCACAATCTCTTACAATCCTCTCATCTCATCTGCGGAGTGTGTTCCCAGCGCTGGGGGGAAAACTGCAGACACACCTGCAAACTCAAAGCCACAATGTCCACTGGAGCCATTTCACTGAAACGTGGCGAAGGATGATTCAAGCGTTCGAATATTTCAGACAGGAAAGGCTTCTGTTACAGCGAACGCTCAACAATCACATCCATCTGATCTGAACGACACCTCCGCTGGCTCGCACACCTTTTCAACATTTCCTGTTCCCAGGTAATCCGCCTGCTATCCATCTTTTCCCCTTCCTTTAATCTCCTTTCCGTCTGTTCCTAGCGGCCGAAACAGAAAGGTGAGCACGTATTCCACATCCATGTTGAGAAACAGACAGCCTGCCGCAGGTCTTTCCCAGGTGCCTCTCTGCCACGGTAATGAAACCCGGCGGAACAGACGGTGGAAAATAACCACTCTGTTCTCTCTCTCTCTCTCTTTCTCTCTCTCTCTCCCTCTCTCTCTCTCTCTCTCCTGTGCGGTGCGCATCACCTGAGTGTGCAGTGGGGGAGGGGGTGACTAGGTAAGACTTCAAACACTTGAAAGGAGGTCGCTGCCTAGTGGCTATAGCCTGGAAATGATCCATGCAAATCAAATCAGCCATCTTCCAATCATGCGCAAAAAGGGCGTTGGAGGGCAAACTTTTACCTGTTTTGTGCTTCAAAATACAGCACAGAGGTAAAGAACACGCTGAGGCAGTCGTCTGATCTAAAATGACTGGGAACTGTAATATTAGACAATCCTTTTTAATGCAAGGGAACTGCCAAAGAATGTGATTTCACCTGTTGGATATTATAAGTTGTATAATGTATCCAATTTTAGGTCTAATGAATAAAATAGCTTTAAGCAGTCTATGAAGAACATGAAATTGGTCGAGAAGTCTAGCTGTCCTATACTGGAAACGCATTCCTTTCACAATAAAATAAAATAAAATAAATAAAATATAAATATTAAATATCTGTGCAGTATTTAAAAGGTACATTGTAGCATTAAGAAAAATCAAATAATGCACAGGATTTAATAGTGTTTAAAAAAAAAAATTAAATAAATAAATAAAAAAGAAATACAATTTCTGAGAAGGGAAAGAAAGAGTATGTTCATATGTTTATATATGCTGAAACTCTTCAATCTAAATATATAAATAGCCATGGAATAGCCATAGCCTAAAGCATATAAATAGCCATGGAACACTTCTGTAGAAAACTACACACTTTTCAACAATGAATCCGTGACTCCCACACAAGGCTGCGAAGGCCTTGAACCTGACAGATAGTGTCTGGCTTGAGTCTATTTTTTCTTGTGAGGTTAGCATGCAGATAACTGTTGGTGAAAGTGCTCTTGTTTATGGTGCATGTGATGGGGGGGAGAAGGCTCTCCATGTTTGTTTTAAGGCCGGGCAGCCGAAGAGGTCACACTGGTGCTGGGGGAACAAAGGGCCCAGGAAGAGAGGGGCCGCTTTTGTGCTGTGGTGATCCTCAGTGAAAACTCAGCTATGCGTGAACCATTACTGCAAACCTGGAGAGGGTGTGTGTGTGTGTGTGTACTGTGGTGGTCTTTGTTTTCCTTGTATTTAAGTATTTCAGTACTTGCCAATATTTGTGAGAGTGAAAAAAGGAGAGTGAGAAAGACGGCGTGCGCGCGCGAGCACTTATCTAGTGTGCACCCATCAGTAAATGGGTGGCGGTGCTCCACAGACCCTGCCGTGAAGCGGCAACAGTAGCCTGGCCCTAATTGAATTAAACTCCCATTTGTCTACTATAGGACCCAACGCAACAGGCAAGAAGGAGAGAAGAGGAAGAGAGAAAGAGAGAGAGAGCTCTCTGAGGCTTGCTCATGCCGCCAGACGGCCCACCTTTCCCCCTTCCTCCCCCACGCAGACCCACCATCTGTGCCCACCCCATGCACATGTTACCCCTCTCTCTCTCGACAACTGTTCTGGGCCTCTACCAGCCTCAGAGTGCCTGTGTGTGTGTGTGTGTGTGTAAGATCGTAGGGCTGGAGACACACAATAGCTCACTGGGCTACCCTGAGGAGGAGAAAAGACAGGAGGAGAGAGAGGAGAACACAATATGCTGCACAGAGGAAGATAAAGAAGTCAACCTCTATCTCAGACGAACTATCAGTCAGGTTGCACTCTGGGAGAAAAGAACAACCACAAAAAGCCCAAACCGCCTCAGGGCGCGAGAGAGCTGAAAAGAGACGACGCAAATTACACACGCTAACAAAACCTGCAATTTTAGGTTTTCTTTCCTTTGAGCACAACGTCTTTGTACCGCGATACCCTAGCATAAAATCGGCAGGTGAGGGTTTAGAAGCACGGGCAGATGAATTTGTTGGCCGAGTTCAGAGTCTATCAATTTTTTTTTGGAAGTTAATATGGGTCAATTAATATGCAAATCTCCCGGCAGATGCTCGGTGGCTCTCAGCATGCGATTGGCCCGTCGGTCACTAGCTGTTCAAACAGTTTCACGAGCAAAACAACACCAGGTTCCCTCTCAGAGAGAAACCAACGAGACACTTTACATAATTTGTTGTTACATAAGCAATGTTTTTGTACTTTTTAGAGAGGTACAATTCACATGTACAATTCTGTTTCTCAAGTAAGAATGCCAAACAACAACCACCATACTTGTTATTGTTTTTGTTTTTTTAAGATTTAAAAAGGTAGTTTACTCAAAACTGAAAATCATTTCATTATTTACTCACCCTCATGACATTCCAAACCTGTATGACTCTTCTGTGGAACACAAAAGAAGATATTTTGAAGAATGTTGGTAACCAAACAACAGTTTTAGTTACCAATAAAAAAACAATAATAATAATAAGATATTAGTCAACATATCGTTTACGTTCCACGGAAGAAATAAAGACAGTTTTGGATTGGAATCAGGGAGCATATATTTTCATTTTTGGGTGAACTACCACTGTAAAGCACATATTTATGTTGTGAATACAATTATATCTCCTCATATGCCATCAATATAACTCCTATTACAGTACCTGAAACAGCTTCCAACTTCACTTCAGAAAAAAAAAAAAACGATTGCAGGCTTTACAGTACTTTTATTTAAAGCTGATTTCGCGGAACACACTGATCTTTCCCTAATACCTGTTTACTATCAGACAAAAGGCGAAACTAGAAGGAAACAGCTTGTGTTCTGTTAAGACTCCTCAGTGGCATTGCCAGAGGTGCTTGTTGGGTTTCTGAAAGCTAACAGGTCCAGATGGAGCAAAAAAATAAGACCTCAAAGGGGGGCTTTAAATGAAGGCTCCAGACCATCAGACAGGTTGCTAATGAAATATTCATGTAAGGAGTGGCTCTATCTATCTATCCATCCATCCATCCTGCCCACAACCTTCCCACACTTCCTTCTTCTGCCCTCCACCATTTTATGGTGTGCTTCATTTGAGAGGAAAAAAAAGAAAACAAGCACTCTTTCACTGGCACCACAAAGACAAACTCATCTCTACCTTATCAGAAGAAACCCTCAGAGAGTTTAGCGATGCATGGTTTGATTTCAAGCCTTCTTCTCAAAAACTTCTCCTTTTTGGACGTTCTTCAGTGTGTCTTGGCAAGTGTTCACAGCATATGACCGCTAATTGTACTTTCACAAGTGCTGCCTGCATGGGAAACCGTTCGTTTATAACAATTCCCTAAAAATCCCTCACATTCTCTGAGTTGGTTGGTGCTTCAATTATGGATAGAGAGTTGTATGTTTGATTCAGAGAGAATAATTCAAGCCTAGAGGTGCAGTCGCATTTACATTGTTCAGAAAAATTTTCACGAGTGAAATCCAGTCATTTCAATAGGAATCAACGCGATCAGGAATTTTGTGTGAAGGTGAAAGATTTCCCCTCGGGCTAAAGTTGGTTGTGTTGATAGACAGAACGCTGCTTGGTTTGAAACTGACTTCTGTGTGAGCTGTGCTTCATACTCTACACTATTGACAATATTTCTTGCACCTCAAAAATCTAGCTGAGATCGGTGTCTTGCTCTTAGGCAATGCATTACCGTGCCATTTCACACACGTCTAGCTCAGCTGAATGCGATTTTCCTCCCTATATCTCTCCATATACATGGGCCGCTCGTATATGCTGCGGCGGGGGCAAAGATGGCTTTGTCAAACACACATGCATGCTGGATGGAAGCTGTGCTCTCCTGTGTTCGGCAGGCCCAGGATCAGCTGGGGTGGTATTAAACATGCACAAGGTTGCCTGTGAACAACTGTCAGCGCATCTGCTGCGTTGTTCTTCAGCCTCTCTCTCTCCATCACTCCCACAGCCCCATCAATATCACTCTACTGCAAACAGCTCCTGGCTACTGCCGCGAGAGTGTGTGTACATGCGCCTCGTGTGCTGTGTGTGCCAAAACACAAGAGAATAACACAGTTTACGCCCGCATCCAGTTGTGTGTATGTGTGCATGTCCATTTACAGCAGCCTAACTTGTTTTGTGTGTGTGTGTGTGTGTGCGCGCGCACGCAAGAATCTTCTCTCAATATCATAATGAAATAAAGAGCCTGCTTTAAGCACATGCAAATTCAAAAGCGCGGAATCAGGGCAAAATTAATTTAGCTGTTGCTGATTAGAGACATTAATTAATCTGTGTGAGGTGCGGGCCTAATCTGAAGTTGAATTACACCTCCTGTAAGATTAATTAGGACAGAAAAATAACATACGGTGCTGCCAGTGCAGATTACAGTAAGCCTTATTTCTTTGACTTGAAAAAGAGTCTGGCGAAACCTGAATCACCATGCGTCTCGCCGCTTAAGTACTTTGTTGACGATTGTGGGAGCCGTATTCTCAACTAGTTAACAGTTAGCAGGGATTTCAAAAGTATTTAATTTACAAAGGTTTTTGAATCTGGGTTGTGGCTGATACGTAAGGTCACAGAGCTTATTTCACTTTTTTAAGATTCTTTCGAAATGGATCGTTTGACCCTGCAGAAACGTTACACTGGGAGGATCGTTTGTGGAAAGTGAATGTCTGTGTTAGGCTGCCAACATGTGTATGGGTGTGTGCGACCCGAGGTGTTCGGAGAGCTCATGTGCGTGGATCTGTGGTGAGGACTGTGGAGACCACAGCAAAACCTAACCAGTTGCCAGCTGGCAGTGTAGGTGGGAGCCTTTTAAAGAGGTCAGTGTGTGTGAGTGTGTGTGAGTGAATGGGGACAGTCCACATCCAATGAGAAATAGAGCCCCCTTGGTCCAGGACCTTCAATCAGAGTAGCTCTTTCTGATGTTAATGAGGGAGTAAAACACATCTGTTCAGCACCCCCTCCCATACACACATCCTAGGAGTTTGGTCACCTGAATAGTTTCCCCAGCAGGTAGCACACAAGGGAACGATTCGGCCCTTTATGTGGTCATTCTCTGACAAAGGTCGGATGACCCATGGGATGCACCAGGGACCCATATTTGGCCCTTCTGTATTGTCATTCTGAATTGTTATAAATGGCAAGAAGAGAATGAATGAACAACAATATACACAATGCTGACAATAGTGCTGATCAGTGACTCGTTTTGGCTTGAGCATTTATAAAATTGCACCAAAGTAATTTATATACATAAGAAATACTGGCTGATATATTGATATAGGCAAAAATGTACATGTGAAATTCAGTTATAACATATATATATATATATATATATATATATATATATATATATGCATTTAAAATATCTCATTAATATAAAAAATCTAAATGTTTTTATATATAAATTAAATAATTTAATTAATTTTTTTTAAAAAATCGAACCATTCGAAAATCTATTTAGAATCTAAATCTAATTGGTTTGTGTGTGTGTGAGTGTGTGCAAATAAAAATAAATAAATAAATAAATAAATAAACATTATTAACAATATTTAAAATAAATATTACTTTAAAAAATATAAATTTTATTTTAGATTTAAAAAATATATGTTTAAAATGATTTATAAAACACCGACATTTTGCAAACTGGGAAACATGCAAAGGATGAATATCTGGTTTTCTGGAAGGAGGTTCTGGATTAGGAGCACATCAAAGAGTGTGAAAGTGAGCTACTTTGATGATGTTTACAGTAACACACCTGGGGTAACGCAAGGTGCTAATTAGCTCAAGTGGATAATTAGAATGCCGATTACAGGAATCAAAAGGTACTGCAGAGCTTAAAGCTACAGCCTTCCTCTGTAACCACTCCTTTGGGTAAGCTCTCTCTCACATACACACACACACATATACAAATAGTCCAGGGGGAAGCCATAAACATCTCCTTGGCACAGGCGATTATAAGACAGGCTTAGAGTGGAGAACCAGTAAATATTGAGGGGGCCATTGTTCCCTTCACTTCCTCTGTTCAGCGTTGAGGATTCGTCTTTCTCATTGATGACACCTCCAGGGAGCACACGCGGATCATATTATCGTCTGAAACGGAAGTCGTATTCATTCCGTCAACTGTGTTAAGGCTCTCAGAAGCCACATCATTCGTAATGCTGAGGACCGCAGGGCTTTCACAGAACAGGAAAGACCCATGTTAACTCCTGAGCAGCCAGGGTTTGCCGCTTTGTTAGGGAATCATCTATGATTTAACGCAGGGAGTGGCAAAGCGTTAGCCGAGGCCATTTACAAACAGGCTGAATTATTGGAGTTAGAGTTACTGTACCCTGGACAGTCACTTCAAGAACATTTGCAGCTCAATGCAGCTTGATTTATGACAAAATCCCTCATGATAATGGCCATCAGGAGGAACCACCAAAGCAAATGAGTGTGCTGTAAAATATTAATCAAATTATTGCAATTATATTTACTGCAATAGTCTACAAAAGTTAGTTCCTCATGTTACCAGATGGTCACTCATATTAAGTTATATGGATATCCCCATAAAACTCTTTGTTTGTTAAAAATGGCATCAGGTAGTTTGTGTCGAAACCTACAGACTAAAAGGGACCATGTAAATGCCCTATAAGACCGAGTTTCTTATTTCACACCCCAATGTTTATTGTTCTTTTTCATTCGCCACAACTCTACTGTATAATTATCCATATTATGTTCATAAACTTTCAACGCTGGCTCTGTTATTGTTGCTTTTAACTGGTTGGGTAATACAACCGTACCTCTAAAAATGCAATACAGCTCAAACCTTTCAGTCAAAAATGGCTAAATAAATACATCAATAAATAACACAATCTTCGCATGGTCACCTCAAAAGAAAGCTGATTTCGGACCTTCTCACAGAGTTCCATGGAAACCAGAGCTAGACAGTGGCCAAAAATACATGTTTTCTTAAAATACAAAAGCCTGTGAAACTGTCTGTTTTGGGGAGTTTTGACTTCAACAGGTGCCAAGAAAAACCTCCACGGTCTCAAAACCTGTTATTTAAACAAGGGTGAAGGACCGTAGGTCACATTCTCCCATATACGGCTTCTCGTTTTCTGAGCTCTCATAAGGCAGTTAACTGTTTGAGCTCCATTTAAATGATACTTCGAGGCATTATAAATGAAAGATAGAGAATTTAATCACTTCCTTTTTTCTCAACATCTCTCAAGTATGAGCTGATAAATAGAACATTTGCACGTTAAACCACAACTTTCTTTGGTACACGGAATGTCACAGTGACTTTGTGGCAACAACAAAAAAAATATTGCTGCTTTGTTTGTCACGTGTTCAGCTCTTTTCTGCCCTTGTGCTGCTCTTATCAGTCATGAGGGGGATAAGGTGTGACCTGGTAAGGGTGGCAAGTTCCACTTTCAGAGGTGTGATCACTGAGGCCCAGCAATTGAGCCAGAGGCGCGTATAGAAGGAACTTAATCAGCCTTTAGCACCTTGAGATGGGTGCTGAGCAGACGTTAACCGAAATGGCAGCTGCACCTCTTTTGCACACGGACTACAATTTTTGTAGTCATGAAGCCTATAGGAATTATTTCCGGTTAGGTATACTGTATGTCGCTGGCGAAATGACTGTCGTTCAAAAAGACAAAAATAAATAAATAAAACAAATGAATTTCTCTTGTTTGTTTATATGCATTTAAGTAAAGTGTATGTCAAATATAATTACCTCTCGTCGATACTGCGAACTCAGCCCTTGAAACAATCTTAGCAGCGTTATTTAGGTTTCTTGGCGTAAACAACCTGGTGAGATTGTGAGTCACTGTAAGCTTCATTTGAACTCAGATAGAGTATCACAAAACATGTGATATACAGGCCGCTGATGTGCGCTACCGTGCCTTCACACACACAGCTACACACATATTTTCCTTGGGTCCTCTGCCTGTTTACCAAATATTTTGTGTTACCATGGATCGCACAGAGAAAGAAGCGAACATCTGACCGAGAGGCCGTGTCACTTGATTGAGCTCAACTTCCTTTCAAATGAAGAAGAGAATCCTACAGTCAATAGACAAAGTTGTGATATCAGAATGTCATGCCCCTGGGACTTACTTTCATTATGTTTTTTCTGTACCAAAACCATTTTTCTAAATGTGCACAATATTAATTAAAGTGTAATATGAACTGTGCTGTCACTTACAGTCATGCCTTAGTGCTACTATATGTACACTACGAGAGGAACACTTTTATTGGCAAGGTCAAATGAAATTGATCAAATGTGACAGTAAAGGCTTTTACATGGTTACAATTTTAAACAAATGTTGTTAGCTTTCTATTTTTCAAATAATCCTAATAAAATGTATCACAGCTTTGACAAAAATATTAAAAACTGTGTTCAACAGTGATAAAAATAATAATACATGTTTCTTGAGCAACAAATCAGCATATTAGAAGGATTTCTGAAGGATCATGTGACACTGAAGACTGGAGTAATGGCTCCTAAAAATTCAGCTTAGCCATCAAAGGAATAAATTAAAATTATATTTAAATAGAAACTAGAAAAGGTAACGTTTTAATAATAAATAACAATATTACTGTTTACAGCTTTTTTTATCAAATAAATACAGCTTTGGTGAGCACAAAAGACTTATTTAAAAAATATATATATTTTTAAAAATCTTACTGACCCCAAACTTTTGAACGGTTAGTGTTAACATGTATATTATAGTAAGATTCTGTCAACATTTACATTTGTTTTGACAAAATATGTCCAGGCTTATTTTTTTAAAAAAAAATTTCCATACAAAGGAAGTGAATGGGTACCGGATCTAAGAAGTTCTAAACATGACAAAAAGCATCCTAAAACAATCATGAATGTAGTTCATACAAATCATGCACAAAGTCTTTGAAACCATAAATTAGTTTATTTATTAGTTTATTAGTTATTACATTTGTGTGAGGAACAGACCACAATCCACAATATAAGCTGATATTCACTAAAAATCTTCCCTTTAGGAAAAGGCAAAGCGCACAAATTGTGGTCAAATCAATCAATCAATCAATGGTGAAATTAGTCAAGATGCTGAACATCATCTTTAATTTAAGGGGGAAGAGGGAATATTTTCA
Source organism: Cyprinella venusta (assembly GCA_038021265.1). NCBI lineage: Eukaryota > Metazoa > Chordata > Actinopteri > Cypriniformes > Leuciscidae > Cyprinella > Cyprinella venusta. The sequence continues at coordinate 22,378,263 of CM075867.1, forward strand.
GTAAATTACAAACATTTCTTTCACAAGTGAAAAATGGTAGACATCGTGCTCAAAAGATTCTCAATATAATGACAAGGCATTTTTGAGCTTGACAACAGTCCCTATTCACTTTTATTGTATGGAAAAAACAGCTTGGACATTTTGCTAAATATTTCCTCGCATGGTCTATAAAAGAAAGACAGACATACAGGTCTGAAGTACAATATTAAACAGTGACAGAATATAAATTTAGGGTGAACTATCCCTTAATACCAGTACAAATCTACTGTGGTAAGGTTGGTTAAGGTGAACAAAAAAAAAAAAAAGAAGAAAAGAAAACATTTCACCTCATCATACCGGTAATGTTGCTGCAACAGTGTGTCGTTTGTCAAAAGAGAGGGGAGGGGGGGCTCTGTAGCTGTTTGTCTCTGATAAGGCCCTAACACATGAAGATACGAACTGCTCTGTCTGTGTGTGTTTGAGAAAGGTATTCTCCCTTTTTCTCCTAACCGTAACTAATTCTACTTTTGCACATTTTATATCACATTCATTTGCAAGAAAACCTGCTTTGGGGAATCACCTTCTAGACTTTCTTCAAATCAAAAAAGTTGCCTCCGAGAAGATGAGCTCCAGTCTAATGTCATACAGTATGCCAGTGTAAATGCTAGAAATGATGAAGCCATTCCGGCTTCAGCAGCCCGCTAGCCTCTCAAGGGGACGCAAGGCCTACTTCCAAAAAGCTTGAATTATTTATTGACCTAGGTGGGAGTGCTCTCTGGAAATGTTCAAACCCTTTTTGACAAAAGAAAGCAACATGTTTAATTCCTAATGTTTCAGATCAAAACAAAAATACACCATCTTCACTTTCTCCATTCATCATTTAATAATGACTTTACAGGCAAACAGTGTGCAGTATTATTTCACTCTGTTGCTATATTAGAGTTCCTGATTTACAATTTTGGCGAAAAAAAAAAATAGGTGCCCTCAAAACACAAATTCACGTTCGCACACACAAACAAAGCACTACGACTTGATCTTTGCCAGGTGGCAAATAGTACCTCAAGGCTCCTTGGCCCACACATCTTAATGTGCAGTATGTCAGATGTGCCGGGTTGACCTTTCACCTCTGAGAGGCTGACTGCAGGGAACCCTTTGTTTCACATCTAACACATTTCAGACCTTACTATATATTGTAATCTCTGCAACTAGCTTGCGTTGGTCCGGGGCATAGAATTCGTTCTGGGCTTTTTTTTTTTTCATTCCCTTGTGAAATATTAACTGGTTTGTATGTGATGTAATTTATGCGTGCTGGCACAGAAGCATGCCCTGCTAGTGGAGTTCATTTTTGGTTCTACATTTCTGAGTGCAGGCTTCACATCTCAGCATGTTTAAAAAGTTAGGAAATTTAAATGGATAGACATTTCAATGATAATAATGTTTGGTATTTTCTTTTCACTTTTTCCAATTTTTGACTAGTGTAACCGGAGGGGAGTTTGATATGGAGCTTTGTGTGTGTGGTGCCGTGATGTAAATAAGAAAAACAAATCATTGCAAAACCTCGTTCTTGTTTGCCGTGGATATTCTAGTACGAGTGTTGTTCAAGTAGATCAAGGGAGCGGTATAATATCTGAGATTAAATGTGTGGGGCATCTGGGATTCTCTCACCGAACAGGATTTATGCAATTATTCTATGATGAATAACACTACAGATATCACCAGAGCCTCATGAATATTCGTGAAAGTCGCTGTATGAAATGATCCCATTCCAGTACATCACACACAAGACCGTTTGTAGGCTTCCATCTCGCACACGTTCAAGCATGCACAAAAATAATGGTAAACTTCTTTTTGTCCTCAAACAAACAAAATGCCACTTTTAGTCACTCTCAGTGTGTCCTTCCACCTATTTGTTCATTTCCTGTGAAACAATTTTTGCAGTAGTGAAACTATATAACTCAGCAGACCTCGGTCGAATGGCCACTGCAGCTCAACGACCCAGATGAACGTCCACCCATTACACGCTATACCATGTAAATCTGACCTCTAGCCATGATGTTTGACTACCACTGCACACTGAGCTACACACTTGCTTTCTAAATGGCTCAGTTGAGTAAAGGACATTTACAGTACATCGCCACTGTACAAGCCACAACTAAAGATTCCACTGCATCACCAAAACATGTCAAATGTGTTCTATGTGATTTTATACAGTGATATAAATATGTTGTTTCCTAAACAAGATGAAATTTTCAGTGGGTTTTGAGGAGAAACCACATCATTAATCAAATAAAACATAATAAATAAATAATTGGTTAATAATGAATTGTTTTGAGAATAAATACGTATTATGTTTTGTATAATAAACCAATAAAATAAGTTAAATAAATACAAAATAACTTAAAATAATAAAATAAATAATTGATAAATTATAAATTAATTAATTTAATAAATTAAAAGATAGATTAAATCGGCTTCATTAAAGCCGTCTCATGTGTGCAGAAGATAAACTACAGACACAAAAGTGAATGACAAATTGAGATAAACAAGTTTTGTTTAGACCAGTGAAATGTAAATTCTGATACTGGTCTCCTCACACCTGTCCTTGAGCTAACAGCGTACAGATATAATTTACGGGAAACAGAACTAAATACAATACTTTTTTCAAAAAAAAAAAAAAAAAGAAAAAAAAGATGACTATTTTCACACTTAATTAACACTTGTTTTTTTTCTCTTTGCAAATATCTTCCTGTCGTCCTCAGCAACCTGAATCCAACCCATAGCTACATGTCTGACTACTGTGTACCAATAAGATAATGAGAAAAGTCCTATGGGGGAATCAATTCAAGTGTTGAATTAATGGCAAATAAACGGGTCCTCAATGGAACTGCATTATACTTCGTCTAGCTCCACACAGATGATTCGTCATGTTGATAAGTGGACAAAGGCCTAGATTACCCTAACAAACCCTGCTTTGTGATCCTGTCCTCCGGTTAAAGAGGGCACAGGGAGTAACGAAGCAAAAGGTACCACCGTCTGTCAATTTGAATCAATTTACACATCAGGGAACGGCAAGCCGTGTGTCCCCCAGTGCTACCTTCACAGTGACAGATGTACGTCTACAACATGTGACCTGAGAAAACGACCCCTAAAAGCCACCTGCCCCCTGGGCACAGTGCGGGTAATTTGTCCCACTGTTCCTATTCGACACTGTCGATGGCGATGGTTGTCTGAGGTAAGAGGAACTGACAACCATAGACTCCCCAGGGCAAAACTTTCCACCCAAGTGAATCGGTAGGATGAAGGTTAAAAAAAAAAAAATTCTAATAAATGACTTCTGAGTAGTCATTTGGTCTTCATTACTCCCTGCTCAAAAAAAAAAAAAAATCTCCTGTTCCACACCCACATGCATTTAACAGGACTATTAAAGTCTGTTGCTTCCTTGGCAAGTCATATTTTGCAAGCAACATGATAACTGTAAAACACATACCTTTTCTCTTGTGTGTTTAAAAAAATATTGACTGTAGAATGGCAAAAGGTTTTAACACTCCTTAAAAGTTTAATATTTAAATTCATTTTGGTCAAATATTATAGAATCTGTCCTGGCAACTGAACAACATTAGCATTAGCTCCAACCATACCTACTGCCTACGTGCAATTCCTAAAGTCCAACACAGCCTTAAAATGCTATCGGAGCAAGACTAACTAGCTAATCTATCCCAAGATAACAAGAACATTGATTAAAAGAGAAGAGTTGGCTGCACAGTAAAATTTATATACAAATCTACAGTGGGTCATAATGCTAATGAAAAAAACCGAAGAGTTGGTAAAAACAAACAAAAAGAAACTCTTTTGAGATGGCCCACACAACTGTTTCCCTCAGTCATACTGTAAAATAATGATCAATCTCAGTGGAAATAACTTTCACTCCCACTTAAACAACAACCCAAATTTCCTCCATGTGGGCCTGTGGCCAACACTGACGATTAGTTCTCAGGCTAGCATGTAGCAGCTGGACTAAGCTAGTGAAAAAAATCTGTATGCCTCCATCATGGGTGCGGAATGTGACAGCTCATGCTCATAGCATTTTTTCCCCATCCGCCTCCTTTTGATTCAACAAATCGCCATAAACTTTTCCTGTCATCGAAGTGCATTGTGGAGTGCAGTGGGTCCCAGCGGGGGAAGAGCCATTCTTGCTAGCTTTTCACACTCGTATTTTATTTCCTTATTGTGTTTGGACTCCAGCCTACAACATCCAGGTGGAGATGATTTCAAGGGCGAGAGCCAAAAATGTGCTCTAGCAGCCAGGGATGGACAGGGATAACTAAGCAAGCTCACCTCTTGGCGCTGAGCTGCCATTTTGTGTTCAGCGTTGTATAAACATGTCTTTCTTTGGAACATGTGGAATATTCAGTACATCAAGTACACACTTAACCAACAAATACACTGTGCTAAATGTAAAATTTAAGCAGATATGTGAGGAAGCAGCTCTGATTGTATGAAGCAGAAGTCATTGAATCAGCCCTTTTAATCAATAATAAGCCTACCACAGTTGCTTTTTTGCCACTTCCTGTTTTATCATATGACTGCGCTAAAATACGGAAGCTGATTTTAATGTGAAAACCTTAAAGACGAATTTGGGGGAGAAAAACCCAAGATGTTATAGGAATCTTTTTTTTTTTTCTCATTGTCATAAATTAAACTATATGATGCAAAATAAGAGCTTGCCTCAAAACCATCAACACGCTGTTAAATGCTAATTCGCAGAAATTATATTAAAGCTAAAATCAAGCTATCACAAAATAATTCTCTAAAAAACAGAAATATGAGATAGCTCAAATAGTATGCTCAAATTACAAAGTGACATGCCGATTCCAGCAATAATGCACAAAATGACACATAGTTCTTGAGAACTCGCTATCTACCTGGTTATTAGCAAAAGCTACATTTGCTTGATGAAAGCACAGCCAAAAGAAGGCCATCCCCAGGAAAGGAGGGCTGGTCTGGGCTTCCTTTAACACAGCAGGGTCTGGTAATAAATGCTCGGCCTTTTGTTCCCCGCACAGTTGGCAGGAGGTTAGCCAACAATACAGCAGCCATAATGCCCTCTCCCAAGGGATGCTAGAGGCTAACCCTGATTCTGTTACATTGAGTCGCAGCAGAAAGAAAGGCTAGGTCATGAACTACTTTTTGAATCACCTCAGCATCAAGCCATTGTTTTGTTCTCACACTAAAAACACCCTTTGAATCCGAATTTCTTTCTGTCATTTAGCTGGTCGCATAATTGTGAACATGCACTACAGCGCAAGGTGTCTTTGATGCATATTGTTTTTCAGGCTTACTATTTTTAGGTGTATGTGACTGACAGCTATCTTTGGACCGCTACAGAGGGAGACTGCAAGATCAAAAAGGCTACAGCTGTCTGAACCCCAGCTTGCCTCGCAACCTTAAAGATCACCCGCCGACAAGACCAAAATTGCTGATACAATCTACCCATAGACGGCGGTTCCCTGCTGTAGGAGAGGCCTGTAGGGCTGTAATCCCAGCAGACCCTCAAATGCCCTGAACATTAGGCCAGAACTTTAGTCTAGACTCATGAACCCTGGTGGTGTCAGGTTGCCAGGCCACCTGAGCTAGCATGTGGCCCTTTTTCTCCACACCAGCATGTAATGTGTGCACCTCTGTGGGGAGGTAGGAGAGGAAGGGGTCTCCGGCAAGCGTGCTCAGGTGTTTTAACAGCTGCCGACCCCCTTTAAGCTGTGAGGGTGGTTAAAAGCACTAGGAAGTGACCGCTTGATCAACTCCAGATGTCGAATAATAAGGAGTGGGGGGACGACACCTACAGAACTAGGTAGGACTAAAAATGTCAACCCGCCACGTCTCATTCCTGAGTCATGCTGGCATCTTACTGCCTTTAGCCTGGCAGATCACTCCCGGAGATACTTATTACTGAGGGAGTGTCGCAGCACAGAGTAAATCAGGAAATAGGGGGTGGAGCACGAAGATGATCGGAGCGCACTTCCAAATAAATCCTATCATTACCGACAGATTATGCCTCACGTCTCCCCCCACAGACACATTTAAGTCACGTAGCTTATCGGCTGCCTCACCGGTGAAGTCGGCAGCGGGATAAACATTTTGAAAATGGAAACCCGAGTGCAACTATCCTAAGCCACGGACTCGCTCTGCTCTTTAAATCCCAAAGCATTGAGACACTAGCATACCCACTCAAGGTGCACTCTAAAGCAAGTGCGTGGAGGACCCTTCTCTCTTTCTTTCTCTCCTCCTGTCTTTCTTCCCCAATCAGTCCTAGGTCAAATTGACTATATAGGCTCCAATTAGCAATTGCCTGGTTCTATTGTGGGAAAACAATTTGCCACTTAAAACGGGACTTCTCAAAATGCTCAAGCTGTTTTGCTTCGAATAGTTTTAAGAGCACTAGTCATTTCTAAGAGTCTTGATAGTGCAGCAGAAATAGGGATCGGTGTGAGGACATTATCGTATCTTAAATAGAAGCGTTGCTGAAAAGCAGAATGAGCTATTATCTTAAAAAGCTCTCTGTACTTCACGCTCTCTGTGCATTTCCACATTTTACTCCCCCCAAACGCTGGTCTTGTTTTTCTTCAGCCACAATCCTACATCAAGTCTGTTAAACACTCAGCACATGTACAGTGTAGGAAGTACTCGCACACCACTTCTTCACACTGTACGTTCAGTTGTATCAGTTCAGTAGCGTCACTTTTCAAAATAGCCTTCACTGTCAGCTTCTGTGGTATAGGTGTGGAACAGTCATGCCCTCGAATGATCCGAATCATGTAATAGGTTAATGTAAGAAGCTTTAAAAATGACAGTAATGCACGTTTACATGTGCAGTTATAATCGAGCCACAGCAGATTTTTGCACAGTCGGTCTACAGTCGTCATCTGTCTGTTAAAGTATGAATGAAATTGAAAATTTGATATCTCTCCCTGCTTGTGTTAAATGCATGTTGTGTGTCTTCCTTCAGGGGATGTGCATAACACCAAGGACAACTGTAGCCTCATTAACGTGTATACATGCTGGATGGAGTAAAGCAACAATAGCATTATCTAGCTCTGTTAGTCTAACTTCAAAAATCAGACCATTACACCGACAAAAAAAAAAATTAAATATTATTGTTGTTGTCTGCAGAGAACCTAAATATTGTGTAATATAATATAATATAATATAATATAATATAATATAATATAATATAATATAATATAATATAATATAATATAATGTGAATATAACATACAATACAATATAATATATAATATAGTTGTCACAGTCTGTCTTGTCTCCGCCTCTTCACTTCCCAGCATCCCTCATGTTTTCACACCTGCCTGTCATCATCGTTGTCACCTGTGTCTTGTTTAGTATCATCATCTCTGTCACCTGTTTCAGTTCATCAGTGTTTGTATTTAGTTCATTTAGGTTGTCATTTAGTTCAGTCAGTCCTATGTCTTTAGTTACGTGTTTAGCGTGTGTTGTCCTGCCAGTCTGTACATGCCTGAAGTTTCTTTGTATGTAAAAGTAATTGCATTGGCGCGCTTGCCTTTTCTTTGTCTTTTGCCTACACCACGCTGTGACTTATAATATAATATAATATAATATAATTGGTCATGCATTTTTCAAGCCTATTTTCAGTTATTAAATGCAGTGTCATTGGGTGAAAAATTAATTAATCATATAAAAATAAATTATTATTATATTATATTATAATTACCCAAGGAAAGATTAAATTTATGTTGAAAAAGAGATAGAAAAAAACACAAACAAATAATACATTACTAAATCAGATGAACTGTTTTAATTATTTTTTTTTTACATAACCGTGAGTTATGGGTTATATTTTGCAAATCATTCCAAGTTTCCTTGGGGACACCTTTTCATTGGTTGCGAAGCTTTCTCCATTCTTGTAAAGCAAATGCATTTCTCAGCCAGAAAAAAAAAAAAAAAAAAACGGAAAAAAGAGAGAAGTATCCTAGAATTTTAGTGGGAAGAACATAGGCCCACCCACATGATGCAGGCTAGGCTGTGCTACATATTAAAGAACAGATTTTGCACAGTTGGAAAACGGGATTTATTCATTTCCCCAGGTGGAAAGAGATATTGTTGCCTCGCTTAAAAGGGCCCATGAAACCATGCAGCTTTTATTAGAACGGTTTAATATTAATCATTCTTTTAGCTGCTATGAAAAGCAACTTTAGGTTTCATAGTGTCACGTCCCTTATATACAACAGGACAAATATTTCCACAGATCTCCTCAGACAGAGATAAAAGCTGTTTTTCTACACTCGTAACGAAAAGCTAAAAGACTACGACAAGAAATGCTCACAGTGTGTCTGGTAAGCACTCAAAGTTTGTTTGTTTAGAGTGTTATTTATTTGTATGTGTTTGAGAAAGTTTCTAATGGACTCAAACCACGAGCAGCGATTAAAATTTATATTGGAATCAAGAAAGGAATGGTTTCCTGAAGTCCAGTTGTTGCATTGCCAACCCAGAAGTATAGTAAACGTGTTGCTAGTTAAGATCTAATAATAACAACACAGCTCCACACAAGCACAGATAGTCATCACGTATGAACAGCTGGACGTGCAATATAGACTTCACCCAGCAATGAAGCACAGTGGGGCTGCTTATCAGGAATGAGTCAAATACTTAGCAAACCATATTGCAATTGTGACTTTGTTACTGAGCAGCAGAGGAAGTATAATAAAGAGGAAGTCTAAAGCTTTCTTCAGGGTGTCTTTAACCAGCAGACAATGCAGAACAGCGTCTTTTAGCTTGTGTGAAATGTATGTTTATATGAAGATGAAGTTCTTACCTATGTTGATTAACAGATGCAGCACCGGGGGAGACAGAGAAGAGAAAGAGAGAATTAGTGCATTCAGAATTAATATAATGACCAAACACATAACATGAATTATTACGTGTTTATGCATATTCACCAACTATTATATTAGTTCTATTATATTTTAAACTGTTATTTTTTGCTTGATATTTTATTTTATGGGATAACCATATTCAAGGCTATACAACATATCACTTATTTTGATCTTAGGTTCACAGATATATTTTCTCCCTCTTTCACGTGATGTGAAAACATTTCCTGACAGTTTTGGCTCTTGCTTTAGGGAATGTTCGAAAAATAATTACTTTTCCTTCAATTGGTTTGAATAGTAACTGTAGACATAACCAGATCTTAATGAATGACCTTCTGGTCTAGTGAACGTATACACATCTAACATTTTAATTACTGTCTGGTATTGCTTGAATCAATTTGCATTTAACCTAGATTTCCAGTTGACAGGGATTACACCATGTGATTAGTGTGGTCAATATAAACTAATACAGACTACCTTTACAAATGCTACAGTCTTCTGCCTATAGCATATTCATAGGATTTATAGTTTTGTTTCATTTTGAGAAGTTTCCTGCATCTACTTAATTTATATATTTAAAAAAAAAGAAAAATACACAAACTGTTTAACTTAATTGATCAAGACTTCAAAGTCTAATGCGTCTAAAGTCTAACAGTGTAAAAAGATAACAATGAAACTGTAAAATATTCTTTATTGATAACATCCATCATATGGAGCATATAATTACAAAACTGTTAATCCGTGGTTAATATGCCTTCCCTCAAGCTGTTCATAACAAACCAGGCATTACACACAACACTATGGTCTCACTAATTCCCATGTCTCAGACATGCAAACAAAGACCCCCTTAGACAAGAGGTATGACCCCCACCCTGGCCTAGTGGGTCACCTATTTGTGCCTTCCCGTCTTCTTTCCCACGCCAACCTCATACTCATTAGGGCCCTGCATAAGGAAGAGTGTCTGCTGGGGCATTAGTTTCAGGTGAACTGGTTGACATGATGCCCCAGAAGGATTCCCACTCCTTCCACCCTTCCCGTCCTGTCTCCTGTCTCACCCCACTTTGTTTATTTGTTTGTTTGTTTCTCCCTGCGTACTTGGTTGCCATACAGAGAGAACTGGTCCCCTCCGTTTCAGCAGTGACTGCCATAAACGACACATCATGTATAGTAACAAACACACGCACACACTTATGAAAACCTTAGCAGGAAATATGCCAACTTTTGCGTGGTCTTAGGAAGCCAAGAAAATGTAAAGTGCGTCATCTTAAAGGCGCTGATATCTCATCCAGTTCACTTAATTTCAGATGAGCCCTGGTTCAAATCAATGCAACAGGAAGTTCCCCACGCACTGTAACAGCTCATGTCAGAGCGCCTAATTTAGGACACGGTTGAATCTCCACCCTTGCTAAAGTGTTTTGGAGAAGACGTCAGCAGACCTTCTCATTCTTCACAGAGAGGTGCAGTTATCACATAACCTGTGGAAAAGGGTGGGCGCCATCCCGGTTCTTTAATTAAAAGGGAGAGACTGTAAGCAAGCTCATCTTTTTAAATGTTTACAGATGGCCATGTGTCAACAGCTTGCTGCTGATTGCCGTCAGTAGAGTAGCAACAGACAGCTGGAGCATACTGCTTCTCTCAAACATTCGACCATAGTTATCTCATGTTGTATGACTGTTTTATGCCACTTCCTATGTTGAGAAACATTAAGAGTAACTATTTCAAACATAAAGCTGCACCTTTTGACCAGACAAGCATCTTTCTAGCAAATATTTGTAACCAAGCAGCTACAAAAACATATGCTTGATTCTCACCTTATACTATTCTGTGTTAGTCAACTCAGAATCACAATAAGAAAGCCAGTTAAAAGACATTCACCCTGCAGTCATGGGAAATAAGTGTAGGGCTGGCCTGGGAACTGTTTATTTGACGCAAGCGCACTGTTGACAGTATGCTTAGCTGAAGGAAAAGAAAACTAAGGTAAAAAAGCAACAACAAGTTAACAAGGGTAAATAGCTTGTGCAGACAAATTTATAGATAACATTCACGGTCAGTTGGGAGGTTCCTGGAACGTTTTCGGCCAATGGTTTTTGTTGGCACTACTGATGTAAACTACTCTTCCTTGAATCAGATGAAATGGGAAATTATTGGCTGGTCCCAAAGACATCAGCTACCCTTACATGACATGGGATTGAAACTCAAAAATCCATCCAACAGAACTCGGTTCACAGCACCCACCGCAAAAATGCAGGGATGTACTGTGGTGTATTTTTAGGGAGAACATGGAAAATGAAAATGGTAGTGCTCTCTGTGGCTTCTCAGAGCTCTTTGCCTCCAGGGACAGTAACCACCCATTCTAAGGAAAACAACATGTACAAGTACAATGTCTGAAACAGTGACTCGTCCAACCTAAAATGAGCTGGCTTTTCAATAACAAGTATCTCAGCAAAAAGCAATTCAGTTCCACCTATTTCCTTTCTATTCTAATGTACCATTCTGTCAAGTGAAGACTTTTTGAAAATGTGACAAATTCTCTCTCCTCAGTGTACTCTTTTAGTCATCTCTCTCATTAGACTGTGATGGGTATATGCCAATGGCCACATACCAATGCAAAGAAAGAAGCTTCACATGGAAAAAATACATTTATACCCCCCTCCTCACATCACTTGTATCATTACACTGGCCCTTGACCCTATTGCATCTGCTCTCTCTAGGGGAGACATACACAAACAGCAAAGGCTGTTAGCCAGAACTGACGCCGTAAGTTTCTGTTTGACTGTATCATGTCTGAAGAAATAAAATTACCAAATCTCACATTGAGCTCCTGTGTGGTTATTTCAACAGCTCTCTTGGCAAATGAGTCAATCACCGGCCTGAGTAATCTTGTTACCTGTGAAATGCATGCATGCCACTTCTATTGGCACAGAACTACTGAAAAGGAGGCTTAGCTGAGGCAAAACAAACTAGGCGGTCGAAAGAGCCATAACTGTCTTGCTGGCTATGATTTTGTTTTGAAAGACCTTAAAGGACCTCATGGTCTGAGGAACCTTTCACATTACAGATACAAGGATGACTAAGCGTCACAGAATGTCTTTTGGTTCTGACTCTGCAGAACGCACTCTGCAATATGCTAGGTGGTGTTGGGAATTAAAGAGCACCTTCTTTTTATCCCCCTGATGCTTTACACCACATTTGTGGGGAACCATCCGTCTCACGGGAGCTCACAACATTCTGAAGCACCTTGTCAGATGCCGCCTGACCTAGTCGCTCCACACAGCACCCCAGGGGAGAGAAATAAAAAAGAACGAAACAATGACTGAGGGGTTGTGTGCAGCCAAGAGGAGAAATGAGGGGAGGAGGGGAGGTGACAGCGACAGGGAAAGAGAATGGGAACGCTCCGATGCTAAGCCCACCGCTCTACCATTTCCTCCCCCTCTGCATACACACACACACAGCCAGGCCATTGTACACCCAGGGGGCTTTGCAGATAAATGGCCGCATGTTAACCACATTTGACGTGCTGCACAAAAGGGGACACCGCGGGTCCCATGACGCAACCTGCAACAACTGAAACCCACCGCCCCCCTGCTTCCTCACCTCACCTCCTCCTCCTGCTTTGCCCATCCTAACGGAGAGAAAAAAAGACATGAGGTGCAGCGATTGGGTGAGGCTGGGACGTCAAGTGCAGAGAGAGGCAAGACAATTTGTCGCTAGGCTGTAAAGACTCCTCAGCATTATGCCTGACTGGGCTTTTTGACCCAATGCCATGTCAGAGCAGTGACAGGCCCAAAGACTGCAAAAACAAATAAGAAAGTTATTTTCCCAAAGAAAAACTTAAATGTAATTGTTGGAAATTGAAAATAGTAATTTTAAATAATAATGATATAATAATAAATAATAATAATGAATATGTTTTGTTAACCTAAACAAATCTAAAGTGACATTTCAAAGCTGGTGAAATATAACGTAGCTTAACGTGATGACTCAACTTTGGTTAATTAAACACTCCATAGGTATGATGAATTTACTGTCATCTATAAGATTGATGGGACTTTCAGGACCCCTAAGTTTCCGATTGAATCGCATTTGTGATGACAGGCCTGCAAACAGGCCGTTACGGAGCGGAAAACTTTACTTTGAGCATTTGCCATGGACCTCTCTTCCTTTGGAGTCCATTCAGGTACAAAAATTGACCTCTGAACACCAGAGCATGGGAGCCAGCCTTCACTTTCACTCCTGCACCCACTCTCACAAGTACGGAGCCAAAAAAAAGTATGTTTGGGGGGAGGGGGGAGTGCTCGCTTTGCAGCGCCAGCACTAACCTTTTCAGCCTCGTCACGTCTTTGATGCCTGACGGACTACACAAAAGCACCTGCTCCATCCCCGGAGAGCTTCTTTGGTTCCCCCCGCACCAACCCCTGCTGACCTCACCGGCATTCCATGCCTTTGGGGGGCCCTTCCCATGGCTACCTCTTCCTCAGCTGCCCCCAGACCCTCCCGCAGCCGCCCCCTTCACCCCCCTAATCCCACAGTAAACACGGCAGGGCCGGCCTGTTTCGAGGATGCACGGGACTTCTCACAGAGCTCCAAGGAAAGGTGCACCATGGATAGGGCCTCGTTGCGTGGGAATGAGGGAGGAGAGGGTACAGCACCTCATTGAGATGCAAAGGGGTCACTGGCAAAGTGAAAACCTCATAAAGTGACAAAGGCAGGTTGATGTGGAGATGGGTAAAGTCTTTGGTTAATTTAAATGTAGAATTCAATGTGGTGAGATAAAATATTTTAAATCAATCCTGAAGTCTTGGCTGCCATAACAAATGGTGTGGGTATATAACTGGAAAGTTCACAGGTAAAAGTTTGATCAGTCGAATAAGCAATTATTCAGTGTTTCCTCCCCCTTTTGTCTTCAGTTTAACAAAACAACATTGTCATGGTTATCCGTGTCCATCTGTCTCCATGTGTGAGATATAGAAAGAAGGAAGAAGAGAAAGAAACATTGAAACATTGTATGAGTGTTTGTGTGTGTGTGAGAGTGAGAGAGAGAGAGATCGATCAACCAGTGAATTGACAGCTGTGAGCTTTTTTTTAGTGGTGTCCTGTTTTTTAATACAACTTGGGCAAAGGAATTTCCAATACTAGATATATCGCATAGAAGGGGAGAACATTGTAAAATGGAGAAAATAAGCTCTGTACAATCAATAAGTAGTCCTCACACATAACATGTAATAACTCTCTGTCTCACACCTCAAACTTCAACACAAGTATCACTATCCTTGCCTCCCTGCATGTTTGCACAAAAGCTGGAGTGTGAAGTGAATCAGCAGGCGGTGCCACCCTCGCATTACAAATGGCTTGATTGGTCCTTCCCCTTTTCCATTTCCTGTGTACCTTCCCAAAGCATCATGTGACCTCCCCGACATCCCTAACACTCCCCTCCCCTCTCCTCTTCTCCAATCGCTACCCGCCATACCCAGCCAGCGCTGCTAGACAGCACACTAATTGCAGACATGCCAGGCTACCACCATAATAAAGCTGGGAGTTGCTTTGAGAGGGGGGGTGGCATGGCTTGCTCATTTGCGAGGATGGCTGAGGAAGGTGCCACACATGAATATTTCATTAGCTTTAATTGCTGAGGAACACTTTCTTTATGGCAGTCTCGCCAAAGAGGCTGCCGCTGGTAATAACGAGGCCTGGCCCATTGTAAAACTTGAAAAGCCGATGGCATTAAGACCAGTGATTTTGCCAGCCTGAAAAGGTGGGTTCAGTTGTACCATCTGGATCTGTGGCACACATGGCAATTCAATCCTGCTACTGCCTAGCAATTGGAACACAATTAAGGGCTGACATCATTCAGTTACATTAGACCCTCAGGGTACCTTGTACATCAATATAAGGAAGTCTAGCATCATTCAGTCTGGCAATTGAACTTTAGCTCTTCACAGCAAGGTTAAGTAGAAACAGACCAAACCCTGCTTGTTTTATAAATTCTGAAAAAAAAAAAAATTCCCACACGCACATTAAATAATTAAAAAAAACCTTTACTTTAAACACCTTTGAGCAGCTCGGGTTCCCTATTGTGAATAAATGCACCAGTTGATGAGAGTAAAGGAGCCAGTCCATGCTAGAGTCTCATTTGTAGAAACCAGAGGCTGCTTTGACGGAGCCATCAGATCCAATTCTCCTGAGTGCTAGCGCTTACACTAAGGAAGAGGATCATTTAGCCCAGGAATGTAAAGCACAGGACATCCTCCCTGATAAGGAGCAGGCATGCCTTGCCCGAGGTTGTGGGCCAGGAGTTATCGACTTGAAAGGCAGCAAGTCAGCACTACACTCCTTGGCTTCTGTGAGCGGAGAGTCTCCTCATTACTTTAATTGCTAGACCTGCAACCCTCAAAAAAGTTATGCCCTGTAATCTCAGATGAGAGCCCTGCTGGTGGACAGTAGGAAAAGCAGTAAAACGAAAAAGGTTTGCTCGGTGACTGCTTTCAAAACTCACCTCAGATAATGATAAAACACAGCAGATTGGTGTGGTGGACCAGGAATGATGGGGAGTGAGGTGCTACAAACGCAGTCTGTCTGTCTAAGCAGATGCATAGAAGGAATGCTGTCAGGAGTAATTCCTCAGTAGTGTTCATTTCCTGAGGTAGCAGGTTGACATTTGCTTATGACAGTGCCCACAGCCCCTCTGTCCCAGGCAAGTGCTGGGAATAGCACCGCAATTTCACACTGTAGAATCCACATCTGTGTCATAGGAAGATGTCAGAACCCATTGCCAGTCCTTTTACTTTCACTTTTATGTTGCAAATTGATGACTGAATAAGTATGAGTTTAGATAACAAGGCTGATGTAATTACAGCTATTGGCCCTTCTAACATAGACGTGCATGTTTAGTCTGATCTCAGAGCAGTGCCTGTGACTGTGGGTCAGAATGAAAGAGGCCATTACACTCAAGCTAATCTCTGAGAGCAATCTATTCCAATTACTTAACCACTGTATCACAGGCCAACATCTCCACCCTCATCACAGCAAAATGAAGATACAAGCAGATAGACACAGTCTGTGTTTTCCTAGCAGCTCAGTCAGGGGAACCTTCAAACGCAGATGACTGGCAGCAAGGCCACAGCCCATGGACACGGACTCTTTGGGCCTGTAATATAGATCTGGCATTAGGGCGGGAGCATTGTCAACAGTGTGGGCTTTAAGAGGCATTCACCCATACATGGGAGGTCTGGGCCCACAGATGTCATGACACCTTAATCCACCGATCCGTTATTGATTGTTCCATGTGTCTGTGACCTTGCCGGAGGTGTTCCACTAATCAAACGGGACATGTCCATGTGAGTGCGTACAGTGTATGTGTGGGGTTTGTGAGAGAACATCCATATGTGTAGGCAAACATAAATCGGACTTGAGGGAACAATTAACGGCGAATCCAAACTGTCGAGAAATAGTGAAAAATAGAGGGGTTAGATGCAAGAAAAACAACTTTTATCAAAAGCTTATCAATTTTGTATGCACGTTATAATCACAACAACACAAAAACACACAGACATCCCAGTCGTGCTCAACCTTAGTTCCATTCATTATCACCGGGACTGTTGTTTCTGCTGCCTGCAGTGACATACCTCATTATTGACCTTGGTAAATCCTCGCTGTTTAGGCTAACGGCAATTCGGCGCCACAAAATGTCACAGCGCTACTCTGCACTCACTCATGAAGAAAATGTGCACATGGTTAGTTAGGGGGAAGACGCACAATAAACTCTGTCAGTCACCTTGAACGACAAACATACACGTCCACGGCCGAGCACCTTGAACAAGAACAGATAACTTGTAAAGTACAGCCTTTGACTGTGGAAACATCACACGTTATCTTGATCACCATGGCCGACGTGGGTGTTTTTGGCATTCTTAGGCCAACTACCCACACCCAACGTAGCGATGGACTGCATAAAACAAGAGCTGTGGTATTTGAAGCTGTATCATCTAGTAGAGAGTGGGAGAGCAAGAGAAAAGAGGAGGGAACAGACTCACTACTGTGAATTGCCCATTCCGGTTAGTCACAAGTGACACAGGACTAACGAAGCCTCCGGTGGTGTTCTCCTGTCCCTCTTAGCGGTGACAGATGTTAGGAGAACAGAGTCAGATAATGCTCTCTGCACTAGCTTGGAGAAAGAAAAAAAAACTGGGGGATGGGCTTAATGTAGCTTAACTTGGAATAAAAACACCATAGTTATGCCATGGTTAGACAGTTTCCTGCCACAAAGTATATAGGAATCTAAGCATCTCTTAGCAAATATTCCAAAATATCACAAGCTTCAGCGGGATTCTTTGAATCGGCATGTACTAAGACCACAATGCACTTTGTGCAGATGCTCCCGAGACAACTCCTCTACCTAGATCCTTCTAATCTCTCATGTCCAGAGAAGAAGTTTGAGGCACACAATAGGGGTACGTCTCTACACTAATGTATGTTCCCTTGTCTTTGGCAGATAGCAGACTGCTTTAGCTTTAACCAGCCTCCCTGGGCCACCAGCATACAGCTTAATGCGATAATACGGCCGCCCGGTGAAGCATTAGGCCTTCTGCACCCCAGCAAACAAAGGACCCCCTCTTTCCAAGCAGGGTCCGTCCCCTCCCCAGTGTCCATAGGTGTTTGCTGAAGTAAATCGGCCTAAATCCTGCACAGCTTGGCCCAGCTGAAAGGGGAGGGGACTTGAATGAAGGTGTACAGATAATCTCCTTTTCTTACAAACAAAAAAAAGGGGGGGAGGGAGCGAAACAGATAAAATTAAGAATTCATATCACATGGTGCATTTGAGTATTCTTGCGTTCCCTCTCTCTCTCGGTATGCCTGTGGATTTGCATTTGTGATCCCTGACCTATTGAGGTACAGGGGGAAAAGCGAATGAAAGGCTAACACAATAATGGATGTCTTGTCTGTCAGTGAAAAGGCACAGGCGTTTGGCCCCTGACTGGATGTTTTGTCTCACTTCGTGAAAGCGATGGACTGCTAGAAAGTGTCGATCCTGAGAGTGGCATCTGTCCCGCCACCCATACAAATCCATGAATCTCTAAAACCAACGTCTGGATTCTCTTATCTCTATATCTGGGTCGTTGGCTTATCTTGAATATGGCAGATGTATGGTAACTTTACGGTGGCAGTGGTTGGGGGGGGGGGGGGGGGTATTACCAAAAGAAACTAGTCAAATAAGTCTGAGTGAGTGCTTTTGCTACAAAGTGACAACATAAACAACTAACACCTAACGTCTGTAGCAGCACTTTAAAAAAAGAATTCCACTTAGTCTCGAGCACTTGTGATATTTTTTTGTGTCCATAAAACAATCTGTTGCTTGCCACTCCATTCCCCCGGCCCCCAGCTCTCCTCCCGTACACACACGCTAACTTGTTTTCTCTCACTCACTTCTTTCTAACCTTATCAGTGTCTTTTTTTTGTCTCTCTAAGTCCCTCCCTATTCTTGCTCTCTTTCGTCTGGTATTTGTACATTGATAGTTCCAGACTGGCATCCAGTAACATTATCTAGGCATTAGTAAGGACCCCAACCCTCGTTGGGGCAGTTGACTGGCGTGGGCAGCGTAACCAAGGGAGTTTAACAATCGCAAAGAGGCTCCAAAGTTATGTCACTCTACCTCTATACCTCTAGCTCGAGATCATAGTTTTCACCTTTTCTCTCCTTACTCACTCGCTCTCACTCTCCCTTTCTCCTTTCTTTCTTGCGCTCTTTTCATCTCTGGCTTTGGGATGCTGAAAGCGAGAGAGTGGCCTGGCGGCAGTGAAAGGGCTGAATTGTGATTAAGAAGGAGGAGAGGAGCTCCTTTTCTTTGTTCTGCCCTCGGGGGTGTTTACTGAGGGGGTGTGTGGTGGAGGAGGGAGTGAGGGAGTGAGGGAGCGAAAAATAGAGAGAGAGAAGGAGAGAAAGAGAGAAAGAAGGAAAGGGGGTGGCTGAAACATGGCATAGCAGATATGAAAGGCATTCAGGTCAGCAGAGATGATGGTACTACTGGAGAGCTACTTGAGAATGGTGTGTGTGCATGTGTTTTAGAGAGTGAGAATACTATTTGTATATTTGCAAATAAATAATTTTTTAAGCCGTATTTAGTAGGAAGTGGTTAAAGGAGGGTGAAAGGTATCTGCTGCAGCTGCATTCACAATGGCCCGGTTGTGCGCAATACGTGCCAAAGACAGTACACTAGACACCCTGGTACTGCCGATTATAAAAGCATGCCAGTGAGATGCCCCAATGACAAGCCATTGTCTTGGTGCTTTGTCTCGGTGAACCTGCTAGCCTCTTTATGCCACCCGAACAAATATCACACAATGTTCCCTTCATAGAAACAAGTGATTTAATCTGTTAGCTGCAGTGACTCAATACAGCGACTTCTCACAAAGACTTCTGATCATTTGCATTAGTAGCCCTAACATCGGTTTCTAAACGAGCCAAAAAAACAAGAATGAATCACAAATAAATTTGAAAGTGACAGCTGTAGTACACATCATAGACAAATTATGCCAAATAAGAGAAAAATAAACATGAGACAAATTAAAAACTGAGACAGCTGAGCATCACATGAAACTTACAACGATCTATCATTTAAGAGAAAGCAACACACAACAACAGAACCATGACAATCTACAGAAAGCTCCAACTTTATAGTCTTGCGCCTCTGACAGTTTTGTCAAGCTGGCCCTCACAGCTGGATGTGACGTGCTGTGAAAAAAAGGGGGAGGTTGGGGGTGTGGGAGGGTAAATGACAACCACAACACAACTGCAGCCAGAGAGCGGATCGAGTTTCACATAGGGCCTAATGTGACCTCCCATTGGGCCCTCAAAACAGTGGGGTGGGGCCGCACTGCAAAGAGAAGAGGACCTGAACTACAAACTATAAAAATAAATTTTAATTAATTTTTTTAACAAATCTGTCATTTTAAAATTCAGTATCATATTCAAATTGGATAAAATGTGTCTTATGAGGCGATAAAGTAAACAGTTGAATTTTTACGTTCAGTAATAGGCTACATTTTTAACTGATAATTTAAATTAATGATATAATTGTATGTAATTATATGTAGGCTTAAGTATGTAGCTGTTCAACAGAAAAGTATCCAACTAGTCAACATTATTAATGTGTGTGTGTATTCTTTCTATTATTTACATATATAATAGCGGCAAGTGAAGACGATTCAAAACATTTTATTCACCTCACGTCTCATAGCCTACAAGACTCGTTTTGTATGTCACCGCCGGATATGTATTATAGCCTATCTACTCCTCCACTTATTTTCCTCAAATACATTTTCTGTCATTAAACAGAAGGGAAAAGTACAATTTTAGTCAAATAAAGTTAAATAAATTAGCAACTAATGTTTCCCTGGTAAATGTTTTCAAATAGCTATAAAATAATTAGAATAATTTCAATCCGAATCACGAGAACTGAATGACCGCTTCACTCATTTTTGCCCCCAAATAGTTTCAACCCATCGACTTTATTCAGTGTCATACACTCCGCGACAGGCTACATTGATTTTAATAAAATCAATAGATCGCATTTAATAAAGTATCGAGGTCAAACATAGCTATAGCAGGGTCCGGGAATGTGTGTGAATTCTACTCCCAAAATAACTAAAGCAATTACATGTATTTATATAAAAGACAGCTTGATCAGCATAATAAGAAGCATTTTAAAAATATTACACTCTAATTCAATTCAATTAAATCTTTTCTTTTTAGAAAAAAAAAATGTTTTGTCTATAAACGAATTAGGAAACAGCGAATGTAATAGTCTGAAGGTGTTTGTAGATGTGTTTGTTTTTCTTTGTGTCTAAAATTCTCCTCAGGCCAATAGCCTATCCTAACCAGGACTTTTCTTTTTGTTTTATTTCCTTAGGATCTCAACAAAAACTATCGTCACTTCAATTCACGTCAATGACCCCTTCAACACAAAACCAAAGTCATGTGTTTAATAGTCATAACGCTTGTGACTATTTATAAGTTAGAAAGTAACGAAAAGTGTCCCAACACATAACCTGTAACCGCAAGCACAACTTTACACCTTTGCAATTCAACAGAAGACAGAAATCCATAACAAGTATAAGTGTAAAAGTTTGACAAAACAAATACAACACCCAAAACAACTTTTATCCGTATTTTAAGGTATTTTAGAGCCGTATTGTGTCCTGCAGAAGACACGCGTGCGCGCACACACTCACACACACATAACGGTTTTGTGCCGTGAGATAATAGACGCTCACATCTGAACTCTCCCTCTAACTCCTACTCTCTTACAGTTTAAACATTTCCACGGCAAAGAAAACAACTTAAATCAGTAGGCTTTATAGCTACCTCAAGCACACTGCAAACTAGTTTACACTGTCGTTGAGTTTTCCGCACTCTTCTGTACAGCGCTTCAGTTGACAACGCACAGTTTCACCCAAATCCAACTGTGTTTTAAAGAAGCGAGAACAAGCCCGAGACACGTTTTTCGACATAAGATACTTTCTTACCGTTCTTTCTCCTCGGGTTGGCCTGTTTTCTCCTCTTACACCGGGGACCCTCCGCCATGATCTCCTGCTTCATTGATAAGAGTGGGTCAGATGGCAGCAGTCCGCATGGGCTCCGCTCCTTCATCCAAGATCTAGCAACACACACACGGCAACAATTGGACTCTCAGGGCAGGAAGGAGGATGTGTGTCGCTCACAGGAGAGCAAATGATATTTGGGGGGTAGAGTGACTGAGATGTCCGAATGAAGTTATCCAGGAGGGTTTGTTTAGAGGGACCGTGAACGTCCTGCGCGTCGTCTGATCTTTTGAAGTATGTGTGTGTATGTGTCTGTGTGTGTGTGTGTGATCGGACAGCAGCGCGTGAGTGCGCGAATGAAGGGGGACGGACACACCGACACCTTCAAGTCACCATAAAGCATGTGCTGTGCGTATAGAGCATATCATAGAATGAAAAGCAGTTAAAGTTTCCGGCAAAGTACTTTAGTGTTTAGCGGACATGCATGGCTTTATGTATTTTTTTTTCTTTCTTTCTTTTTCTTCACTTTTCACTCTTTTTTGCTTTAAGTTGTTATAAGCATCGGATCTGGTGGGCTACTTTCTTTGTGAGTCTGATGGATGTAAATATTGGCTTCATAATTTCTCCTCTGCCTGATACTGATTTACCGAATTTAACAAGGCATAATTACTTTTCCTCGGAAATGACAGGATATTCCCGTTAGTTTATGATATAAAGTAGCATAACGTGCTGATTAAAAATGTTTGCATATAGTTCTCTTTCTCTTTTTTATGAAAAGGGTACAAATACATTACGTGTTGCATTTGAGTAAACTCTTCTAATTATTGCTTAGAATAATAAAAAAAAAAATCTCTGTCAGTTTATCACAATGTAAAATGTAAAATAAAATGTGCAGTATTGTGGTTGCGAAGCCTTAAAATAACACACGGAATCAAAGATTGATAAACAAACAAATAAACAAGAACATTACCCTCTCATATCAGTTTATCTCATCACAGTCGTCATGAACAATTTGTGGATACACAAAATAGATTTTTTTAGCTGATTTATGGAATTTAATGTTTAAATATTTCAACTAAAACTAAGTCATCTGCCTAAAATCGAAATCGAAAATTGAAATGAGATGCAGATGGAAAAAAAATGTGTTGTGTTGTTTTCTAAAGGGAAATCATCCGTTTATGAAAGCCGCGTAAACATGCACTGATAAAATGTAACGAGCGACATCATCACCATCATCCCTGCGTGAAGCTGCCGGTGTGTCAGCATCCGTGAGGCGCGCGCACCTTTCTCACCTGAGCCGACTGAACCCAAGTTGATTGAAATCTCATATTCGGGAGGGGGTTACAAAAAGTCAAACAGGCTGTACAAAAAGCATCCACAAGGACTCAAGTACACGAAACAGGCTCACCTACCCGATTCTATATGAAAATTCCCCCAAAGAGCCGGTTAGAGGGGAGGAAAACGCCACAAAGATGTTTGGAGCGCTGAGGAGGACTATAATGAGGGACCGTTATTCCTGATGGACAGGTTTGGACTGATCTCTGTGAGCCACAACACGGAACAAACCTGAGGACGCACTGACGTGTTCCGCCTCTTCAGATGACATTTCTGAGCTCTCTCTTTTACTTTTGCGCTCCGAGACTCTGACACACACGCCACCTATCTTTACAGGGCGGGATAGATGGAGAAACACTGAGGTCGTCTGATGAATCAGATCAGGTGCTCGCGTCTAACGGTCTGCAACACACAGGTGGGACTTTGGAAAGGTGAGGCTTTGGACATTCTATCCTGTAAGCGGAACAGAGCAAGAATGGTTAGAACTCGAGCATCGACCGCATGATCTCAAAGAAGAGGAGCTGAAAAGATGCACGAGAGGATGCCGGTGCTGCACTGATCTGACAGGTAGCTCACCTGTGTGTGGTTGTGTGTGCGTGCGCGCTCTCTCTTTCAGCCATTTCATTGTCTTGCGCTGTGATGAATGTTGCATTTGCAATTTAAACGCGTATGTATTATATGTGATTCACTCTGTAATTTACGGGCTGCTTATGGGCTCCAGGGTGAACAATGCAATTAAAAGTGATCATTTAGTGACTCTGTTGCATATTTCAAGCCAGACCTGATGAATTCGTTGCAGCAGGGGATCAAGAATAATTTATTTCCACCAAAAGCTATCATAACAAATCTCGCTATATATTTCAAACGTTTTTCCTCTTTTCCTCAGCCTTCTTCACCCCTCAATCTTTCATTTTAGTACATCATATATTAAATGCACTCTGATTGGTACAGTGTGAAGAAATTTACCCTCCCTAAATTCATGCATTTTTTTTTTTTTTTTTTTTGCAGGGATTACTAATTGACCAATAAAATGCCAGTGCTGTTTGATGTACTCATTAAAGACCAATTGGATTTCACTGGAGGCGTTTATATTAATCGATGCATTTTATTAGACATCGCTTGAGCATTGAGTTCTTGCACGGAAATCCCTCGTTGCGCATGATGCATATAATAATAATAATAATAATAATAATACATGTATATTAATATTATTACTATATAAATATGAATTATTGTAATTGCTGTATGATAATACTATTTTTTTTCATAAAAAAACACTAGTCGCTGCTTTTACTTTTCCCCTCTTCATCCATTATTTTTATGAATGTGTGTTGGTGCCTCTGCGGAGTGTGGCGTGAAATTGGATCATAGTCGAGAGAATAAAACCCTAACCTAGAAATTTATTTGTGTCGATTATTTCTTTGTATTCTGAGACACTATGACCTATTTTCTGGAGAAGTAAACGAAAGAATCGAGTGCAACAAGGACGGTGCTCAGCTAACCGTTCTGTGCGTGCTGTTGAGTCAATTGGCAGCAGAAGTTCTGCTGTATTACTCATTCACTTTGACTAGAATCAGCTCCCCTCGCGAGATTTCTCACTAATACATTCCGAGGATAAAACGGCATATATTCAATTTCTGATTCTCCAACTGCCATTCACAATGATAGAAACCAATGTGACCTCATATTCTTACATTTCACCCACATACTTCTGTTCCCAAATGATCCCTTTGTCTCATTTATAACAAGATTCCTCTGCACTGGTTTGCCCTGAATTTAGTTTTGTTAAATTGTTAAGATTTAATTATTACTGTTACTTAAATATTTGTTTTGGCATCACTAGAAAAAAAAGAAGGTAGTTAAAATAATAAATAATTAAACAAGAACAATATCTGTCAACTATTGATCAAGTGGTTGAAAACAGAATAACATTAACCATTGATGATGACGAACCAGTGAGTGTTGAGGACAAAACTATCAGAGCATTTACAGAGAGCAAAATTGTTCAACACTTCCTGTTGCATCATCAGTCTGTGGGAGTTTATTGCTTTCAAAAAACATGAGAGCAGAGAATAAAATCCAGCCTTCACTCAAATGAGCTTGACAGGATACCAGATAGCTCTATGATTGATCTTTCAGTTTGAAAAAAAAAATAAAATAAAAAATCAAGACAACTCAACAGTTTTTTTTCTGTCTTTTCTAGTACTGAAAAACTAGTTAGGCCTTATTATACCACAAAAACCCAGAACTAGATTGCTGACAAAACACCTGTGGGCGCAAGATGGAAAGAGGGAAGTTCTGCCACATCATCTACAGCACCATTATCCCCTCGTAGACGTGAGTGATAAAGTTTAGTCTAGGCAATGTGAGTTTAAAATCAGCAAATTCTTGGAAATATAAAAGAGAACTGAGAGAATGAGTCAACAAAAACCTGAGGAAAGGTTTACCATACTGTGACCATGTGAGCTCCTAGTCACCTCCCCATCAAACCAACACACACATACTGTTGCCTAAGTATCTTGCGACATTGCAAGAGACACAATCTCTGTATGAACTGCCCACCAGGGTGAGACACTGGAAAAACAACCTTGCTTGTTTGTGTGTACAAACTAACACCACTTCTGTGACACCTATATGATGCTGCTCTGTCCCATATTTTCATTGTCACCACTCTCGCTCCATCAAGTTGCACAAGTTCCACCCCCCTCGATGTCTGGGCCACTCTACGTCTCAGGACAATGGATGTCTGCATGGGGAGCGGGTCTTGCCCAACCTATTGTCAGTTTAGCATGGCGAGGCTTTAGGTGCAGGTCAAACGAGACGGGGGCCCTTGATGTGCATGCAGACGGACACAAACATCCCTCCCCTGCGTCCCACAAGCATGAACTAATCCAGCTACAACCTCTGTCAACATAAACACATGACTAATCTGAGTGCATCTATGGCAATAATACCGGTCTAAGTGGAAAAGAGAAGAGTGGGGGAGAGCTCTGGCCTAATCCTAAGGGGGGAAAAGTACAGATTAATAATAGACCTTGGAAATATAACACTATTTTGGGGAGGGGAGGTCAGGGCTTGGTTTCACCTAAAATTGAGTGAGTGATATGCAGGGGCATATGGTTGCTCTATCAGCTTACAAAATAAAGGAGGATTAGTGCTTTTGGACGAGGTTCTGTGACGTGATTACACTCGTATCTTGAAAAAGACTTTGTGTTCAGGGGCTATTAATTGTGTAACGATTTTAACTGTTTGTCAGATGCTTATAAACTATTCTAAAATCAAGTCTTGTGCTACACAACTTCCGTGCTGCACGTCCTACTTTTCTTATGGAAAGGGAGTGCATTAAGGTCTGCATGGAATTTTGTATTCTGTGATTTGTCGACCTGAACGTAACACAGACTCTTCATTCTGAATCTTACACTATATGTGCAGCTTGACTGTGACCTCCTGACCCTCTCTGGAAGACATCAGGACAGCACAGATGGGAGGCACACCTTAGCCCCTGTATGATTCACTTTCGTTCTGATTACTGCTTTAATATGGTGTAACAGTTCTTTTCCTGCCCAGGTTCCTGTTTAGAGTCCTTCCTGTAAATGTCATGTGTTTCCATGAATAAATCAGACTTTATGACTACACAATTGTAGTATTTCTATGTACTAGCACTTAATTTGAATACAATCAAAATGGTTGCTATGTTTTAAAGTAACTAATAAAAAAGTAATTGTGAGATAGTTTGAAATAAGTGAAGTCCCACTGTGAGAAATACAATCACAACTGCATACAGTAAATAAAGTCAAATTCCGACATACAAATTCAAAATTTACATTTATAAAGCTAATTTAGAAAAACAAGGTCACAATTTTGAAATAAAAAGCCATAAAATCAATAAATAATTGGATCACAAAATAAGTCACAATTATATGAATAATGTTGCAATTGTGATTTAAAAATTCACAATTACCGAGGCAGAAATGGGCTTCCAATAGTGGCATCGGAAGATATTATAAATGTATATTCCCACAACAACCTTCATGTTTCATAATACGATGTAATGCACAGCATCATTCAAATGGCATTATGTCTTTTAGTGCTTGTTATGTTTTTACCCATATAGCCTGATATTTGGACCCCCCACAGCCAAACGGATTTAGACCCCCCAGCAGGCACGGGAGTATGATGTAGTATGATGTATGGTTAAGCCAAATGATACATTTTACTCACGTATGCCCCACTACGATCGTTGTAATTCCACCCATCCCCAGCCATCCATCCCTCCACCCTTTTCTCTGTACCCCCCCTCCTCCTCTAATACATCTTCAGATTAAGGTAGACCAAATGTCACCACTGGAGATTACCGTACGTAGTAAGCTATTAACATTTATGGCCCATGGAGGGATTAGAATACCTAGCTGGCTATTAGAGCCAGAGGTCCGGCGAGCGAGTCGGTGACTAATGTGAGTGTCACAAGCAAATGCAGTGCAGTCTGGGCTGAAACCCAAACTTCAACACCTGTCAGGAGTCAAGGGTGTTTGCTGTGCCTTCACACACCTGTTGTGGGTCTATCAAATCATGGGGCCCGTGTGATTCGTGCCAGGTGGTGACATTCAGATGCACGTTTACATGTATACACACACACACACACACACACACACACTCACATGCACAATCATGAGCTCCCTGACAGGATGCCTAGCATAAGCTGTATCAGTAAATCCCTGCCACAACACACCTACGCTCAATTTTTCTTGGCAGATGATGTCAGTCGAACAAGATAACACTTTTTTGAGAATGTAGAAATGATCTAATTAAACTAATTAAAAATTCTTAAAACAATGATTTCAGTCTGTAAAAACAAATTCATGATCTTTTAAGTTATAACAGTAAGCAAACGTTCTCGATAAAAAGACATTTAATAATAAATTATTATGTTATTATGGGTGAATGTGTGACCTAAAATATGGATAACGCAAAAGTTGCAGGTTACAACAATCATACTACAGACCACAAGTTGGGTGGTGTAGACACAAATACCACAAAGTCTTCCGAGATGCAAGTGTCATGATCATTCTTGGGGACTCAAATGCTTCAGATGAAGACCTCCGACGCAAAGCCTCTAAAAGCCACCTCTGTCAATTATGAGATAATAATATATAATAACCTTTCTGTCTGAAGGCTTTATTGACAAATAGGTTCAGAGTGACTCTTGAGGGATGGGACCAGCCCCATTTAAAGTCAAACAACAGCAGCGTTGGAGAGGGAGTCGTGCTACTAACAAAGCAAGACGGACCATTCAGGGTAGGAGATGGACTTAACTCTCAAAACTTACTCTCAGGTACTGGAAGATAAATTCTTAAAACAGTGGTACAAGAGGATGTGGTGCTGGTCCTTCAAGAGTCACTCTCACTCTGTCTGTCTATAAAGCATGAAGTCTTCACAACACTTCAGCTTGTGATTCACATTAAATGCATTTCAGGATTCTTGAACAAAGTCTCTGAATGTAAAGTCTCTTTACATTCATGCTGAATATTATGCGGCTAAATTCAGACACTTGTTCACACATATTTTCTACACGGTGAATGGTGCACTATGGGTATAGGGAACAATTCAGACAGTGTAAGGCCCTGTCCCAAATGGCACACTCCGGACTTGTCCACACTTCCTCAGAGTCCACACTTCGGTGACGAGATATAGTGCAGACTTATAGGGCCCTTAGCACAAATCCGCAAGGGTGCTTTGACAGGTATTTTTGGGACACACCAACAGTCTGCAAAGTTCAGTTTCAAAGTTATACAGTATCACATATAGCATTGGTGCAATGGAAATAACAGGTTTAGATTGTAAAAAAAAGACATAACAAAAAAAAGAAGTATTTTATGATAAGTGAATATGATAAAGAAACTAACTAATGGGGAAAGTATAAGCCCTGCAAAGAGAAAGACACAATTGTGCCACACAGCAGGAAGTATGCATAGATGAAAATGTGACCTGTTCTTGAACAGAGGGGAATGAACTAAAGTGCTGAAGTGTGCTTCAGAGGTCATGATAATGTGGAAAAGGTAATGAAACCTCTTACTGGAAAATGTGCAATAGTTGCTGATATGGCTAAACAGACTCTTTAATTGTGTGAAAAGAATAATAACAATAATACTTCTACAACTTTTAATTGCTTGGAAATGTCTATGACCTTAAGTGGGGTATGCAACCTTTTATGACGACTAGTTTACTTATAATTCTTTCTTGTTAATAAATGTGCCAATCCTAAAATAAGAAGGTAAATGTGAGGGGATAATTGAAATTTCTGAAACACATATTTTTTTTAAATGTATACATTTTGTCTTAATCTCTTTTCTTGTGCTTGTCACTTGCTTACCAATGGTTACCCCTTCATGACGTTGCTGACCACTGAGCTAGCAATTAAAATAGTTACTGATTTTAACTGAAAAGAAATTAGTTGAATTCATAATATCTACTTTTACACTTTTCCCAAGTTATAATGAAACACAAGAGAAAATTCTGTACATGCTGTAAATACTGTTCATTACTTTTACTTTCTTATTTTGCAATGTGACACCACATAACACAACTCTAGTGTTCATTGCAATAGTGAAACAAGAAGAACAAGATTCTCTTGCACTCTGAACCATCTTTGAAAAGTTTATATAAATAAAAGTTACAGTGACTTGTTGCCAACCTCAGGGGAAGCCATTATGAATAGGCTGAGAAATCACCATTCATTTCACATTCATATAAGAAAACAATTTCTCTTTTAAGATGAACCAGCAAATAATTACAAAACACACAACAAATTTGCCTCTGGCGTGACTGCTAAAGCTGAGCTAATGTAGAGTAGCTCATGTTGTTGTCAGTTTAAGGACAGAGGTAAAGACGGTTGAGAGAGGAAATATTCAAGTAATATCACTTCAAGTGACACAGAAGCCACAATGAGCCCAGAATTGTAATCAATGGTGCCCAGAGTGATGTGTCGAGCTCCTGTCAGGCAGACAAAGAGACAGGCTGTCAGGTCAGGGCTAAATTTACTCTTGAGCTGGTCTCTGGTGTTTCCTCAGGCCTGTCATAGCTGCCCTCAGGTTTGCCGATAAAGAAGGCCGGATACTTAAGTGTCTTGACAAGTCTGACAAAGGATAGGAACTGTTCCTAAGGTTTGGAGCGTGTGTGTGTAGACAGCATTGATGCACAGTGTCCCTGAGCTCGAGAGAAGAATGATACAGGAAATCTGCACTCTCCAGATGCACTAAAAGAGTGTGGAAAGCCATTTTGTCCTTCCAAACTTACATTTATAAAGTTCATATATTTCCAAGGACCACCGTGAGCACCTGTGATCAATGTATTGATGCAAACACACTGCTTGATTATTTCAGGATTTAGTTGTTGTTTCTTAAAGGGCTAGCCTAGTGCACCAGAAAATTAACATTTACTCATTATGGGGTTCAATGAATCCCGCAAGTCAATGGGGTTTAGTATTGTTTTATGGACCCCATCTTTCCAAATTTCTTCTATGCAACAGATGATAGAAAAGTAATGCAGGCTTGGAACAACATAAGGGTTGGTAAATGATGACAAAATTTAAATTTATGGTTGAACCAGCCACTGCGTGCAAGTATATGATCATATAAGACAGAAATTATACCACAATTCATAACACAACACTGTATGTGCTGTATTTTCAATGTTACGAGGGCATTAGTGGACATTAATGTAAACCAGTGAAACTGTTTGGCCTTGTTGGACTTGTTTTAAGAGTTTTTGTTTTTATTTCGACCTTGAAATAGAGAGTATCAGTGAATTATTCTTTTTAAATTGAAAAGAAAAACAATAATATGTTGATTATAATAGTTGGATATGTCTCAGCCCTAAATCAAGTTTGATTTTTGGCCCTTCGTAGTAAAAAGTTTGCTCACCTCTGGCAAATATATATACTCTTTTACAGTCAGTTTTGACTGTCATGGCAGAGCAACAATTTGATAAAAATCCTGAGAAAGTTAGTTAAAATGACATGTTTATATTTAGCCATCTTAATAACAACACATGTGGCAAAAGGCAAAAGCAATGGAAACTAAACCTCTCGCCTTGAGTACTTAGCTTTGCAACGGCCTCAGCAAAACAAATAGTTCATAAATATGGGGTCCAAACACAAAGGCAACAAACGAAATGCCTCTGAAAGTAATCAGGCAATTCAAAGGTGGCTTCCCCTCTGATTTCATGTCACATACTCCTTCCTTTAAGAAGTGTACAACCTCAGTGAGCTTTAGCCCTGTGTTGGACCCTTAATCGGTGCTCAGGAAACAGCAGAGCTGATCTTCTGGGGGAAGCAGCGAGGTGAAGCCTGGTGGGCTGAAGAGGGAAGTCTGCAGGAAGTGACCAGCCTCTGATTACTGTACACACGGCTGTCACGGCCATCATCACCTCCCCCGTTACAGTCTTAGTGTGTGTTGTACGTGGTTACCTTCTCCCCATCATACCCTCTCTGTGTGTTTGTGTGAAAAAAAGTGTTTGAACTATTTTTTTTAATGTACATTCACTGTCAACACCTCACTTGTGTTGTGCGTGTGCTGAATAAGGCGAGGAATGAGGCTCATTATCGGTGGCCTGTTCACAACGGAAGTGCGTTCAGCTATGAAAGTCCAACAAAGGGTTTTGGAACAGGGAGTTCACTAGGCTAAACTGATGTTTCTTACACAGTCGTCTCTATTGATCTACAAAGGCTGAAGCACACACTAAAAAAAAGTATTCTGATAAAAAACAAAAAAATGGTTAAGTTATCTCATTTGCCAAATTACTACACATTTAGAAAGGACCCACCATGTGCAACTGTTCTTTTCCCCCACATTTTTGTAAACTGACAAAGTAAACATTTAAAACCATATTTGGCTAGGGACTAATTATTAAACAAAGCTTGTATTTTTCCTAAAATGGTTGATTTGGGGTAATATGTATCAGATACTTTGGGGTCTGGGGCAGGATTTAGCCTACTTTTGAAATATAATAAATACAATAACAATCAGTGCTGGGTGAATTACTTACAAACTGTTGTCCATTACTGAATACAAATTACATGGTAAACATTAACGTAATTATTACATTACACATTTTAGGTAAAATAATCAGACTCCTTTTTGATTACCTTAAGATTATTTTTGTTGTAACTTGATTATAACATTTCTTTTGAATAGAATAATCATTTACCGTATTGATTTATTATTCATTTGTTCATCATCAGCAACATGAATTGCACTAAACATTCCACTATGGTTTCTCTAATTAATTAAATAAATCTGTGCATACAATCCCACTAATTTTTTAAGAAAAGACATTTTGAAAGGTGAGTATTTTATGAGTATTTTATCTAATTACAAGTATTTAATTTCTGTAATCAGATTATATAATCTAGATTACATATAACAAATTACTACACAGAACTGATATATACAAATATAATTAATAAAATTGGAAACATTGAACATGTTTCACAAAGTTTTCTGAATATTTAACCTTCCAGACATGAACATATATCAAAATAAGGTGTCATTAGTTGCCCCTTGAAATAATCAATAATTATTTTTGTAATTTTTATGGAAAAGTGTGTGAAAATTTGTGTTTTTTTGTTCGTTCACAACTGTGCAGTGGGATTAAATGAGTTTTGTATTTTTAAAAATAAGAATGGATTATTTTTTTTATATAAATTTTCTAAAGTAGTTGAAGTAGTTTAACCCTCTATTGAATTATGTTCAAATAAGTTTGTACTACATGAAATAGCTTCAATCATAAGCTTTGATTTTTTTTCCGTAAAATATTGCTGTATTCATTTTCTGAAAAGAAGACATCATTTTGTTATTTATACATAAATACACATATAAACACTTCAAATAAATAACTGCAATCTTATTGTTGATCTGTAAAAAAAAAAAAAATCACAGTGGGGAAATACATGCAATTCCACTGTGGTACAGCATTGCCATATGGCAACATGCCATTTTTCCAAAGTGGTACAGCGTTTCCATAAGGACACATTAACATTTTCTCTATTTACAGTAGAACGATGTTAGAAAAGTTGATTTGTGAATATCTAAAAGTATCTAATTTACTTATTAAAGCGGCAAAAAATCCCCTTTGAGAAGAGATGTTTAGAAATGAGGAAAATAAACCAATTTCTGGATCACTTCAACAGGTGTCGTCCATGTTAGGGTGGCATTGGAAAGAGTTTTGGAGGGACATTCAAATGTAATTTGATGTAGCCAATGATGTGCTGACTTAAAACAGCACATCATTGGCTACCTTAAGGCCTGCCCTTTCAATTCCCATAGTACAATATATTGTATTTTCTGAATAGCAAGGAATAAATTAATTGTTGCCACATGGCAACTATACCATAGGGTTACATTGATACATTGATACAGCTAAAATATATGGCAAATTGGGCCCTAGACCACTATTTTCAATATTAATGTTTCTATAGTTCAATGTTATAGATGCCTTATTCTAACATTGGTTGATAATTATTTCAGAATGTCTTCTCATTTCGTACTGGTTAGATTATATCTAAAATAATAAGTGACACAGCTTACTCCACTCATCCTCATGCAATGCTGCAATGATGTCTTCCTAATGTGATCTATTTTCTTCAATATAATCACATTATGGGTAATGAATAGCAAAATGTTCTGTAAGATAATAACAGTTTTTTTTTTTTTTTTTTTTTTTTAAAGCAGATATGTGCCTCTTTTCCTTCTTCCTTGTGTGAAATCTATTGACACATTCGGGCTTTAAATAAGGCAAACCACCACGGCAAATACGGTAAATCAGGCCCTTTATCTGTTTATTCAGTTGTCATATTCATGTATTAACTGTAAATATATCTAAGAGTGGTAAAAAGTCCTGTCATAACGATTAGAAAAACAACTCAACTGAAGAGAATAAGAAAAAGACACTGCCTTGATGAAATGGCATCTCTTTTGTAAAGCACACAGACTGTACCAACAAGGAGAGGATGGATGTTTGATTCCACCCCCTGTTGTGTGAAGCACTACAGACACAGAAAGACAGAGACTGCTAGAGAGAGAGAAAGACAGTGAGAGAGAGAGAGAGAGAGAGAGAGAGGCCACAGAGAGGATTAGGTGTACCTGTGAGGGGCCTGTCAGGTAGATTTAGCAGCAGAGATGATAAGCGAGGGAGTGTGTAGGAGGACGAAAGCGGGAATGAATGAGCTTTTCACAGTGCTGTCGGGCAGACAGAAGAATAAGACACTATTTCTATCACAACATCAGGTTAGTCTGACGGAGAAGAGTTTGACCGAGTTAAACAGGATGTCACGTTATCAGGGACTGCTGAAGGGAGTGAGGGAGAGCGAGAGGGAAGAGGAGAGATAGAATGTAGTTATGCACTTGAAACTGACCAGAGCCACAGCCGCTGGCTCAGAGCACCATGGGAAGAGGTTAGAAGTGATAAGCTAATAATCTTCAGTTTACTGCAATGCTCCTAAATATTCTTAAAAAAAATCTACATTACCAACAACTCAAGCACAACTCAAATTATTATGTGTGAAGTTTATAGGTTTGTATAGGCAATTGATTTATGGTCGGCCTGTCTTTCATCTGTGATTCTCCGATTTCCCTTGATGCTTACTGAACGGACTTTGGAATACACTGCATACTGTTTCTAGAGAAGCATGTACACAACTCATCACTCATCCGCATCCTGCCCTTTGGTCCGGTTAAAAAAAAAACATAAATAAATGTCATTAATAGCATTAAAAAATGTGGGATCGGTAAAATTTGTTGTAATGTTTTTGAAAGAAGTATCTTGTGATCATCAAGGCTGCATTTATTTGATCAAAAATACAGTAAGAATCCCTGTAAAATATGATAACAATTTAAAATAAAATATGACATAGTCTGTAAAATATTATAACAATTTAAAATAACTGTTTTTTTCTGTTTTATTATTTAAAATGTAATTTGTTATTGTGATGGCAAATCTGAATTTTCAGGATCATTGCTCCAGTCTTCACAGTCACATGCTGATTTGGTGCTCAACAAACATTTATTATTATTATCAATAACAGTGATTTAACTGTTATTGCACAATTGTGCTGTTTAATATTTCTCTAGAAACTGAAATGCATTTTGTTTTAGGATTATTTAATGCATGGCCAAAAGAACAGCATTTATTTGAAATAGAAATGTTTTTTTTTTTTTTTAGACAATATATTTTATTACCCTCATTAATGTATTTAATTGTATCATTACTGAGTAAAAAATATTGTATGATAAAAATTGAAAAAATAACACAAATAATATATATATATATATATATATATATATATATATATATATATATATATATATATATATATATATATATATATATATATATATATATATATATATATATATATATATATTTCTAGCAACCATGTGTTATGAAGCATTAAACAGCAACATAAAACACTATAAGTCCTCTGAAGCCATGAGATAGCTTTGTGTGATGAAAAGACTCAAATCTATTGTAGGTTACTGTTCCTGATGACACACACACATTTATTATTATTTATTATTATTATTAATTAGCCAAAACACTTCAGCATGGAGTTGACCTTAAGATACAATTTTTACTAACTGTGCTAATAAAGTGAATGCACTTGTTCTTGCAGTCTGAGATTTACTTAAGTTGACAAATACTCTACATTCCATAATTCAACTAATTTTATAAATTGTGGTTTTCCAGTGCAACCACAAAAATGTAGCATATTGAGATGTTGGCTTGAAGTGAGAGCACTCCTAGTAAAGTATTCTGGTATTTTTTCAGCTCTCAAAGGAAAAAGAAGTCTTCAAGATTTAAGTGCAAGAAAAAGACAAAAATGAAGTGTTTTGCAGCAATTTTCAACATTACAGCAAAGATGTTTGCTCAGTGGACATTTTTGTAGTGGTGCATTTCTTCTTGTATGTGCTTGTATGTTTTAAGCTTAGAACAAACCTTAAAACTATGCTGAGGCAGGTCAGGTTAATGCTGTCAGCGCTGCTTTGGTTTATGTCCATCTTCCTGGAAGCTCCGCCTCCCTATCACCACTTAAGATAGCCCTTCAAATGTCTCTTGTCCTCTGCCGTGTTCCTCTCGGTTGTTTTCCAGAACAGATACAAACAGCATTCCTCTTTGTGAAACCTGGGACACAGACATACTGCTCCTGTAGCTCACACATTTAAAATGTATCAAAAGATAAACAGGAATACCAGAATTATTCATCAAATTCAGAAAAATATTTATCATATATATTTTTCAAATGTATAAAAATATAGTTGCTGAAAACAGTACTATTGCAAAATATCATTTCAACTAAAAATTAACATTTTAATGCATGTTTTTGTCACGGTGTTGTGCAGGTTGAAGGAGAGTCAAAAGCTTAAATTCAACATTTACAATATGAAACAAACTGGTGTAGACAGGCTGATGATCCACAAAAAAAAAAAAAAAAAAAACACTGAAACATTGACAAGGACTGCCAATGACAGGCTGGTCATAAGCAAACCAAATACAAGCACAATTCAAACATATAAGATACAAGCATGAACAAGCTGGTGAGTGAGTGAGTGAGTGAGTGAGTGAGTGAGTGAGTGAGTGAGTGAGTGAGTGAGTGAGTGAGTGAGTGAGTGAGTGAGTGAGTGAGTTCAGGTGTGGAGACAAGGAGGATTCTGGGTAGTGTAGTGCAGACAAAGGCAGACAGGTGCAGACGAGGACAGTAACAGTTTTATTATATATATTTATATATATATATATATATATATATATATATATATATATATATATATATATATATATATATATATATAATTTTGCCTTTTACCGCAAAATTTGCATAAGTAATGAATTAAAATAATGACCAGGTCAAGAATTTCCTCACACTTTTATAGTTACACCTCTTCACTGGACACATTGTACATTCACAGTGTAATGATCATTTTGATATGACCTGCTACAAGCACAGCTAATCCCCAACCTCTAAACAACTGTTAAATATCCAGTGATATCAGTGTTCCTGGCCCAAACTAGATTCACATTACCAGTCATCCTGGGTCAGGTGTTCCATTTTAACTGTAAAATCCACAGAACGAGCCAAAGTAAACTAGTACCCCAACTCACAACGGCATAGGAGGCTTTAGTGGGAGGGAAAAGGGACCCCTTTATGGCTGATTTTCTGGATACATATTACTTACCTTTAAAAAGCAGAGCTGTTCTCCAGGGACCCATCCAGAATCCGGCCAAAGTGTTAAGGCTATTGTGTTAACACACAGCTGGAAGCCACAGCTACTTCTGTCATCGGGCCCAGCTACAAATGTGTTTGTGTCTGGAACCGCCTGGCCAATTTCAAAAACCAAAAAAAATATTAATGCTCATATTGAAGCGGGAGTCGTCTTCTGTTGACCCAGCTCGTTTCATTACAGTAATGAAATTTCACTCCGTGACGTGGCGCCATGGACATCTATAGCTTGTGAGATTTAGAAGCGTAGAATATTGGCATAATGCTACACGTCTGAATGATTGAATGCCCTAGGTTACAGGTTTTTAATGATACATAAGATCTTCTCTAATAACACAAGCCTCCGTTTTGACGCCAACACAATGGGCAATGGACACAAAAAACAAGCGAGTGAGTAATATGCAAATGAAAGGTATTGTTATAAAATGTGAAAGTTCTGACACTGTGTTTCGGGATCCACAATCATTGTGACTAAACACGTTTGTTGAACAATAGTTCTGCTAAAAATTGGCTGTGGCTTTGGCTTTTAGAGAGCTGCACACTGGATATCGTCACTCAAATTGTTTGTCTAGAAATCTAAGTTGGTCTTTGGGCGTCATATCAGGGATGTGTTTTCAGCCTCTTGTTGTTCTTGGATTTTATCCTGTGAAGATGTTTTTCATTGTCACTTCATTGCCTGTTTGACTGTAAGGGCCGCCTATATGCTAAGTTTATGACAGATATAAATGTGTGAGTTCACACTGCTGATGTGCTACTAAAGTGCAACTGACTTTCCTCTGATATGAGAAAATATTAGGCCTCTAGGCTTAAAAAAGTTGACTGTTTTTGCTAGAAAAAAAAATAGTTTAAACACATTAAACAAATTTGCTTCAGCGACCCGATCTCACGACCAAATCGTACGAATTTGACGAATGATTAAAAAGTGGCTAATTCGTAACAATTCATACGACCTCACTCGTACAAATTTGTAAGATTTCGCTAAATCGTACATATTTTACGAATTGGCCAATTCGTATGAAATCGTACGAATGACCTACCCCTTACCCCGCCCCCAAACCTACCCATCACATGGGTTTAGACAAATCGTACGAATTTGTACGAGTGCGGTGGTATGAATTAGTATGAAATAGACACTTTTTAATCATTCGTCGAATTCGTACGAATTGTTTGTGAGATAGCGTAGGACAGTTTTAGGTTAATTTGGCTATATCCATTTTTTGGGGGAACTATAAAAATAAGAGATTGTTAAAAAGAGAAGAGATTTTGTAAATTCATTGTACTCTGTGACATTGAAACTTTGCTGTCAGCATTCTCTCTCATTTCTCTGTTCTGAAAAAAATGGAACTGGTTAAAATTAATTTAACAGTGACCCAGCAGCACTTGTCACAATGTGTCACAATGGCTTGAAATCAATCAAATAAATACATGAATACACACACATACATACATAGTCACTCTCATTATTATTTTCATTCTGATATATAAAATTACATAGGTTTTCATTATTGATGGACATGGTAATCTGATTTGAAGGGCATGGTGATCATTGTGCTTTTTTAGTGCATGCATGCAACTGCACCTATTCCTAATAATTTGGTTTCTTTACATTTCTATGGCTGAATTCTTTGGGAACGTATTTCATTTCTCCAAAAGAAGAAGTAAAAATGGAAACCTCTTGATTTCCGATAGCTGGCATGGAAGAGAGGGTGTATAATGGCAGGGTTTGGGGGAATGTTGGGAACAGCAGCTTGTCAAATGATTATGGTTTTTGTTGGCGGAGGGGATCAAAAAAAAAAAGAAGTCTGGTGTGTTGGCTTGGAGGTGCCAGGTTGCTGGGACAACAAATCAAAGATGAAGCGTCTGGTATGTCTGACTGGGTACTCATCACTCACGGCCAGAGCCTTTAGTGAGGGGGAAACCGAGCCTTGCCTGAGTACACAGATCCCTAACCTCCCACCGTAGTCTCTTGTTATAACAGACAATGTTGACAGAGCGTTCAGCCGCAGTTTGGAAACGCTACACCATGTATCTGCAAAAAAGGTAGAGGCTTTCAGTTATGACAGAATGTGTTTAGATTGGGACAGAGCCATGGAGCGGTGGTTTTCATGACCATGCGTGATAGCGGAAAAAAAGTTCTTCGTGTTATTCTTCTTCCCTTACGAGAGACACTGTCACCGCTGGTGGCTAATGGAGTTATACGCAGCACACACGCCCACAGCAAAGAATGACATGTTTGATTTAGTGCATTGGTTTGGGAAGGAAAGGACTGTAAAGACATGGAGGATATCTTTGAAGGGTGAAATACAAATCTTTTTTTTTTTTTTATGGGTATGAACCCATTTTTAAAGAGAAGGTACTCCACCGTTTAAAAGTTTGGGGTCAAACTATTGTGAAATACAAGTTAAAATGACTGAATTTTCAGGAATCATTACTCCAGTCTTCAATGTCACACGATCCTTCAGAAATAATTAGAATATTCCTAAATTGATGGTCATGAAACATTTCTTATTATCATCAATGTAGAAAACCATTATACATTTTAAGGATTCCTTGATAATAGACAGTTAAAAAGAGCATTTAATTTTAAATAATCAGTTGTATCTTTGCTTATTAAAAGTGTTTATTTCCCAAAACACTTGAATGGAAGCCACACGATGCAAAAGGTAAATATATTGCAATGTGGATCGGCATCTCAAGAGGACAGTATTCACGTACATGCTCTTAATTAAAGACAAAAGCTTGTTTCTATAAAAGGTAAATAACGTGTTTACACAAACCAGCTCAGAGCAGCCTCTCTTCTCTCGTCTGTTACATTTCCTGTCTAAAAACACAAGGATGGAATGTGAAACCACCCCCTGATTTACAGCAATAAAACACATCAAACAGAAAAACACTGACAGTAATAGTTGAGCCATTTCCCTTCACTCAGAGAAAGCATATTTTAAGTAACAATTATGGCTATGAAAACTCTACATGGAGGGAGGCGCCTTGACTGCTTGCCAGGAGTATCTTTTGTGTCTGGAAAGTCCACATCAGTCCAGGAGCCCGGGTGAATAGTCACCGAGTGGTCGGAAAGGGAAACTATTACTGATGTTTTCTTTTGTGAGATGAAAGTAACAAGGAGGAAGCAGCCATCATAAATTCTTTGTTTCATAGGTGTTTCTCCAGCATGTCAAATCAAGCGATCCTTTTAATCTTGCCTGCAGGAACTTTCATCCCTGTTTGAGATGAGTGTTATGGAAGAGTGCGAAACAATCAATAACATCAATAGTAGGAGGGAAATAGTCTGATATAGGGAGTGCTTGATTAAACACAACCAGAAATAACAAATCGAAATAAAAAAAAAATGATAATAATAACATGCGCACAAGTGGAATTGTGTTTTGGAAGGAGCTGGCACCATTGTTGGCATTTGTGCATCTTTGGCGTCAAGAGCAGGTTGTGGGAAATAGCATGCTAAACAAAAAGTGGGTGTGTTGTGACTCCAACAGTCTCAATGTATGCCATTATTATGACAGAAGTGACAAACTGGCTTGGTTTACCAGAAATCGCATTCTTAACTTCTTTGCCAATGTATATCACACAAACACAAAACTAGAAAAGAAGCACAATAAAATTTGCTATTTCCAACAATATAAATAAGGGACAAATCAAGTATTTCTCTCAATCAATAGCCAAATCTGACATCTAAGAAAGCCTCAGAATACAATATATAAATAAAAAAAAATACAAACATTTATATATTATAATATACATTCTGATCCAATCTACATTTTAATAATGAACCAATTAAAATGGTAACTGATTAGTTGCTACCCTATCTCACGACCAATTCGTATGAATTCGTACGAGTGATTCAAAAGTGGCTAATTCGTACTAATTCATACGACCTCACTCGTACGAATTCGTAAGAATTGCCTAAACCCACGTGACTTATGGTGGTTATGTTTAGGGGCGGGGTTAGGGGTAGGTCAATCGTACGAATTCATACGAATTGGCCAATTCGTAAAATATGTACGATTTCACAAAAATCGTACTAATTCATACGAGTGAGGTCGTACGAATTATTACGAATTAGCCACCTCGTAAAATTCGTACGAAGTTTAGTTTTTAGTTTATAGTTTAGTTTTTATTATATTTAGTCAACTTTGCCCTGTTTGCATTCAGTCAAGTTTTAGTTGACTAAAAGCCTTCATCATGCTGCATTATGGTTAAATTGATAGGCCTGTGATTAGTTTGCTTACAATTATAATCAGACAATAGTCATTTGAGAAAATGATTTGCATTTTATCAGAATTATTGCACTTTCATTTACAAATACAAATCTAGAGAATGTCTCATATAGTCTCATGTCTTATAGAACTCATAAGCATGTTTTTTTTTATCTGGTTTCCTGATTTTTATATTTTTATTTGTCATAAATTAACCCATTCTCTACATTAAGAAAACTAACAGTATTTATATCGAGTGACGTACACGTGCAAGAGATCACTTCCAGCGCATGCGCAGACCGAAGCGACCGTGCCTTCAGATCAGTTGGATGTGGCATGTGGTTACAAGAGGTAAAAATGATATAAATACTTGTTTGTTTTGTCACACAAACCACTCGTTTCGTGTCTTAGGTAGGGGTGTAACGATTCATTTTAACAACGATTCGATTCGTATCACGATTCATGGTTGTCGATCCGATTCAAAGACGATATTGGTTAATTTAGAACGATACGATCCAAAACGATTCAGTGACTTGAAATCGATTCAGTAACTTTTTAACCAAAAATTCAACCATTGTGACTGAAATAAATACCTGAAATAATTTATTTATTATTAGGTTATAAATTATTAACCTGGTTAATTTAGAA
Organism: Cyprinella venusta; assembly: GCA_038021265.1. Lineage (NCBI taxonomy): Eukaryota > Metazoa > Chordata > Actinopteri > Cypriniformes > Leuciscidae > Cyprinella > Cyprinella venusta. Next base: position 22,420,142 of record CM075867.1, read on the forward strand.
TTTCTCTAAAATTTCCAAACCCATATATTCCCGGAGAAAACATCTATGAACCTATTAATATTAATGATTTTTAAGTTTGAACATTTAATACAGATAGAGATTTAACTGTGACTTGAAAAATAGCTTAGAATTAAATAAAACCACTTTTCCTAAAGTAAAACACAGTCTTATTTTCAATGAATGATGCATTCTTTATAAATACTTGCATATATCATGTTTTTATTCTTTCAAGTAAACACATTTATTTGTATGAATTAAATATAATTAATCCTTATTAAAGCTATTAACAAACAGTGAATGCTTTTCTCTTTTTCTTTTGTCGCTTGAATATTAAGGACACAGACCGCATTAGGTTTATTGCCACTGTCACATCATGTCCAATGACATATGCGGATACAATTGCACTGATGCACATCCGGAACACTCACAACTGTTTAATTAATACATAACCGACTTACAGTTCATGCATAACGTTACTCTCCAAAACGGACATTTAGACATAATGTTGTGTATTTGTGCATTCAGACACGAAAGAGAGCTCAATTCATTATACTCGCGAGCTGAATAGGTGTCTATCTGCGTGGTTGGACGTTTGGGTCGGTCGGGTAAGCGCACAGAAATCCCTTTTTTGCATCGTCACTCTTATTCAGATCTGTATACTCTACTACTCAATCTGCCAGACGTTGACATATTTGAACGTTTTATGAGACCGCTGGGTAGATCAGCACGTTAGTCTGTGCGCATCTAAGTTACCACACGCAGGACATCAGTTCTGACTGAATCGCTTCTTTATTGACGCGCTGCTGCTGGTGCGTGGCGATTACGTCACAGATAGGCAGACTGAATCGAGCAACGTTTAACGCCTGTGTCATTAAAACTAAAGTTCAAAGAAAAAAAACATCCATATAAAGTCTGACGTGCTTAAATTCAATGCGTAGTATCAATAAAATCGATTGATAAACTTTTAAAACGATTTTATATCGATATTATGCCGATCTTAGATTGACTAGCAGAGCACAGATCGATATAGTTGGATCGTAAGAATATAAATCGATACATCGATGTTGTCGATGAATCGTTACACCCCTAGTCTTAGGCCATCAATGTGTAGTTAAATTTACGAGTCATTCAATCATGTTTTATTTGGACTTCACTGTGCATGCTCTTTGAGGTGAACCCAGGGTGGGCCCCGTAAACCTCCATTTTATGACTGATAGGCAACAACGGTTTGACCTAAAAATATCAAAATTGAAAATGCTGTGGAAACAACGACACCTACATCTTGGATGCCCTTGAGGTAAGCTAAAACATATCAAAATTAATTTCAAAGTGAACTATCCCTTTAATAGGAAAAGTCTTTCATAATAATAAAGTAAACATACAGCAAGTGTAACAGAGTGTGCGTGCAACAAAAGCAATCACAAACAACACTTGACAAACAACCCGGTCTCATCCCAATTTGTCATATAACTGACGTTTTGGGACGTCTTTTGACCATTCGTCAATATACGACTTTTTAGGGCCCCCTTAAACGTCGGTAGATGACGTTATGGGATCCTAACTCTACCCCATACCTAAACCTAACCCTAAACCCGACTCGTCACCTAACTGACGTTAAAGGTAAAGCGTCAGTTGTATGACGACCCGGGATCGTCATCTACCGACGTTTAAGGGGGCCCTAAAAAGTCGTATATTGACGAATGGTCAAAAGACGTCCCAAAACGTCAGTTATATGACGAATTGGGATGAGACTGTGTTAGAGGAACTTGACTTGTCTACACAAGATGATGAACTAAGAAACAGGTTTTCTATAAATATCAGACCCTTCCAAACATAATATAAAAGAATATATGATTTAATACTTTCAAAATCCCATTCATTTATTTTAAAAAAAAATCCCAAATTGAGAGCTATGATGGGAAAATTGGATATCACAGAATCTCCATCTTCAAGAGATGCTACGAGGGAATTTCCAAAGGGCTCTCAAATGGACACTTAAATTGGATAATAAACTACTGAAATGAGTAAACAAACAAACGGACAAACATCCTGTTGTATGTACTTTTAGACATGAACACAAGGGTTTTATTGTGCACAGATTCTGACAGAAAAATACCCACACATATATTTAAAAAGGTCATAGAGTATCATGCAGCTAGAGCACAACTGTCCATGATATTTCATGATTAAAGAGTGAATGTATAAAGTTTGTCAAACATTGAACTGTTCCTTCCTGGTTGTGTATCGCACCTGCCACTCCTGAAGAACTGTTTCAAAAAGCAAGCAAAAGACGCGTGCAAATTTTAAAGGATCAAACACAAATATCAAACACAAATGAAGATATTTTAAATGAAATCTGAGCGATTTCTATCCCTCCATTGACAGTCCATGCAACTACCACGTTGTCTCTTCAAAGAGTTCATAAAGAGATCGTAAAAAAATTAATCGAGCTGTTGAGTCCAAATTTTCTGAGGAGACACAATCGCATTATATGATGAACAAATTTAATTTAGACTATTCACGTATAAATATTAATCAACCGATACATTAGTTATGGTCAACGGAAGCTTAAGCATGCTTGACGTGCAAGAAACAATGAGGTTCATTCTCATTTGTTATGCAGCAAGTTCAAAATTTCACGACCAAATCGTACGAATTCGATGAATGATTAAAGAGTGACTAATTCGTAACAATTCATACAACCTCACTCGTATGAATTAGTACGATTTTGCTAAATCGTACATATTTTACGAATTGGCCAATTCGTATGAATTCGTACGAATGACCTACCCCTTACCCCGCCCCTAAACCTACCCATCACGTGGGTTTAGACAAATCGTACCAATTCGTACGAGTGAGGTCGTACGAATTAGTACGAATTACAACGAATTAGACACTTTTTAATCATTCAACGAATTTGTAATTGGTCGTGAGATAGCATAGGTTTGACTCTAATTGCAGTTAGATAATATGGGCAACACTTCAATTAACACATTCTCATCCCAAGACATTGTACACTGACGGTTTTGACCATACGTCAACATCCGCCATTTTAGGGTATATGTCAGTTAGATGACGATCCTGGGGCGTCATCCAACTGACGCTTTACCTTTAACGTCAGTTAGGTGACGGGGTAGGTTTAGGTCTGGGGTAGGGTTAGGATTAGATAACTAACCGATGTCATCTAACCGACGTTTAAGGGTACCCTTAATCGGCGGATGTTGACGTATGGTCAAAAGCGTCAGTTGTATGACGTCTTGGGATAACCAGATGCTAGTTGTCGTATTTTAACAGATTTTAGTCAGATCTTTGCAATCTTTATCACACTCTAGGAGGTTAAATGAGTTTCTACGAAAACTGCCCATTCAAACGCCTCCCTGGATGTATTATATAATAAAGTTTATATTCAATATTCAAGTTTATATTTATGTTCAAAGTTTCCTTAAACACTTTTTTTTGCCTTTTTTGTGTTTGTTTTGTTTTTTAAGACTATTTAAAACTATTTTTTGAGTTAAATTTAGTATTTGCTTGCATATTAATATTCACTTGTTGTGCATGCTGTGAGTATCATAAAATAACATTAGGATGTGAGTAATTAACCTTTTAAGCAAAATTAAACCTCAACCTTTATTAAACAAAATAAATGAAATGGAAGATCAGAAATATTTACTTTTTAAAGTACATTGTTGATAGGCTACTCTAGTACATTTTTTATTGTCACTGAATTATTAGTATGTTTTTTTATGATTGATTTTATGATTTTTTTTTCTAAATAAAAATAAGGGACAAGCTAAAACCTTTGAGTGTAATTGTTAAAATAAATGTCATAATTGAAAAAAAATAATTTAAGTTCAATAATTTCACTTAAACTTTAATGAGGATTACCTATTAATTGTCATTTAAGTGAAATTACTGAACTTGAAAATATAAGCTTAATAAAAATGATCATTTTAGAAGAAAATTTACAATGGCACTTAGCGGCTTTTGCATCTGAACTCTTCATATATAGATTAGAGTGAATCATTACTGATATACCCTGGCCTGGCTAACGCCAGACCACATATCATTGTTCATTTTCTCGTATTTGAGGCGTGGTTTAGGAATGCCCAGAGTCAAATCATTTGGTGTTATGAATGTCTATCAAATACGCCTGTACGTAGCTCATACAATCAGTTTAATAATACCAGATGATGTATGTAGAGCGACAGAAAATTAGACGAGGAAGAATACAATGGGTCAGAGATTTAGGAGATTTATGTATACACAAAGGCTGTATCATAAGGTAACTTTGCGTCCGCTGCCAGGATGGATTCGTAGACATAAACAAACTGATTCGGTGTCGCATGTACATTGTCATCGTCTTGCTGCTCCCTCCCCGTTCTGTGCTTGGTTCCCTATCTCAGGCGAAAATTTGGTTCATGGTGTCCAGGCTGTCTGGTTGTGTTTCCCTTGTTTGTCACTAGCGGTCCTCGTTATCACGGTGTCCTTCACATTTGACTTCATTTCCCAGCATTCTGTCTGTCAGTGTCACTCATCAGTTCATCGCACTCAGCTTTCCCCGTAATCATTGTTCCCAGCTGTTCATTGTTAGTCTTGTTAGATCTGTCTATATATATATTCCCTGTCTGTGTCTGTATGTGTAACAGAGTCGTTGTTAAATGTCGCAACACTTTGTGAGTTTTAAAACCACATTTGATTTTTAAAAACAACCAGGTTTAAAACCAACATTTTTGAGGCAGTAAGATCATGATCTTTACTGGGGACACAAAAAGGCACAGAATCCCAGGAATGACAATGACCATAACATGTTTGCTGATCAATGTTTACAAGTGAATTACAAGCCTAAATTAAAATTCATCGTACAAAGCGATGTCACTTCAGAAAATTTGAACTAAACCTTTAGATTCATATGGATTAGTTTTACGACCTCTTTAAGCATTCTTTGAAGGATCAAACCTTCGTAGTTGCCTCGCCTGTAAATGGAAGGACAGAAAATTGAATTTATATTTAATTAAAAATAAAACTTCATTTGTGTTCTCAGGATGAACGAAAGACTTGAGTAAATGAATAAAGAGTGAGTAAATGATGATAGAATTTTAACTTTATGGGTCAACTATACCATTAAATGCTTCTGCGTGCACCTCCACTGAATGAGTGCACGCCACAGCATGACTTTACTTGGCGTTTTTTGGTCTATTGTTTGCCATCATACACTAGACGTCACCTTGGCTATGGTAGTTCATTGGAACGAATGCATCAATAGAGCCACCATCTTGAAACAGGGGAGCCCCTCCACTTTAATGCATCAGCATAAATGTAGACACAGGTCTAATGAAAATAAAATCACCATAAATCATCATGAATGCGATTTTTCTCGTTTTTTTTTTTTTTTTGTGTGTGTGTTCCAACGGTCAGACATGTATTTATCATTGATTCCAGAAAAAAAAACATTCTTTCTAGTTCAGATTTCATCTGTGAACATCATCTGCACAAAGTCCGCCACCATCAATGAATTCGACGTAAAGGCAGAGATAGCAGCGTTACCTAGCTACTTCCTATGACAAGATCCCTGTTCCAAGATGTCAGCGGTTTTGACGCATGCTTAGAACCCCAAGGTGACGTCTAGTGTATATGTCTTTGGTTTGCGATGTAGAAAAAATATTACGTGAACCAGCGTAAAACACAAGTGACGAAGTACCTCGCCAAATATACACCTAGCCTACCTAGTCAGGTACAGTCTAACATTAATAAGTGTTGTCTGAAAATTTAACATAAATTCTGGCACTTGCACTACAAAGTTTCTGACACTGCGTTGGCTGGCCTCGCAGTTTCTGAGAGGTGCTGTCTGATTTACAATGCCACGGCTAAATAATTTATACTTTAATCGAGTTTTGAGCCTGTAGTCAGAATTTAATGTAATGAGATAAAAAGAAAGAATGAAATTGTGTCACAAAATAATGGCAAGATAACAAGTCTTTTGATTGAAGTTGCAAATATGCAGCGCGACCAATCACAGTCCGTTTCACTAAATGATTCTCGTGAGCAAAAATCTTTAATAAGAGCTTCAAAAGAAGTGATCTAAGTTACCGATTTGGATCTGTCTGATGAATATTCACTTAATGAACATGATAATCATTACTTTCAGCTAGAAAAAAAAGTAATTCACAATGTGTTCACTAATAGGCTATGTTATATTAGTTCTGTTCTTTTACTCTTTATTTCATTCATCTAACTTTAAATTAGCTAAAATCACACCCTTGTCTTTTAGCAACAGTCTTAAAAAAATAGGTGTGTTGCAAGCAGAAAGGTTAATTGTCCTATCCACCTTGTATTCCTTTGTAATGACTTATAGGCTACTAGGAATGCATAGCTGCAGCATCAGCAAAAGAAGTTATTTGTTATATCTTCCTTGGGAAAATGTTCAAGTAATCCTAGGCTGCTCTTCATTAAACTCTGTCAGTGTCAACTTATTTAATTATATTAATTTAATTTAATTAAATTTAATTAGCTATATGTAATCTCTTGATTATTTTTTAGCATTTATTTAAAATAATTGTTTTAACACTCATGTTTTATGTGGTCAAAAGGATGTTGCAGCAGTGTTTATCACACAGAAGTGATGACAACCTCAGGTTGTTACCCCAACCCGATCTCATGACCAAGTCGTACGAATTCGACGAATGATTAAAAAGTGGCTAATTCGTAACAATTCATACGACCTCACTCGTACGAATTAGTGCGATTTTGCTAAATCGTACATATTTTACGAATTGGCCAATTCGTATGAATTCGTACGAATGACCTACCCCTTACCCCGCCCCTAAACCTAACCATCACGTGGGTTTAGACAAATCGTACTTGAGGTCGTACGAATTAGTATGAATTAATCATTCGTCGAATTCGTGCGAATTGGGCGTGAGATAGTGTTGGTTACCCCGACATTTTTGTTGAATGATGAAAAGTCATGTTTAATGATTTTACTGAACAACTAGCCAGGACAGAGTGTCCTAATAGACAATCATTTGTTATGATTTCATTCAATAATATTATGAATAAAATAAATGTTTTTAATTTCATTTAGTTCCATTATTATGCACCCTACATTTGCATGGATATAATGTGGCCTTAAAATGTTAAGATATTTTCAATTTTATGACATTTGATAGCAAAATATGAAACCAAGTCTTATCTACTGCAAACATGATGCTAGATGGTTCCTCAAAACACTTGAACTCATTTAGTACATTTTTTTTTTTCATTTAAATGTTTTGTTTGGAAAGTTTGCTTATAATAATATAGGGTTTAACCATCATTATTGGCAACATCGGAGGCATTTATGTTCTTTCTCTCCCTCCATTTTTGATAACCTTTGTAACAGACCTTACTGTCAGCAGTTCATATTTTAACACCTTCTAACTCCTATACCATAAGCACAGCCTGCAGCCATTCAGCACAGAGTGTCTCTATGAGCAGAAGTGTTAACTACAGCAACTCGAGCTACCTTGCCAAGCTCCTCTCGTCTAGTTAACTTCAGTGATGTGATTCCAGCTGTCACTCTGTTTAATCCTATTCTTTACATCAGTGCTCTCCACTTCACTCACACCTTCCATCACTCCAGTCCTCCGCACAGGCTATTCAGTCTTCATCTCGCTCTTCTGCTATGTGGCCACACAACAGGATTTAAAACTCATTAAGGGATTTCCCAACAACCTCTCTAATGAGTTATGAAGAGGCTGTATCAGGGTTGATTAGTGAGTTTGCTTTTGATGGGCCACTTCAACAATTGTGCCCGTAGCCGATTTGAAAAGGTTGGGGTCATGGTACGGCCTCGGTAACCTTTGCTGAAGAGGTTAGTGGTCAGAAATGATATCGGGTGGAGTTGCACAAAGATGCCAGTGAGGAACAGGAATAGTCTTTGAGCTACCTGAGATTACTCCTAATCAAAAACATATTTAAAATAAATTATTAAAAATTTCATTAATGAAAAATTTAAAACTTGGAACATCCATTACATTAGTCTTGGCCTTGTAGTTGTTGTTTTATTGGACATAAGCAACATAAAATAATCAGTTTGTGATTTACTCATGAGTTAAACTACTATAAATCTGTAAGTTGCTTTAATTATTCTCCCTGTGAATCTGTGACATAAAACTAAAAAAACCCCTGCCGTTTTATTTTAGAAAAGGAATCATTTGGAGGCCATTACCATCAAAAAGTTGAAAACCTTTGAGACAATGACAAACGTATGCTAGGTTTAGGCAGTATTGCTAAAGCTTTATTATCTCTTCAAAATCTTTATGTATAGTAGTTACACATTCTGATGATATGAAGATATAAGACAAGTTCACAAAGGATCTGTTTGTTTTTGTGAGAGGTGAGCTAGTAGAGACTGGCTAGTAAACAATTCTGGGAATGACACAATGACCAGCACTTTCTGTTGTAAAAGGGGAAACTGCTAAATGATTCATTTGTCATTTGGGCAAAATGTATAATTGAGGAAATATTGAAAAAATATGTGTGTATATAGATGTTTTTTTTTTTTTTTTTGGCAGGTGTGACGAGAACTTGGCATAAGAGAAGTTAGTGTTAAATCTCAGTTTATAGTTGATTCTGAACTAGATTAATCATATCAGAAATCAGAATAAAGTTTTAATGTCACAAGTCAGTTTAAAACTAATTTACAGTCTGAATTCAAAAGTGCCTCATTTGCATGCATTCAGTATCTCAAGATGAACTAAACCGTTGAGTAGATTAACACATGAATGTGACAATTTTATACAATGTCACATGTGCTTTATTTCACTTTAAATGATGATAGAGTCATGTGAAAGGCACCTTTTCTTGCATTTCAGACTTTCAGAAGCATGTAAAAATGCATTTGACATTTTTGGTGCACTCCAAAAATTAGCCTCCAGTCTCATCAAGTGATTTGGGCTGCTAACACAAAGACACATGTGTTTTGGTAGCCCATTACAGCAAGGATCACACTGAAACGTCCTTTTTTTTCTTCTGACACACACACACAGAAAGTCAATCTCCAGTAAAACAGATGACTCCACTGAAATGTTCTGTGAATAGAGATGCTTGTGTGCTATCAGAATCTGGAACCCTGACAAGGGCTGTCTCTCCTTCCATCACAGAGACTCTAAAACCCTTGCTTCATGCATTTCCTGGGAAAACAGCTTTTTTTGTGAGTTGTAAAAAGCGTTTTGCTGCTCTTTATAAATAACATCTCCACGAATGTTCTTATATCTAGTTCAAAACCAGGTCCAACCATCACTATGAATGTTTAGGTTAAATATTTATACCACGTATTTTGTAAGAAATGCATAATAATGTAGGGATAAATATAATGCTAGCATTCTAAGAAAAAAAAAATACTTGTAGCCTCAGTACTGTTTGAATGATCCCATCGGTGAAATCAGAATTTTCACAGTGCAGGTCAACCAGTAATGACAATTATAAGACATAAAGCACTATTGACATCTGCTAATGGCCTGATCATCTTTCTAATGGGCAATCTCGGGGTCAAGACAATTACCATACTAATGAAGTAGATAGTAGCTGTAGTGCCATGGGATCTAAATTGCCATCACCATGACCTTTGTGTGCTTTGTTATTTGTACTGCATGTACAATGTAGAATTACAAAAATGAGTTTTGTAAATAGGGAGCACTTGTACAAAATCACATAAAGATTAAATTCTTACAACTGCACATTTAAGTCTCAATACTATGTGCAAGATTATTTTAAGCCGAGGAACAAGCATTTTATAATATCACAAGACATTAAGTTACTAAACAAGAAGGCAAAGTCAACAACAGTGTAATTAAAGCTGGCAAAGAGTCAAAAAAGCCCCACCCGTATAAAAAATCATAGGTCAGTGGAACTTCACTGAAACACTATTTTTGTCTGTAAACAGGCATGTGACCTACCTGTAAATAGTTACCTAATCTGCAATAAAAAGTAATACATTGCGACCACACTGTAAAAAAATATTGTTGGTTTTTTAAAGTAAGTAACCTGGTTGCCTTAAAATTTGAAGTTGATGGAACTGGAAAAATTGAGTTAATCCAATGAAGGAGATTAATTTAATCAACAGAAACTCAAAATAATAAGTTATCTCAACTAAATAAATTATTTAAGTTGATTTGACTAAAGAAAAAACGTGAATGTCTATGTCAACATTTTTTTACAGTGCATTGAAAAAGTATGTTTTATATTAATATAAAAGTGTCGTATTGGTGCCTCGTATAATTTGTGTAAAATTCCCTCGCTTCACTGTCATTAGGTGTGTTCGACTTAAAGTGGTGATATGCACAGACCAATCGGTGTGTGACATCAATCTACTGCAAGAGCGTTTCGAAAGCATTGAAAGGTCTCGTGGTACTTTGATGTCATACACTGATTGGTTTGTGCAGTGACGCTTCAAGTCGAACACTCCTAAACACAACTACTCATGGGATAGTAAAACATCCATCAGATGTGCACTTCTGAATCTTGCAGGAAGTAGTAGGTCATCCTGGTAATTTTTGGCAACTGTTTTATGAATACACGGCCTGTTCTCATCCTTTAGCGTCACATAAAACGCTATATGATAAAACAGCGCTATACTACGCACATGGCACCCTTTATCGTTAATATAACACGCGTACCCAAGTTGTCATAAATCCTTTAGCGTAATATGAGACTACCCTACCCTACCCCACACCTAAACCTACCCATCACAGCACATGCTATATTAACGATAATGGGTACCATGTGCGTAGTATAGCGCCGTTTTTTTCATATAGCGTCACCTATATGACGCTAAAGGATGAAAATGCATTGGAATACAGTAGAGATAATTATAGTAGGGTAGTATGCACATTCAAATTCAATCTTTTCTTTAGTGTAGTCACATTGACCTTTCCAGTATGCAGTGGCCTAGGCCTATTTGAATTGAAATGCATGAATGTACTCACCTGCAGTGTTTGTTGGTTTAAAAAAAGAGATAAAGTGCTGCAACTACAATTCTTTAATTTCTCACAACATAACTTTCAGAAAATAAGTCTTTGACTATTTTTTTTGGCTTCATATACTGGACCTAAGAATAGCTTGGCAGTGTACTAGCTTTATAACCGTTATTCTTTGTAGAGTGAATGTGATGCCTGATTCTGTTCTTTTAGCTCTGACTATTGTTTATGGCAAACCCATGTTTTGTTATTTATTTCACACCGCCTTTCCTCCTAGTGACAATGTTGACCCCTGGGAAATAATTTCACAACCATTATAACTCAAAACACAGAGTCTGCTTCAATACACATTGAAGTCGTATTGAAGGAAACATTTAAAACGGTACAAGCTAAAAAAAAAGAAAAGTCAAATTATTCCTGGCTGAAGCATGTGGATGGGACAATTCTAAAAGTGAAATTGTTCTAATTACTGTGGCAGATGCATTAAGTTGGGTCGCTCTGAATAAACTAAAAAAACATTGTTGCATTGTTTGGGAATAATTAGTTTGACATCCTTAGGAGCTAGGGGGATTCAGGCAACAGTTGTTGGATGCCATGTTTTTTTATGATTTAAATGACACATTCATTACTCATATTTATGAGGATACACATATTTATAAGTAATTTGCTATTTTTTAGCACCATCTCTTTCCTTTTACAGCAGTAAAGCAACCTGCCCGTCATAAGCTGCACGTCATGTCTAAGGACATGTGTGTACAAGAGTGATGAGAGTGTGAGAGAAGCAAGATGGAGGAAATTTGCTGACTTAAACTGTGGCAAAGGTGACCAGGACTACAAGTGCACTGACAGCTTTATGAGCTGCTGGCTTGGGAGGAAAACGCTGGAACATGAGGCGCTGGCGGAGGTCCCAGATTTACACAGGTACTAACCAAAACAAGCTGGTGTCACACCAGTGCACCTCACAGCAGCTGATGAGCAACAGAAATTCTATGCATACTTGACCTGCCTCCATTTACTATTGCGACTTAGCCAGAAAATCGATGAAATAAGGGAAGTATTGGGTTTGAGACATTTGTTCCATGGCTTTTAAATATTTAGGAACATACAGCAGTACAGTCAGCAGTAATTACGCCTTCACCGAATTAGCATAGCTTTGTCGAGGATGTTGTTCATTTCGAATTCATTTTCCAGCCAACAGCAACTTGATTCTGTGGAAATACAAGTACATTAGAGTAAGTTGTGCACATGTTACAAGCTTTTTGAATGAGTGTTGTGGATTATACTAAGAAGCGCTTTGAGGGGCGTTCACATTCAGAGAACTAGAGGTTGCAGAGAGGCTATATTGTTGGTTGTAGTGGGTGTTCCTACAGCTAGATGACCGAATGTTATTGGTGGGCTGCAGGCATTGCTTTTGAGAATTTGGGGGACTATATATATATATATATATATATATATATATATATATATATATATATATAGCTGCTAAAAATTACCATTCTGAAGGCAAAAATGCATGTATGTATTTAAAAATTGTAGCATTATATCATCAAGATGAATGCTTTTAAACGTAAGACTCAAACTAGTAATACTTTTACAATTTCTGACACCTCTTTCCACACATCATTTTGATTTAATATATTAAAGTGTTTTTAAATTGTCATCTGGGGACCCCCAGGGGGCCTCAAGGGGTATTAGGAGGTCAATGGAAAAGTTCCAAGGGATACTGTTTAAAAAAAAATGAATTGGAAATAAATAATAAATAGAACATAACATATTAATATTATTACTGTTTCATTTTGCTTTCTAAAGACTGTTCTAAAGACTGCACTTTTTTTTTTTTTACTTTAACAAATGGGTTCATGGTATAGTAAATAATTGAAAATAAATATATTCCAGATACTATTTTAAATGTTTATTGTAGAAACAGTTTTTTTAATGTTTTTTTACATAATAATGTGTCGTTATTCGTCCTTCAGATGAGACACTAAATCGAGGTCTTGACTCTCTGTGGTCATTAAAAATCCCAGAATGTCCTTCGGAAAAAAGAGTAGGGGGTTAACCTTGGCATCCTGGCCAAAAATTTGCCCATTGGCCTCTATCCATCATCATGACCCATATATATAGTAATTGGCTTCAAACACTCTGACTCTGTGCTGGGTCTGTGGCGCACCATCGTTGTGCCGCATCATCCAGGTGGATGCACATTGGTGGTGGTTGAGGAGATTCCCCCCATGTAATTGTTTTGAGTACCCAGAAAAAGGGCTATGTAAATGTAATGAATTATTATTATTATGTATACATTGATATATCTATATTTTAGAATGGACAAGGGGATCATATTTGGGGTTCATTGCCACCAAACAGTTTGATAACCTACAGCTAAACTTTTGAGTTTTGTCCCACCGCCAGTGTTCGTGAATGTCTATGTCACTGGAAATCACGTAACTTAGTTGCTTTCTCAGTGCAAATCGCTGTAGGTGAATTCCCATGGAGTGTTTGATTCAAAACATTGCTCTCAACACTCACATCACTTTAAAAGCAAATCTTTAAAGCTTACGTTTCCTGAACGCCTGCTAAATAAAATCATGCTTCTGTCGCACTTCCAAAACAAGCTTGTTTAAACATCTGGGACGGTATAGTCGCTTTTTTTTTAAGCAGAGTGTAAATGCTGCATTTACACTTGACCGCCACATCTCATTAAGCAGCCTCTGCACTCTGACTGCCTAAATACTGCGTCACCCTCTTTCTCTGAGTTTGTTTTCTCTGTCATTCACCATGTATTTGCACTCACTCAGCCTGTGGGTTTGGCCCCTGGCAGCAGCGCAAACGGGTTACGGTGTAACCGCACCCCTCGCCTGCTTCATCCTCCCGATCGTCCTCTCAGCCATGTGGTGTGAGGTAACACGGCTGACCACAACTGTAAGTAGTTCCACCTTCAGCTCATGGAAACCTGGGAGAAGGCTAGACCGTACAATTATGACCAGCATCTTCCAGAAGAAAAATACATTTCTCACTGTTAGCGGTTGAGGAATAGCAGTAAGGGGTTTAATGATGAGGTGGAAGGGCCAGAGAAATTAAATGACATCGATGACCTCCATTATTAAGAATCATTAAGGGAGCATTCATTCTGTGTAACCTAGTTTTAAAAACACTGACAAATGCTGAATCTCTCAGTTGCTTTAGCTGAACTAATGTGAAAAGGCTGATGTGCTACAGTCAATATATAAAAGAGTAACACTGATTAAACAAGTAGCTATTGCCATCGTCTGAAGGAAAGAGCGATTTGTTACTGTTTGTCATTATATGCATATTCCTAAATTTGATTATTTGATCAAAATTATTATTTTTTTTTATTCTAAAAATAATTCTTAGAATATATTGCAACAAGCTAACTGAAACCTTTACCTGTAAACTTAGCAACATCTATATGTGTGTGTGTGTGTGTGTGTGTGAATAAGTGATAGTTGCATTTTGTAAAGGCACTATGGTGCTTATTTCATAAAATTGTTTAAATATTAAAACAAAAATTCTCTTTTAAATAACTGTCTTTCAGTGTTCCAACTTTTAAAATCTCCAAAAACAGAAGCCATAAATTAAAACACATGTGTGGTCAATATTTCACTGTTTCTATGGTTACACATGAAAAAAAAAATCAGTTTAGAAATGTAGGTGATGTTTTCTTGCCCATTTTTGCACAATATTCTCTCTTGAGGAGAGCTCTAGCTCCTTCTCATGTGAGATAAAGGCCTTAAATCCACATATACTGCAATCTTTCTTGAAAACAAAGTTCAGCCAGTCTTCATTTCATCTTCGATTTGAGCGTGACTCAAAAAGACCAATTTACAGATGAAGCCTGTGGGTACTTAAGTAGCATCAAACACTTGAAAGCCTTTGATTTTAGTCCTGCATGCTGAATATGTCACAGAATTTACAAACAAAAATCCCATTTTAAATGCAAGCTGAGCTATGAGGTTTAGACTCTTTTGTGTTGTGAGTTTGTGTAGGGGCCTGGAACTCACAGAGTTCATTGATCCAAGATCGTGTTTAAAATGTATGTTGCATGGATACATTTTTATTTATTTATTTATTTATTTAAGTTTTATCCCATTACATGTGAGTCTTCCTAAATTTTAATAAAACAGATACATTTTAAATTCTCATCACACACAGTAAGAATCATTCATTAAAAGGGATAGTTCACTTTGAAATTAATTTTTGGTATGTTTTAGCTTACCTCAAGGGCATCCAAGTTATAGGTGTCTTTGTTTCCACAGTTGTTTCACTTTTTATATTTTTAGGTCAAACCGTTTATATCGTTTTTACCTTTTGTAACCACAGCGGGCGCTTCGGTCTGCGCAAGCGCCGGAAGTGATCTCTTTGGAAGTGAATACTGTCTGGTTCGTGCAAGCATAAGTAATTGTTTTCTTTTACGTTGGTTTAAACCTCCCAGATAAGCACCAATTAGTACCATTTCAATTAGCCGTCTTACCCATAGACGGATCTTGCCTACAGTCTTTGTTCAGTGTAAACAATGAGTGACGTACATGCGTGAGAGATCACTTTTGGGGGTTTCCGGCGCTTGCGTAGACCCTGGCTTTGGTTACAAGGCTTTTGGGTTAAAACGATATAAATTCTGTTCGTTTTCTCGCACAAATCGCTCGTTTCTTGTCTTATGCCATCAACGTGTACTTACAATTACGAGTCATTAAATCATGTTCCGAATAATTTGGACTTCTCTGTGCATGCTCTTTGAGGTGGTGACCATAGACCTGCATTATATGACTGACTGACAAGAACGGTTTGACCTAAAAAAATTGATTTCAAAGCGAGCTATCCCTTTAAGAAAAATTAGCAACAGAAATTATAAAGATTTAAATGTAAATTGCACAATAGGTTAATGAGCCCCTCTCATTTCACAAGATTTTGTGAAAAATTACATGAACATTAAATCACCTCCAATGTACACTGCATAATGGTTATAAATAATATCTCAAACTAAGTTTGATCTATTGGGGATATGAATATGGTTTTGAAGTCATGGCAGAGCTTCAAAGACCCTGCTTGCTCGTGTCTGATGCCAAAGATTAAGAACACAGATGAAGTGATCTTGGCTGTGAACGCTGTTCTGTATTAGGAAATTGTGAGGAAACACCGACTGTCACTCAATTAAACAATAAATTGCATGAACATAATTAGTATTACAGTTAATTTAAAACAAATCATCCAGAAGACTTTAGCATTAACAAAAATGTGCGTAACTGTGATCAACTGTGATCATTCAGTGAACATACAACCTTGCTTGTTTTCACACATGGATGCATTCTTGTATTCTGACAAAATCATACGAAATCTGTATGGTGACGTCATATAAAAAAATGTATGACCTAAACAAAATCCAACCCTAAACCCTAATATTAGATTTAAAGTTACGAAACCATTTGTTACGAAAGTTACGAAACCAGAAACCAGAAACTTACTTGATTGTTATAATTAATCACACTAAATAAAGTGTCAATTGACAGCACTAATAAAATTCTTTACCATAACATTTTTTAGTACTTTAACTTTCAAGTTTTGGTTTAGTTATTATTGTTATTTTTTATTTATTTATTTTTTTATTTTAATGCAAATTTAAACAATTATTTAGTTAGCGTGTCACTCCAAAATGTTCTGAACAGATACTCTTTATCCTTTTGTCATCAAAATTGTTTATCAAAAACGGCTCAGAAAAACATTCACCATCACATTTTACAGTTCAGGCCTCTCATTCCAGTGATGATCTGATTCCATTTTGGGAGCGCGTATTATATTAAATGCCCCTTTCAGAAGAAGGTCATCACGACAAGCAGTTCTTGATCTGTACACAGGAAGGGACATGCACGTATGCTCAGACCCACACACACATTTTTTGTCCACAAGACTGGGGGCAACTCTTCATCACAGGAATTCTTGGGGAATTTCTGTTCTACCTCGCAGGCAAATGAAATTAGTGGGGATTGTGGTGACAGAGTGGCCATTGTGGAAATCATACAATGTGCTTCTTCATCCTCTCCGCACTGCTTGGGGTGGAAAGTCCTGTCTTGAAGGCTGGTTCACTGGCCTGCAGGGGTGCTGTTATCCTCCCCCCTGCCCCAGACATGGTGGGATGCTGGCCAAAAAGGAATGATTAACTGATTACAAGGCAAAGGGGGTTTGGCCCTTATGGTCATCTGACAGACATGCTTATTTGATACCTGTATCAATGGCAAACTCGATGGAGCCAGTTTTTATTTTGGACAAATTGAATTATCGAACAAGCTTGTAAAGTCGCATTTTCTCATGCAAATTACTGTATATAAATATACAGTGTACTCTGTTCATTTACAAACAATGAGAATCAGTTGTATTCTGACAGCCAGGGTAGCAAGTTTGCTTTATTGCTGTCATAATGTAGGAGCCTGCTGTGATGTCAAGGTTGGCTTTGTTAAGAGCCTACTCCGTAACTTAATATTAATAATATTCCAAAATAGCTCTAGTTAAATTTTATGCGGTACTTGTGCCATAAAATTTGATTTGCAAGTAAATTAGAGTGAGTTATACACATTCAAATGCTGCCTTCTGTTCGGCACTCAAGATTAAATTGTTTTTCAAAGTTTCAGAGAAACTGATGAGCCCAGCACCTGAGGTTGGGAAAAAGCTGGAGATTTCCATGGCTTCATAACAGACCTTGTGATGTACTATTTGGCTTGAAAGGAAAATCAAACCTTATGCAGTAAATCAGATGCTTTTTGTAAAAAAGAAAAGAAAATCACAAAGGTTTGACTGGCAACAATGTCATTGTATGCTTTTAGGTAGTGATCTTTACCAGTCTGGTAATCCATGCATACAGACTGTATGTGAAATGCCAGTTTTTGCATTTATTGAACACAGAGGACTTTACATTTCAAGCTTGGCAACTCGCGGGTAGATGAAATCTCATTGTTGGGACTGTATTCTAAAAATATGAGATGATCTGTTCGCCATTAAGGAGGTCTTTGTGGATGGCAGTTGGTCATACATTCCTTTGCACAATTACACATTGCCCCCTGTTCTTGGAACAGAGGTAGCATTATAACTGTAGCGCACGATTGTATTTTGGGTTTAAACTGACAAAATAAAAATGAAATGTTAATACAAAACATACATGGGGTAGCTCTCATGCTTGTTCTGAACGTTAAATTTGATTTTATTTGTAATGTTTTCAGGAGAGAGTACATTCAAAAATTCCTTTGTCAAAATGGCAAGTACAAATAAACACTCTTTGTTCATGGTTTGTTCATATTTTTTGCCTCCGGGTGTAGTTATTATTCTGTGTCTGGCCTTGATAGATTTGGAAGTCTATATATAAAGACATCATTTTACTAAACCTTGAAAAACAAGTCTTGGATGGTTCTGAAAATTACTTTGAAGGGTGACGGTGGCCTGCATATATAACACTTAATCACATTGCAATAAAAATAATCAATCTGATACTTTTTTTCCTGTGAAATGGAGGAAACAGTAAATCCTTTATCTCTCTCAGCCTTTGATTTCTTTTTGCATCTTTTTTTCAACATTATGAAAGCCAAAAAGTTAAAAGTTTGACTCTAGCTCAAGTCATTTTTGGAGGTCTAATAATTTATAGCCTTTTTCCAATGTGATAGCTATGGCATATCCACAAAAGGTACAATCCACTTATCTATCTAGTCATTGGTTGACTTATTCATTCACTTTGATTATTGCTAAGGAATTCCTTATGCTAACCGATGCAGGCATGGACTTCAATATCAATGAGTAGTCACACAAAATTTGACCCTAGCATCGATTATGATGATGCGATCAATCTAAACCAGACCAGTTCCCTCCTCCTCCCAGGCAGTGTCATTTGCTAGATGTGCATTGGTACAAATATATGTCATAAAACTGAAAAAGCAGTGACTTCTTTCATATGTTTTCGAAGTTTCTAATCTTATTTTACAGGGCTGTGGCACAGTTGCCAGCTATTTACAAGGCTTCACTAATTACCATCAACCCATCACTATTTAAACTCACAGAAACCAAGAACACAAAAGCCACGCTGGGCTTAGCAAACAGATTACTACTCTTAGAAGTACATGCAGTAAAGATTTAATCAACTCGCTTGAATTCTGGCACAGAACTAAAGCGACTTTATTGAGGCTGTGCATGATTTATCACTCTAAGATCCAAGAACTAACATTTCTTACCTGTTTATGAGCATGGACTCCAGTCTCAAATACATAACTAGCAGAGACCCTGATTGGTTTTTTTTTATGTACTTTACTGTAGTGACTTCTTAAGTAAGTCCTGCATGTCCTTAATTTGATCTTCGCCCTGAATTACAGCCACCCAGACGGTGGTTCCCTGGAGGATTCTGACTGTTGTGGCAGCACTAATTTAACCACTGACCTCCCAAATGATATTGTCTCTCTTTCTTCATCCAGATTTTTTCCACATTCTCATTTGAGCACATATCTTTTCACCATGTTGTTGATCATGTTCCCTTTTCCCCCCTGGAGAACCCCTGAGCTGAACAAAGATAATCTCTGCATTCCTCCGTTTCCTCCTGGTGGGAGGTAGTGCTCTGATTCCAGTGATGAGCACATCTTGACTTGCGGCACTGGCCCATCTGGGTTCAATATGCCCCTTGTCACTATTTCATCTGTGCCTAAACAAATCCTTTGATTTGGGTAATCACAAGCTGCAGTGTAATTTCGTATTTTTATCCTAAAGCCAAAAGATTCTACCTGTGTCTGGAAATGAGCAACTTTGTTTTGAGAAATCAATGAATTTATGAAATCTAACCATCTGCCTTAGGAAAGATGTGAATAGAATTAATCAAGTAGCAGTTGATTGTTTATCATTGGATAGTATAAAATAACATGTGAACTTTAAAAGTAGCATTTTAAATTTTTTTTGGACAATATAAAGCAATTATTGGACTGTTTTCTAATGTGCCACTGAGATTGCTCTCAAATTACAGGATTTATTTTATTGCAGTGAATACTCATTTAAGGGGAGATTTCATCCAAAAATGAACCTGTAGGAGTTTCTTTCCTGCAACCTATAAAAAAAGTTCTGTGAACAGTAGTGATAATCATTCACGGTAATTAAATGGACAAACCAGCAAGGACTTTCTGTTAAACTTCTTTTGTTTTCCTACAAGAAATAAAGTCATAAAGGATTGAAATGTGCAGGTGAATGTGAAAGAATGTGTCTTGTGTAACGCAGCAATACTAATTCATAGTAATGTAAAATCACAGTGTGCAAAAAAAATATGCAAAAAACTTAACAATATTTGTCTCTGGATCTTACCTTCTGTGGTTTTGCAGAGTAAGGTTTCAGATGAAGTTTAAGATTGGATTAGTGGTACTAAAGTGAGCAGAAGGGAAACTCCGCAGCTGTCGGTGCCCCCCAGGTGAGCGGGATGCCCTGATGGCTTAAGGCTGTCTGAGATAATGGCACTGTCTCTCACCCCTTCATCTCCCACTGTCTTTACATCCTACCAGTAAGAGTTTAATGATTAATTCTTCAAAGTGTACTAGAGATGTCTGGGTAAACATTCTCTCATATTTCCTTCTTGTTTTGTTTTATTAGTAAAATGAGACTATGATAGCACTGTCGACAGTTGTTTGATCCTCAAGAATCATATAAAGGAGTTTCACAGCTGTTACGGATAGACCAATAGAAACACTGCACAATGAGATTCAATTCACTGTATTCAAAATCATAATGATAAATAAGATTAAAATTCACGTAATAGTTTTAAATATGAACAACCATTTTTTTACAGTATGCATTAAATTAGGTTAATATTAATTTACTATACTATTTTTGTTTATAGTTAATTCTTGTTTGTTCATAATACATTGACTAAGATAATTAAAATGTTAAAACTACTTAAAATGTTGTATATGTAGAAATGAACAAAGACTAATAAGTGCTTTAAAATGGGTAAAATAATTAATGCATTAACTAATGTTAACAGATTTAACCTACCCTATCTCACGACCAATTCGTACGAATTCGACGAATGATTAAAAAGTGGCTAATTCGTACTAATTCATACGACCTCACTTGTAAGAATTTGTACGATTTGTCTAAACCCACGTGATGGGTAGGTTTTGGTGACGGGGTTTGGGGTAGGTCATTTGAACGAATTCATACGAATTGGCCAATCGTAAAATATGTGCGATTTAGCAAAATCGTACTAATTCGTACGAGTGAGGTCGTATGAATTGTTACGAATTAGCCACCTCATAAAATTTGTTTGAATTCCTGTGAGATCAGGCTGGATTTAACCTTATTTTAAAGTGTTGCAAAAATTTTAGACATTTAGACAAAAAAGTACAAAAAACATGTAATACTGTCATACATCCCATTGTAGTGAGAGAAATTAGTTGTTTTTTTCTGTAAAAAATGTGCCTGTATTCTAAACTGAAATGGATGTAAGTGTTTATATATTTTTTGTTTTGTTTCTACATATTGTGTATAATACTGTATGTGTTTGCTGCACTGTCTTGCACCTGTAACCAACTTTTTCTAGAACTTCCAAACTTTTTTAGTTAGCATTCAAATGGTTGCTTTCTATATCTACAAAAGATTATATCAAATAAATTACATTGTTGAAATATGACTAAATTCTTTAAACAAACATCAATTGGGCTGCATAAAAAAAAAATCATGGTCATTCACTGCTTCATATTTGAAAGGGATCATTATCTCATGGACAAAAGAACACACAAGAACAGGTGACAGAGGCCTCACAACAGTCTAAATTCCCACTGACTGTGGCCCCTTTCGGCCTAGCAGATGGCACAAGGCTTGTTGCTAGGGATAAGGAGTAAGGAATCCATTTTTTAATTCCAGATTATTTGCTTCAGCATGGCAAGCAATATCCAAAGCTTTCCCAAGGCCAAAGGGGGTGGAGGACGCATTGAGTGAAGACACAGGCCAGGTCAACAGTCACTTTTATAGGCAAAAGGACTTGTCAGTACAGCTGGCTGAGCTCGCTGAGGCCTCAAAGAAACAGATTTGCTAAAAGTTGCTCTAGTTGGCTTGACGTGCCTGAAAAGGGGGGCAAAAAAAATATGCTTGTAACAGGTGAGAGATTGCTGGCTCTCTTAATTAATATAAACACGCACTACCTTTTTTTTTACTCTCAAGTTTGTTGTGTAGAAAAACAACCGGTCCACTGGACACACACAAACATTGGATAAGTGGGGATTCCAGCCAAGAGGGAAGTGTTGGTGGTCTCCCAAGACGTTTGATGAAGGAGCTCTACCGCAGCAGCTGATGTTTGTTTTGATCTCACCGATCTCTTTATCGGGCTCATTTGTAACAAGAAACAAAAACAGACTTTTTTAGTTCAGAGAAAACAGTCATGTCCACCTAGGCAAACCTATTGGCAATGATGTCAGATGTTATATAAGAGCCAAAAGTAATAGCATGATAAGGGGATTCAACAAAGGATGTTGGAATGTAACAGCTGAATTTCACTGAACTTGTCACATGTATCAAAACTGTACAAAATAAATCAATCTATTTTATAATGGAAGCAAGTCAGTTTGAACTAGTTATCTCATCAATATGCTGGGCAGATATCAGGGCAGATTTCACCTATCCATCCACTAGTTTTTTGGTGGTCTTTGTATTCATAACTATAAGCCCGTAACTTCTGGATTTCAACTATAGATAAAACGCAATGCCTCTCCAGTGAGACAGACACACACAAAAAAGCTTTTGTGAAAGTTTGAGTAGTTCTGATGTAATGACAGGAGCTCTCCATGCAAATGCTTATGTGCCGTGTCTCAGCGGATCTGATGTCAAGACTACATTTACACTCCATTATATGCAAAAGCAATAATACATGTTTGAGAATGTGATTTAGCGCCCTTTGAGAGAAAAAAAATGAAATGGTAGTACTTTCACAAACTAATTTTATCCTGAAACAATGCAAAATAATGGTAAAGACTGGATATGAGGAAATGACACCAGTTTGGGTAAATTAGGTGTCAGCAAATGACTAATGTGTTTAAGCAGGCCACCAATTTCCTTGTATGTGGGTTTCATATTAGTTTGTCTGAGTTTCAACTGAGATTAGAAAGTTCCACAGTTTCAATATGCTGTGTATTTTTCTGAATGATCCGAAAGCAGTCATTTGGACACGTCTGCACACTGACTGACACGTCGACAAGCTGAATCTACTTTTTCATCTTAATTGTAAATGTCCAATCCAAACTTGTACAAGGTTAAAAAAGAAGGTTTGGCTGGTTGGTGTTAAATTTTAAATGTTAAAAAACTTTTCTTTTGAACTTTCTATTCATCAAAGAATCCCGAATAAGGCAGTTTCCACGAAAATATAAAGCAGCACAACTGTTTTCAACCCCGATAATAAGCAATGTTTTTTGAGCATCACATCATCATATTAGACTGAATTCTGAAGGTTCATGTGACACTGAAAACTGATAGTAATGGCTACTAAAATCTATTTTTCCTTCGGTTGTCGTTGACGTCACATGCTTCCAACTCCTCACTCCTCACCTCAGGTTACGAGAGGCATTGCACCCTCCACCTGCTTCCCTCATGACTGACATCATCCCAGCCCCGCCCATTGCATGCCGTCATGTCAGTGGTTGTGTGCGACAAGCAAACAGCGCACGGACAGGCTATTTGTCTGAGCAGGCAGCGTGGCGTCTCGCAGTCTGCGTAAAGACTCTTTCGTCATGTTACATTTCCTCCCTCTTCTCCATCTCTTCCTTTATCTGTGTCCCTCGCTCTCCTCCTCTCATTCCCTGCAGCTCAATTTCAGACTCTCTCACATCCTGATTATAATGTCGTTATCTCATTAAAACGGCCATAGATGCAAGAGCAAGCAAGCTTAGTTTAGCACTCAACCAGTGTTTACGGTGGTGAGGTACTTGTCCATGTGAAGATGAAACTTTGTAACTTTTCAGAACCAAATTCCCTCAATCCCTAACCAGTACTGTTGGTCTGGACTCGGTCAGGCTGACAGGTACTTTAAATCACCTTTATGTGCAGCATCTCTGTGTGCTGTTTAATCATTTCTTTCAGCTGAAGTAGAATTATGACCATTGGATTAGTTCCATATAGATTTGCAATGTATTTATCTCTTATTTCATTATTTTTTATAGGGCGGACAAATCTTTGCTAGCCACTGTCATCAATTACTCTTCAGAAGTGAAGTTCTAGTGCTCTACCAGTAATTCATGGCTGAAACCTGTTCATTTTTCTACTTCATCTTCCTTTGAAATATACTGTAGCTTTTATTTACTAACTGTTGCTCAGTCAATCTGATCGTGAATAAAGAATGATTTTTACACTAACAAAAGAAGAGTAAAACATAACAGATGTGCACCATTAGAAGAGAGTTACAGGAACGGTCACAATTCAAGTGGGCACTACAGTGCCAAAACTCCAATTACGGAAAACCACAGTGGATCAAAAGCAATACAATATTATCATATTAAAATGAAAATGAAAGGTTTCTCTGCAGTACAGTGAGGGTTTTGAGAAGAGAAGAGCAAGGTTAGATTAGAAAATTGTCTGGTCTCGAGTGATTTCTTTGATTTCGATGTTTTATGACTATTGTCAAACATTGGGTGGCTTTAAGAAAACCTCAAGTTGCCCATCCAGCCCAGGCACCAGTACTTTGCTTGTTCTTGCCTTTTTCTAAAAACTGAGCAGAATTTTTATATATATGTTGGATTAGTTATGCAGAACTGTGCTCTTGCTGACTTGCATGCTTTGACCTCAGAGAGTCAAGAGAGACTCGTCGGTTAGCTGAATATAAATTCAGAGGTAAATTGTTTGAAAGGAATTCGTGCAGCAAGCAAAAAGATGTCTCAGAAATACATTAAAGTGCGTGTGTTCCTATATGATTATTAAAATACTACAGCATGGTGTTTTAACTACATTGTTTAGATTTGGCTTAAGCAATGTTGTTTGTACGTGAAGACCCTGCCATTTAGTCTATTTTAATTCTCATGTTGAACACTCCCCTGAGATGTGTTTCTCCTCATCTCTCTCTGCAGCTCTTAAAGATTATCATTGCAAAAATATGGATTAAAACAGCAGATTACCATCTCACATGTCTGTGTTTTTATCACTTGACATTTTAACCATTTGAGAGCTTGTAACTTGACAGCTAGTCTGCCAAAGGGATTACAAACCACTTTGTAGACATATATATATAACCACATCCCATTTAACTGTGTTCTTCAGCAATGCTCCTTTGACATTGATGTATTGTACACAGCGCTAAATAGAGCTATTTAATGCTATTTGAAAGCAACAATATTAGAAAAGCGTCTGACAAACACCAAGCTACTTGATTTGTTGAACTTATTTTAAATTATAATAATAATTCTGAATTTTACTGTTTTCACTGTATTTTTAAACAAATAAACATAGTCTTTTCAAAAACATAAATCTTCCAGACCTCATGGTAGTGTAGATAAACAAATTTTATAGATAAATAAATAGATAATGTTAGTAGCGTTATTACTTTTAGTTAGTCCAACCCCACACTGGTAATATGACTAGTGCATGCCGTGCAAATAATCTTTTGTCTTGACATTGTGGGATCTACTGTATGCATTTTTAAGTATGCAAAAAAATAACGAGGAACTGTCACTTTTTCTGATTGTACTGTTTTTTTTTTCTAACGCATTGATGTTAGCTGTGTTGAATAGCATAACTCGTAACTAGTTAAATGAGCGCAAACCTGCTGAAGCTGCACTTGACATGTTCATTCCTTCCTGACCTCATAGCATATATGACTCATGCCGAATTCGAACATCTGAATAAACTCCAGCCATACTGGGAACATGCTAACCAATTTCTCTGTAGGGAGGAATCTTTGCCATTAAAAATTACGGCGAGGAAATGCGCCCATCGGAGACCTCTAAAGTGTTGCAAGGGGGAGGATGTCATGCCGCGTATTTGCTACAACACTCAGAGGATGTGGCTTACGCACATTTTTAATTATCCTTGTCACCCTAAGGCCGGGCCTCAAACGTGTTTGTGTCTTTGACTCAAATGGCTCAAGTGAAACTCATTTTCACAAACAAAACCCCAAAAGTTTTCCTCACGTAAATCAAGTGCGCCGAGCGCCCCGCAGTTCTCCTCCCTGTCACTTCCCTCAGAGCCCTTTGGCAGGGGCTCGCAGTAACTTCTGGCCACGTTCTGGAGGAGATCCACCCCGGGTAATTGCGGCCTCCTAATTGCCCAGGCACCGCTGGGCTTTGTGAGGGGAGACAGCGGCCCGTGCTCGCCGGCAGCCCCCCCTCTAAATGAATGCCATGTGCTGGGAGTGAACGCCCGAGTGAGTGGCTGCGCCGGAACGTTCTTTGAGGTGGCGCCGTGACGCCTCCGGCTCCATCGCTCCGGCCCGGCGCTGCCAAGAGCAGCATAGTTCAACTCTTACGTCTCTCAAGACACACCTCTCTCTCTGTCTCTCTCTCCTGGTTTATTCTTTCTTTTGGTTTCTTTCTAGCTGTCTGTCTCCATAACACACCCTCTCCTTCTCTCACCCTGTTCTTGTCTTTGGCCATCTCTGTGTCTCTCTCACTCCTTATTTCTACTCTGTTTTAAATAATGTTCATGGGACATTACTGCTCATTAGCAGCAAGGTTTGAGCCTCTGTCTCTCTCTAGACATGGGGAATGCTGGCCTCGGGAATGCCAGCATGTGCCAGCCTCTCTGGATAGGCGACCCTGCTGGTTTTTCTCTTCACTGGCCCTTGCTTCATCCAAGATTCTATGATGTCAGTCAGAGAGCCTGACATCTGGGAAGCTAGTTAGCACACCAGTGCTTAAAGAGGCCACGTGTGTTTGGTGGGAAACCCTCATTCTGCTGTCCAGCTTTCTCTCTCTCTCACACACACAACACAAGGCCCCTTTAAAGGGCCAATCATATTGACCACATCTCTGATTCCATCAAGAGATTTTTGGAGCAAAACCATGCATATTGTTCCACATTCAAAATTGCAGCACAGCTGTTCTGCAACCTCTGCATATTTCTTCATGGTATATCGTATATGGACACAAGGTAGATTTAAGCCCTGTTTACACCTGGTATTAAGATGCATTTCGGTCGAAACGATCACAAGTAGACGAGGGAGACGCATTCCCAGAGACACATTCCACTTTCAACCGCTTCTTTCCTGATTTCCTTGAGGGGAGCGTAATTGTATGATGATCTTTTTCAGATCTTTCGATCCAATGGATGAAATAAGCTCATGCAATTGAACGTGCAGAAGATGAATGGAGAGCAGCAGCTTTCATTTCTGCTCTGACAACTTCAAGACCAGTGCATGTTTGCAATCTGGAATGGTGAGAGAACATTGTAATTGGTGCGTTTTTTTTTTTTTTTTTTTTTTTTGTCTTCAAACTAAAATTGAGTCTTCGGCCGACAAAGTTTAAATCCTGTCTGGCTAGTGGCTAGCGCACTTCCCATGTCTATGCGTTAAATCAGTAGAAGAAGAGTAGGCGGTCTTTTGTGGCTGTTCGACGCGTTCAGCCACACGCTCTTTCCATATGAAAGCAGTCCTCTCCAATGCGTTTTCAACTACCTTTGAAAGTGGACAAGCTCAAAATGTTTTAGACCCAGTTTACACCACTTGTCCACTTGTAATCTGGTCAACCAAAACGCATCTTAATACTAGGTGTAACCAAGACCATGAAAGTGATGTGTGCAGTAGATCTATCTACTGTATAGACAGATAGATATACATCTATTGTTTATTATGGTCGAAAAAACACTTAATTTGAATTTCTGTTCTTTTCTGGTCTTTTCTATTCTGTTCAAATTGTCACAACAAACAATGGCAAAAAATGTAATTGGTAAAGCTTACCCTAAAAGGGCCCAATATAGTTAAACAATGCAGTTATCTCTGATGTTTGTCTTATGAGTTTCGTAATGTGAGCAAAGGTGTTGTAAAATAGAACTATTATTTCTCTACATGCATCATGGGAAACAGCATGACTAAAATCTGTGTTCTCGCTATTGTATAAATGGGGGATTTTTACTGAGAGACTCGCCAACATTTTTTACTCCTTCCCAAAAATCTTTACGAGATAGGTGCATTTTTTCCCAGGCTAGAACAACAGCCTGTTCCCTGTGGAACTTAGTGACTGACTATAAGTCACACACACACATACACCCCGTCTTGCCCCACAGAGAAGCAGGAAACGTCTAAAAATAGACTCGATTAAAGGTATGTTATGGCAGGGATATATGAGAAGGATGTACTTGTGTAAGAGAAAGATTTGCTCCTCAACATTCCTGCCTCTGTTTCTCATGTGAAAGTTTGGGAAAGAGCCCAAGCAGCTGAGAAGTGGCCCGTTTATTTTTCTTTAAGGTTCAACATTCTCTGTGTCACAGTTCAGAGACAAGAGTAGTGTATGTGTGTGTCTCTCTATGCATGTGTGCACGTGTGCATTTCAAACATGTTAGTTGTTTTTAGAACAAATTAGTTTTCTGCGTAACACCTTTGATAGTCTAGTGTACTCTTTTCTGTTCTAGTCTCTTCTATTCCAGGCGTTCTCAACTGATTTTACTTTGGGACCCAGACATTTACATTAGTTTTGTCCTTACACAGTTCCAAAAATGTCATTGTTCCAAAGCAAACGAAAATTAATTTAAAATGATGGTCAACTTTAGATTAGAGTCCAATTCTCACCATTACTATTAACTACTGTAACCTCAAACTCCAAATTA
Source organism: Cyprinella venusta (assembly GCA_038021265.1). Lineage (NCBI taxonomy): Eukaryota > Metazoa > Chordata > Actinopteri > Cypriniformes > Leuciscidae > Cyprinella > Cyprinella venusta. The sequence continues at coordinate 22,448,854 of CM075867.1, forward strand.
CTGCTTATTAATAGTTAATCACTCACTGCTCTTGGGTAAATAACACTCACACTTTTGTAGCTTTAATAAAAGTCATATATTTAATTAATTCAGTGAAAACTAAGCAGTGTTTTATTTTTACATTTGATTATTCGGTTTGTTGTTAAATAAACCTAATATAGACCTACCTAAAAATCCCCCTGGTTCACACTAATGTTAAAATAACACTTCTTATGCTACAGTAAAACACTGCTGTTCACTTTCAGAGGTTGTATGATGTTTTTTTTTTTTTTTTTGACAAAAAAGAACGTGAAACACGTATGTAAGTTGTATAATTTTAAACATATTTTAAAGGTGATTGAAGTTTCATTTTACTCAATTAAGCATTATTGTATTGCATGTCAAACATTTCATTATTTAATGAGTTAAAGCATACCGCATTTTTCTTCAATATCGTGCAGCCCTATAGTTAAGTTTAGGTATTGGGTAGAATTAAGGGGTGTAGAATATGGTTATGCAGATTAAGGCATTAACATGTGCTTTATAAGTACTAATAAACAGCCAATATTCTAGTAATATGCAGATAGTTAATAGAGAGAATTGGACCCTAAACTAAATTGTTACTAAAATTATTATTGTAATTATTAATTATTTTATTATTATTATTATTATTAATTATTACTTATTAATTATTACAGCACATACAGAATAGGAACAACCATTTTGGGTCAGGACCCACTAGTTGAAGAACTACTGATCTATTCAATTTGATTTGAATTAATTCAAATCTGTGCCCCAAGACTGTTATTGACTTCTATATATTTTTATTTATTTATTTATTTATTTGTAGTCTGTGTTCAGATGAACATGATAGCCTTGCATGTGTGTGCACTGTGGTATGTGTGCATGTATGCAAACGCTCCCGTCTGCGCTGCACCTGAGCAGCACTTAATGAACGGAAACCTTGTAAAATTATCTTTGTTACAGGCACTCAAATAAAAGGACTGCCTTCCAAATTTCAGTAATTTCATCCTGCCAAAGGCAATGCAGTCCCTCTGCAGCCTCTCTTTTTCATCATCCTTAAATCAAGCCTTTCAAATCTGATTAGAGATATCCCTCCGATGAATGTATACAAATGAAACGTTTGATGAAATCTTGTGCGGCCCTTCTCTCGCTCCGAATTTTCATGCGCACGTTTATCTCCCTCGACACCCAAGAGAAGTCAAGAAAATGTTGAGCACACATTTCTAGGCAGGATCATTTGGGGCAATTACAAACACATGGCACCAAAGGGAGGAATAAATTGTAATTTGAGTGTATTGGATGAAAGCACAGAAAGCATTTCAGGAGAGACTGTACCTGCAGATATGCTAGATATGAACGGTTTCTCTGAAATGTCACATGCATTTGGCAGCTCATTGGCTGACTTGCTGTTTTATCTTTACCACTTTTGCCGTGTTTATTTTGACTCCATCATTCCTACTCTAATGTTGACAGAATTAAACTGACTTCAACCGAATGGTGCCACTAGATGAGGTAAAGGCCTTCAGCACTCACGGTGCATTCAAAACCAGAATGCGATCCAAAGCGAGGGACGCCACATCTGGATCTCTCTCCTTGTGAAATTAGTTCAAAGACTCGCAGCTCCTTGATTATTTAAACATTGTTCAAGCCAATTGAGGCGCCTTCTTTTCAGAGGGGATGGAACTGTATAAAAATACACCGCAGTCACTTCAACACCCCTGTAAGAGTACGGAAAAGAGGGGGGAGTGGAAAAAGAGAAAGAGAGGCTCCATACGGAGGACTTCTGTGGGCAGCGCGTGTTTGCTTTGAATCCTCTCAAGACATCATGTCGCTTCGGGGAGCCTTTTGACGTGCTCTTTACTCTTAGCGTGAGGCTTTGATGTGGTCTGGATGAGGGTTATGTAAATCAAACCCATAAAATACCGAATCGCACTCTAGATTTGAGCCTCTACAATACTTGTTGTGGCGTACATAACATCGGAACAGATTGTAATGAATTATAAGCGAGCACAACCTCGCCCAGAACGAAAACTGAGACTGTTAGCGGTGAATAAAGAATCCGAAAGTTTGTGACACCGTGTGTGTTTGTGTTAACGAAATGTGACGCCAACTTTGTCTCCGGCTGACCTTCAATCCTACAAATTTGGTTGAAACGAACTGGGCTATTTTAGGGCCAAGGTTCGAAAGTCTGACGCGACTTCAATGTGGGAAAAGTTTGTCCTCTACACTCCCCTGTCGCCTGATGCATTCCAGCCCAACAAGTCGAAGAGTGTAAGGGAGTGCGGTCTAAAAATGTGTATTAATGTGTAGTCTGTTGACACAAGGGATTTAGAAACGTGAGAGTCAAGCCATCACTGTTCAAACAGGTCAGTGTCACTATCTCACACACGTAGAGCGCAGGAAGACTTCCTCCTTGGCCCTCTCTCTCTGCCTCGCTTGTATCAGAGGAATGGCATTCCTTAGCCATTTCATTGCAGAACAGGAAGTGGGTCCAGGGCCAAAAATGATTAGGGGCTGGGGAAAACATAACATCCCCAGTGCCTGAGTGCTTTGGTGGGAGTTTTGTGGCCTGACACTGTGTCAAACACATGTGAGATAGCAGTCCCTTACACTTAAGAGACCAGATCCATGGCGCTCTGGCTGCGGTACCTGACTCCCACCCTGAGAAAGCAGCCGTAGACCAAGCATCAGGGGATTCTACACAAACAAGGGATTGGACGAATCAAAACTGTGCTGTTGATTTAGTAATAACAATACGTTGGATGTGTCTCAGTGTTTTACAATACGAATGTAGTGTAATTGAGATATATTAGGCAATATGTAATTACTAGGCAAAGTAAATTGACATATTTCTCCTCAAAAGGAGAAGAAAACAATATTGTCTTAACAAAAACAATACCGACTCTGTCTTTTGTTACATTAACAAAACAGCAGTGCTATGAAAGTTGAAAATAACCTACTCTATTGCAACGCTGATATAACATCTTATTTTTCATGAGCCAAAACAGCATCAGTCGAATTTGGATATAGGTGATGGAATACCAGGAGCTCCACCGATTTGATATTCGACTTGTGTTTCCCGCGCAGTTTGGGATTATGCCCCATCCAGATCCACTTGGCAGGATGTGTGCCTCAGTTATTAATATTCCACCAGAGCTTAGAGAAAATAAACTCCCTGTCAGAGCGTGTTGCCATAGCATCTGTGGCCGCCACAGAAGTCAAACTTTATTTGGCAGGTCCAAAATGGCTCCGCATGGCTCATTGTTCTCAATGGCTCCGTTTTACAAAGAGGCCCCTTTTCAGTAGATGTCAAATTTCCGTTTATTTGCTCTCTACATTAATCATGTCTTTTATGAACAGAGTGTAACTTTTTTGTCTTGTTTTTTGAAAAGAGGAAGAAAGGCCAGCAAAACAGGAAGTTTCTAGCAGGGCATGAGACAAAGAATCAAACTTTTTTAGCAAATAAAATATAAAGTGTTGCTTTGGAGTCCCGCTGGTTTTAGCCTATTTTATTTCAAGCATGTCCATTTTCTTCCTGCTTACCCAATTGAGGAATGATAGATTAGGCATATTTGCATAGACTGCCGTAAATTGACTTTTAAAATTTTGGAAAAGGAAATTGCCAGGTAGAATCTCCTATAACTGGAGTTGTGCCCTATACAAAATGATCATAGTTGGTACACTAACATGCAAAAGGTCAGTAAGAATACATAAGATTTCTATTTCAAATAACTTTTGTTCTATTTATCATTCAACTTTGAAAATTCAGCTTTGTTCATCATCAGGAATCAATTAAATTTTGAAATATATTAAAATGGACAACAGTCGTTTTAAATTGTAATAATCACTCACCATATTACTGTTTTACTGCATTTTTGATCAAATAAATGATCAAATTGGTGAGCATAAGAAAAACATCTTACTGACTCCAAACCTTTGAACAGTAGTGTGCATGCATTATATTTATGCTATATACGTGTATGGATTTGGCTTTGTTCAGATAATTGGTTGATGTTACATGGTTTTGTTGCTCTTTTATCTCTTGCATACTTCACTTAAAGGTGTGACAACACTATTGCAAATAGTGCAGCAAATTGTGAAACAATAAAGCAGCAATTTCCATGATTTATTATGTTGCAGTGCATGCCGGGAATTGTGGTCTTCCCACAGCATACATCAAAATATATTATGGTCATTTTGTGCAGTTACTGCACAGTAAATTGTACAATGGGCGACTGGGCTTTATACTGTTCCTTTGTTCCTTTCATTGAATAACAATATATTGTATAATAACAGTCATATTTAAAATGTAATTATTTATTACAAATAATGTATTGTATATTCAAAGAGATCTGCAAAGTAAGCCAAGCAGCAGGATGGTGAGAGGAGCTTGAATCAAGGAGGACAATGATTTCCAAGTGTCTCAGGCAGCGGCAGGCCAAATGTATTGTTCTTTCTACGAGACAGGCTGAAGGAGTCAGGAGCCAAGGAATACACTTTATAGACACAAATACTCGTAAATTGGGAATGTCACCTTAAAGTCGGGGTATTTTTATTATTGTTGGTGGAGCTGCTGAGAGCCTCTGATAGTTTATTCTCCGAGACTCCAGCCGTTCCCAAGTCCAGGAATCCACGGTGTTCCTCTTGCCTGTGTGTGAGGGGATGACAGGGTGCCAGGGGGCACTCACTAGACCTTGGGGTGATTGATGGCTAATGGCTAACCTATCTGCACACAGGACAGGATTATGTTGGCTTTCATTAGAAAGATTGAATTCACTCTTGTCACAAAATAGTTTAGTTTTGTAAAAGGGAATACTTCGAGTGAAGGTATTGTACTAGACAGTTTAATGAATGCTGCTAAATGTGGCGAGTACTGCTTTTCTTGCCAAAAGTGATTCTGTGGAAGGTTTGATGTCATTAAAATTTGTGGTCGCTCATTTTTATGATTTGCCTACTTGAATGTTTGACTGAGTTTGTTGTGGTTGACTAATTTAATCTGCAAAACCTTTGTTTCTAAAATATAACAATGACACTTCTAATGACATCTGTTATTTACATTTCTAGAAACAAATGAGTCAATCTAGGCCATAGATAGATAGATAGATAGATAGATAGATAGATAGATAGATAGATAGATAGATAGATAGATAGATAGATAGATAGATAGATAGATAGATAGATAGATAGATAGATAGATAGATAGATAGATAGATAGATAGATGATAGATAGATAGATAGATAGATAGATTCTAAAAATGTAAAAAAATAATAATAATAATAATGTTTTTGCACAGGTTTATGGTTCATTCGGTTATCTAAAAAGCAGTATCTATGATTTCCCCTTGCTGCCAAGTGGGATAGGGGCAACAGACAAAGGAAACATTCATATATTCCAATTAGATTTGACACACTTCACTGGCTCCATTGTGTATGGGGGTCGGAAGGTCCATTTTCTGTCTGTTTTCCATTTTTGTTGGTGTCTGCAAATTAACAGAGAATGAGTGTGTTGCGTTTTTATTTTACCTCTTTAATTGTCAGTGTTTTAAATGCATGCACACATTTGTTTTGAAGGAGTCTTGCAAAATACAGTTTGCATTATACAAATAAATGTAGTATTTGTATAATGTTGACCAATGGAAACACAATACAAACATGTACTTTGGTATATTTATTTGATATTTTGAGATGCATACATGCACTGCCTGAATTTAATGATCAAAAATACAACTGAAACAAACTTTTTTTTTCAATTTTTGATGTTTTTAAATTAGCTTTTTAACAATTATTTTAAAATAGGTGAATGCTAACTTAAATGCAATTGCGGTAAAATATCGTATTAATCTAATTCATTAGAAATATAATATAATGGGCTACATGCACGCATAAGTTCCGGATTTGATGCAAGGATGCTCTTCAGTTTCCGGTTGGGGAGATTTAAAGCGGAGGAAAACCGATGAAAATGGCAGTATTTTCAAAAATTTACTGTCCTCCCGTCTTTGAAACGAAAATTTAATACGTTTAGATGTAATTTTATATATAGTTATGTTTATTTAATATAATTCAAAAAAGAAGCATAAACACAATGAGTGGTGTCTGTTTTGTCTGTTTTTGTGACTAACGTTTCTTTAATATAACCATAGAGTATAAAATCCAATATAAATTCTCGATATAGCATTGGAGTCTACGATCGGCGGAAGTAATCCAGCATCCTGAGACCTTCAGTAATACTGCCGAGCATTCATTCATATTCTACAAAGCTGAAATGATTTGTAAATGTATCTCTAAAGTTGTTCATACATGAAAGGTTTTACATTGTAGATGTCGTCAATGCATTTATACTTATAATGTGTGTTGTTATTAAATGTACATGTGCTAAAACCACTTTGTGAAGTGAATACTAATGAGATCAGTAACTGGAGCTTAATTATGGACTTTTTTCCTCTTTTTTTTTATTTGCTAACCCTAACCATGGCAAGTTTAATTTTGATATAGAAATCATACCCTCATCTCTAGTTCAGCTCGCTTTTCTTGAGCCTTGCAGTTAACGTGGCGGTGTTTCTCAAAACAGTAACTCAAACCTTTTTTTCTTGTGCTGCAAGCAGCCTCGCTTCAAATAAGGTAGACCACAGACCAGTGCTGTCAACTCCACACAGGTTTGTCAAATGTCAGCCAAGCCACGGTGCCGTTTTCAAAGGGACCACAGCTAAAATTATATGTCAGATGAGAAGTCTTAAAATTGTTGACGAAACAAAATGAGGAGAAAAGACTGATTTGGTCCGGACTGTTTTATTTTTCAGTCCTGTTTTGGGAAGCCTCCCTCAAATACCTGTGGAGGCTGGAAATGTGGGACTTACTACAAAACCTCGACTGCTCGGCGGACTGAATTTTAGACAATTGATTGTGTTTTATGTCAAGAGGTATCCAAGTCCGCAGCTGTGCATAAACTATTTAGTGGAAATGACAACTTAACTACTTTCCATCATTTTTTTCTCTTGAAACATATCTGTGTGCCTAATCAGGTGGTAAGGTCTATGAATGATGCCATTTTTCAAAGTGACAAGTGTACCTAGTCCGCTCCAATCATATCATGTTAAATGACAGTATTTTACAGTGAAATGGCATTTGGAAACAAAATTCAAAAACACTGAGCATGACATAGATCAATTAATGGGCGATGAGGTTCAGAAAATGTATTAGAACAAGATTATGGACACATTCCTGTGTTTGACAACTTACAAGCAGCGCAGTGGTAGTTTGACATGTTGCAAAAACAGCCAGAGGAGTACAAATTAGTGGCCATACTGTGTTCGTGGACTGAAACCTCAGTCACATATACAGTGGGTTGAGAAAACAAATGGATGTCCAGAGCAGCCAACCAAAAGTGTGGTAAAGATTGGTTGATCTGAGGACTGAGCTGTCATGGAGAAAGTTCAAATCTCAGTGCTTTCACATTCTCAACAGCCCATAGTGTGGCATGACCCCATCCACCACCCCGTTCCCTACTGTATCAACACACTGCTTGACTCAGGAAGCCATGAAATTATCAAAATTAGCATTAACTACTGGATTCTATATCAATCACATTCTCCACAGACCTTGAGCAAATAAAGGCCTTAATATCATTTTCTTGGAAAGGGTTTCTCCTTTTGTCTGCTGACGCCAGGAAGTTTTTCACAACAGGGTGAGTGAAGCAGGAATATGAGGTCACAGGGCCTGCTTGTATGGGTGTGACTGTTAGGAGGCATTAGAGGCTCGCTATCGCATTCCCTGTGAGAGGTCCCTGCACTCCAGGATTGAGGCTGAGGTCTGGCGCATGGATGCTCAGTTAATTTTACTCTCCATGCTTATTTCACTTGGCAGGCAGTCTGAGGATCTTAAATGCGATTGCTGACCATGATGGTTAGCATCCTTTGACCGCTGTTTTCAAGTGAGTTTTCAAGTGTTCTATCAACCTGATCATTTGAGTGGTGAATATCAGGCAAGCGGTTTCAAGGCGGTTAAGATGTATATCCAGGGTCATGCTGTTTTAAGAAGAGTCACACAATTGATTTATATTTGTGTCACTTTTGCTTGGACTGTATGCTAACTGCTAACACGGTAAGTTGTTTTTAAAACATGGATATATAGATGGATATTATTTATACAATAAATATTGTAAATATGATCTACAATATTTATTCAAACTACGCTATTAAGTGGATTAGGGCTAAATGTTACAACATCTGTGGAACTGATTTTGGTGTCACAACATAAACCAATGCACAGACACACATGTCCTCAGATGAGCTTGTAATTCCATGGATAAACGCTTTTAAAAAGCTAAGTTATATATTTAATTATTTCCCTTCACTTTCTGCAGGACGCTTACAGTAATCTGATTATATCTTGAACATCTGAGCGGTTTTTCAGGACCATACAATGCTTTCTGCTTATCACCCTTCAAACATAATGCACTACTATACATTGGAAAAACACATCCAAATGTATCTGAGAGAGATGACCCTGGTAAATCCCAACCTCTGGGTCTGTCCTGACAGGCTCTACTGATCTGTTGCACTGCTATTGCATATATGAGATCAGGCATGTTGAGACCATTGTGCATCCCTGAACAGATGCCTTTCTTCCGGGCTTGGTACCGAGGGAACAAATTTGTGTTGTCACAATTTCTGAGGCGCAAAAAGGTTAAAACAAGCCATAATTCCATGTAATGCCTCCAAATGCCACAAATCTGGAATAGCACATCTATTTGGCAGATGTTGGAACAAAGTGATACAGAAAAGGCATGGAAAATGTGGGAAAGCATATTTCTTTCATTTAGAAGCTTTAGATATAGAGAATTGCTCTGTAGCGATTATGTTGAAGTGAAAAAAAAACCCCAACACATTATGGTATTTAAAAGAGTGAAGTCTGCACATGATTATATATTTCTGTGTATTAGAAACCTTTCATATATTAACAACAAAGAAAACCATGTCTATTTAAAAAATGCAGCATTTTAGTCATCTGTTAATGACCTTGTTGCACTGGAAGAATAATAGCATTGCATCTCAGACAATTCTGTAACAAAGACAACGATCATCACCATTGAGTGAAAAGAGTGGAAAGTGATCCATGAACTGGAAAGCTCGCTCAGCACTGTTAAATTAAATGAGTTAAAACTTTTATGAAAGAGAGACACCAAATTATAGCTCAAATACTTCCATCGACAACATATAATTTAAAATTCACCAAGGAGATGTCTCTGCTGCCAAAGAGTGTGGTTTTCTTTTGAATGTTTTTTGCATTTGACAGGCTGCAATTATTCAATCCCAGTAAAATGTCACTGATGTTTTTAAACAGACATGCGCCTCTCACCTCAATTAATCAGTCCGGCTCTTTTTCTAGAGTTTTTACCACGTTCATTCAGGTTGTTTTGAGTCACATTTGAAGAGAGGAGCCTCAAATGCTTCAAAAAGCTAAATAATGGAACAATAATCATATCAAATTTGTGGTGAGACGCTGCCAATGTAGAGGGTATACTTACTTCAGCCTGAAGTAATTCAAAACTCTTCCAGTTCATTGGTGGATTCATCACAGAGTCGTTTTTACCTAAACAGGAATTGTGAAGCATTTTCCAGAAAGCTGGTCAACTGATCATTTTGAGGTTCATAGCTACATCTTTGTGGTTCAAGGAGTTTCTGGATTCATCATGCTCTCCTTTGATTTCAGATGGTGTCAAAATGTAAACCACAAATGAAAACTCTGCAATACATGGTGTGGTGCACTATACTATGTAGCTGTGTCATATTCCGGGGGAATAGTTAAATAGACCGTATAATTGAGATACAATGTTGATTAACACAACAATGCATTTTCCATTTGTCCATCATTGTCTTAAACAACGTTTATGAGGCAATTACAATGTGAATGAGTCCAATCCATTAATACTCTTATAATATATCAACTTTCTCACTTTTTCAACTTTCTCACTTTAAGGTATATCCAATTTAATAACTTTGTCATCAGGGCTAAGCCCTAAAATTACCATAAAAAATACAAGAAAAAGCTTCACAGCTGAAATAATGAACTTAATGAACAATAATTATGTAAGTGCTTTTATAAAACTATTAACTTCACCTATCTGCTTTTAACGGACAAGTTTTATATAAACTGTATTTCCATTCAAAGTGCCTTTTTTATTATGAGGGACAAGTAAAAAAAAATGAATGTGGTAATAAACATTATGCCACAAATACTGTCAGTTGAGCTCAACTTGTATTGAACCTGGAAAATTCTATCAGCAGGCAATGCACATCAACTGCACTAGGCTAATTATTCTGGTTGGGGGTGAATGGATGAGGTGGTCTGAAGCTGAGCGTTTTGTCTATGAAATGGAGCTTCTGATCTGCTTCAGTCAGTCTAAATACATTTTAAATTCACTGCTGGAAGCCAAGACTGGGATCAGAGGTTAAACTAGGCACAGAAAGGTGGGGGACTGTACGTGGGCATCCATTATCTAAGAGCTGCATAAATACTGAGGTTTAAATGCTTAATTATGCCTCCAAAGCCCAGATTAAACTAGCCCCCAGTATAAATGGGATTTTGGGAGCTCGGTCCACTTAGCTCATGTCCATAGTGAATTTTACCTTGTGATTTGCAGGAGGTGGGGATTTGTTCAAATATGGACAAATCTAACCGTTGGGTTTAAAAATGTAATAAATATTTTCAACCAGTGGTTGGGTTCATCCATATTTGACCCAAAAATGGGTTGAAAAACTTGAAACAACCCAGCATTATTATATAGAAACGGCTGGTGCCTTGCATAATAAAGTATTTTATTTGTAAATAGGTCTACTAAATCTAAATTATATGTCCTAAGATCTGTTCACTACTTGTTTATGAGCAGGGTATGGAGTCAGTCACTGCATATTTCAGCTTTGAGCGAGATGCAGGCTGGCAGTCTGTGTATTTTACAAAAGTTTAGAAGTTTTAAGTTAAAGGTACAATATTTGGAATTTTGTAATAAAATTCCAAAAATCACTTGCACACTGTGATATTTTTCCTGCAGTTGTGTACTTACAATATCCCAAAAGTCTCCAAAGATTTTTTTAATTCAGAGAAATTACAATTTTAAATAAGTGGCTGTGTCGCAAAAAAAAATGTCGCCTGTCAATGTACCTCACGTACCTCACAAGCATCAGTCATCTAATAAACTGACCTGTGTGAGTAATCCAGCACTTCCGGGTAGTTCTGTAAAATTAAATGTCCTTATTCCTTTATATCCGTGGGAGTCGCGTGTGAAATCTGTCTCTTTAGCAGTCGCAATCTGCATACCACTGTAATGTTAAAAAACATGAATTTTTGCACTCATCCATAAACATTATTAGATTCATCAGCTTGACAGCAAGTCCCATCATTCAGCTCATCACTGCATCATCAACCTACACCTTAGTTATTGTTGGAAACTGTGTTTCATTAATGAAGTAAACAAACAAAAAAAAAGCTGGCTTATTTTTTACTATATATACAAACGAATGAATAAAATCAATGCTGGGTTAAATAACCCGATTTCCTGGGGAAAATTAGCCCAACATGTGTTCTGTCCTAGTTTTACCCAGCCCTTTAGCTACCCAATTTGAGGAGTTTTTAACCCAGTGTTTTTTAGAGTGCCTTTTTACATGTAGCGTAACTCTCAAGGTGACGATACACAGAGGATCTTTTTTGAGCAATGTTGCTTGGGTACTTTCCCATTGAGAATGGGCAACAAATTTCTCTCTGAATACTTAAGATTGGTTGTGGGCCTTTTGTCTCACCTGTAACAGCAACATTGCTCAAAAAGTTGCCCGTGTATCATCACCTTCACTCTTGACAGAATTATCCAGCATGCTTTCATCCCCTTTTAAATTCACAGATCTCACTGACTGCTTGCAATTGGCAGCATAAACCTTGTCTCTTGAGCTGTACGAGTCTTGCGGTGGACTTCATCTCAACTGAACTTTTAATCGAATGGAATCTGATTGGTTGTGGCTGTCCTGAAGTTTTGAATGACAAAACCAAAATCCTTGCCTCAGGATTAGAATCATCATCCCTTAAGAGTGCTGACTATTTCAAAGCAGTGCGTGATGACAGGATCCCTTCTGAGACAGAAAGTGCATTGGAAAACACATGGCCTTAAGTTTTAGGCGGTGATATTTATTTAAACTAGCAGATTTTTCTATTTCTTCTTCTTCTTTTTTTTGTTACATTTAAAACTGTAAAACTGGGAAACTTTTTGTCATGCCTTCTTTTATTATGCTGTTGAATGCTTGAATCTGATTGTTTCACAAATGTTTTAAGGTGTGTTATTATGTTCAGGTAAACTTATGGCTAAAGTAGTTCAAGGCAGGTCTTGCCTGCATTACAGCTCCATATAGTCTGTCTGTCCGTCCGTCCGTCCGTCCGTCCGTCTTTTAGAACCCTTGAACTTCAAGCCTTAAAACTTTTTCAAGGCAACTTCAAAGTTTGTCTTGACAAAAAATCTAGTTTAATATATACTCACCTAAAGGATTATTAGGAACACCATACAAATACTGTGTTTGACTACATACTAATACAACCCCCATCAATTTGGTATTTCCAGCATTGAAACGTAGAGCATCATTTGAGGATGTGACGGAATTTTCTGATAGTTCTGAAAAATAAGAAAAATTCCTTTGATGCATGTAATGTAAATCCATTGTTAGTAGACAAATAAAACATAGAGAGCGTGAAGAGTGTTTTAGAGTTAATGTACACCCACAGGGCCAATTTATTTTATTAATTGAGTAGGAACCATATTTTTGAACTAATTACATTCCTCTTACTATGGGATGATTTATTCCTAATCTGTAAAATATATTGGCACATACCCTCATGAAGATCTACAATATGAAGACCTCCTAACTTAATAATCTTGAAGATCGGGTCAGACTGCACTCGGGTCACAAATGAGGAGGTCACACTGAACTCTACACAAGATTAAGGGAAATAAAGCATTTTTATCCATGGTTGTCTTGACCGCCTGTTCAATTTCAGCAGTACACGTCTGGCCCCAGCTCATCGACAGCAATATGCCCAGTACATCTGTGTCAGCATAATAAACACTTCTTGTATCTGACTGGATTAGTTCAGATGTTCACAGGGACAAGAGCCCTGTGCTCTGGAACTGCCGACACAGGTGGCGTCCTGCTCTCAATCCCGTCCTAAAACGGCTTTACAGCTGCCTGTCAGAAATAAAAAAAGAGGAGGCAAAAACATCTGTCCGGAGATTGCTTTTTTTAGACTGATTAATGAAAATAAAGCTGCTCCAACAAATCCTCTACCTTGTCTGAGTAGTATTTCCAAGTTGAATGTCCATGTGGTGAGATAAAAAAAAAGTCAGGAGTGAAGAGGTCTTGTAAGCCTAGGCTAAATCCTCGGCCTGCTGGCTTAATGTGTGGCTGTCTGCTGTTATAAGGTGTTTTAGAGGTCATTTAAATGCTGTATGTCAGTGCTTTTTCAGTGTTTTCAATGTCGATGTGTTGTTGCTATTGTCTTTGGTTCCAGAGAATCTGATACCATTGTTTTTCATTGAGAACATAACCAATTTTATTTGTAGAAATATGGCACATGTGTTTGGTATAATGTGTTGATGATCGACTCGCTTAATCTCTCAGGCATATATAAAAGTATGTTGAACCTAATTACATTTATTTATCACTTACCTAAACTGGTATTAAAGAAAGAAAAAATATGACATTAAAATGTTATTTACAATCTTTGCATGGTGGAATTTAATTATCATTGAATTGCCCCTGAATGCAGTAAAACTGAATGCACTACATTTTGAAAGGGAAGGGAAAAAAACAGCAACTTGGGGGATTCAAAATGTCTGAAGATTCAAAATAATTGTTATATGTATGTTTGCAATTTTTAAAATTATTTATTTATTTTTTTCATCATGGGTTAGGTTTTTTTTTTTTTTTTTTTTAACTTTATAAGCCAGCTGTTCTCTCTCAGGTCCTCTGTACAAGAAGGCCATCAGGTTGTTTCTGGTTTATTCATCATTGATTCTTTAGAGAGTTATTTTAATGTTCTGAATTCTCCTTAAGAGAACATGCTGGACCATGGACCTCCACAGGTGGGAAATGAATTAGAGGAAGTAGAGTTCATTGTGCAGTGCATACAGTTTTGATTCCAGCTGAGAGCTCTTTGTATATGGTCACTAATGGCTGCTGAGAGCCCCTCACTTGTTGGAGGTGTTGATACAAAGGCCATATCAGGCATGAGAATAATCACAGTTTGCTTATGCACTTACTGGGAACTGCATTCTTCACACACGAGTTTCACAGCACACTCAAAACAGAGCTCATGCTACAAAGCAGTGCATAAATAATTAAATTGACTGATGAAAATCTTAAAGATTTTACAACGTTACAAAAGTTGATTTTTTTTTCTTCCTTTGAACTTTCTATTCATCAACAAATCCTGAAAATCCCCCCCCCCCCCCATAATCACAGAAAACACCTAGAAGAATAGAAGAACACCAACAAGACAAAGAAGAACAAAAAAGGAAAGAAGATTTTACATAGTCTGTAGATTATCCATTATTCAGTATAAGTTGTTAATTGTATAGTCTCTAATACTAAGGCCCATGTGGTTACTTGTAATTTCTTCAATGGGCAGCAGATCTATTATCTGATCCAGCCATTGACCCAGTGTGGGTCCTGACTGGGAAATCCATGGAGTAAGTATACATTTTTAGCATTTTTTTTTTTTTTCATTTTTGGAAACTTATTTTCAATAACATAATTCAATAAATAAAATTTATTGAAACATCGATGCAATGATTTCTGGAGGATCATGTGACATTGAAGACTGGGGTAATGATGCTGAAAATTCATCCTTGATCACAGGAATAAATTACATTTTAAATTGTATTAAAATTGAAAGCAGTTATTTTAAATTGTATTAATATTTCAAAATATTATGGTTTTACCTGTTTTTGACCAAGAAATAACATAAGATACTTTAGACTTTAGATAAGAGACTTTAGACTTTATAACATAAGAGAAATAACATAAGAGAGACGAAAACATAAATTCTTATTGACCCCAAACTTGAATTGTTGTACAGACATTTATAGCTGTTTATTTTTTTAATCATTGACAACCCTATTTAAAATGTCTCAGAGTGTCAGTATAAATTAAAAATTCTATGCCATGTTGTAGCATAACTGTAAAATCTTCAACAAATGTAACAAAAAAAATGTTAATCAATTTTCCAATTTTCTTTATGCTTCTGACAACATTATTTTTTATTACTTCCCAATATGCTGTTTGCAAATTGTGAATAGATGTGTTAAGATGGTCAGCGTGATTAGCCTGTATTACTTCTCTTCTAAAACTGACAAATCCGCCGTAATCCGTCATCCAAGATAACATGCGGAAAAGTTGAAGGACACATTGCCAGAGAGAAATTTCCAATATTTCTACTTAAAGAAGCACTCTGGGACTTTTTGATGTGTCTGCTTAACTGGCTGGCCCATCATTTCTGATTACACTAAAAACATCTGACACATGCTAATTATATTCAATTTATCAAAATGTGTTTGATTAGTAATGACATGGGTGTCACAAGTGGCATGTTTTCTCATGATGTGTTCACTGTCTTGTCCAAATTGGCTGTTTTTTATTTTACCCTGCAGAAAAGCTTCCTGTAACGAACTAGCCGGCCCTTAATGCTTCCTCATTTGTGTATCACTGATGTTAGCGCAGTCAGCTTGAGATGTCAGACAACTGGAAAAAGAACACAGTGCTTAGAGCACTTATCTGGGATGAAGTGAAATGACATGGTCTCCAAGTGAAGCATGGGATAATTTCAAGTCGCTAACAGCAAAGAGTCTTAGTTCAGTCGTAGTTTTAGAGAACTTCTAATTCGTTGACGTCCCCCGGTCTACAGAAGAACACGTTGGTCGTTTCTCACAAGGATTAGGCCGATAGTTGGTTCGTCGGTTCAACATTGTTGTGATAGTGGAATCCGACCAGGTGGACTCACGGGGGAATGTTGCTTTTCTCTAATCCGCGTGTAAAACGGAAGTGTAAATGTTCTGCTTTGTTTAGAGTCACTAAGGCATACGCTCAGGGAAAATCCAGCGTGTTTCCCATTTTAATACCTACCTCCATGAGGGTAACCAATCCCAGATGTGCTCCAGCACAAAATACATTTTCACTCCCTTTAAAACCTCTTTTTTTTCCCCCTCCCTTCTGACTCGGGGGGTCAATGACTTCAGTTTCAGCTGTAGTGGTAGCTAAATATAGATTTATTGAGAGTCACTAAATGACTTGTTTTTAGAGCATTTGTCAATGCGGTCCTTTAGAGAACAAATATTTATGCATTTTTAAATGGGGATATGTCCGGGAGAGTGGCGTCGCTCTTCCTGGGGCTGACGTGAGAATGCAGTTCACCGCGTGTCAGGTTTTATTGTAAATCAAGCTAATTGGTCATTTAAAAACAGGGAGACAGTAAGTGTGAGAGAAAGAAGACCCTAACGGAGGCCTGGTCCGTCAGTGTCTTTTGCTGTAATAATAGACAAGGCAAGAACAATAATTTCAAAAGGGTGAAGAGGCGGTGGTCCTCCTGTTTGAGAGGCCGCTGTACACAAACCAGTGAATCGCAAACTCTGTGAGAAAGTTTGGGCTGGGTTTGAGGGGTAGGAACGTGTGAATCTATAGTGTGTTATGATAGCTCTGTACAGGGCCCCCAGAGCGATGTCCTCTCCACGTTTTGGATCACCTAGGGGGTCCTTGCATCCTGTTCTTCTCCAGCAGGGAGAGGTGGGAAGTTCCCCCGACAGGAAGTGGGCCTGTCAGATCTGCAGATTGTGAGGGCTTTGAGAAAGTTCGGGGTGTTTGGCTTGCCCCGTGCTTTCCCAGGGAGAAGAAGCCTCAGGAAGAACTCATGAGACGGGGATTTAGGCCTGTTTCCTTTTTAGATGTTCCTTGTGTTTTAGAGTATCTTTTCCTTGCTGATTGGATGAATCTGTGCCCTGTAAAAGAACTGTCACTGTGTTCTTGTTATTGTTTTGTCTCCTGAAATGGGTTTTGAACAGAATGTGCGCTTTTTAAATTATTTTTTACTGCCATACTTATATTTGACTTTATATTAAGCAATATGATTTTATATCTGACAGTTTGACTATATATCTCACAATTTTACTTTATATCTTGCAACTTTGTGACTTTTGTGACTGTGTGTGCTAAAAATTTTAACTTTATATTTCACAGTTTGATGTATGTCTATACATTAGGAAAGAATATACAATATGTACATTTATAGGGTGAAACTTGGAGTCATGTGCATAGATATGGAATGAAATAAATTTAAATTGTATTAATAGACAAAATACATTTTTTTAATAAAATAAGTGGATTTTGAACGATAAATATGCCACTTTTGTTCTTTTTTTCCCTCCCATATTTATTTCGCTAATTCATCTTAAATACGGCCCTGTCCAAAAGCAGTTAGACAGAGCCTATACTAATACAAAATGTTCCTTTATCTAAAAGGAAATGAAATTAGGATCTTACTGTCCTTAACCCAAAGGCCTGAAGCTCTCTCTCTCACCTTCATCATGAGATAATCTCCCTCACTGTGATGTGGCTGAGCCGATGGGCATTGTGAATATTGGTGTGCTGACATGTATCAGCACTGCCCTCCCAGTGCCACCCTGGGTTCGGCCCACAGGCTACAGACCTCATTGCTGCATGCATGAACAGTTCAGGGATGCCGTCAAGGCAGCTTAGTGGAGACTTAAAGACTCAAGTAAGAAAAAAAAATAAAAAGTGAGTATATTTCCTGTTAGGGGCCAGGCATATTCTAAATAATATTGTGCATTTGTTATGCTTTAGATATTCATTGTCTGTTTTCATTACAGAAATTTCATATTTACAGAAAGATTGCATTTACAATGTAATACATTCTACACATTCTTACTGATTTCAAATTCTCTAAATATTTTTTTGCATATATACTACATTAATGTTCAAAAGTATGGGAATTTGTAATTAATACTTTTATTCAGCAATGATGCATTGATTAAAAGTGACTGTAAAGACATTAATAGTTACAATAGTTGTCTATTTCTAATAAAAGCTGTTCTTTTGAACATTCTATTCATCAAAGAATTCTGGGGAAAATGATCAGTTTCTACACAAAAATATTAAGCAGCACCGCTGTATATTAAGCACCACAAATGTTTTCAACATTTATAATAATACGATATGTTTATTAAGCACCAGATCAGCATATTAGACAGATTTCTAAAGGATCATTTGACGCTGCAGAAGACTGGAGAAATGGTTGCTGAAAATTCAGCTTTGACAAATTACATTTTAAAGCATATTAAAATTGAAAACATTTTTTCAGTTAGGTTACAGTTATTTTAAATTGCGATATTTCACAATATTACAGTTTTTACTGTATTTTAGATCAAATAAATGGAGCCTTTGTGAGCATAAGGCATAAGAGACTTCTTACCAACCCCAAAATCTTACACAGCCCAAATTTCTTGAACAACAACCAAATTTCCAAACAGTTGAACAATATTGTTGCACATGTATCTGATTAATCTCATGATGTGTTTCAGGTAGTTAATTAACCAAAAGCACTTCAACTTACTGGTATGTATTTTTTATGATTGGATCATTTAAAACAATTGTTTTCTTTTAGGTTAAAAAAAAAAACATTGTCAGTGCATTGTTAGCATCATATTTTTGTCAGCAATATATTTGAGTTTAAATGTCTTCTGTCATCGTTTACTCACCCTTCAAGTTGTTCCAAACCTGTATCAATTTTGTTACAGTAATATGGCGAACACAAAAGATGATATTTTGTACATAGATGAATATGGGTAACCAAATAGTTGGTGGACTGCATTGACTTCCATTGTATGGAAAAAAGTAAAAGTCAAACGTTTGGTTACCAACATTCTTCAGAATATAGTCTTTTGTGTTTACAGAAGGAATAAATTCAAACAGGTTTGGAGCAACTTCAATGAGTAAATGATGACAGAATTATCACTTTTGGGCGAACTATGATCGTCACATGCATTTTCTGCCTCTTTATTATCATTGACAAAATCAACAAACCTTTAATTTATTAACATTTTTATAATAACTAGAGCAAACTGGCATAATCATGAGATATTCACACAGATTTCCCCATTGGTCAAGTTGCTCCACCACTACCCGGAGTGCACTACACACAGTGTCACCGCTGCGTTAAAAGGAGAGCATAAGCCCTTGGGGGCCGGACTAATGGCAACATTTAAGTGTGTATGTGTGTATGTCCATTTGTGTTCAGGAGGGCTCCACTGTTTCCCCTCCCACTCAGGTCACTGGTAATGCACTCGTTGTACATCCTGGCCTCCACGTAGGGGGAAGGAAAAATAAATAGTAGCAAAAGAACAAGTCTGGGATCTAAGGGAGGAATGCAGCGGGGCATGGGAACGGCAGTCGCCCACGAGGATACTTTGGCCAGGCATTAAACGCCACCTCACCATCATTACGACACACACATCCAGCCCCATATTATCACTGCAGCCATCGGTGATCGTGGGGGCTTGAGAAAAAGTGTGTGGGCGCCGTCCTCATTCAAAAGTGGGCAGGAATCACAACACCTTCTTCTCATTTGCTCTCTTTGCCTGTCCCTCTTTTCTCCTGTCTTTCTCACAAAGTCTTTGTTACTCTCTGGGGGAGGGCTTCCAAAATCCTGAAGACAGGATGGCCTAACTTGCGAGCTTCAGACAGCCGGCTCTACACTAAGGACAATTTATTTTAACCGTGGGAAGAGGGAGGGCGACTCGGGTGTTGTTTGAAGGTTTAAAGATGACAAGGCCTAAGGTCCATTGGGGAGGTGGGGGGGAGCATGTTATTCCCACGAAGAGCGAGGGCCGGAGGGGTTCGACTCCCCGACTTGCGGGAGCTGACGCACAGAGGAGCGATGACTGCGAGAGAACTGTGTGCAAGACGCTCATGTCAAGAGAAGAGGGAGGCAGATAAGGAGCACTGCCTCATTAGTTTGGCTAATGTTAACATAGTCGACAGTGGAGAGTAGAGAACAGGTCACAACGAGAACCCTGGTTTGATTTTGAACAGGGGATGGATGGAGTGCAAAGGCCAAACACAACAAGTTCCTGAACTTTCCTTCTTGAATATGCTTGTTACTGGAGAGGAAAGAAACGCTGTGTAGCATTTTGTAATCTCTAAGATGTACTGCCAGTGGCATAGGTTTCATTTGGAGAGGAGGCACTTTCTCCCCCTAAAAATAAATTAAAAATTAATAAACTTGTATATCAATTTGTATGTTAAAGTGTCTAAGAAAGTCTGGTTTTATGTTAACATATAATACAAAACCGTTTAAATGTTTGGATTCGGGTTTTTTTATGTTTCTGTGCTTACACACACTGCATTTCTATGATCCAAAATTCAGTAAAATCTGTCATATTGCGTTCCTATTAAAATTTTTAAAATGTAATTTATTCCTGTGATGGCATTTTCAGCATCATTACTCCAGTCTTCGGTGTCACGTGATCTTTTAGAAATTATTCTAATATGCTGATTTATTGTTCAAGAAACTCATCACAGTTTAAACAATCAGGGTTGCGTTTCCCGTACAACGATGTAACTTGCTGCTTCAATATAGTACGATGCATCGTTGGAGAAATCAACTAGCTAGTCGCGACTTTCCCGAAACCCATTGTCGCAAAGTATCGTTCAATCACGTTGGTTTCGCACGTGGTGGAGTAATAACTACTTTTAATGAAACTGTTTGAGATCCAATTAACGCTAGATTTGTTAATATAAATTACAGACATGTCATCTGAAGACTATTTCAATTTGTTCTCAGTTATTTTGCTTTATCACTCAATTTTTCGACTCAATATTTGGCTCGTTCTTACATAGTAGAGCACGTTCGCACATGTGCACTCTTCAAAATCGGTACTGTAAATCTTTTGACAAACTAAGAGACGTAAATTACATTTGTATGTATTCTAAATAAAGGACACCGATTGTACTGAATGTCAGCTTGCTTATTTTGCTCAAGATAAGGATTTATTACTTCCAAATGTGATGCAATATAGAAACGATGCTTCTAACCACAGGTCGTTCAAACCACACAACCTTGCGATGTTGTTTGCGAATGTTCGTTGGAACGATGGTTTCGGGAAACACCGACTCGTTGAACTATGCTGATAACGACGGAACTTGTGACCATAGTAGTCTAACGATGCTTTCGAGAAACACACCCCTGATCTCACGGCAATTCGTACGAATTTTACGAGGTGGCTAATTCGTAATATTTCATACGACCACACACATACGAATTAGTATGATTTTTGCGAAATTGAAAATATTTTACGAGTAATTTTTACGAATTATGAATTCGTACGAATGTCCTACCCTGACCCTGCCCCTAAACCTACCCATCACGTGGGTTTAGACAAACCGGTCGTGTGAATTAGTAAGAATAAGCCACTTTTTAATCATTTGTACGAATTTGTGTGAATTGGTCTTGAGATAGCATTGGTTTAAAGCAACATGGTTGTGCTGCTCAATATTCTTGTGAAACTGTGATACCTTTTTTTCAAGATTCTTTGAATCTTCAAAATTTTATATTTTTATTTGAAAACGGGTTTTTTTATATATATCATAAAGGTTTTTATTGTCACTTGATGGAAATTCAATGCATCCATGCTAAATAAAAGTATTAATTTTGTGTGAGAACGAGAAAGAATCAGTGTGAGTGAATGGACATCTTGAGAACACCTCTGATGAGAGATGCAAATGAGGTCATTTTGTAAATCATAAATCTCAGTCTGTCTGTCATAACAGTAACTATTTCAGCTGCCATTAAAATAGCTTAAAAGATGAAAGATTCCTCAGGATGTAAAGGACTGAGACATGCCAGAACGAACGTCGTTATTTCAATACAGAGCAACTAAACACATTTCTTAGTTATGTTTAAACTACAAGTTAATTAACACATGCTTAATTGAGTACAAGGTACATAATTATTTCACAAGCAGCATAAATATAATTTAACTTTCCATTTCAAATGTTCGTCTTTTTTTCTGTCTACAGGTTGGTTTAATTAGGCAAATGAGAATTCAAGTTTGCACAACCTAGGCTTTGATGTTCTCTAATTGTTGAGATCATCAAAGGCAAAACTGCCATTTGGTGTGAATAAATGTAACTCTTTCTTCATTAAAGAGAGGCGTATGTTAATGAAGGTGCGAGTAATTAAATATGGATGAATCCTGGAATGTTTAACAAGAACATTTGTTTCACCATTGGCACAGAGAAATGAAGATGGTTGAAATAACAGTTCAAATGAGAGGAGATCAGACAGAGACTAATCTTTACGTTTCAGGTTATTTTCTTAATTTGGAAAGCTCCTGCAGGAATTTGCTTGTTCACTTGCATATCAAAAAAGCTGTTCGACAACATAACTACATCCTCCCTAATCTGTTTCTCACTTTGACCTTTAAGTGAGCAGTCAGTACAACGCTATCTCACATCCAATTCGTACGAATTCGACGAATGATTAAAAACTGTCTAATTCGTACTAATTCGTATGACCTCACTCGTACTAATTCATACGATTTGTCTAAACCCACGTGATGGGTAGGTTTAGGGGCAGACATCTGCAACAGCAAGAAAATGATTTATCAAAGCTCAAAAGGTAAATAATAATGCAGTAACTATTTTCTAGATCATGAATAGTATATATTTTTATCATTCACGACTCTCACGGTGCTCTCCGCCATTTTGAAATGGTCAAAGGTTGTTGAGGTTATCTCATCTCGGCAACTCGTCCATCAAAATATTCTACGAGTTGCCCAGTGGAAAATACCACATGAGGGGGTGTTCATGTGCATTTTCCATGTCGGCTTTTGGTATTTACCATAATTACCAAAGCACATGAACGCACCATAATTTCTTAACTATGAAACTATTTACTAACCCTAGACCGAACCCCAAATGGCATCCTCTCCCCGAAGTGCCCTTCAAGGGTAAAAAAAAACAAACTCTGTTTGGAATTAGCTCTGGATCTCTAACTTGTGTTTAAGTATCCCAACATAATATTGTAAAATAAATAAATAAATCTGTAAAATTACCATTTAGCCCATATGTTTTAATTCACACAACTAAAACTGTCAACCATTAGTGACCACCAATCCATGACCTGTCAATCCATAAAGCTTACAGTAAATGCTTGTGGTGAGGACCTTTGCTAAGTATCGTTAAGTCCAGCTACAGAAGGCTTTAACAGGCACCGGTGAAGTGTGCATTAGGCGTGTTGGTTAAGTGCGTCATAATACACAGATAAGCTGGCGACAGATGTGTCTGCATGTTTACCATTGTTTGTCCCCCATTCAATATGATAGATAAAAAATATTCCCCGTCCTAATAGGCTTTTTTCACTCTTCCAGCTTTGCCATTTGGCTTCTTGACATTCATTTGACCTTACAACGTGAACGTTATGTAAACACTTATCTGTCGAGAGAAAGGCGGTCAACGTTTCCCTTAAATTTGTTTTACACTAGGTAACCTTTTAATGAAACCACTTTGCTACATTGACAATTTATGAGATATGTGTTCAAGGTTGAAGTCATGGACACTCATTTTAATATCCTTTTTCCGCCACATACATTTCACTACATAGGGTACATGGTCACCTAAAATAGGTGGCTAAAGTTACCATAATGTATAGCTAAATCAGTAAATACAAGGAGCCTTGACACAAAGCAAACCAACGCCATAATCGCAGATATGCATTCCCTATTTTGTTCCACTTCTCCATACTTGTTGGGTCTGGATATGATCTCATATTTCAAGTACTTGTAACATCAGATAAGGATTCATAGTCCCACTTAAGACTTACTCTTTTCTCGAGTCCTGTTTTATCTCACACAGGAAAGAAAAATCACCTGTGCCACAACCTTCCACCAAAATAATGTGGGACAAATAGGAAACTCTGATAACGGATATTATATTTCTGTGAAAATGTCTGTGACCTGGCCTTCTCAAGACAAACGCTCTACTTTCATAAATGTTTACGAGGGGATTGTTACTGTCGGCTTGTATTTCTTTTTAAGTGCAAGTGGTGCTGAATAGCCCTACAACTCTTTCTTCACCCCATCAGAAACTAGATCTATATAGCCAGTTGCGATACATCATGGATTTGGAAACATAAAAAGGTCAAAGTTTACATTACAGTGTTAATGTGTCATATTAATGTGCAATGCACAACATGTACAACAATGCTAATGCTAATGCAAAGCAAAGCAGTTCCTGGGCATTTTTCTTCAAATTAATAAAAACAAAGAACCATTTACAGACTGTTATATAAGGATGAATAATGGTTGTGTTCTAATACCTGGATTTTCTAATGAAATCGCAACAGGTCCAAATTGTGATTGTTAGCCGATTTTGTTTTGTCAAAGTGGGAATATAACATTCAAGAGCTTATTGGTTTTGGTGAAGAACAGAATGGCCAAGTTACCATGATATGACCATGATACATTGTTACTTGAATATGAAATTAGTCAAGTTCAGCAAACAACCTTTAGAAATCCAACCCCCTTTACTATTCATGATAGTTAAGAAATAATAATAATAGGGTGTTTCTTGAAATTCAGGCACTTTTATGAAATAAACAATAAACACATCATTGTATTTATTTTATGTAAATGATTTAAAAAAGAATTTTATATATATATATATATATATATATATATATATATATATATATATATATATATATATATATATATGAAGAGTTCAGATGCAAAAGCCTCTAAGTGCCATTTGAAATTTTCTTCTAAAATGATCATTTTTATCAAGCTTGTATATTTAAATTCAGTAATTTCACTTAAATGGCAATGAAGATTACCTATTAATTGTCATTTAAGTGAAATTATTGAATTTAAATATACAAACTTGATAAAAAATGGTCATTTTAGAAGAAAATTTCAAATGGCATTTAGAGGCTTTTGCATCTGAACTCTTCATATATATATATATATATATATATATATATATATATATATATATATATGGCTATCCCACATAATATTGTGAGCTTAGAATTCTAAGGTTCTATCTCCACTTTTGGTCGAAACTGAGTTTTTGACATAATCTGATCCATAGTGTGCAATTTCATTACAAAAACATTTCAAATGTATTTCCAATTACCATCATTTCGATAGGGTCAATACTGCCCATTGTTGAGGAAACTTTTGAAGACACGTTTGTGTCACTCTGCTGAGGATGTACAGACAGCCTCCTCCCTGCTCATCTTCTGTACCTCGGTCCCACAAGGCAGTTTAAGGTGGGTGGGTAGACACAGGAAATTCTCAAGATACTCTGTGTGTGCGTGTGTGTGTGTGTGTGTGAGAGAGTTTTAAGCCAAAACTGTTTGTGGAATGCAATTGAACTACAATTTAAACTGAAATCAGATCATTTTTCATCTTCATTTTCGAATTCAGCATTTTACCATCTTTTGACAAAAGCAGAATATATTTTTATCCTATGTTTTTAAAGAGATATCAGGCCAGCTAACATCAGACAAGAGCTTGACTCATGTTGATGTGGAATAATGTTCCTTTACGGAGACCATTATCTGATCCAAAAACTACTCCCAGTCACGGTTCCTCAATCTAAATGACATTATCCGTGCTCTGCTCCCTACTCCACAGCGTTTAGGTGTCTTAAGCGGTGCTCAGAAGTGTCCAGAGGGGGAACAGACACAGTCCAGTGACATGAAACAGCCTAATTGCCGGGGTCTTTCCTATCTCAAGGCAGAACTTCAGTCTTTTGCTTACATTGCACCACACACACATGCCTTTTAACTTGAACCTGAGGACACGATTGGGAGTTTGCTTGTTATCAATGTGTAATTTATTGTAGACTGAAGGCTGAAACTATCAAGGTAAATGACTTTTCTAAAACGTGTGTGTGCGTGCGTGTGTGCGTGCGTGCGTGTGTGTGTGTGTGTGTTTCTCATGTCCTTTTAGCAGCTGCATGGATGGCTTCTCATGTTTTTTGTGACTTCTGGGACTCAACAATTGTCAACACATCCTCCCTCTCTCTCTCTCTCTCTCTCTCTCTCTCTCTCTCTCTCTCTCTCTCTCTCTCTCTCTCTCTCTCTCTCTCTCTCTCTCTCTCTCTTCTCTCTCTCTCTCTCTCTCTCTCTCTCTCTCTCTCTCTCTCTCTCTCTCTCTCTCTCTCTCTCTCTCTCTCTCTCTCCCCCATGTCTCTCTCTCTTTCAAATGAGTTTTTAAAAGCTTAAAAAATTCTAAATTGTATTGCCAGAACATTTATACGTTTTTTTCACCAAGTAAATATTGAACTTGTGCATCATTCTCCAGCTTTTTGAAGTTGGGACAAATAATTTCAAATTTGGAAAAGAAGTGATTTCGAATTTCACTAGGTAGTCTTTCATTCCAATAAGGTAGTTTTCTTTGTGTGAATTAATTATTTGGTTGGAGTCTCATTTCAGCGTTCATTTCATGGTTAAAAAATATAAGGGGTAAGAAATACTAGAAGTCAATTGGGACCAGTAACAGTTTGTTTACCAACCTTTTTCAAAATATCTTCTTTTGTGTTCAACAGAACAAAGAAACTATTCAGGTTTAGAAGAACTTGAGGGTGAGGGAATGATGACAGAACTTTCATTTTTGGGTAAACTGTTGTTATATCCCTACATCCCATCCCTACTGTTGTTATAACCCTTTCATATGAGTTAATTGGAGACTTATTTTTCCTCAAAATTTGGTGGGTATATTTATTTTGTATTAAATAATCCAGATTATTTAATATTTTGTTGGTGGAGGTGTTATATCCCTACACCTATTTTTCTTAATTTCTTATTTCTGTTGAGAATCTTAGGATTGACTCCGCCCTTTGCCAAACGAAGATCAGCTGCACCTGTGGCAACCTATTTAAGTAGCCTCTGGATTCTCCCCTCTTTCTCATTTTGTTTTGTACCTTTGTTTGAAGAGTGGGTTCTTGAGTTTATGTTCTCATTTGTTTTCCACTGCTCCACAAACCTCATTTCCAACCATTTATTGATTTGATGTTGTGTTTCATTTTGAAACACAGTTTGTGTTCTGTCCTCTTTATGTTGTGACTTTGAGCTGGGTCGTAAAAACTGTCTCTTTAAATTTTCTCAAAAATCTTATTTTTTTTAAAATATTGAACATAACTTCAAATTGACCATTAGCTGAATGTGTTACTTTATGTACAAGTACAAGGCAAAAAGCAATTTTCATATTTCCAAAATTCGATATTTGGCTTGTAACTAAAGTACAATCCATATGCACACACTTAAGCCATTGAAATGACTGTCATTCAGAAGTGAACTCACAATCAATCCCTGGTGATCTGGTCCACAGGGAAGCTGTCACCAGACTGTAAATCTGACTGTCACACCAGGGTCTGACCTCTGTCAGGAGTAAATCCACA
The DNA here is from genome assembly GCA_038021265.1 of Cyprinella venusta. Classification (NCBI taxonomy): domain Eukaryota; kingdom Metazoa; phylum Chordata; class Actinopteri; order Cypriniformes; family Leuciscidae; genus Cyprinella; species Cyprinella venusta. Next base: position 22,476,363 of record CM075867.1, read on the forward strand.
GGGCTGATGTCAAACTCCTCAGCAGTCACCGCTGTCAGCTGTGAGAAACTGACATGGGGCAAAATCATTGATGCAAATACTGCCCTCAAAAGAAATGTACAGTATTTGGGGATTGAATATTGACAGTGTGGAGTGTGTGCAGAGAACAGCACAGCACAGACTACGGTTTGTCTCCTCAGCTCCACTGTTAGAGTTAGTTGTGATTTTGTGTATGTCAAGAGAAAGGTTTAGAAAAAAAAAGTTATGTCATAAACCAATGTCACATACCACAGACTAAATCAGACTCAGCAAAAATGAAAAACAGACTATAAGCCACAAGAGTTTAGATCATTTGGACAACACCCATCAGTCAAACAAACATAGTTACAGGACGCCCAAATCCTCACGTATCTCCAAGATGCTTTTGTTGGGACGCGAGGACTTTATCCAACAAAGATCACAACACAGGATGACAGAACATCCAATAACCACAGCAAACAATTGTGAGCAAAAGTAAGACAAAGAAAATATTTAATGTGTGTACTTTTCTGGGCTTTTGGGTGGCTTAATTTGGAGGTTAAAAGGTCGTTTGCAAAGAATGCGAAACATAACACACAAGCACCTTCCTCAAACGTGGCATTAGTTTGATAGTCCTAAAATAAAAAAAAAATAAAAGAATAAATGAAATTACTAAATAATATGAATGTGTCGAAATGAAACAATGATCCTTGATCTATCATTGCCAGTTACTGTTTACTTGATGTGATCTGCCAGTCTTCATCATGGGAAAGTATAAAAGAGCAATTATCTCTGTTAAACAAACCGTTCTGTTCTCAAAGGCTGTCCTGAACATTAAACGGTCCTGTAACAGCCCTCCTTATCTAAATGGGGTTTGATCAGTCCAGAAATAGCTGAAAAACAGCATTTCCACCACTTATACTCAACAGTAACTGAGTCACAGGCAGTGTTGATGGTAAACCTGATCGAGATTAGGTAAGGTGGAGCAGATCTGGGGCTGTACCTTATCTCTTCCGCTAATTTAGCCACGCAGCCAGCGTTCCAGAGAAAGCGAGTCAGCACTAGCTCACCGTAATCAGGTAATTAAAGCTATTTGATCTAATGGCTCTCAGCTCCACTGCACAATTGTTTATTCCCTTGATCCTCCAGCTTATCTACCTTGTTGTTTTTATAAATCTTGAAGGCAAAATGAAGGAGATCCTGTTATTGTTTCCTGTCGCAGCCACGTATATATTTGCACCATTCCCTCAGTTACAGGCCTGTGTTCACTGTGAACTTTTGAAGTAGGTTTTATCGGCGAAGTGGATCCATCACGATAACCCCTGAGCAGACAGTCCGTAACTAACCATCTTTGTCTTCTGTAAGTCATCAAGTTGTGTTTGTGCCCATGCCAAGAATCCTTCTAGGATTTGACAAAACCCACCGTCCATTTCGCTCCCAGAACTGGATGATCTTGGTAAATACAGAAATAAATAGAGAAACAACCTCAAACAAATAAATCCACTTTTAAAGACGCTCTGGCTTTAAACAAAGCAAAGGATCAGATGCGTCTTGAAGATGCCAAGTGAAAGGAGCCACAGGCTGTTGTTTGAAAAGATGGCTTCGCTTTTGTTCCAGATTTTGCTTTTGCTTCATTTCTGTCTCCTCCTGTGTCAGATTTGCAGAAGAGATATGTCGTGAGATTTAGGCTACAGCTCAGAGCTCGAGTTATAACATGGTGTAACATTTTTTGAATAACCAGAACTTCGCTCTTCGTTAACCATAATTGAAATAAAGATTTTAGGAAGATAAATCAGTCCGAAACACAGTAGTTGTTGTTTGCTCAGATTTGATTACAATAAGAATTTTACTGAATGAGTTTAATAAATGCATTTTACCCTGACTAATGACTGATACATTGAGTGATGTTCATGTAATAAATATGATGTTTTATCATTGTTCGAAAGTTTGGGAGCAGTAGGATTTTTTTAGCAATGATGCATTAAATGGGCAAACGTTGGGTATTTAAAATAATTGCTTTTATTCTTAACTTTCTATTCTTAAAAGAATCCTGAAAAAAAAACCCATCAGACTAAAATATCAATTGATAGTAATGAGAAATGGTTCTTCAGCACCAAATCAGCATTTTAAAGATTTCTGCAATATCTGATTTTGAAATATTATAAAACAGTTATTACTGTTATAATTACAGTTTTTTTTTTAATCAATTACTATTTTTGATCAAATAAATGCAGCTTTTGTGAACTCTTTATGTTTAATGTTATAAAAAAAAGTTTAATCAGTAGTGGACTGTTTATACAGAATCATTATTAGTGACATTTCTAATAACAATAAGGATTATTCTTCCGTGAGAGACAAACCAGTGTTAGTTCTAGATACGAAACTGATTAAAAACAAATGTACTTTCTTTCTTGAATTGTTAACCACTTCTTAGTCTTCAGTGTCCTGTTAGTATGATTAAAAACATGTGGAGCTGTTATCAAAACATCATGCTCTTAATAAGCATCATATCACAAGACTACCAGTGAAACAACAGCAAGTCAGAGGATTGGCTCTTTAGTTTGTCTCCAAGACCCCCAAGGCGCAGCAATTTCACTTCTTGGCATGGGCCATGGATTTCAACCCAAACAATGCCCCAAAGGCTCACTCATTTATGGGGATGAGATCAACTCAAAAACAAGTAAGGGAGAGTGGGGGGAGGGGGGAGCCTATAGCGCTTTATGACTCATTACATAAGCACTTAGCGACATGAATATTCCTCAAATACCTGGCATTGCAGAATGTAATCTGCTTACGACGACAGGACTGGATGTGCCCGGCTTGTGTGGCAGGTGTTTCTGCATTAGCTTCTGTTACAAAAGATTACGGAGGCAGTGATGGCAATCTTGGCTGTGGAAGAGAGGAGGGGAAAAACGTTTTAGAAATGGCTTAATCCAAGGGCTAGATTACCCACAAGGTACCAGCTAGGTAGACATCAAAGGCCGTCCCAGCCCACTCAGTGATATTGAAATGAAAACGTGTTCCCGCTAAGCTTGAATGGAAAGCGTCGCCGGAGGTTGTCAGCTCGGTTTTGGGAAAAGAGAGGCGATAGAAGAGCAATCCTATTCACTCTACTCATGACAGTGTTTGGCTGTGCACTTTGCTTCTGCGCTTATCGCTTTGTTGGGCTGAGAGATGCGATGGAATTCTTGCACCCGTTTCAGAATCTTTTGATTGCGTTTTGTTTCTTGCATCCATCTGAAATGGCACAAGAAATCATGTTCTGCCACATTTAATTCACCTGTTTCCAATGTAAAGCCTCAAATTGCATCATCTTTTTTATTCACCGGATTTCAATTTGTCATGGCAGGATAAAACTTCTCGTCTATTCTGCGGCGTTGCACATTAAACGCATTCAAGCGCTGAACACTCCGACCTTTTTTTGGCAGTTGCGGTCAGTTCACATGACCAGAGGGTCCTGGCTAATTTGAGTCAAAATCCCCAACAATGGTGCTCTCTGACAACGCTCAGGTTGTTATCTACAAGTGCCCTTAGATTTGTGTCGCTCGCAGAATGCCTCTTTGGAGAAGGCGCATGAATCACTCGCACTGTTAACTTACTCTGAGACACCGTCCACACTGCACCCTTTACTATTTCGAAGGTCGCACAAAACCCCCCTGAAGCCCTGAACCATGTCATCCGTCACCGCTTGCCCGGAGTGCCGGGTCTCATGCTGCTGGGAGAATGCCACTGTTTAATGACTATGGAGACTCATAGACGCTTACTGTCAGGCTAATCAGCTATAATCGCTCCACAGTAGTTAATTGACAAAGGTCACGCCTAGGTTAGGCACTGCCGCCGCTAATGATTATAAATAGAGTTCTTAGAGTGTGTCTTATGTTTGATGTCACCAATACATCATTACAATACGCTCATAGTAAGCAATGAGTTAGTGGCCACATCAATATTATCATGTAAGAACTGACAGAAAAAAATGGGGGAGGAGGGCTTGCTACATAAGAGGCATTCAGCAAATAAAAAGAATGATAATTATTATTAGGCATTCCCCTTTGTTGCTATTGTATATATGTAAGTATAACATTGTGAAGCCTGAGCTTCAATGAGAGAAGTGAAAGAGGGCCACATTACGCAACTCATCTGAGACCTGCAACCTTTCTCCACGTCCTGTCAGCTGACTCATTCAGACAGGAGAATGTGTAAGCCTGCACCGCCGTGTTTGTTTAGTTTGCCATTTCACTTTAACCTGTCCCACGGGAGAACGTTTGTGAAAAATGTACAGCTTGTGGGAGCTTTTTTTTATTTCTGTCTTGAAAGCTGATCGTACCTTTAGACAAAGTTCTTTGTCACTGTCTTTTTAAAAAAAATATGGCTGGGTTGTTTTTAAATCGCATGGCACAAGTAACTTTTATCTATTGTGTGTGTGTGTGTGTGTGTGTGTGTCTTTCAGATGTTTTTTAGTATGATATTTAAAAACATTATAGTATCAAAATAGTAATGATATTTAATTTGCGATCATGATGCATCAATGGAATGAAAAATCAGATTTTTCTTGGCATAATGAATTCAAATGTATTTGTCCTCAAACTGTTTTTGATAAAGTATTTTTAATCAATGAATTTCTATGCTGAGTAACAAGACAATTAATAATCACGTTTTGGAGGGTGAATTTTGGTCACTCAAATGGTCATCCCAGTTCAGTTTATGAGTGTAGAGTGCATGGCCAATTCATCGTGTATGCATAATAAAAAGGCATGCATAATATACTTTCTTCCAAAGAACACCGAGATGACATCCCCCGTGTCCACATCTTTTCAAGAGTGTGCAGTGTTACTGGACCGTTGTTTGAGAGCTGACAGAGGTTGACTGTGGTGTTGTGCCTCTCTCTGTGGTGTGAAGGGCTACAGATATCGACTGGTCAGATATTAAAGCTTCAGCAGGTGTCCTGTAGCACTGTAGAGACGGACCCTGAGTGAATGCACCAAATTGATCGCAAAGATAAAAAGGCCCCCTCGATGTGCATCAATACTGCATTCACTTTATCTGGGTCACTATACGTCCCAGGAAGAGCAGTCACACTACATTTCCACATGAGCCATGCAGTCATGTTCATAAAATGAGACAGGGTTCCAGACTAACTTTTCCACTGGTTGAACTGGTGCTACCAACTTTTTTAGCTGGTCGCTGAATTTGTTTCGTGCGACATTTTCCTTTTTATACTGTATACCTTAATTCGTGAATTCGTAATTGGCGCGTTTGACCATCAGTGTGCAATGCGCGTGACGTCTACGTTCATCAATGAATAAACTGTAGCCAGAGCTACCTCTCTCCATTAATGTCTATGGCGAGTCACGCAGGCCCCGGGATAAATTAGTCCGAATATAAACACTTATTATAGGCGGACCGTAGTGATTCAGCATATAAGTCAAAAACACGGTTTTGGAAAATTACAGGCCTACAGGTCTTTATTTTCAAGATTATTCCCACAAACACATCTCCTGCTTTCTTTCATGGTATGATTCATTTTATTGAAACATAGAATTAACTCTGAGAGATAGTTAGTTAATGATAAAGATAGTTAACTCTAGTGATATGACATGACAAGGGCAGCCCTGCTAGTAGTTACACCGTGTCCTTTAATCATGAAGATAATGTTTTCTTTATATTCCACGAACCAACTGAATGCTGTGTTGATGTGTGTGTGCACCAGTCGCGTGTGATGATTTGACAAAAGTCTGGATGTCATATTTGGCGTGCAGCGGCACTGCAGGAGAGCATGAGATGTGCCTATGGTCTGGATTCTCCTGCTGCTAAAAAAGATCACTATATCATCACATTAAGTTGATAATTAAGGGCCGACTAAAACAGCCCACAGTCCGACGACCAGTTCGCAAGTTTAATCTCTGCTTGTCAAATGTCGTTCAAGAGGATTCATGAATGGACCAATGAGCAAACACTATGTGCATGCAGTCATGGGAGTTGTAGTGTCATAGTGTCAAATTGCAATTTGTTTGATATGTCAAATATCCTTCGACAAGACTACAATTTTTCAACACACCAAAGTGGCTAGTGGGAGTGACTGTGTTCCCCACCACAGGTAAAATCCACCCGCATTTGGTGGGTTGGCGGGTGTTAATTTCAAGCCCTGGTTACATCAGCTGCGTGCTTTAAAAGCCGCGGACCAGGTCGGGTCAGGTTGTAATTTTCAAGCCTGTTTAGAACTAATCGAAACATGAACCAGACTGCGTTCAAACCCAGGTCCCTGTAAGCACAACTGCAGACTATATTACATATCATGTACTGTATACCCTCTCTGCCACAAATTTTACATTTTCATTTTATCATTGTGTTCTATCTACGTGATATCTGAAAACCGCACTGAATAAAAACATATGCACATGTATGTTCAATACACACAACAATCCCAGAGATGAGCTTTCACTTAACAGTTGAATGTAACATAAAGACCTTCTTACATAAATCATATTTAGTCTAGTATTTTTTATTGATTTTACATGCATTGCTTTGTTTGAAATGTCAAAATCCCAAACTTTCTATTAATCTGTGTGCGGGTTTGGATGTGTGTTGTTGAGGCCTGTGTTGCTGCATTTATGAGCTTGCGTTGGACTAGGTGAAAGTGTGGCATATCGATAGCCTCCCTTTGTGAGTATCGATCCGGTTATGAATGATGAGCAGCAGGGTGCGTCCCCTTTAAATGCCTGACAATGGCCACTTAGCCTTCCTTTGGGAAGGTGCGTGACAAAGAAATCATTGCGAACACAAAAGCGTCTTGTCACACCTGGAGGCACAATGTGTTCTTTCTCACAGGAGCTCCACATCAATAACCCATAAAAGAGAATGTAAAAACACTCCTGCTGCTATAAATGACTTTTGGCATCCTATAATTTAAACCCTCTTTGCTTCTTTGTCAGGTGTATCATGCTAATTCTGCATTCATGCGTTTGATGAGCTCCTTTCTTCTTTTCCAATCTTTCCTTGTAAAGTTTATAGACCAAAAGCTGAAGTGTTACTCTTTTTTATCCCTAAAACTAGTGATAGATGTCAAATTTCCCTAAGGCCATTCTTGCATTTGTGCTACTGTGCCTTATACATAATCAGACACATTTAATATCACCATATCATGTGATTTAGCCGATGTAAAGCACAAAAGTGTGCTCAAAGCGCTCTGTAATCATTCCAGTGTGTGTGCGTGCATGCATGCATATGTATATTTTATAGACAGTATTAAATGATGTTTTATTATAAAATACTGTCAAAGGTATGTTTGTATTTTGCAAGTTACAACAATAAACTGCTGTTAAATTTAAGGTGAAAAACATTAAAAGGACATTCCCAGCAGTCATGACATATCACATATGATTAAATCAGTTGGTTACATTTCCAATATTGGCAAGGTGCATTACAGTGTTTGTTGCATTTTCTTTTATTCAGTTAAAGTTTATTGCGTTATTTAATGTATATTTAACAGAATACAGTATTGTGACAGTGATATACACAAGTACTGTGCAAAGGTCACATCAGATGCTTCACAAAAACAAGTTATTTATATATTTAGCTTTAGTGAGTCAATGGGAGATATCAGTTTAGATTTCCAAACATTCCTTTTGTATAGTAGTGAGATCTCAAGTCAGTCTGGGATTATCTAAAGAGACATAAAAAACAAGACATACTAAATTAATAGAAACACTGTGGAAACATGTCTAAGACAATTGGAACAAACTTCCTGTAAACTAGCTACTGTTACTAAAAAAAGTAGTAGAACTACAGCAACTTCAGAAAAAAAAATGCTGCGAAATGAGAATGTTGTCAAAAATAATACATTGAACGTCTGATAGCTAAATTGAAAACATTTTTCGTATGACCCTTTGTCTTTAAAAAAGCTTTTTCCAAAGAGTTTGCAGGTATCGGTTGTTCCAAACAGCTTGAATCCATTGACAGTTTTTATATGGATTTGCGTGTCTCTCAAGATATCTTTAACAAATAAGTGTCTGGCTTTTTACAATAGTTTTTGTATTTACAATAGGATTTATACAGTAGTTTTTGTGAAGCATCTGAGATCCTGACTGGTCTAAGGCAGTGAAACACTATCAATACTTGGAGGTTTTTATTTAGCTGGCAGACAAAATGCATCCTCATCACCGCGTGGCCCCAGAGAGGATGTATGCTTTGACTTATTCATTGTTCTTAAACATATATGTTCTTGTTTGCTCCCAGTATGTAACCCCACAGACACAGGGTTGTATATCATGTCTTTCACATTTTATACACCACACATTGGCAGTCGAGCTCTTCAACACAATCAAACGCAAACACTGGAATGATTGAATCTTCCCCTCACACTGCTGCTCTGCCTGGTACAGGACTGATTCATTTCAGAGGTGTATGTGTGTGTGTATGCCGGTCTCAGGGCGAGGTGAGGATAGGGCTCCTCACTGTCTCCACAGACAGCAGCGCTAACAGGGCGTCTTTGAGGGGGGACCTCATCCGAGCGGGCGGGTGCACATCTGGGCGGCCGCACAACAAGTGGCCCACTGTGCCGCGGACCCCTGTGGCGTATGAAATCAAACGCACATTCATAACGCTATCTGTGATTCCCCTCTGTCCCCGGTCCCATTCCTTAGCCAAAGTGCATCCTCGGGGGGTAGAAGAGGATCGCACCATTATCTGTGGCGCTCGGAGTGTAAAACATGCTCACGCACAAACTCGCACACAGAGGTTTTATGTCCAGCTGTTTTTTTTCCACACATGGATAGAGGAGCGTATCACAACGAAGAGGCTGTTTAAACGACAGAGCGAGGCCTTGTGGACAATCCAACTTCCTGTTGACAAGATTCCACTCCCATAATGCAGTGCTCACAATCGTACGCACAGCCAGATGAGTGTCAAAGGCCGCTTTTAAAACCGACACATAGCGGCTCGAAGGTGAGCTTCGTAGAAGAGGAACTCAAACTCTTGCAAAAGCTTGATGATATTTTAAATACAAGGATTTCATCATGAGACTTTAATGGCAAGATCAACTGTCATATCATATATGTATATAATGTCTCTTGTGAAGTTGAACAGGAGATTAGAGGGAAATATGAGAGGAAGAAAAGTATTTCGCAGATCTCCCATGAGTGACTTCAGAGTTAGTCTCTTATGCAGTCATCGTCAGGTGCAATAAACATTCATAACAATCCGTTTAATCCCCTGCTAAAACATCTGCCACTGAAACATTATTCTGAAACTCACTGTTTTGAAATTCTCTTATTTAGATGCTGTTTTAGCAACTGACTGAGAGTTCAATTCACAAATGAAATTAGTATAATGTAAATGGAAAAATGAATATGTTTTGCTGTATTACATTGTTTTATTCAAGTTCATTGACTTTGCATTTTTGCACAGTGACAATACTGTGAACATTCAACCATAAGTTCATAAATCTTTTTTTTTTTTTTTTTTGCGCAAATGGTGCTTATATATGTCAATATATGACATATATAAGGTATATATGTCAAAGCAGTGTAAGTAAACAGAAAACATGTTGAGAAACATGTGGAAATGGTAATGTGTGTAACAATGGTAATGTGTGTAAAATATGTGTAACATCTAAAATGAATAAATAACAACATTGTACAGATTAAAAAATATATAGAATTTAGATATATAAACAGTTCAAAAGTAAATTAACAAGAGTATTTCTAAATGTAATACATCCTTGCTGAATAAAAATATTATTTAAAAAAACATACTCATTCAAGTTTTTTTTCAAAGGAACTTTTAATTTTATTCAGCAAGAATGCACTGAATTTTTCAAAAATGTTTTGTAAAACTATACGTCTTTACTATTTCAAATGAATAATGTGCCTCTCATATTCAGTATCACATTTTCCACACAAATATTAAGCAGCACTGCTTTCAACATTGATAATAATAGAAATGTTTATTGTGCACAAAATCAGCATATTTGAATGATTTATGAAGGCTCATGTGACACGTATCGTACATTGGCTGCTGAAAATTTAGCTTTTTCAACACAGGGAAAAACAAAACATTTAAAATATTTGAAAATTTAAAACTTGAATTTGCAGTGTCCTTGTTACATGTTACATGTGGTTACTGTAGTAATAACTGTAAATTATCCATAATTATGCCCAACTAACCCTAAATCAAACCCTCATCCTAAAACTTACCCTATAGTACTATAAGTATATGTTGTTAATTATTATTACCCGGTACTTAAAAAATATATAATTCCACTTTAACACTTTAAAATAAAGAAATATGACACATTTCTCACCACATTTCTTTTTTTTTACTGAATTTTCTATTAAATATATGCAACCTTGGAGAGAATAAGAGACATCTGAACGTTAGTGTATTTATATATTAATGTCCACAAAATTGGAAAATGACTTGGAGGCAAATAAGAATTTCTTTGCTTTTAATCTGCACACACCTCCCAGCATTCCTCTCCTGTCCAAGAGCAGTTCCTAACCTATTTCTGTCCCTATCTTGTTCACTTTGTAAGACTGATATCTGTTCTGACTCCACAACCACAATATTTGTCTAGAGCAGTAGCTAATAACAGGAGCACAAGAAAAACACGAGAAAGAGAGAGGAGCCAGGGGTAATTCTGTAAGTTGTGGAAGAGAAGCTTAGTGTGGACTTAGGGCGCTCCTGCAGCAATAAATGCACTCACAGTTCTTAAAGGGCATGCTTGGGGTGAACATGATGTGCCTAACTTGCCCCTGCGCCGTTCGTTTTCAGCCTCGATCACAGGGAGCCCTGCCCGTTGCCAATATCCTGCAGATACCATGTTCAATATCCTTCCAGTTCATTGACTAGCCGAGATGCAGCAGCCTGTTGAGTGTGAGCTGTTTCTACTTGGTTTCATGTCGAATAAAGTGAAATTCAGCACAGATCCTTCTTCCACCTTCCAGGCTAAAAATTTACAAATACACACACACACACACACACACACACATATATTTATATGTATGTTATGTATTTGCATCAGTACAAAGATTGTGTAGATAATATATCTTACACATGCGGAGTCATTTTCCGTTTACTAGCTCTCTTGTCACCTCCTATGGATTGAAAGAAATAAAAGCGTCACCTTGAGTGATTTGTGCGCCCTTTGGCATTTTTTAGTTGAAAGACACTAGGCTTCTTTGAGTGTGGACACCCGTGGACCATCCCTCACAGCCTCCACATTGATATATGCTGTGGTTTGTCCCTGCTCTTATTCGTGCACAGCTGTGGCAGGCAGCGGGCAGGAACAATGGTCGTCTCTCCTTTGGCCCACAATGCCACACTTGTGCTGCCCTCTCTGGACTCTGAGGCGACCCCATCTCCTTTAGAATAGTGGGCAAAGGGGGGAGTGACTTTACAGGAGAGAGATGTTAAATGAAAATAGGAAAAGACAAAGCTAGGGGTTGGAGATATATCGGCAGAGGGGAAAGAAAGAATATTTGAGGATAAACATGCAGTGAATTGACAAAGTGTTCCCTGCTGGGTGTTTGTCTTTGGTCAGGTAGTTCCTGGACCGAATCCCATTTTTCAACACAATTGGCAGACACCTGCTCTCCACAGATGGCAATAGCAGGACTCGATTTGCCACCATCTGCTCCATATTACAGAAAGGTGCTGCACTCGTCCTTAAATATTAAATAACAAGGAGGATCTTGACAAGTCCAGGGGAATGCAGCTCCTAACGTTACTTTATCCCATGGCTCTTGTTTGTCAAAATGGGTTGTTGCAGTCTATGTTTAGGAATTATTTGGCCTGCTCCACATACTTTGGCGCCCAAGGTCTGTGTTTCGCACAATAACGAGAATCTGTTTTTTGTGTGTATGCCGGGCCACTCGTTTTTGCTACTATTGATTTACCAGGCAGAATTTTTTTTTTGTTAGATTTGAGCTCCCTAATGAGCTGAACAAGTTCTCTGGTTCATCTTGAAAGGTCAAAAGCCCAAGGAAAGTGTTCAGGTCAAAAATAAGTTGGAGTATTTGACCTCTCTACCTAACATCTAACACCTTTAAACACGTTTGGCTTTGACTCCAACCGCCACTCTCGTTCTCCATCCAACTTGATTATTCCTATTGTCATAAGTCAAGATATAATTGCGAGATCAGCTATTGATTGTTTTCTGACTTTGTTTATGCGATCTGCCAAGCGCAATTGTGTTTGTATTCATTATTTGAATATGACGTTCTCGTGAGGATTTGGATGCATTCGAGAAGAGGGGAAGAACTTTGCTCAAGGCGAGAGCATATCTTCAATGTCAGATCACACACACACACTCAGGCCTCTAGACTTTCATCTGCAGCGATACCGAGATGCTCGGCAGCACAGTTGGAGGTCTCTAAGTTGGGGCAAGGGCTCCTCAGACAGAGCGTTTCCTCCACGCACACAACACACACACGCACACGGAGACACGCACAGCTCACTTGCTTTCGGCGTACTTGAATTATTCATGAAGTAACAGGACAAGAAGCTACAAATGAGGTTATGCAGACCTGCGCTGAAACATATTGACTTCTCTCTGCAGGAAGATGATGCTCCTTTAAATCTGTGCCACTACATTCTCTTTGAAATAAAACAAATTGGGAAGGTATTGTGTACCAAATAATAATAGCAATGTAAAATACACATGGTTATTGAAGAGCACACATTCAATGAAACCATTTGCAGAATAAAAAAGGAGCAGAAACTGTGATTGAGAAAGAAATGGCCTCCATTTAAAGAATGGTATTCGGATTGCTATAGAAGAGTCTACATCAGTGCAGCTTCAGTCCAAGTCCAGCTCAGGCGGTGAATACGTCGCTTATTGATGATTATTTATACACTACCAGTCAACGTCTGGGGTCGGTAAGTCTCTTATGCTCACCAAGGCTGCATTTATTTGATCAAAATACAATAAAAAAACAATAATATTGGGAATTATTTTTTAGTATTTTTAGCAATTTAAAATAACTATTTAAAATCCAAAATATTCTAATATTCTGATTTGTATCACACAAAACATGTCTTATTATCTCTATGTTTGGAATTTTTTATTATTTTTTTTTTATGTCAGGATTCTTTGATAAATATAAAGGTCAAAAGAACAGCATTTGTATTTTTTCTTGCAACATAAATGTTTTTACTTTCACTTCATTTAATGCATTGTTGTGAAATAAAATTAATTTCTTTAAGATAGAAAATGAATACTATCCCCAAACCTTTCAACAGTAGTGTTATAATACTGTATTCTTATTCATATATATTATATTTTTGTTAAATTGTTGTTTTAGTAAAAGAAAAAAAAATGAATACACGCTGGATTATTTTGCGCTTGTTTGTTATTTACAGTATTTTGTAAGTGGACAGCTATTTGGCTGTTAGATATTCTGAAAAAAAAGCCTTGCTATCTTTTCATCATTTTCTTATTGAACACTTCAAATGTAACATGTTGTCTAACATTTGTCTTAAAAAATGTTCTGACAACTTGCTTTACTTTAAACTAACTTCATCGCAGACACAGCCAGAAGATCTAAGTCATTAGCCATTAGCCACATTTCTCTTGAGAGGTTCTGAAGGTAAAGAACCACAAGAAATGGGCCAAGAAAGAGAGCAGAGTTTTGCTTGCATAGAGATCTCATTGAATTACTTAACAGACTTTCCTCAAGTTCTACTTATAGACCTGTCACTGTATTATAACAGCTCACCGTCACTCCAGTGACTATCTTCTCTGCTGCCTTCCATATTCACACAGTAACCAAATAACTAATACATAATTAAATAATCTTTGGAGTGACTCCCACCAGTGCAGAATTGTGATGAATGTTGATCTAGAAAAAAGCAAAAGACCTGTATCTGAGTTAGGACTGGTTTATACTGCTCTCAGAAAACAGGTTTTCAAGAAAACAAAAAAAGGGATTTGGGTCTGAATAACGTGGCCTCCTTCTCTTTCTCTGACCAAGCATTTGTCACTGTTTATGTTCTTTTGGTGTAGAAACGTATTAATTAATATCCTACAATAAATCAGTACAATATATTACAATAGAAAAACGAATATGTCAAATTTGTCAAGTCAACAAAATTGTGTTTTATTTCCATAGTTCTGAAAATCAACCTATTCCTGGTCTACCTCATCAAAACATAAAATTCTAAATAATCATATAAATAAAACTATACATTATGTATATATGAACACTGTCAGTTTTGCTACTTAGATAAAAATACTGCACAAAACACACACACACACAGTCAGTCACAGAGGTAAACCTGAGGCACTCAGCCGGTAATAGAGCAGGCATAACAGCATGCTGGGTATTCCCTCAAGATGTCACATTAGATCAAACATACAGTGAGCCAGAGAGAGCGAGAGAGAGAAAGAGAGAGCAAGTGATCCAGGAGCGCTGGCCTCAGGTGTACTGGCCACGGCTGTCTGCCAGACTCTGACGCGTGCCAGGTGAAACATGTCATCCACAATGTCTTTCTTCAATGAGGCAAGAAAAGAGCTTCCCAGCATCGGCAGTCTGAGACGCAGGAGGCGGTCGTCAGCTGCAGGCTCTACCTGTCTGTGTTGGAGGGACGCTGGAGTGGATAAGTGGTTATGTAATTTGTTGTTGAGCAGCAAATTACACGCTCTGTAACTTTTACCCGCCCAGCCAAACATGGGGCAAATGGTGGTGTGTCCTATGCAATTACAAGCGAGGCATGAATATACGTGATGCGAACGCAAGGTGTAATTTGTTAATGAATGGGAATACTTTGCCCATGAGCTCTCTGTAGTTGTGTTAATTATTTCATTTGTGATTCATCATTTGGCATGATTACCTAGCAAAACGCATCCTGACACAGAAGAGTCACTGTTTACTGCTACGAGTAACTTAAATTCAACGATAAATCTGATTGAATAAGAGAAATTCATTGTGAAATAGAAAACATTTGTCAATAGAATTCCCTGGTAAGTTCTATGTGGTTTGGAAATGGAAAGTTAAACAAAAAATTTGAGACGTTTCATTTTTTAACATTATAATGCTAATTATAATGTTAAATTGTTAATTGTTAATGTTGGTTATGTTCATTGTTATTTCATGTTTATTTTATGTTTATTATTAGTTAATTAACTAATGTTACTGAATTGAGCCTTAGTTTAAGGAGTTAGTTATTTTCTGGATTTTTAGATATGTCAAGACATATTCATATCGAAAGAAAGAAACAAAAAGCCAGCAAGTTTCCATTAAACTGATCAAAGGTGAACGTAAAGACTTTTAAAATGCTTCCACAAATCGATTGATTTATATGATTGATTCATATCCGAAGGATCATGTGACACTGACTGGAGTAATGATGCTGAAAATTCAGCTTTTATCACAGCAATAAAATGCGTAAAAAGCACGCAATTTTAAATTAATAACATTTCACAAAATACTGTTTTTACTGTATTAATTTGACTGATTAAATAATTGTAGCCTTGTTGAGCATAAGAGACTTCTTTCATAAACAATAAGAAATCTTACAGACCATGAACTTGAACTGTACTGCAGTTATATTTCAGAAAGTTTATGGTAATTCTTACTATTAATAAATCAAATGATGTATTAGTGATTACTGATTAAGTCAAATTTACAGTGATTTTACCATGGCCAAGAGGTGTTTTATGTGCTCTGCGTCGTGTCATGTCAATGATCGTCACTTATTTGTGGTAAAATCATTGCCTAGTCACATTATATGTAAATTCAGATTTAAGGACAAAATAAATCAGCTCAAACATTTTCTACACTGTTACAGTAATAAAAAAAATCAACAAGCCCACAGTTAAGACCGTTCTCACATACATAAATGGATTGAAAGCTTGCTAAGGGTGAGTTCCTGCAGGGCCCTTTGTGCATTTGAATGATGGACTATCTTCAGAGCAAACCTGTAAGAACATCATGTCAAATGCCACGGGCCACATCCACAAACATGCTGCCAAATACTTCCAGAAGCAGCAGATCCCACCAATGTGAATCGTCAGCCTGCAGGTGAAATGGCTATTTTTGCAGCAGATATGTGATTATACATATGATTATACTCAATATCTGATCTTTAGCATGAAAGTATTTCAGTGAGTTAGACATCTGAGCCTCAGACTTTTGCGCTCTTCGTGTTTAAAAATTGAAAGATATGAATCAGACTGTGCATTAAGTATTTAAAGAAGGAAATATTGATGCCTGAACTTGAATATATAGAGGATACCACATTAAAGTTTTATTACAAGGAATAAAACTACCTAAAGCAAGATGTTCGTACAGGAGAGGCGCCGATACCGGGATTAAATGATTAATGAATTCTGGAGGGAATACTTGCGAATCTTGAAAGCCCACGCTGCAACTGGTGAAATGGTTAAAAAGAAAGAGAGGCTACATATTCCATGCCGTGCGTCAAACACACAGACGAATCTGTGAATCGGGTGAATCTGTTCAATTGTTCTAAAAAATAAACATCATCTTTTACTCATTACCAAAGAATAGCTCTCGTTTAGCACAGTCAACCTTCAAATGCCTCTGAATTACAAACTGAATGTCAGAATGGGAAAGAAAGGTGATTTAAGCAATTTTGAGTGTGGCATGCTTGTTGGTGCCAGATGGGCCTGTTTGAGTATTTCACAATCTGCTCAGTTACTGGGATTTTCAAGCACAACCAGTTCTAGAGTTGTGGCCGAAAATGCCTTGTTGATGCTAGAGGTCAGAGGAGAATGGGCCGACTGATTCAGGCTGATAGAAGAGCAACTTTGACTGAAATAACCACTCGTTATAACCGTGGTATGCAGAAAAGCATTTGTGAAGCCACAACACGCACAACCTAGAGACAGATGGGCTACAACAGCAGAAGACCCCACCGGGTACCACCCATCTCCACTACAAATAGAAAAAAAATGCTACTACTCGCAAGAGCTCACCAAAATTGGACAGTTGAAGTCTGGAAAAATGTTGCCTGGTCTGATGAGTCTCGATTTCTGTTGAGACATTCAGATTGTAGAGTCAGAATTTGGCGTAAACAGAATGAGAACATGGATCCATCATGCCTTGTTACCACTGTGCAGGCTGCTGGTGGTGGTGTAATGTTGTGGGGGATGTTTTCTTGGCACACTTTAGGCCCCTTAGTGTCAATGGGGCATCGTTAAAATGCCACGGCCTACCTGAGCATTGTTTCTGACCATGTACATCCCTTTATGGCCACCATGTACCCATCCTCTGATGGCTACTTCCAGCAGTTGAATGATTTCAAATTGGTTTCTTGAACATGACAATGAGTTCAATGTACTAAAATGGCCCCCAGTCACCAGATCTCAACCCAATAGAGCATCTTTGGGATGTAGTGGAACGGGAGCTTCGTGCCCTGGATGTGCATCCCACAAATCTCCATCAACTGCAAGATGCTATCCTATCAATATGGGCGACTTTTCTAAAGAATGTTTTCAGCATTTTGTTGAATAAATGCCACGTAGAAGTAAAGCTGTTCTGACGGCGAAAGGAGGTCAAACGGTATTAGTATGGTGTTCCTAATAATCCTTTAGGTGAGTGTATTTCAGTTTTTAACTGAATCCCCAAATATTCTTTGTTTACAAGAGTCACGGTTCGGACTGGAAGGAGGCTGCAGGCTTCAAATTAAAGCGCTATGAAAATACATGAAGATAGAGCAAATGTTGGCCATAGACATTAGTGGCAAAAAAGATTTCTTCCACAAAAATCTCCCAAAAGTTGACATAACTTCAGGTCCTGACTAACAGCCCAGTGGGAAGAAATGAGTTTCAGTGCAGTTTTGGATTGTTTTCCTTAAACTGAGCTGTGAGCATTTTGGCAGACATTTCTGGTGCTCTTTCGGAGGTCCTTTGCCTATGTGAATGCGAGTGATGCTTTTGCCAAGGGTAGCAGCGAGAAGTCTAAAATCCTGGAGAGTAAGATGCAAGGCCTACATTAGTTATGTGAGCTTAGCCAAGGCTCTGTTTTTCTCCCTGGCAAAAGTTGTTTTTATCAGGCCCCTGTCAGGCTCATTTGATAGCACACTCCTTTTGGTTTTACAACTGCTTTGGCTAAAGTAAGACAACCCACTGAGCGATGGAAATGGCGCACACCCAGACCGTATCTGCGAAGACCGACAGGTCACAGCCAAAAATGTATTGCATTTTACCTTTATCAGCCTCAGACTTTGATTATACAAGAGAGATACATGTGCAGGAGACATCTGATATCCAAACTGGACGGAACCCAGACTTGTTCTGTAAGAGCTTTCTTTGCAAGGCATCCAGCTACAAAATGGAGTTTCCAAATCAAAATTGTATGCTGTTTAGAGATTTTGTGGAATGTATAAAAGGGTGAATTGGATGATTTTTGCAGAATGGGACAACACCAACAATGCCATGCTGGGCCACAACACTCAGATCCAACTGAAGAGTAACAGCAACGTTAAGGCTGTCCAACTTGGGATAGTTGGGAAAAGGCAACACTCCAAGTATGGATAGAGAACAACATCCTCTTGTTGATGACTTCGATCCACCATTTTATGAGCAAAATATCAGTCCAGAGATGTCCTTGTTGTTTGAATTTGGAAATATTTTGTGATGACAAGGGTGCATCACAGTTACCAATTGTATATCTAGCTGATATGAATAGATCTTATGGACAGAAATTCTGAAACAAACATTATTATTTCATTTTTTCATATTATTTTTAAAGGTGTTATATGTAACGTTTCTTCTAAAATTAATTCTTTTTTGATTGCCTGTGTGTGAAGGGATTGTAATCACACATTACAATGATCCACTTGTCGGGTTTTGCTACCTCAGAAGGCCAGTATTCCTATTTCTACGTGAAGTCTCTGGGTCGTATTTTCTGCGAAATCCATCGGATGTGACGTGCATGCGCGCTCCCTATCCTCTCTCCTTTTTATATACAGTCTATGTGATGGCACTGCAGCTAATGACTATGAGTCTGATAACACCCAAAAACGAACTGCCTCTAGCACAACACAGACTCCAACACAATCTGTTGCACTGAAATTTTTCATAATGTGATGCGATCTTGAAAAACCCGTCGGATGTCGCGCTGGTACATTTTCAGTGAGGTCTAAATACAGATTTAATGTCAGTGTTTTGTCAAAATTGAGTTTTTATTAAATTATATTCTATAACTTCTTGTTTATTACCTCTGAATATATCTTGGGAAAATTCACTAGTTTAGCGCAGAAAAATAGTGATTTATAATGGCCTACTGAAAAGACTGTGTTTCTCTTTAAGAACACGCTGGCGGAGTGGAGGGACAAAAAGACAATATTTCCGGTAGCTCTCCTTCTCTTAACACTGCATGCGCAAGAGTATGAGCGCTCTTGTAAAAATTGGTCGCAATCTGAAACATCACTGATAGAGGCCGCTAAAAAATACATATAGCACCTTTAATGCACATCATTGTTATTATTATCACTATTATTCATTTTATTTTATCTACCTTTTTAATATAATTATCATCATCATTATTATATTTATTTAATATTATTACTAGTAAGCTAGTAGTGGTTCCAGCAAGAGCTGAGTTTAACCACACACACACACACACACACACACACACATATATATATATATATATATATATATATATATATATATATAGTTAAACTCAGTCTTGCTGGAACTGCTACTAGCTTTGCCTTTGACTTCCAGCTTTGTTGAGTGGAGTTACAGATAACTTTGTTGTGATGTGTTTGTTATTATCCCGGCCAGTGTTCTCTTGTCTTGTGGTGTTTTGAAGTAGAATTATGTCCCTTTTGTTTCATGTGTTCAGTTTCTGAGTTTGGTTTTGTAATCCTTCTATACCTTCTCTTTTTCTTTGGAAATTAATAAAACCTGTAATTGTAGTTTGCCTAAATTGTAGTTTAACTTTTTTTGTACAAAATTACATTTTAATTGACAATGCAACAATGCTTTTTCTAAAACATTTTTTTTTTTTTTTGGTCTTACCCTGAATCACTTTGGTAATGGTAAGCCTATTATAAGTGTTTATATTTTAGACCTAATGGGATGGTTTTCATGGGAAAGTGCCTACATCCATCACTCGCTTGTGTGTGTGTCTCGTCATATCAGCAAATAGAGAAAAGTTGCTCCGGATTCTTTGGCATGTATATGGTGTGGAATGCATCATGATCCCAGGCTATGTTCCCCTGGTCTTGTGTGGACATTCTTATTTCCTGTTCTGCACCAACTTTTGTAGTACTTTGAAGTTTGTCTTGTTGATTCGTTCTTTGATTGTTCCCAGGTGTGTCTTGTTTGCCAATGACCCCTTGTGTATTTAAACCCCAGTGTTTCTTGTGTTCCTCGTCGACTCTTGTCCTGCATGGATGTTATGTTTGGTGAACTAATTTTGTTCCCTGTTTCCTGTGTTGGAGTTATGACGGTTATAATGTTATTAAACTGACTGCATTTGAATCCAGTTGTCCTTTTGTTTTTGTTTTTAGTTCACCCTACATAACAAAGTGGTATAAGTTAGTTGTGACAATGATTGAGAAAGGTTTACATGGTTTATGCTAAATTTTAACCTCCAGGGAATCACCTGTTTAAAAATAAATAAATAAATAAATAAATAAAAACGTTTAACAGAGGGGAGCTAAATGAGAATTAACATGGGCTTGGCTTTCAACAGGTGAGTAATGGCACTTTTGGGTACGGTACGGTTCAGTTCGGTATGGCAAGCTTTGTTGCTTTTCAACTGCATGGTACGGCTCGGCTCGGTACGGCTCACTTCGGCTTGCTTTAAATGGTATCTATTGTGAAGGGTCATATTCGACTGCACAGTCACGCAGGCACAACCAAAACAATGTTCTTCTGCAAAATGCATGCTGTTTTGTGTTTTAACTGGTAGGGGGCCGAAAGTTACCTTCAAATGGACTCTTATTAAAAAAATTTAATTCTTTCTTTATTTTCTTCACATTTTGACAGTTAAATCGAACTTTAGGGTCATTAAAAATGTACTCGATTACTAACGTATCCGCGGTTCTCTCTAGGAGAGGGTAATGTAAAACGCGTTGCGGCAGCATGCAGACATAGACATAGGCGGCTCGTGTGCCTATTGGCTGTCTTGCGGCAACTGCAGCAGCCTATCGAGAGAGGCCCTCAGAAATCTTTTCTCAAATTATATCAGCCCATCGAGCTATATTTAGGCCCAGGCACGCCTGCTTTGGTGGGAGGTGGCGTAGTGGGCGTGAAGCGCCCCGATTGGATCTGACGTCGCCAAGGGCCTCTCTCGATAGCCTCCTGCAAATGCCGCAGGACAGCCAATAGGCACGCGAGCAGCCTTGCCTGCCGCAACACGTTTAACATTAATTCCAAATTAAGGATAATTTGTGTCTTCAATATCTTGTGGAAAAGATGTTTTCCCAGAGCGTAAGATATTACGCAGTCCGGACATCACTTTTGGCCACTATTATTATAATTATTATAGTCAACATTTCAAATGGACAACCCATTTCAAAAATTTCATAACCTGAAATAAGCATGTAATTATCAAAACTGTGGTGAAAACGTACAACAAAGTTCCTCGTAACTCCTCTCAACAAAGCTGTAAGTCAAAGGCAAAGTTAGTAGCGGTTCCAGCAAGAGCTGCGTTTAACCAGGAGCAGATGGATTCTAATCCTAAGGGTTTCCCTTTGCTTCCGGAGTCACCCACGTCCACAGGTGCTCGCCTCTTCTCCCCCCATTCCCATTTTAAATCCTCCCCCTCCATTTCCTGTAAAGCAGGTGCAATGTTAATCCCTACTGGGGGTCAGCGTGGCAGCATGCCTCTGGCTAGACCTCCACCTGCTCATGTTGAGCAATACCCATCCACAAATGTATTCTTTTATGGAAATATTCATACTCTGATTGAGGCTAAAATAAAGATTTGTACAAACGTAGCATTGACATACAGCAGCGAGGCTGACCTTTCTAATGCACACTGCATAATCTCTCTTTGAAAAATTGTAGAACTTTAAAAACAAGAATAAATAATTGTTTAAATTATTGAATCTTCAGAGAATGCTTGAAAGTCTGCCGTTTGTGTTTTGAAGCGCCAATCAACCAGCGAGTCATTTCACTCCCTACTTCCTGCCTGAGTGATCACCTCTCGCCTTCTTGTCACTCAAACTTCACAACGCAAGTGTTTCTGAGAAAAGAGGGGAAAAGTCAGCTAGCGCCTCAAAGACGCCATGTGTCAAAGAGCCGGACTTTTCACACTTGAAAATGTACATGTAAAATTCCATTTAAAATTTGATTACACACATCTTCTTCCGCATGCTAAGATAAAACAGCATAGCTGACTTATAGCACGGTGGCCCATATTTTCATCTAAACCAGTCAAAAGAAGTTCACCAGCTGGAGTGTGGCAGAGCTAGAATGTGGAGTCACATGTTGGGATAAGTTACAGATCTGTGAGATTACCGCAGATGGTCCATGCAAATAATTCAAATGAATCAAACATGTTACAGCAGCACTTCTCTTTCCTTCTATCATGAAATTATCTAATTCAACCCCTAAGACCAGTTAAGGCCTATTTTCACTTAGTCACTTCATGCATCTTGATTGA
Source organism: Cyprinella venusta (assembly GCA_038021265.1). NCBI lineage: Eukaryota > Metazoa > Chordata > Actinopteri > Cypriniformes > Leuciscidae > Cyprinella > Cyprinella venusta. Next base: position 22,498,943 of record CM075867.1, read on the forward strand.
TTGCAACGGCTGTTATTTGCATGCTGTCATGGTTCTATTTAGCAGGAGTTTATGTACATGTGGAGATTTTCAGATTTTTGATTGCCATGATTACTAATTTATGTGTGTGATAAAATCAAGTGTATGTTAAGAGTAAAATGTTTGCAAATGCAAATAATTGGCGATTATATTGTTACTGTACTAAAGCCAAAACAAATATATGCTGCAAATTTTATCTGGTAAATGTTCTTTCTATTAAGCTGATAATTAATTTGAGATTTTTTTTGAACAATTTAAGTGTTAGATTTATAAACAAATTTGTTAAGCACATTTCTCAATAAACATTAATCACTAATGACTTTTTGCATTAAACATTTACTAAACATGTTTTAACTAAAATCGTTGTCAAATTTATCCAGCACCCCCTGGAGCCCAGTTTGAAAACCACTGGCCTAAACAAACATGCGTTACATGTTCTCCAAAAATGTTTTTGGTTCCGTGTCTGTCGTCAATGCTCAAATTCTGGTCCGTTTACTATACAAGTCAAAGCACAACACCAGCATCTCTAAATGATATTGATTGCTCGTTAATCAATAACTAATCGGACAAATTCCCATTTTACTTTTAAACCCTTACGCTTTTAACCACAGGTATCATGTCTTTCTGAGAGCAAAGTTTCTTAAGTTTCTTAAGCAACCCTCCCTAACCCTCCCTCCAGTTTTTCTTTTGCAATCCTTGTACTTTCTTCACCGCTGTCCTCAAATGAGGTAAAAGGAGAAACAGATAGAGGTGAAACTGCTACTTGTGTGTTTCTGTATTGAGAAACTCAAAGACAGCATTCCAGTTAAGGTTCAGCCTCCACAAAAACCCAACTGCATTATCAGCATGATTCACTACCCAGATCTCCGCGCTCAGACTTTGCCAGGTACATCGTTCGGCCGACTGGATTGCGACAGGCCACTCTTGGCTCAACCTTAGTTCCCTCTCTCTTAGTTTCATGAGGAAATTAAAAGGGAAGAGGTGACTCTAATCAGAGGTTAAATTATTTTTAAACATCTGGTTAAGAATGTTGTGCAAAACGCACAAAGTCAAAGAGGGAAACAAAAGTTACGTCTCATGTAAATGAACAAAACTTTAGCAGACAGAGGTGAAAAACTTCAGTTAATACAATCTGAATTATCATGTTGAGTTGAGCTACTTGTCTAACAGTGAATAAGTGGCTGCTATAAGGGAACAACACCAAATCTCAATGAAATGTAATATCAGATCTTTGTAGACTATGGTAGAAAAATATGATTGTCATTGTTCTAAGCGCTTGATTACACAACCACAACTGCCCTCTTCTGAGGCTGTGGTTCCCTCAAAGAAAAGTCACTGCTCTCGCAAACCTTTACCACGAAGTTACAGCCTTATTATGCCAAATTACTGCATGCAATCTTGGGCCTTAAAGGTAGCTCATCATGTACTGATGAAAAACACATGAACAAGCACATGCCTTCATTTCACTATTAAGAATGATTACAATCGCACCAGGGGCGAGTTCTGTAAGACTATAGCAGTAATTTGCGTTAATTACCCGACATTATCAACAAAGGAACTGCGTTTGTCGAAACCTGTCTGATTAGGGACAGAGAGACATCGGCCTCTTGGGAACGAGAAACAAATGTTCTCCCCTGATTTCTGTTTGTATAGTCACAAAGTTGCCTTAAAATCCCCTAAAAGTCATCACATTTGCATGTTATTTCCCCCCCTCTGGATTACACCAGACGTGGCTCTTCCTGCATTATGTCCTAGGTCCTTAAAAAAATGTTAAAGTTTGACCCGTTCCTTTGTTTATATTAGTGCTGTCAACTTGGAAGTAGCGATTAGAGGCAATTGGCAGGTTTTTTGATGTTTCATAATATATGATAATGTATGCCAGTGGGAACCCAAGCACACATAAATGGCCCCAGATATAAGTTGTCTGTCTGAGGCAAACTTGTTTACATCAAAAGTGCAGGAGATTTTGATTTTATAGCCACTTTCAAAGTACATTTTTGCACACAAGTTGCTCGTCGTACTTAGGTCAGTAATTTGTTCTTTGCTTAAATTGTAGTTTTACAACTGGTTTATTTACAGAAAACATTTTTTTTTAAAATCTAAACAGGTAAAAATTAACCAATCGTCACTGTCGCTTCAAGGCAGTCACATTTGTTTAAGTTAAAACACGCTAAAACAGCTAAATTGTAGACTGCCAAGGAACATGTGGGTGGGAATTGTGCTTGAAGTATTATAGCAGGGTCGAGTACAAAATGCAGTGTTACAAGTTTTAAGCCCACAGATATATTTTAGTTCTTCCTGTCATTAGTAGTGATATCTCCCCCAATGCTAATGGATCTGTAAAGCATTACCATAAATCTAACCTCCCCCATAATATCAGAGTTCTTATGGGTCACTGACTCACTAGATTCTACTTGATGCCTTCACACCGTGTTAAAAGATACAAGCCCAGTAGCCTTGTGTAATTCATTTATAATGCTACGCTCTAACCTTTCAGGTTGCACTGCTACCTAATAAGACATGTACACACATGACGTGAATAGGCCCCTTGAAAAACACATTCAAATATGAGTAATATCGCTTTGACAGCAATCTGCATAAATTCAAATGCAGCCTGAAGCATATACTGGCCTCTGTTTAAAATTCAGAATTATCCCTTTTTTAGCACACACACTATGGCATCTGTCCTCTGGAATTACCGCATGAAAAACGGCACCTCGCTCTCATGCAAATGGCAAGTTTTGATGAAATAGTGTGGATTGTGTCAGATTCCCATCACATAGAGGTGTCTAGGGCCACATCCAGGTCTCAGGCAAAACCTATTCAAGCCTGTAAATTTATTGACTAATCTTGCTGCTCTTGTTAACAGGGCAGATATTCTTATGCGCTAAGGAGGTTTATCAATTTTTAATAACTTATTTGAAATTTCAGAAGGGAGGGATGATATCTTAACAAGGTGGGGAATAAAGCATGACGTTTCCATTGATGTTGTTTTTATTAGAGAAGGTGGGCCATGCACAGAGAGACTTAAACCACAGATAGATGCATCAAACGCACACTAAACCCCTGCTGAATCAGCATCACTCTCAGGAGTGTTAGGAATATATGAATCACATTTAACAGGTTTGACACTCAATATGTGATTTTTATGGCTATTGATAGATTAAAATTCATTATAAATGCCAACTACAAAAAAAAATAATATTACAAATCAATATTTTAGTTTCTGCTTCTTGTATTTAATCTGCATTATTTCTTTCATTCTAAATATAATTTATACACACACACACTACCATTCAAATGTTCAAGGTTGGTATAGATTTATTTAATGTTTTTGAAAGAAGTCTCTTATGGTCATTGAGGCAAAATACAGTAAAAACAGTAATATTGTGGAACATTACGTTTTAAAATAACTTTATTTTCTATTTTAATTACAAGCTGAATGCAGATTTGCTGCTCAAGAAACATTTCTTATTTCTCTCTTGACAAATCTTGGAGTGTTTAGCATGGTAATAACCAACGCATTCTCATCCTTTAGCGTCATATAGAACGCTATATGACAAAACGGCGCTATACTACGCACATGACACCCGTTATCGTTAATATAACACGCCATGTGAGGGCTAAGTTTAGGTGTGGGGTAGGGTCTGCGTGTCATATTCACGCTAAAGGACTTATGACGTCTTGGGTTCGCGTGTTATATTAACATTAAAGGGTGCCATGTGCGTAGTATAGCGCCATTTTGTCATATAGCGTTTTATGTGACGCTAAAGGATGAGAACGGGTTGTAATAACAATGGATATAACAATTTTGATGATTTGTCTTGGCGCAATCGATCTTCTATGCTGATGCTGCTGTAGAGAAAGCACGGGACTTTCTAATACCAATAGATACAAGACACACTGCTATGAGCAAGTAACCCATGCTGCTTTTGCTGTTGTACAAAATAGCATATATGTGAATTACCCATAGCAGATCTATTCAGGTGGAGATGGGGAAGGTGGAGGATCTCTAAAACCATGTCGCGACATAAAATGCTGACCAATTAGGTTGAGCAGCGAGCTCATTGGCTACTGATACAGCAGGAACCAGTCAGCCGTGCCCTATAAAGAATGATGTGATTGCAAGAAAATGAGTTCAGGGCCATCCTTCTATGACATCCTGCTTAATATTTTGTGGAAACCACGATACAGTTTTTTGACTAGAAAGTTCAACAAAAGAAAGGATATTTATTTGAAATAGAAAATCTTTTGTAACAATGTAAAATTCATTATTGTAATTTCTGACAAATCATTGATAAAAGCATTTTTTGATTTTCTAAAAAGTGTTTCTTGATTCATTTTCTTGAATCAGTCTCCAGAATTAGTTTACGTGTACTTAAAACTTTCCAGGAAATTAAATATGGAAAGAGGCAATTAAGGCCTGAGAGAATGATGGGAGTGAATTATGTCCCAGACGACTGTGTCTCCCCAGGGGTGGAGGTATTTGTTGCTGTAATAGGAAGCGTTTGGTCAGCACAGAGCAGCTGAAGTGAGCAATCAGGTCCGTGGCAGATTACCTTACCCAGACGACAGGCCTGCTGGGAGCGTCCTGATCTAACGGCACCTGACATGCCTTCCCACAGCTCCCTGCATGTGACTGTGTGTTTCTCCCTCTATGTGTGAGCATTTATTTGTATGTGTGTGAGAGTTTAGTGTCTGCTGGCAAGTGATAGCTGGCGAATTACAGGTTTTGCCAGTCTAGTGGGTTGGCATGTTTTGAGTGGAAAGGAATTATACTATGTGAAAACAAAAGATTTTAAAATTCCTCCACAAATTACCCCACAACTTACCTAAATCTATCCTCACAATTAAAGTACTTTATTTACCTGAAAAAGAAGTCTCCTTAAGCCTTTTCCTCTATCAAAACATTCATGGCCTTCAACTCGGCCCCTCGTGACCCCAGCATCTGTTTGAGGAAATGGCCCTTGTGCATCATGAACCAAAATGAACTTTTCCTGTGGCCTTGAATGAGAAGGTCATTAATGGGATATTATTACAACAAACTCTATCGCCATATCACACCCAATTCATCCACAAAATGGATGGATGCCATTTGTGTTGCTCATAAATGTAAAAAAATTGAAACGCATCAACAGTATTTTATTTTTAGTGAACGTTTTATTATCAAGGACAATGTCTAAAAGAAAAAAAACACTAAATCACAAGGATTGTATTATCAAATTGTAAATGTATTTTTTTTTTACTTTTACAGACAGATAGATAAATAGATGTATGATCTTTACTGATCTATCACAGACTGTTTGTATGCTTTCTGACAACGCCGACACTGTCAGAACGAGGCATATGTTCATCTGACTGCACATAATTTGCTTAGTGACATTGTAATCTATGCAAATGATTTTTAAGCTGAACACAATAATGCCCTCTCATGTTGTAACATAAATAAGTATGCATGAACAGACACTTAGAATATGATAATGTAAATATCAATCAAATCGTGGGGAAAACATGTCAAAGCTAATTGCCCATCTATTTGATTGCCAATAGCCACAAGCTCTGTTTTTCTCATACGGTTTTATTCATTTAGAAGTTTACCATGTAGATGAACTTTGTGATGGCTATTTGTCAGATCTCGATTAATATGTTGCGATGTGTTGTTTGCTTTACAGTGTGAACTACAGGAGCGACCTCAAATGTGCATTCTTGAGTGTAAAACGACACACGGCATCTCAATCCAACAAGCAGGGTCAGCAGAGGTCAACATAGTCTCGCATAGCCAGACTTTCAGACTGACGGCAGAAGGTCTGGACTACATCGCAGCTTTCATTGACCAAGGTCCACCCAGATACCATCATGGATGTCCCTACAATAACAGATATTGGACATGTTTTAAAGAGTAAATGCTGTGAACTTTACGTACTTCACATACTTTTGAAAATCCAATGTCTAGTTGATCCTTATAAGCCCTCATTGTCACAGTTGTAAAAACGATGGCTTTCTCCTTCCACGAAGGGGTTTGGCATCTTTGTTTCTTGGTGGACCGTTAAAACGAACGCGACATTCGCATTTCCCAAAAATCCTAGAGTTCAACCAAACAGATGACTTCGAAACTCCTAAAGTGTTTCTAATTTTGAGTGCCGTATGCATCTAGATGTTCAGCCAACAGACCGTGGCTGAGGCTGAGACTAGGGTCAACATGTCACTGTTTACTCTCCGTGTCAGCATTTTTTAGCTTCTTTTGTTATTACTGTAGTTAGTTTTGTGGACCTCATCAAATCAAATGATAATGACTGAAAATAAAATTACATTTAAAAAGTGCTCAAAAGAAATATCCATCGGCAATATGATTTTCAGTTTGGTCATTATAACAGTAATTTATATTTTCAGTCTTATTGTTTACAGTATGTGGCTAATACTTTGTTCAAATGCTTCTTTTAGGATTACAAATTTTTCCCTCAGCCTATTTGTTGAATTTTGTTCTTAAAGTTAAAGCGTATCTACTTAGTAATTAGTAATTACTCACCCTCATGTTGTCCCAACCCTGTATGACTTTCGTTCATCTTTGGAACACAAATTAAGATAGTTTTGATTAAATCTGAGAACTGGATCAATCCTCCATAGGCTTGCCATCCCAGAAAAGTTATTAAAGACATAGTTAAAATAGTCCAAGAGACTACAGTGGCTCAATTTTAAGTTTATCAAGCGAGAATACTTTTTGTGTGTAAAAAACTACAAAAATAACTACTTTATTCAACTATTAATTTCCTTCATGGGCCTCAAGTGAGTTCTGTGTTGTACGTCACACGTAGGCTCACATTTGGCTGACACTGGTCGTGTGTGTGGGCAAGTTTCAATCCCAGAGAAGCCTATGGAGATTTAATCAAAAATATATTAATTTGTTTTCTGAAAATGATCAAAGGTCTGACGGGATTGGAACATTATGGGGTGAACTATCCCTTTAATTCTCAAAGTTGAAACGGGGAAAAAAAAATTTTTTTAACATATTTTATGATTTTAAGCGATTATCATTGGTTATTGTGGCATTCAACAATCAGAATTCTCAGATGTTCATAAAATTAACTAACTATATACAGTGGATACTTTTTTAAACATCTAAAAAAATATTATTTATTCATTTATTTCTTTTTTATTGTTTATTTTTCTTTCATCATAAGGTTCCCTTATAATTTCTGCATCAATATATGTCAATAAAAGCCAGCATTTTTCTTTCTTTTTTTTTTCTTTTTTTTTTTTTTTTGTCATTATTCAAAAATAGTCTGCTCATCTGCCTTTGGTTGGACAAACAGATAGTCCTGCCCCAGAACTCACACCATTGGTTAAGTCAGTGTTGCTGTACCAGGCCAATGAACATTAGAAAGTTTTTTTTTTTTTTTTTTTTTTTTTTTTTTTTTTTTTTTTTTTTTTTTTTAACATCAAACAAAAAATTACACTCATCACACTTAAAAACATTGCCTACAAAATAATGGCCAAAGTGAGGTCAAAAGTACACACCTGACATTTCCTACTTTTCCTGCTTCTAATTGGCCATGTCCGATGTTTACATTCTTAAAACCAGGAAAGTGTGGCATTTACCCTTATATAAACACACAACGCCATTCAGGATGCAACAGCTGTCGAAGATTTACATGCCAACCAGTGCCGCAAACTTGCATCATTAGAGTGTAAATGCTCAGACAGCAAGGTACCTGCAACATGTCACTCACTAGATTTGTTATTTGAGTAGACGTGAGTTGAAAGCATGAAAGCCAGCAAGAAGCATGCAGGAGTGATGTGTGACTGTATTTTTAGCTCAACGCTGTTCATTTACTATTTCAGTTACAGCCATGATTTGTAGAAGATACATTTTCACTGCGGCGGAAACGCTGAAACATGAAAACCAAACGCGAGAGAATACGTTTAAATATTTACAAACGCAATCGACTCAAGAACCTTGTGTGTTTAATGTAAATCGTGCCGTCATTTGTATTTAACAAATCAGGCAGTTCCCGTTTTCACATATAACCTAAGTATTCATCGGAAAATGAGAAGCCTATAAATTACACGAAACAAATCAAGTTCCCTAAATCAGCACTAGAGTTCCCTAAATGCTTGTTCCATACTGTCGTTTCACATTCTCTGTCAAGTTTTTTCCCTTTTTTCACTGCAGCACACAAACGTACACTGTGATTTTCTCATTGAAAAACTGTCTGTGAGCAGTGAGCACCTATGAAAAGTTTCAGAATTGTATTTCCCCACATCATTTATTTTCTTTGGGCTGCCGAGTCTTTCTCCCATGCTTCATGCTCTGGCTGTGGTGAGCTGAGAGAGAACAGGACACGCCTAAAAAACCCTAAAGTGTCTCTGGTGGCCGGTGTCAGTTGTGCACAGAGATTGTGGTCCTTGGCCCCGACCCAAGGATTAGGTGTTCCAGGGAAGAGAGATTTCTTGGCCCTCGCCAATCCCCAAGAGTGCTTTGGGAATTGTGTGTTTGTGTATTTGTGCCTTTTTCCCTCCTCCCTTCCCACCTCCTCTGCACTTGAGTTTTACGCCATCTTCCTCCTCCTCGAATGCCCACGATAGCACACGGATGGCATAATCAGGGTCTGCTGCCCTGGCTGGGTGGCTTTAAAAAAGACTGACAAAATGTAGCTTAGATTGCAATGGGGGATAAATCTAGTAATATTGTCAAACAGAACGGGAGAGCGAGAAGGGGGGAGAAAGTGAGAGAGAGCAGTCAAAGAAGTGAGTGCTGGGGGATCTTGGGCAAAGGAGGTAAGACAGGATATGAAAACAATGGACTCATTGTAGACAGATGATAGAGGGATGAAAAGGAGATCAGTGGAACACAGCACCATCTACAGGCTGATATGGCACACCATCAGATGATCGCAGGAAGGCGTCCAGAAGTGGGTGGGATGGCGTTTCCTTTCATGACTGGATATCACTTGTGACTGGAAAGAATAAATGATGAATTCACTGTAGTGATACGGGTGAAATCGCTTTGATAAGAGATGGATTATGTTGGTTTTATAGTTGCAAGATGAGAACGAGTGAGTCACTTTGAAACCCTCCTGACGTGTTTCCACATAAAAGGCTTCGACAAACAAGAGCGAGGTGACCTATAGTGACAAAATGCATTCTTCTCCATTTCCTGCATTTTTATGGCCTGCACATGAGCAGCTTGAATTTCAAATGGAACAGTTGTGCGAATGCCAGCTCTGACGCTTCCGCTCTGCTCCTAAGTCCTTCTTTCTGTTCTCCAGGTGACTGTTTTCTAGCCCCTCCACCTTTCCTGTGCCAAAAATGCCAACTGTAACAACAAAGAGTGGCAGATGCCAAGGGAATCCCAGACGAATGACCTCCGTGAAGCGGGCCTACTAAAGAGAAGCAAATATTTACCCTGCGTGTTTGAACCCCTGGCGCTGGGCCACGACTGCCCCTCGGAGCACATACCGGGCCGATATGCTTACTCGTTCTCCAGCTTTACTCTCTGGGACTCCTGGGTGCACCCTACGTGACGGCCAGCTAAAGTCTTCTCAATTCCGGCCATCACGTCGTGGAGATGAACTTGTCAGAAAGGGGTATGTTTAAGGAGATTTTAAATGGAATATTCTAGGTTCAGTACTAGTTAAGCTCAAACATCATTTTGATTATCACACAAATTAATTGGTTCATCTCTCTTTTTCTGTTCTGGGATTGTTTATAAGATGTTAAAAAGCTCACTTGAAATAGTGTGGTGACAATATGTATGTTTCTTATAATGCCTTAAAAATTATTATTCAATCAATTTCGTTGTTCAAATAAAATATACATTTTGAGAGAAGATTTAATCTAAGTGCTATAAATAAGCTTAACATTTCTAATTTGAAACCCTCAAAATCTGCCACATTCACTTCTACAGTAAATGCCTCAAGTTAACATTTAAATTTAATTTAAAATTAAAGCAAATATGAGTCGAAATGAATCGACCTTCATTTCGATTTTGATTATGTTGTATTAAGTACAAAATATACCTTTGATTTTCCCTTTTCTCACTTATTATATAATCAAACAATTTTAAATTTCTCAAACAATTTCTCAAACTCAATTTAAAAGGCCTTATCATTACTCGTGCTGACGTATTCCATTCAGGTCCAACAAATCCCAGAGCTCAGCCACCCTGAGACCAATGTCTCCTTACGGGGCACGGACTTCAAAGTCCATTTTGGATGGACTGATCTGAAGAACGCGAACTCGTCTCTGATAACCAACAAGAGCAGTCGGGATCAGTGGAGAAGCCACCAAATGAGATCTCCTGGGCATCAAACACACACAATACATAAAATATGTGCATATATTAATGTGCTGTTCTATTCTTCTGTCGAGGTGAAGTTGGTTGAAATATGACAGTCTTGGGTCTTGGCTGTGCATGATTTACTTTTCTGTCATCATTTAACAATTATACAAAGAAAACACATATTGGTTGTAGTTGTCCTCGACTTGTTAATATCGAAAGAGTTTGCAGGTCATACCAGGGTGCAACAGATGCAAGGCAGCACATCCGACCCACCTGTGCACTCCATGGCCCCATAACACACAGCATCATCCTCCATCAGATTAGCATGTCCACTCCAAGAAATGAGCTCTTAAATCGGCCTTTAATCCCTCAGGAGAGAAACAACAACAACAACATGGCACCATAGGACAGATGTGCAAAACCTGGGACAAGAAAATGGCCACTTTGATGCTGTGTCAGCCATCCTTTTAACAAAAAAATCGGACTTAATCTGATAAAAGGTTCCAGATTACAGTAGGTGTGGCGCAAATTGAGACCCTGATAAACTTTGAATGCCTGTCAGGATAATGGAATTGTACTTCAATCTGATCCCACCGTGCTGGATTGTAATCCCTGTATCCTGTAGGAGCAGTCATCAACTACGTGTTTGGGAAGCAGGGTTTAGAGGCAAAATTGAGACACGTACAATGTATTAAGCTTTGTTGAAAAACCGTATCAGAGGCTTCAGTGGATATGGAATCAATCACTAGAGAAAGTGAATTTATGGCTCTACTAAGCTTGTTCTACTACTCAACTCAACTTTTATGATAACACTTTACAATACGGGTGCACTAATATGCATTAATTCATGGTTAACTAATGCACAGATAATACTGAGTTAATGTATAACTCATGATTAACTAAACCATTAATTAATGATTACTGCATCAGCAACTAATAAAGAGTCTATATGATTAATAGATTAAGTATTACATGAATTGCTATTAATTCAATGTGTCATTGTGTATTAATTCCTTAGTAACATATTTTATTAACTAATAGTGTAAATTAATGTGTTAATTACCATAATTAGTCAAAGCTATGCACTTCAACTTCCAGTTGTCTGCTTTAATTAATCATTAGCTAATGATTTGCAAAGGTATCATTATGTTATGACTTTACTTGTTGGGGCACATCATTATTAACTAGTCATTTAGTAATTGTAGTAATTTGCACATGAATTTGCACTAACAATTAAGTAATTAATCATGTATTAATGCATATTAGTGTACCAGTCATATTATCTGGAAGTTGAAATACAAGGCTTTGGCTCATTCTGGTAATTAACATATTAATTGACACTATTAGTTAAAAAATTGAGTTATTATGGAATTAATCCACAATTACATATTTAATTAATAACAATTCATGTATTAACTAATACATTAACCTTACATACTCTTAATTAGTTCATAATGTGGTAATCATTAATGAATGGCCTAAATAATCATTAGTTACATATTATTTGAGTATTATTTGTGCATTAGTTAAGCATGAATTAATGCTTATTAGTGCACACGTATTGTAAAGTGTTACCACTTTTATCTATAAAGCACTTTCAAAACCATTAAAATGAACCAAACTGCTGACCATAAATAATAAATAACTAAACAAATCACACAAAGACATAACACCTAGCTAGAACAATATAGCAAGAACAAGATGGCTAGGTTTCCGAGAACAACGATTCAAAGGAAAATGGTAAACAAAAAGTAACTTTTTTTACAGAAATATTCCACATCAAGCTCCATGTCGAAAATGCATGACTCCAGGAGTTGGCATGCGGCGGCGATTCTAGCCTGCTCAACCCACGCCATCTCTAAAGACCCTTAAACCAAAGCAAACGTTTCAACAACATTTCCATTCATTCCTACTCTAACAGTGTGATGAGAGCAGGTTAAAGCTGTAAGCCATCAAAGTCTGCCGAGCAGCGTGCCCTGTTTGAAACTCATCTGGATCCCCCATAAACACTCGGCTGCTAATTGGCTGCACATGTGGCGCTGAGTGCATTTTAGCATGCGTTAGTGTGTGTGTGTGCCGCAGCATGTTAGAATGTACATGCGTGTGTTGGCATACACCATGGCTTATCAGTCTGATCAAAGACAGCCTTTCCTTAAACTGTCTGCAATATGAAAGGCACACAAAGGCCTCGTGGTAAATATCTGATCCGGAGAGTAATTGGTACCTGTCTCGGAGATCTGGCTCTTTGATCGACACTCCTTTCCTCTTCCGTAGTTTAAATGTGGAAATATATTTGTTGGTGGCTCCCCCACATCCGATCGTCGTGCGCCATCTGGGCAGGGTGCTAAAAGATGCACGCCGCCAAAAAGTGCTCTCTGAGCTCATGAAACTGTCCTCGCTTCTTGTCACACTGCATATCAAGAATACCTGTGAGGAATGACATGCAATTTAGTAATTGGTCAAAATTGTAAACGGTTATATTTAACAGGTCTCAAATGATTTGCTTTATTGATAACACTGAATTCAAGCAAGCAAATAAAAAAGATAAACACAAAATAAAACACATTACACATTTCATGTAACAAAGAATGTATTTTTTGAGTACAACAGACATGTAAATTACCTAAATACATCCTGTTTGAATGATTAATATGATGCAAGCCACTTAAACTTAAATGAGCCCTCTGAGGTCATGTGACTAACATAGTGTCTTGCTGGGACAGGGTTGAGAGAGTCACGACTTTTCACCCCAGTGCATGGCTGTGTTGTCTGTCATTTTGAACATGACTGAATGATGGCTATTTACATGCCCTAAGGGACAGTATTGTGTGGCAGGGGCCAGATCACATGCGCAGGGTCCGCTGAATTGAATGCCTGTTCTAAAGGGGGATTTTTGCCAAAGTAGAATCCTTTTCAAAAACAACATCCATAAACTTGCCTCTAAATAAAGTCATAAACTGTTATGTCGGTAGATTTAGTCTTCTTTTTTTTGGAATTGTGTCTCAGCATTTCATAGAAGTAATATGCATTATAAAATTATATATTCACATTAAATGTTCTGTAAGGTGCATAAAAGAGTTTCCCCCAAACCACCAAGTTGTGTAGCTGTGCAATTCCTATAGATCAAAATAATATAAAAATATAGGCTTTTATGGTTGCAGGGGCCAATTGATACTCTAAACTAAACCATCTCTTTTACGGCGTTGTAACATATCATCACATTAAATAACTGTTGGTGTACAGGCAGTGTATTGACAATACACAGGCCAATACAACCTCAAATGTCACCTATAAGACCATAAGCCACTTTAGGGATTTGAGTGATGCGATAACTCACATATCATAATCAAACAGAGTCTGGATGCGATTACAAAAGAGCCAAAGGCCTCAAGAAATCCTTCTGTCCTCTCAATAACAAAAGGATTGCTTTTTCTCCCACTAGCTGGCCACGTTCTGTTTCACGACAGAAACAGCGCCTCGAAAACATCTTTAATAGCCTTATCAGTATGGTTGGAAAACACAGGCCCCCGATTCTCGCTCCGTACATCAGAAATGTTGCCCTTCAAATGCTTAGAGAGTCTGGAGTTATTTAGCTCTGGTCCCCAATTCCAGGCCCGTGCCAAACCCAGAGTAGCATTGGAGGATTGTGTTTAAGAGCTGGCACAGGATAGCTCAGATACTTGTGTGCAAAGACACTGCCAGAAGGAGGGTGCCAAGAGGGCCCATCTCATCTCCAAGCTGTAAGCAACTGGAAAGTTTCGACAATTGTGGCATTACATTTTGTCTTGGACTGGGATATTTTAATGTTCACCATATTTTATATCCTGCATTGGAATCACCTGAACAAAGTTCAGAAAAAAATCATTCATCATTCATGCACGTTCCATTGTTTAAAGTCACCATAAAATCAAAATTATTATTTTTAATGGGATTTACGCTATTATAAATTATTTAATTTGTAGATTTAGAAAAAAAAGAAAAGAATCAACTTCAGAGAGGTACCACAAAATTAACAAGCAATCAAAGACATCACAATCGACCTCAAAGCTCCATCGCTGATATTGCTTGATCTACACAAGTTCTATTACCTCCAATGTATATCAGATGGGGAGGGAAAAAACAAACTGTACCCGCGTCCTATCCAGCTTTTTGCCAACCGGAGTCTACGAATCGGAGGCAAGTGGTGACGAAGCGGGGCTGTGAACCTCTCATTTGCAAGAGCACAGAAGTGTGTGGCTTAGGAAAATGGCTGTAATAGCAAACATGTGTGCCATATGTAACATGTTAGTGAAGTTGGGGGGTCTTTACAGAGTGGAAATCTTGATAGCTGCTGATAAGAGCTCTTTCTTAATTTAGTTGACTATACAGGAGGAAACTACTATATACAAGCACTAGACAGATGAAACGGGGGGGAGGGGGGGTTCAATTAACAAGAGGTTAATATTGAGAAACTTACATTTTAAGAAAGTTGCCAGATTTTTATTTATTTGTTTGCTCCACTAAAGAAAATAAGATAAATAGTTCAAAACTTGTCACACAATCATCGAAGGTTTTACACTGTACAATAAAAGCAAGATTTCATAAATAAAATGAAGATGATGGTAATGACTCCTGTGGAGTCTTTTTATTGAGAAGTGGTGGAAATTTCATGCCCTGACTAAGGTAGCATTCAAGTTTGACACTTCAAACTTCATGATGCATTTCCAAACACTAAAAATGCTTCCAAGATTGAAGAAAATGTAGACTTCATTTGATGATGCCACCAGTTGAAGCATTGGAGGCTATGTCCAAATGCAGGAATGTTTCGCAGAATAAAATGAAATAATTTCCACAAATGAGCACAACTTCTATGAACTTTGAAGCCCAAATGCAATCGCCAGAAACAAAAAGCTAAATGTAGGATATAAACAATCTAGTCTCTCGACTTCAACGTCACCACCACTAAGATTCCGACAACTCTTTCAGTCTTTATTAAAAAACATTTTACCTGAAAGTGTGAATCAGAATGGTTTTCAAGAGCGTGATTATAAACACAACAAGGCTGTAAAAGTAGATAAATTCATCCAGCCCGATCTCATGAAAGTTCGTATCTATGGCACGAATGTCATTTCTCGTGGCATTTATACGGCAAAAACAGTTTTTGCGTGTTTGGCACGCGATTTTCGCGTACATATGATACGCACTTTTTGGCGTATAATACGCACAAACTCCCCACCCCCCTTCCCCCAAACCTAACCCAGGGTTTTTTAGTGCATACCATATACACGGAAAAAAAAAACAAAAACATTTTTGGCGTATAAATTCCACGAGAAATGACACTCGTGGTATAGATACGCATCTTCATGAGACTGTGTTGGTTTATCTTGATGATGTTTAATGTCCCTGACAATGTCTTTAGTTCCATTTAGCAATTTGTCAGCAACTGCCTTTTTCAAGATATGTACAGTAGAAGAATTAAAAAGTCAAGAGTGGGGTATTACGTGTGTGATTTATGTCATAGAATAAAACTTGAAATTATCGGTAACGCTTCATTTTACAGTCCAGTTACCCATGTAAATTCTATGTACTTATTTTAGTAACTACAATTACTGGGTAATAACTAGTACTAACCCTGAACCTACCCCTAAACCTACCCCTGGTCCATGTACTTGCCTTATATTAGCCAGTACTTTCTAGGTAAGTACACTGTAATTACTGTACTGTAAAAGGAAGCGTTACCAAATTATCTTGGCATTTTAACCAAAATCCCATTCAAAAAAACCTTTGAATGGGATGATTGTATCGGAAGTGCTAAAATGCTAACCCGTTATGTTACTGTGATTAAATCAAAGATTTATATGATTTTTCTTTTTTTCTTTTCTTTTTTTTTCATCGATTCCCAGCCATAATGCATCGGTCAACAGTCATTTCGAGGAAGTTCAGAGCCCTGTAAATAAGTAAATAAGTTACATTCTTCCTTTGAGTTTTATTGTAATTACAGACTTGTCGTTTATTGTCAGTTTCTCAGCAGTAGCAGCTCTAAACTAACATGGTTCATTGTGTGTTCATCAACAACTTGAAGCCTCCATTCTTCAAAAAAAAAAAAAATGAAAAAAAGGAGGATGCCACAAGGACACCAGCACGTTGGTTCAAACGGATTTGTGCTATTGCTAAGAGACCACTGGTCGAAGCCAAAACCTCTTCCTTCCTTCCGACCAGCCTTAGCAGAGAACAGCTTAAGCTGCAATGAATTAGGAAAATGAGAACCGGAAAATTGCACTTTTAATTTTCTGACCTTGTTCCATTTCCTGCGCTAATGTCCAAGCGCTCTGGGAGCCACATCCCTCCTTTGTTTTTATGACTTTTATAGACAACACTCCACCATGTAAACCCTATTTTCAATACAGAGCCTTACAATAAACATTTTGTTTCAGTTTGGATCGATGTGTCTGGGTTTCCTCTGATCATGGGGTTTCCAGCAGAGAAAGGAGAAGAAGAGGCTCAAATCAAAACTCAAGGGACATCATGGAGATTTTGGCAGATTTTTGAGCACCATAACAATATGATTTTAATGTGGAAGAATATCTCCATGGGCCATTATAGCCTATAGTGAAACCCCGTTGAGTTGTACAAAAAGTGAAAGGAAGTATGCCAAAGTTCCCAGAAATCACAAAAACAGATATTTGATCAAAAAGAGTTTATCAAAAATCTGTCACTTTTTACATCTACTTTATTGAATCCCATTTCAATCATTTTGTTCAAAGGATATTGGAGTGACAGGTGCATTTCGTATCAGTGTACGAGACAGATATAGCTCAAAATCAGCTTTAATCGGCCAAGTCTCAATGGTTCCCCAGTGCTGTTATATAGTGAGAATATAAAGTGCTTGAATCGCCATTAGTCAACAGCTGGCTTACTGCGTTTAAACCAATGGAAAGGAGCTCCCATGAGAAAATGAAACTGTTTCAACAACACCAGTCACATGCAATACTAAGTGATGACATTCAATGGCTGTGGGGTATGTGGAGGCCTTATTAATCACAATACTTTTTATCATAACTTTATTTTTGTATTCAAACATTTTTTTGTGTGTGTGCTGCTCTTGTTTGTTCACACTACAGAATCCTCGGTGGAAAAACGAATCAGTTCCCCGCACAGAACAATAACTTATTTGATTTCAATGAGAGTGTTGATGTTAAGCCATATACTGTAGCACACTATTTAGTGTAGTGTGAAAAAGAAAAGGGGAATACAGCATAACTGTCTTGCGTTAGTGTTTGGATGTAAGCCACTCTTTTTGCTCCATGCAGAGATTCATCGCGCCCTCAAGGAGCCTTATTTAGAGTACAGATGCATTTCATCTTCTGGGTTTTAGAAGCCATGCCACATGGGAGGACACAAATTTGTTTTAAGTAGGACTTTAAATACTCACATAAAGAAAACTATCTCAGTGCCTTGGCCTTACAACACAAACTTTGCAGTCTCTTTCACCGAAGTTCTCAAAAAAAAAAAAAGCGCTGCCCCAATTTAAGTCGCTCACCACGGCCCGAAAAAGGTTGCGCTCCACCGCAGACAATGGCGCATACGAGCGATTTGGCAGTTCTGTATTGTTTGTGTCAGCAGAGTAAAGTAATTTATCAAAGATAACCTAAGGAGACCTCATTTGGTAGAGCTGAATTGACCATTCAGTCTTATCACAGACCTTTCTGAGATGTCTGTAGTCTCTCTGTTTTATCCGAGTTTAAGTATCGCAACTCATTGTCCTTGTCTGATCTAATTAGATGGCACTTTATTTGTGAGTTAAATGACCATCTCTTCCTCTTTTCAAATATGAAATGACATTGTGACAAGATAGTGATTAAAATCTGCCTCTCATTGTGTCCCGCTTGGGACGCTGCCGAATAAATTAAACAGATAAATGAATATTCATAATAAGTTGTGGTTAATCTTTCTCTGCCTTGAGAGGTAAAATGATTGCAAATGACATCCCGTAGATACCGATGCAAGTTTTTAAAGTTAATATAGATTCATTTACTGTTGTGAGAGGAACAAACTGTAAGATGACCCTAGCTTGTGCCTTATTTCAATGTGGAAACACCATGCTCATTTGGGTATCCTATAAGTCCAAAGAAAAAAAAAATGTTTTTAACTTGAGCTCAAACACAGACAAAAATCTTGTTTACAGGTATAATCTCAAAATATTCTAAGAAATGTTTAAGGAAAATTTGAGTTTTACACCCACACAAATAAATCAAGCCTTTGTAAGCCTTTTTTGTCAGCCTTGTTCTTGTGCAAACCTACATTTATATGCCTACTATATATACAGTAGTGTGTGTATAATGCTACAATTAATACATTTAATTTTAAAATCCCATGATCATTTTATTTGTGATATTTTATTTTAGTTCAGTGAAAAACTGTTCATTTGAAGTAGACCAGGGGGAAAAATCTTGAAAAAAGGCCTTAAACCGCAAACATTTTAACCTTTAGATTAAAAAAAAAGTAGCGAGGTTGATAGAATGAGATCTAACCGTTGACCCTTCCTGCTTCTCTGGGTTATAAAGTGACTGAGTGCGACATAGCCACGGCAGCTCATTCTTAAAGGGCTCGTAGGAAGGACACACTGCATCTGTAGTGAACAGCCCTCTGGTAGAGCGTTTCTGCACAAGAAGGCTTGAGGACGCATCTGAAGTGCTTTGATAAAGTGCTTTGAGAGAAAATGAACTCCCTCATGGATTTAATGACATCAAAGAGTAAGTCTCTGGCATCGTAATAAATTCAGACCAAACTCATTGAGAAAGAGAGGGAAATTGAGCCTTGATTATCACAGCTTTTGTGTGACATTGAAAAGACTAAGAAGGCCAAGGGAGGAAGGGGATAGAAAAAAACACTTGTCCTCTCTCAAACTAGCCCACTGAAGAGAAAGAGAAGAGCCGTTTTGAGGATAATGCGCAGCCTGATCGTTAGAGAGCTACACTGTTCTGAAACAGAAACTTTTTTGCCCATTGGACACAGCTTTTATAAGCATATATGAGGGACAAAGGAAAGCCTTGAGTACACACACAGTGTACACGCAGTGTCCATTATTTATTAAGAAAAAAAATCAAATCCCAGATGCATTATTATTTATATGTGATTCACAGTGGTCAACTTCAGACTGGTCAATCCAAACTGTGATGTTTTCTGTTTTATTTTGACTTTTTATATACATCATTTTATTTCTTTTACAGAATTATTTCCAGTCACTTTTTTACTCTCTTTCCCCAGTATAAATCTTACTTTTCAGACACTGTGTTAGATTCTTCCATGTTTTCATAGCAACAGAAATAATTGAGTTTGCGAGCACAATGGGTCTGGCATCAGTACCTTGTCACAAACGTTCTTACCTCATAAGAGGACGTAATTTCACCTCAGTTCAAGCCAAATTAAATAAATGCTTTCATAGTGGTATCCAAACACTTATCCAAATAGCTCACCGACTCTGCCTTCCACACACTGACTCATAGGTAACAAACATAACATGGAAATATTGGATATAAAAGTCAGGTGAATTATGGGTGTAAAAAAAATGCTGTTCTGTAAAAATCAGCTTTTACAAGCTTTTACAGCTATACCTTTAAGCTTGAGTTTTGGGTGTCAGAGATTTAGTTTTCTGGTACACAGGCTTTCCCCGTCAGGATAGATGAGTTTGAATTGATTCCTCTTGAATTTGTCATATAATTGTTTATAATTTAGTTTTTTATAATACAGTTTTTGTTAAAAAAAAAAAAAAAAAAAAAAAAAAAGAAGAAGAAGAAAAAGTTAGATTCTGTCCTGGCTGTGTTAATCTGCGTGGAATGTCTTCATTTCAGAATTGTGACTTGTCAAATGAATATCCATGAGTGAGGGAATTACCAACTGACAAGAGACAGAGAATGACTGGGGCAATGGAAAAAGTCCGGAAGACAGTGGGTGTGGGCTCATTTAGGTCTCTATGAAAATCAGGGTGGAGAATCTGGAGGTTTGGATGATTTAGTGCATGGTCTTGATTTGGTCAGAATAAATCTCTATTAGGTTAAAATTATATATATATATTAATATATATATATATATATATATATATATATATATATATATATATATATATATATATATAGTAAGTGAGGGGAACATTGTTCATCATTGACAAGAAACTTCTTATTAATGCTGAGAAATTATAAGGTATTTTGACATATAATTTTGGTGTTAAGCTAATGAATTAGAGTTGGCTAATAAACTCAGGCAACAACATAATCAAAATGGTTCTCCAAATCCCTACTGCAAGTATTTCTTTGAATTCTAATTATTTTAAGGTATCCATTCACTGACCATTCAATGACTCTCAAATCTATCAGTCAAAAATATCATATTTTCAGCTCCTTTTTTCAGAGGCCCATATTTCTTTAGAACAGCAAGTCATTAATAGTATGCAGTTATGTTTATGGTGGGGTGCCACACCTAAAATGACTAGAACGCCTGATACCAATTTCCCTCTTTTCAAGAGTTCATTATCCAAACATTCCACATGCCTTTTCCATTAAAGCCTTCAATTGTTTAAACCATGGCTGTACCTGAGTTCTACCTTCCTGCAAAGTTTAGGTCCAATAATCAAACACAACTGAATCAGCTAATCAAAGTCTTGAAAATCATAGGCAGGTCTACCGAAACCAAACCTATTCCCAACAAAATATACTTGGCAGTGCAACATTTTCTCTGCAAGTTAAAAGGGCAATGAAGAATTCAGAAATCCGTGTTATTAGCGACACCGGTGGCCATTAAGTGAACTGCAGCCATCAACTTATTGCTTGTGCTCGTGCACGTAACCTACAAGAAACTGAATGTGATTCAATGCCCAGATACAGACTTTTTTTTTCTTTTTTGCTTAAAAGTAAAAAAAGTTGGAAATACCTTTACAGTGTCATAATGCTATGCAAATATGTGCTGCATGCTTTTCTCTCAATAACAAAATAAACACACAACAAAAATGGTAGCGGTGAAGAAAGAAAGCACCTGATCTTAGCGATGTGGATATGTTCACCGACATCACGTCAACGGATGAGGTAATTAAACTTCTCACACTGTTATGATGGTTTGAGTATATTTGAGATATCTAGGCCTGGTTTTACAAACAGGGCTTAGATTAAACTAGGAATGATCCTAAACATTGTATAAGCATTTGTTTCTAGTGCGGAAAATTTTTTATATTTTCAAGCAAAAATGTCCAGAGTCCTTCACATAAAAATCAGTCTAAAGACTTTCATAAACAACCTAGGATGTCTGGGAAGTTTAGTTACAAGCTATTCACACCAGTGGTGGATACAGAAAGTGAATGATGGGTGGGCCTCTAAATGGAAGTCTGAACAATTCACATCACCCAATATTTATCAACTCCATTAGGAATGAGAAACCTGTATGAGAAGACAAAAGAAGATACTTTGAAGAATGTTGTTAACCAGACAGTTGACGGTAGCCGTTGACTTCCATGGTATATTTTTCCTACTATGGAAGTCAGTTGCTACCATCAACTGTATCAACATTCTTCAAAACATCTTCTTTTGTTTTCAAGAACCTCAGAAACTCAAGTTGCTAAAATCTCTTCATTTGGGCATTGGTGCAATCCAGGATGTTTTCTGCTGCACAAAATAATTACATTAAAAAAAAAAACTAATGTAATAAATATGTATAATGTTTTAAAATAAATATTAGCCGTTGGGTTGAGACCCTTCAGCCGAATGTTATTTCTGTAGTTCGGCGGAAGAGGACAAAACTTTCAACATAACTGTCACAAGCCTCACACACCACAGTCTCACTCAACTCAATGGCTCCACCCAGCAGTAAACGCTCTCAGTTTTTTTTCATAGTGAAAGCAGAGCAGGAAATGATATAATTGTTGCATTTTTCCCATGCCCATTTGCCCTGTGCTTGACCCTCTCCTTCGGCTGCTGGGAATGGTCACTTAGTGATTAGTGCTGTGAGCGTCTGAGTTTTCATCCGCAGAGATCTGTGTAGGGGGTGTTCGGAGACCTTCACAGTCTGTCCGTGTGGCTGTGAGAGAGAACTTGTGGGAAAAACGGGTTTATGTGGCGCTGCAGCTATAAATAGAGCATCAGGAAATCTGTTTAACAATCACTCATGGGATGTTTAATGAGTCTATAGTTAGCAATTCCAGCAGAGAACAAAAAGACATTTTTAATCAATCAGCCACATTGCATTACGAATGTACAGTGTGCTAAGCTGCCTTTCCACACGGTGGATTTGATTATTGCTGTTTTATCACGTTCAACATCAGCCTGTTCTTCAGTCGATTAATATTGTGTATAATAAGGTTGCTCATGGGAAAGGCAACAGCTAAACAGTGAGGTGAATTGTGTCCTAAATCTAACCAAGTGACATCATGTCGTCTTACTGCTGAGGTCATATGAAACGCCCTTCGCCGTGTTTCCCAAAAGAAGACAGTGGAAGATTTTAGGTGCTTCGGACATTCTGGGTGCATTTAAGTTTTAAATTAGATCCACTAGTCTCAAATCTTGACCGTAACAGAGGAAAATGTCAGTCTGATCTCAGGCATCACCCAAGAGTCTGCCGTCACAGGCTAATGATGTTAAACTGGCCCTCTGTAGTTCCCATAAACATTTATTGACTCCTAATAAGAAATCATAGAAATGACTCTGTCTGGATGCTTATAACGAACCCTATGTTTGCTCTTTTCTTTTGTGTCTCTAATGGACCATAGCTACTTTCACACATTGAAATCTGAGATTGACTTCCTGGTAAAGCTAATTTCCATCTTCTTGTCATTAAGTGGATGCAACTTCAGAATCTTGACGGAAGTAATAAGTCATCCAGATCGTTTTATGAATAGCCTTTTGTGAATTTGGACATGCTACTCTTTCTCATATACTATTTATCATACTATATAGAGAAGTATGAGCATTTTTGGATGTAGCCTGTCTGTCCAATTTGGCAAGTTTTTTTTTTTTTACTTCTGAGTGTCAGGGGCTGATCACACAGAGCACATTTCTGCTTTTAAAAACAAGACGCGTGCGTCAATGAAATTGAAAAGTGTTCTGAGACCGCCCCCATACCGGAAATGTTTTGCTCGCACATAGCATAGCATTAAAAAAAAAAAAAAAACGATTGACCAGTATTCCTCACAAAAAGTTCTCTAAACTGATATTTATAAACGGAATCTCATGATTCAAATGTTGGATTATCGTGTTGTTGTTGTTTTATCTACCTTTTATTTAATGATGTCGTAATTTCAGTTGAGGATTGTCTATTAAGTGAAGATTTCACTTTATGAGTCATGCTTTACTTGATATGCTTCTTTTGAACGAAATAATTTGAACTTATACATGTTTGTCAGCCTCGCACCTTTTGGAATAAAGTGGCGGGGAACCCTCAAGAGCTCTGACTGCCTCTGACACATTTCACTTACTGATTGAAACAAATCCAAATCAATCACGAGTCATCAAACATCACAATGACGATATATCATTCTGGATCCAACTATCGGTCAGAAGTCAATTTATCTGCCATCCAAATTGCTTTGTGACATTTATAAAGGAAACCAGTGTGTTCTGGGAATCCAATTCAGCTTTTCCCTTCCAAAGGTGGATAAAGTCATGAATTATGGGCAGTAACTACTTCAGAACTTGACATACTGAGATCCAGAGTATTACATCCAGTCGCACATACGCACACACATACCGCTTCATCAAAAAATGAATAAACTAGTACTGGCTTCCCCCCCCCTTCATACACAAAATTGGGTGGAATAATTGGCTGTCATTTCCTTTTATTGAGAGAGAGCAGTATAAACTGTTTATGTATTTAAGTGCATTGCCTGACTTAAAGGTGAACTCCGGCGCAAAATGAACCTTTGGTCTAATAAAACATCGGTACCTAGTCGACCGTTCTCTGAGATTTGTTTTCATGATAATCAAATGTAAAGAGTTTTATCTCTAAAAACTGTTTAGTGTATAACGCTAGTAATGGGGGCATTTACTAAGTGAAAAGTAATCGCTAGTTTATACCACTAACAAGGCTCAAAATACCCCCACATTAACAGTAACATAATGAGGGTCACTACATGCAAAACGAAGCATTGAGAACTTTGTAAGTCAGACCGTTTAATAAGAAGATACGTTATAAAGACAGCGCACTTCGTGTATACAGACAGGAGACATCTTTGGAAAACAGACTCAATAAGTCGAACCAACCAGATTATCAATTATCATCAGATTATCAAAACATCAAAAATGCTAATTTGTGGAAACGGTGACCTCACACTTATTACGTGTTCAGTATATAGACGTGTAGTGTTTCTCTACAAAGTGACATCGCCAACTACTGTCCTGGCATGCACAATACAGCCTTTTATTAGTTTTCACAGAGCCGTGTGAACAGGAAGCGCTTTGACAGCGCTGTCGTCCGCATGCAAAAAGCGCAAAGGAAAAACCTTTCCGTTTTTAGTACATCGTAGTCGTGTAAACATATCCTTAGCCATATCTGCAGGTGCAAGACTGACCGAGTCATGCAATAATTGTCTTCATTTGTGTTGTGTACATTATGATTACATCTAATCATTTCTCATCAGTAACACAGTTGTATACCAATTTTACCTTTTTTTTTAACAGTGCAGGATGTCTGGTGACTGTTTATATGACGGATCCCAGCAGCCTTTGTGTTTGAGATTGGGACTATTGTAGTAGCTCAGGAGGTTTAGTTAGTTTGGGTTGGCAGCAATCCTTCATTTTAGGGTTTCAAGCTACTGTTTAGTTTTTGCATAAACAAGTGCATTGTTCAATGTCAACCTTATTTTTACCTCCTTTCTTTTTTGATAGTAGGATCGTGTCAACAGTTGGACTCAGAGTGGTCCTAAAAATCGCACTCGCATGAATTCCAGCCAGGCTCTCATTGATATAGTAACAAAGCACGATGAGTGTTGTTGGCCGTTCGGTTAAATCGTACAAACAATGTGGATTCTGGAATTTTCATTTGAGTTCTGACACGTTGCAGTTATTTATGAGTATTCTCCGCTCGATATTTCAAAGATGGCAGAACTGTATAATAATTTTGCGTGTGTGTTATTTATTGAAGATGAGAATTTATTTAAAAATACTGAATGGATATTACAACTGCATTTTCATTTCTTTGTGTGATTGTGCAGAGTGATTTATGAAGTGGATATTGGAGTAAGCTGTTGGCTTGTGGCTTGGGAACTGTAAGAACTGGATTAGACGCTTTTCGGCCTGTGAAAGTAGAAAAAGAAAATACCAACATGCCAACAATCCAAGGTCCATAGTGGTCTTGTGTGTGTGTTATCAGTGGAGTGCCAGTGAGGTGGGGGATACCGTGGCATTATACAGTGGTACTGAGGCTTCCGCCTATGATGAATAATTCCAGGCTTAGTAGATGTGCCCAAGCCAAGATTTGAAAAGCTTTGAAAAGCTTCACCACTAAAAGAGGAGGAAAATATTTGTCTGATTGTTTTCTATATACACAATTTTTTGTTTTTTTGTTACAAATGATAAATGTCACCAATAGTTTCAAATACTACATAGAGGGTTTTAATTGTATTCATTGATAGCATTCTTATATGTACTGCTCGGTCTTGTGAGGCCTTTTTTAAACAGAAGAGAAAGAGAGAACACAAAATACTAAATTGCACTTGTTTTCTTAAAAAAAAAAAAACGCTCCTTTTGCGCAGGGTTTAAGTAAAGGCCAGTGTTTACTATACAGTATCTGAGGTGATTCTGTCAAGTGCATGGTTTCCTGTAGAAATTGCTGTCACTCTTTACCTCTAACATCTGCTTCCATTAAAAGGCACTCAGAATGGTAATTTAGTGACCTGAAGCCATCTCTACTGAAGCACACCTGTGCTTTTCTAAGAGTATAATGGGATCAGGACTATTAGTCGGCAATTAGAGATTGTTTAAACCTGAAGTATTACCAGATCACATTACAGGCACTGGCCAACGTTTAGTCAAGTTCACAAGTGCAAGTCACCCAGACAGAATTAGAAACCTCTTTAATGCTTATATATTTCTGCCCTAAATGTTGAAAACTGTTGCACAATTGCCTGAGATATTATTATTATACAGCTGCTTTGTTATTAATGCTGTGAAAAAAATAGTTTGTTGAGCAAAAATTAATAGCTGGTACAAAAAAAGTGGTCACAAAATATAAAATAAAATAAAACATGTTAACATACATTTTATGGCTTTTTAATTGGTTACATTTTTGGTACAAATGAACACTCGAAATAAATAATGTCACCTGCATTTATATAAATATTTGAGTTATTTCCACAGCTATGACTCTCTTCGTTTGGAAGATCTAGTTACTGACAACATGCACTTCTTTCACATTAGTAGATGACATAACTAATACTTGAAGCAGTCGGGTTGGAGTTGCTTAACTAAACATTTATATTAAGAAGACATTGTGCACCATGTGAATTTGATAACTTTTGATTGACCCTTGTGGATTATTGAGTCTTAAGCACACACAGTGACCATGATCTGTGTAGAACTGAAAAACATGTCTAAGTGCTTACTTAATGTTTCACTTGTAGACCAATTTGGCCTGTCCAATACCCTGCAGCTGTTAACATACCGTGAAATGCTCAGACTGGGCCAAAAGACAGGAAGTGGCTTGTATTTGGCCATCGACTTGATAACCACCTTCTTTTTCTTTTTATGAGAAAAAAAAACTGTTCTCTAAAAAACAATCAAATACACGCGGTCAAACTTAAATTACTGATATGCATTTAAATTACATTTATAACATGTTATTGTACGCTTAGTCTGTCACTAGGCAATACATCAAAATTCTGAAAAGTGTTTTTGTTTGCTTTAAAAACCAGCATAGTCACTAATATATTGTTAATGTCAACATGCCGCCCTCTAGTGTTCAAAAGACACCTTATTGTTCATGGAAACATTTCCAGCAGAAATAAAATAATAGGCTTATTAGGCTATAAGAAATAAGTCTAAAACTACATACCCATTTTCATTTTAAAACGTCAAAAGTAATGACAATAATAAATTATATATAAGAACCAGCCTTAAAAAAAAAAAAAACCTTTAAATTTTTCTTAAGCTATTCATTGAGATGTGTCAGCCAAAAGGAGATGTGTCAGCAGGTCCAGACTGATAAGATTATATGCAAGAAACTATTTTCAGAATTGAAGAAGAATTTATGTTTTTTTCATTTCAAAACATATAAGCATATTAGCTATGCTTTCTATTTGCTGCTCACTAAGCTGCTCACAACAAACTTGAACAGAATGTTTTTAACCATTATTTCCTTTCGTTCGAAACTTTTGTAAAAGAGGCAATGACAAATATTTTATCCTACTTAAAATCCCTGAGATTTGATGTGCCTCATAAATTATTATGTGAATTTTGGGACAAACTGTTCCTGAGAAACAGCAGAAAAATGCAGTAGTGCAACAAAAATTTGCCACCAGATGGTAGCATAAGCTTCTCTATAAGGCTACCTTATATCTCATTTCATGTCAGATGGTAGCTTCTGTTAGTGTTTGGTTGTAAAGGATGTTTAGTAGGGAGGAACTAATACTCAGTAGGGGGAGCCCATCATCTTCTGACTGTCTGCACATATTTAAACAAACACGGCAAAAAAAAAAAGAGAGATACATACACAAATGTTAATCAGATATGCTAATCCAGAAACAGAATGTGACAACAGTGACTAATTGATCAAATTCATTCAATTTAATCTATAATGATGAATTATCATAAGATTGCTATGTTATTCCCTTTCAAGAAGAGATCTTCTCCATTGGAGCACAGCACTTCATCTTCTTAATGAGTTTTTTGTGAGTAAAGCTACGCTAGAGCCATCTCTATAACTAAAACCCTTGCTTCACCCTTTAGAAGTGAAACGACAAAACTGATGCTAGATTTGTGCAATGAGGTAGTTTCCACCACCACCTTAATGAGAGTTTCTTGGCAGCACTTATAGCTCCATCTAATGCAAGATAATTCTGAACGTAAGACCCCCTATTGATGCCTGATGATGTAATACATGATGCAACTCTTTGTAAGACTTTGACCAGATTATATAAAAGATGTGGCCAAGGGATATTGGTGGAAAGGCATGCCGTTAGGAAAGAACAAGCTTGTACACTTTTTATATAAAGTATAAAAGTGGATCTGAGAAAGTATAGCTCTCTGTTTGGTAAAAGTCTACTCATTGTTGGCATTCTGTGATACCTTTTGATATCTGAAGTTATAAAGAAGCCACTTTGCGACTAATATAATGAAAGACAATATATAATCATCAAATGTTGTTTAAGATGGCTCTATCTTTAAATTGTGGTTTATTGAGCTGTCTGTTGCTATAAATACTGATGTCCTCTGACTGAACTGTGTGTTTGGGGGGATGAAAAGCTCTGAGGCCATGTATAAACCTTTCTTTTATGTGCCTTTTTACTTCATGTAACCACACATAAAGGCTGGCACCACAGGATCAAAGCTCTATCTATCTATCTAGTAGTCTGTACAACAATCTGAATATCAGAATGGGAAAGAAAGGTGATTTAAGCAATTTTGAGCGTGGCATGGTTGTGTGTCCAGACGAGCCGATCTGAGTATTTCACAATCTGCTCAGTTACTAGAATTTTCACACACAACCAGTTCTAGAGTTTGGTGTGAAAAGGGAAAAACATCCAGTATGCGGCAGTCCTGTGGGCAAAAATGCCTTGTTGATGCTAGAGGTCAGAGGAGAATGGGCCGACTGATTCAAGCTGATAGAAGAGCAACTTTGACTGAAATAACCACTCATTACAACCAAAGTATGCAGCAAAGCATTTGTGAAGCCACAACACGCACAAACTTGAGGCGAATGGGCTACAACAGCAGAGGACCTCACCTGGTACCACTCATCTCCACTACAAATAGGAAAAAGAGGCTACAATTTGGAAGAGCTCAGTTGAACACTGGAAAAAATGTTGCCTGGTCTGATGAGTCTCGATTTCTGTTGAGACATTCAGATGGTAGAGTCAGAATTTGGTGTAAACAGAGTGAGTTCATGGATCCATCATGCCTTGTTACCACTGTGCAGGCTGGTTGTGGTGGTGCAATGGTGTGGGGGATGTTTTCTGGGCAAACTTTAGGCCAATTGGGCATCGTTTAAATGCCACGGCCTACCTAAGCATTGTTTCTGACCATGCCCATCCCTTTATGGGCACCATGTACCCATTCTCTGATGGCTACTTCCAGCAGGATAATGCACCATTTCACAAAGCTCGAATCATTTCAAATTGTTTTTGTTTTGTTTTTTTGTTTGTTTTTTTTGTTTTGTTTGTTTTTTTAACATGAAAATGAGTTCACTGTACTAAAATGGCCCCAACAAAAATTGTAGTAAACTAGAAAAATGCTAATTATAAGTCTTTTTACTTTTGGTCTGCAGATTTTCAGACAAAAACTCTTCTTCCTCTATAATTTCAACTGAATTTAGGCAACTATGAGACCCTTTGGTGTTTGACCGCAGCAAAACAAAACCTGCCAACCACCAAATCCTGCCTATAACTAAATATTCGAACATCTTCTGTGCACAGTAGATCCTTTTAAACCATTTCAGTGGCTCCACCTTAAAAATAGAGGAATTATAATCCATTGACTGGGACACTGTGGTGTCGATAAAGTGTCATGAAGTGACATAAAGTGTCAATAAATGTGTCCCAGGGCATGTGTTAGTGTTATTGGGCTATTTATATGGCAGAATGTGCGCTAAGATGATGGGAGACATGTGTTTGTCCAGCCACGTTCCCTCTAAGCCTCGAACCACAGAGGAAGGTGAGGATGGGATCGAATCAGTCGTCCCTCTGAGGCAGGGTTTGCTTTTTTAGCTGTGGTTGATCCAGCTATATTTGCTGGCTGGCACCTGAGTGCAGCTTGCTTAACACGCAGGACAGATGTTTTTTGTTTTTGTTTTATTTGTCATGACATGTCCTTTGACTTTTAAGCTAATTTCCAACAGTGTGTTTGGTTTTGGTCCTGACGAAACATTTAGTCCTGGTTCGCTTAGCGTTCACACTGTCAAAACAAAACACAAAACCAACATCCAATTACATTAAAAATTAAATTAAAATTCTCATAACCTTCCTCGTCATTCCAGACCTGCACTCTTGAGAAAAGGTTGTTTTAGGCACTTCATAAATATAACTTTTTAGGGCTTTAGTTTTAATTTATTTTAAATTTGGACAAACATTTTTTAATAAAAACAACTCATGAAGACACTTTACCTCTATAGAAAAAACCTGAAATAATCATTAAACATGAAAGAATTATGCAATCATTTTAAGACATTTCTCCTCAGGTCCTTTTTGGCATAAAGGGCTTTTTAAAATTGAGTCAAGAACCCTACATATAGAAACCCAGTTAACCTTTTTAAGAGTGTGTGACCTTTCTTTCTTTAGCAGAACACAAATAAAACATTTTTAAGAATGTTTTCATCCTTTCGAAGTCAATGGGGCAAAATTCTATACAAATTCATTGTATAGACAAAAAAAAATGAAAATTTTCAATGTTACAGTAGAAAGTCATAGCCTACAGGTTTGGAAGCTAGGGTGAAATCTCCTACTCTGAAGTTGCATGACATATTTTCGTATTTTAAATGCAAAAATCTTTATGGTTTGTGTGCGTGGACATTCCAGGTGTAGGGTTAGTATGTGCATGGGAGTGTAGGATAATTAGCGTGACTTCTGGCGTACATGTGAGAGAGCAGGATGGAGGGAGTGTGTGTGTGTGTGTGTGTGTGTGTGAGAGAGAGAGATACAGTATGTAGAAAGAGGGAGAGAGGGAGGGGGAGTATCTCATGTGTAATCAGTAAAGCTTGATTTTCTGCGTCAGTCCAACAAGCAGTCATGTGTCTGCGTCCAAGAATCAACCACCAGCTTTGTGTTTTGTTTGTGTTTTTCACAAGTGTTTGCTTTCCTCACTTCTTCAGTTAGTGAAACAGCTGCCCTCTCACCCATAGCTGTAAGCTCCTGGATGAAATGTGGTTAACTACACAATGGCTTAGTCCTGCCGGGCTGATGGGGGATGGGACTGGGGTTTCTGGTCACGTGATATGAACCATATTTAATACAATCTGAACTACAAGCAGCAGGACTTACAGCAGTGGGTCAGCCAGCGGCACTGTACAATCTCACAATCTGTGTCAGTGACCCACTAAAGACCAAATATTATGTGATTATACCAGTCGCGTGACCAAACCTTGAATTCCATGAGAAATAATACAAAACTGTAATTCAGTTCAGTGAATACTCACAAGGAACTATAAGCGGTAATGTGCTGTCAGTAAGTGATTACTGCAAAATAAAGTCTTGACAGGGGGATTAGGACCCCAATGTGAATTGGAAGGTATCACCCTTCAGTAAATGGGTTTATTTTGAGATAAGGACCAGCTAACTGTACATTACCACAATTATATGGCTACTTTCCAAATAAATAATAAAGTTGAAATTATAGAGTCAAAATTATTGTGTTGAAATTATAGCCGTACTGTTTATTTCGCCTTAAGATTTATTAAAAGGTTCTATAGCTTGGAGTCATATGACTTTAAACATTTTTATTCAGTAAGGATGCATTCACTTGATCAAAAGTGCAGTAAAGACTTTTACAGTAAATACCTATTTCTACAAATTGTCTGGATATGAAAGTATATCTGGGCTTAATGTTAATCATGCACATTTCCTTTATTTCTGCATGAGGTCTGAGATGACGAAAATAGCTCTGATCAACAGCTTCAACACTGTTTCCAGAAATATGAAGTGTGGGTGGAAAATGGCATCCTTCTCTGTGTCCCCCTTGCTTTTGTAATCACTCTGATGTGACATGTAGGTCACCGTGGCTCACAAAGATTAATAGAGTTGTGAAGTGTATAATCAACAGCCATTAACAGTGTGACATGTGAGACTCACATCTGGATGCCCATGATGGTGGATCATTAATCTTTTCGCATCACATGCTGCGTATCAGCATATGTTCAGGCTTCCATCTTAACCTTTACAACATTGTTTCTCAGAAATATGCTGGGTACACCACCTTGACTTACGAAATAAGCACAAACTAGCCTGAAGCAGCATTTATGCTGATATAATCTGGTCCATTCAGCAGCAAATGATGAAAAAAGGTCAATATTTAAACACACAATAGTGTCTTTGATTTAAAAATAATATTTGATTCAATGTTCTAATTGTTTTTGTTTTTTTCTGTGGTATTTGTCTTTAATATATATATAAGTATTTTGTAAAACAGATCTGACTACAGAACAGACTTTTCTGCTCGCCTGGTTATACATAGCTCCCTCCTAGATACATAGATACATTTAGAAAGTTCCAAAGATGAAGAAGAGTCCAAAGTTCCAGAAACAAAGTCTTTAATGATGAAATCCACAGAGACCAATAAACCATGTGTAACAGTGTGTCCAACACAAGCAACAACCGACAAAGAACTGAGAAACCAAAGGAACTTAAGTAGTGGTACAAACAAGGTTAATTAATGATACATGGCTGAACAAAACAGTGACCATGGTAACTAAGTAATGGTGGGTTAATCAAACAAAGGAATACATGTGATTGATGAAAACAAACTAAAAGTCCATGATAATGAAACGAACAGTACATCTACGTGACATAGGCACAACCTCGTACCAAAACAGAAGACATGAGGGAGGAATGGTGGGGGCTTTGGAGGTGGGTGAGGAGAAGGTGAAGGGCTGGTGAAATTACATCATATCAAAAAAAAAAAACACACACCCGATGAAAAACTTGCAGAATTTCTGGACCTTTATAAGGAAACAGACAGCGACCAAAATGTAATAAAAGTAATAACAGATTAATGAAATGTGTATGACATGAAATTATTCCCAATTATTTCCATTATTTATAGTATTTGCAAGTGTTTTTTTTTTTTTTTTTTTCGTCAACAAATCCAAATAACTGAGTAAACCGTGCATGAAGAATGGGCCCCATGTCACAAGCCAAAAGGCAACAACTAAAGTGTGCCTGTGTTACTTAAAAAAGCTATGATTTGAGGAAAAAAATGCTCCATTTCCATCACACTCTGAAATATTTGTAATTAAATACTCATAAATTCATGTCAAAAAAAGAGAGAGACTTTTTATTATCAAACTGCAGCAAAATACAAACAACAAAAAAAAACATGCTGAGCTTCAGAGATGCGGTGGCATGTCTATTTTTACTTCATCTTATTTAAGGAGTTGATATTCATATCCTTGGGAGCATGCAGAATGTGTCTTACTCATCCATGCGTGATGTTGTCAGGAGCTTGATGAATTATTCATTACAGGCCTTTATTTTTTGCGTGCCTCTTTAGGTTTAGATCAAACACAGTGCATCATTCAGGTGGCCCACAGTATCTGGTGCAAAAGAACAGTCAGTATTGATGTGGGGGTCACTGTAGTCATCCTTATTGAAGTCAAGACTGTTTAAAGCAGCAGACATAAAACATTCCTACAGCAGAGACATCCTCAAAAGAATTCACACTCAAACCTGATCTTGACACTTCAAATGTTCATCATATACACATTTTGTTGTTTTTGATCTAGTAAAATGAAGCCATGTTTTTGTCTTCAAGTTCAAATGGAAACACTTCAGCGCTAACAATATTGAATATGTATGATCTGTCCACAATCCAGAATGCTGTCAATAAGCTTATTTAACAGAACAATAGAATAGAAAGTGCACAGTTGTGAGTGTTTATTCAGGTTTTGGTGTTTCTTTCATCACGGATCAGAGGTGCTGACCGCAGCGTTCTGTTGAAATGGGGAGGGTCGGCGTGACCTAACACATTGCATCTAAATTCTGCTGCTATGAGAGTCATCTATTATCCATGCTGTGCTTCCAGCAGCCCACGCGCTCTTTTCATAGAGAGATTATGCATTTTCCACCCAGCAGAAATCCTGTTTCTTAACATATGAGGAACATTACAGAAACACTATAGAAAGATCTTCATGCATCCATTAAGATCACATGATTTGGGTTTGCTAACATTTGTCGGAAAGAGATTACACTTTTCCTGACCCCCTGCTCACTGTTGATGTACAGTAACAAACAGAATAGGACTTGACGCCACATTTAAAATGAACAAAAGTTGTGTACTTTGTGTGTTTTACATGGATGGAGAATTGTCAGGTTAAAGAATATTCTGGGTTCAGTACAAATTTTGCTCATTTGTGCATTTGTGGCATACAAATCAAATTCCACTTTTCCTTCCTTTTCTTCTTCTTAAAAAAATGGGGATACAGTGAGGCGCTAAAAATGGAGGTGAATGGTATGTAAAACATAAACAATATGCATGTTAACATGAATTAATTGTGGAAAAACTTTTTTTTTTTTCACTTTGAACCCAATATCCTATATGTCAATAATTTAGCTATAATAAATAATGCAGAGGTTTTAACAGAATTAAAGTGCATTTCTAACATTTTATCTTGAATTTAAACTAAATTTTCACCGCATTCACTTCAACTGTAAATGCCTCATCCACTGTCACCATGTTTTTGTATTGATAAATCAACATTATGGCGCAAGCTTAAAGGGAAGGTTAACTTAAAAATTAATATTCTGTCATCATTTACTCACCTTCAAGTTATTTTAAACCTGTCAGGTTTTTTACTTCTGTTGAACACAAAGAAGATATTTGGAAGAATGTCTGTATCTAAGCAGTTGATGTAGGCTACCCCATTGACTTGATTTTTTTTTTTTTTTCTACTATGGAAGTCAATGGGGTGTTTTGTTTCTGAAATTCTTCAAAATATCTTATTTTGTGTTCAGCAGAAGAAAGAAACTCATACAGGTTTGGATGAGTAAATGATGACTGAATTTTTATATTTAAGTGAACTAATCTTTAAATTGTAGTAGGCCTGCTAAACCCCGGAATATGACTTCAAATATTCCAGAGTTGGATTTTATTCACAGATGTGTGTGAAATGTGTAAAACCAAATGAAAAGCAAACAATCATGTTTGATGAAATGATGACTGGTGTTTTACAGACCAAGCGCCACTGTAGCCACTGACACCAAACGTCAGTATCAATGACAACACCACGCCACACTATTCAATATGACGGCTAAAACACACATCCACAACAACATAGCGCATCCTCAGTAAATGCGTGCTAATCTCCCTAAGCTCCAACTCTAGCTATTCTATCAGAGAATAATAATTATGAATGATTAGTGACAGTCGACTCATGCTGGAAGAATTATTCTTCCAGCATGAGTCGACTGTCACTAATCATTCAATCAGTTCACTCACGGGAGCGCAAACTGCCCGAGCAGCAGATTCCTTCAGCGAGAGTCAGAGCAGAACTCAGCGAGCGCAGTAATCCATACACGCAAGAGCACACATACACATGAGGAAAACAAGAGCTTGTGCTTCTATTTTTGCTCTCCGCGACCTATGGTTTTACAACAGATGCAAACCAGACTGAAAGCCTACTGGCAAATCGATAGCAGAAAAAGTGAACCTGTAGCCACATAATCTGACTCACTGTATTAAGTTACAGAAAAGCATTGAGTTGAAGTAACAGGATAACAACAGCGCATCTACCCGCTGAAGCAGGGATAGAAAACAAACTATATAGGGATGTGAGTCGTCTTCATTAGATACTGTATGTGGATAGACTTGATTGGTGTCAACTGCAGGAGGACATGCTATTTTGTCTGATGCAGACATTTCCATTTCTGAGAACATTGTAATAGGCCTGTGGCAAAAGTTGGAGTTTTATTGCATTACCCACATCATAATGAAAACCTGTTCACCATGATGAAGCGTTAAGCTTCCGATGTATCAAAAATGTTAAACATGATCAAAATTATAAAATAACAGAGCTATAATGACTAGAAATTATTCATTTACTTAGGCCTATATATAATTTGTATTTTAGGCATGTTAAGGCATGTTACACTATACTTTGTGTGCATTCACATGCTTGAAAATACTGGAGAACGCAAAGAAGTTTGGCATTTGTCCATTTTGGTGATCTGACCTGCAAATATTGTGAGTTCTAGGGTGAAGATGTGTAACTAATACAAGATTAATTTCACAACGTGGCTACTTAGCTGAATTTGAAGAATACAAACATTAAAGGTTTGCAGCTTTGCAAAATAGTTGAGTGGATTGTATACTTTAACATTTATTCAACTAATTAGGTATTGTTCCAAGCCAATGTTTTTTGTTGGCTATTGTCTGTTTCCCGAACGGATCACTTGGTTCCTTTTGAATTGGCTTCATTGGTTTGGAATGTAGAGTGAATCACTCAGCTCACATACACAATGAAACTACAATTCATTGAAAATAAATGAATTCAAACCTGAAAATTTATCTTATTAATAACTATGTTTACATGCACCCAAATATTCCATAGCTATTTAGATTGATGCCTTGCTTCATGTATTCTTTCGGGCAGATAAGCTCAATCCAAATGAAATTTGGAATGGACTGAAAGGGGTGGTGAAGAAAAAAACTAAGCATGTAAACGCCTGAATCCTTTGTATTTTTTTCTCAAATGGATTCAAAATAACCTTGTGTACATATGCAGTGCTATGATGAGTATGTTTGTGTTCAGACTGCTCAGTTTAGTTTAAAATTGCTAAAAATGAAAAGTAAAATATACTTTTTTGGTAAAAATCAGCTGTAGGTCTATACGTCAGATTTCTTTTCAGATACATGTATGTCTTCAAGGCAAAACCTGAAATTATACTCATAGCTCCGTTGACATTATTGATGTCTTGCCCTGGTTCTAAATATAGTAACTGGGTTCATAATAGTTTTATTCATAATACATTATGAACATGTATAGGAATGTGTGAATTGGATTTCAATGTTTAGAGTTTAAATAGCACATTCGGAATCTGAAATTAGATTCATTGCAATTTATGAAAATTAGAGCATGTCCTGTAAGTATACCAATTTAGTAGCCAAGCCGAGTATATCAAGACTATATCAAAAAATTGAATATTACCCAAATATGTTGTGTACAACACTACAAAAAAGGAAGTTGCTTAAAAGTAACAACCTATTTTAGATATGTAGTATATCTGTAACTCTCTGAATGATCGCTTTCAGCTAAAGGATTAGCTAGCTAGCTTAGCTCATTGTTAGTAATCAACCACCGTCCTTTGCACATTCTGATATTTACTGACAAATAATGTATTGTATTGTGCACAATAGGAAATACAAGAAGTGACCTCTAAAGCACTTTATCATGTGATAAGGTTGGTAGATTGCATCTGACAAGAACAGAGGCTAACCAGCAGTACAGTGAACATGCAACTAATGCAAACACAATCAAATGAGATGCTATTGTGTATTGGAGTAACACACATGTAAGCCTCAATCAGATATCCCACCCGTAAGTACTTGCACAATCAGTAAAGAACTGATTCTTTGTTGGCGGAGCTCAAGTTGTTTGAGTGCTGCATTGTACTATACAAAGAGGAATGGAGGGGCGAATCTGGAAAAAAGCCACATAACTTAAAAGCCTTCAGCACTGATCTGAGACCAGCATTTAGATGTCCAAATTGTGGTGAAGATTGTAATTTGTTGAGCTTTAATAAGAATTAAGAATTAAGTGAACAACTCTGGATATGCTTCTAAAAAAGGGAAAGAATGACTCTGTCATTTTATTATTAAAAACTGTTGTAATTTATGTTTAGTCACAAGGAAATCAATTGCAATTTATAATGCCCCCTGATGCTGGAAGGGGCTGAAAAAAACACATATCTATCAGTCTTAATTGTTTTTAATTAAACACACTACTTTTCTTTAGTGAGAGACATAGCAATAGAACAGCGAGACCCGGTAACGTGAATGATTGAGCAAAGACTGTTTGTCTGCATATCACCAAAATTGAATGCATAATTAGAGTTAAGTGCTATTGAAAATATAAAAAGTTCTCTTATAATATTAATGTGTTTGACTGCCATGTAAAGTCTTAAAGGTGCAGTACGTAATTCTGGGCCCTCTATTGACATCTGTGGTTGAAACATAAAATTGCAATTTAGTTAGTTGTGGAGGAACAGAAGACTACAATGTCCAGCCAAATTGAACTAAATGATTTTTTTTTTTTTATGTATGGTGTGATAAATTATATTCTATGTATTTTAACATTAAATTATCTTGATATGGTGGCTTTTTGTAGAGATATTTTCAATTTATTGTGATTTATTTAATTCATTAGCATTAGTGGTGCATAATATATATTGGCCACCGATATAATATCGGGCGATATGGTCAATTTTTTACACATCGGTATCGTTCCGATGTCAAAATAGGGCCAATGTGAACAGGCCGATAATCATTCCTGTATATTTGACGTGTGTATGGATGTTTTTGCAGGAGTGTATTCATTACGAGCGCAAGTCCTGTTAGTTTAAAAATGAAGTGATGTCAATCTTTTTCAGTGTCAGTTTGGTAAACATAATCAAGTACCTTTCAAAGGCTAAACATAACATGTGTAGTTTCCTCTTTTTTTGCCTTGCCTTGCCAGAGGAATAGGGATCGCTATTGATTTCATATGCAGCAGTAACACTGCATCCCCGTTTGGAATCGATCAGCTGTTCAAATGCTAAAGAGGGATTGCTAAGGTGGAGAAAATAAACCTCATTAATGGGAAACTAGACCACTATCTTTCTAAATGGCCAGTCAGACTTTCATGAAAATCAGCTGTGTCCTTTAGTTTATTTTTGTAGATTACATAAAAACAATATTTCAATGTTTCACAGAGATGTTACAGTCCCAGTATCACAAGAAATTGAATCAGGTTCCAATTGCACTGATTTAAGACTCTCAAGTCTTAAGTACAACGTGGATATGACCATAAGTTATGACTTGCGGGTCAGTTTGAGTGATTCAATCGGATGTTAACAGCTGATTCAATGAGTGAGTGAGTCGATTTAGACCAACAAGTTTGCCTGTGACTCATCTGAATTGCTCTAAAAAATGAAAAATAGCTAGTTCATAAGAATGTAAACATTCATGAACCATTAACATATTCAGCTCTGAATAAGAATCCCAATTTCTCGACATTTTCTTCACACTCGCACAAGGTAAGAGGGAAAAACAGCCAACCATGAACTGCAAAGTCCAGCATAGCCCTGGGAACCAAAGACAACTGTTGTCTTGTCATCTTTGGCACTTTTTTCTCCAGCCTAGAAGAGAAAGATCATTGGAAAGAGTGAGAACGTGTGTGAATTTTCCCACTGTTCTTGGCGAGCTGAGTGACTGCATGGTCTGTGCGTTTAGTGGCTGCTAATCATCTCTTCCCGTCGTTGTTGTGGAAGTGCATCCTGTGCCAAGGCCTGAACCACCCTCGCCTGGCACGCTGCCTGGATCATCTCGCCCAGGCTGCATAGCTGAAGTGGCTTGTGGAGCCAGCATGGACACGCAACCCAGCGGGACGCTCCTCACAAAACCACCCAGTGTTAAAAGAGAACAGATCTGTTCTGTTAACATTCATGCTAGTGCTGGAAATATATGCCTTTCTGATATGTGCACTTTACATACTCACTATACTGGAGAACATATAGAAGCCAAAATCTGTCTTGAACGCAATTTGCACATTACAATTCTCGAAGCACAATCTATAACGGGCTGAATTTGCATAAAGGAGGTGCTTTTGCATAAAACAGGGACCTCATTTAAAAAATGACAGAACATCAGCATAATTTCAATGGATTTAGCGTAATGTTAAACTTGAGTGCAGATGGTTTGCGCAACCTGCAGGTTTTTGACTTCTTAAGTAGCCTAGCGCAACTGTTAAAGAGATAGTTAACCCCAAACATTTTGTATGAATATCAATTTCTTTCTTTTGCTGAACACAAAAGAAGATATTTTGAAGAAAATGGGTAACCAAACAGCTGATGGGCCCCAATGACTTCCGTAGTATGGGGGAAAAAAATACTATGGAAGTCAATGGGGATTATCATTCTTCAAAGTATATTTTTTGTGTGTGTGTGTGTGTGTGTTCAGCAACACAGCAGAACTGTATATTTGTTCAAATATTAATGTCACATTTTAAGGATTACAATCGTTCTGATGATTCTATGAGGGTGTTAATGATGATTATCATATGAGGATGCGTTTCTGAATTGTAATCTTCTTAATTAGCGCTAGCAGTCATCTGTTGTGTTCATCAGTGGTGATGTAAATGACTGCATTAATAATGGATTGTTGGCACACTGATCTCTACATGCTCTTAACAGATGGGCTGATGCTGAATGGATGTTTCTGCAGCTGTTGGTTACAAGTTAAGGCAGGTAGAACTGGATTTAACTTCCACCAAATGCTAGTCTTTTTACTACCTCCATGCATGTTTTGTTTTGTTTTTTTCTTTCTTTTTAAGGGTAGGATCACATGCCGCTCATCCCCTGGCAAACTCGGCATACTGTGCTGTATATTCCTGATTATTTACTCTTTGTTTGGAGAGGGTTGTTTTTTTTTTTTTTTTTTTTCAGATTGGTCAGCTGACTAGATTTGTTACTGCCAAGGTTGTCCTTAGATACCCTTGTTGCACCTAGTCTTTGCAATTCAAGCTTAATCTGTTACACAGGGAAAGTGCAGCCGTGTAGGAGGGAAACAACATCAATCTTACAGCTGTGGAGATGTCATGCAGCTTACCTATTTCCACCCCTGCTGTCCTGAACAGTCGTAGCGCACATGCTTTGACCTGTTTAGTAGCTCTTGAGCCCTGTTTTCAGATGAAATATTGTTGAGAGAGCAGCATGGTCTTTGTAAGAATGCCCACGCAAGGCCTTGCCAGGTTGTGGCTGAGTGTATCGCTAGCATCGGATTCCATCCCCATGGAGAGACAGAACCAAGGAAACCAAGGGGCTGATGAATAAATAGTATCCCGCTGATTTTACTGTGAAATGTTACTTTAGTTTGCCATAGACCAGGGATCAGCACATGAGTGAAAGTGAAAGAGAGCAGTAAGTATTTTATTATGCATTAACCCATATTAGTCATAAAGCTTGTTTAATTTAGTTATGAGCTGAAATGGAATGAAAACAGTAGTGAAGTGTGATTAATATGTGCTAATCATCAGAATTGCACTGCGCTGAGAAATAATTTGAACGACCCACTAAACTGCATGCTGCAGGCTAGTAACAACAATATATTGCATTTAGTGCATCATAAACCCGCTGAAAGCATGGCACAAATGATGTGCTTGTTATGGACTTATTAAATTTGCTGAAATTTGCCTATAAATACATATTTTCTTTTCCAGATAGAGTGGATTCAGTTCCTGAATAATAAATAGAATATATTTTTGCTACTAGCCTCCAGCACCATTGCTGGCCTTCTCATTAACCACGTGTTTCACGCACTGATGATATTTCACATGTTGAGCTTATTATAAATATTATAATGAGATTAGAAATAAATTTGCTGTTGAGAAGGCACACAGAAAGTGTTCATTATTTTTTATTCATTATTTACTGATAAACAGGATTTATATGAGCACACACAGACACACACATATGTTGGGATTCCATGTTTTATGGGGAGTTTCCATATAATGATTTTTAGCCTGTACAAACTGTATATTTTATCCCCTAAACACAACCCTCAAAACATAATTTAGTATGATTTATAAGCTGTTTTCCTCATGGGGACCACCTGGAACACGAAAATAAACATAGAATGCTGACAAAAACAAACATATTTATATTAAATAGTTGATTTTTATTTATAATTAAAGCAAATAAATATGTAATAAATATATGTGTGTGTTGGTTCAGAACCTATTATTAGCTCTGTTATGCATGAGTTCATCAGGTCGCTCCTCTCCCACACATTGCAGTGTTTGAAGAGTGTAGTTGTAGCTGAGCACTTGCTGTGGCACTGGCACCCATTACTAGTCTTCTTCAATCCTCTGTGAACTGCAGTTCAAGCTTAGCTGATATATGATGAAATATATGCTACAGACCTTTGTGTGAGGGAATAGTAAAATGGTCTTGGCATATGTTTGCCAAAGGCTGCTTTTTTAGATTATGTTTTGAAGAAAATTGTTTCGTTGAACTTGAAATTGTTGAAAATAAATGACATAAATGTGACAAGTGAATGACAAACTAATCATTTATGTTTGTCATAATTTATCTTATATATATATATATATATATATATATATATATATATATATATATATATATACATATACTGTATATATATATATATATTACGATCAAAGATTGAACATGTTCTGGGAATTTGGCTATTGGAAATATAACACTTAACCACACTCACATTAACAAAATTACTTCACTAATGATTTGATAATTGTGCTGAATGAGATTCAAAGTTAAGTCAGCTAAATGATCCTCTCTTCCCATTCTGCAGTTAACATGCATGGCAACTTGTATAAAAAGAGCTTATTGTATAAGGTGCATCATAAGGTAAAGGTATATGGGAAAAAAAACACATAAAATTTACAAAAACTACCACAGTAATTTGCAGAAACATGGT
This sequence comes from Cyprinella venusta, assembly GCA_038021265.1. NCBI lineage: Eukaryota > Metazoa > Chordata > Actinopteri > Cypriniformes > Leuciscidae > Cyprinella > Cyprinella venusta. Next base: position 22,541,765 of record CM075867.1, read on the forward strand.
ATGTTATGTACATCTGTCCTATATATCCATTTATATACATTTATTAATTTAGCTGAGGCTTTTATCCAAAGCGACTTACAAATGAGAACAATGAATTCTCAAACAACTTACAAATACACACAAATGAATTGCATTTCATTGTCATACATGTCATATTATTTATATATTGTAGACTAATGCATACAACTTTGTCACTTATAATGCAATGAACTTGTAAGTCAAGAGAAACTAACACTAATAACTCGAACCCAAATTAAAAAAGCAAAGCTTTAAACTCAGCGACCCTTCTGCTAACGGCTATCGGATATGTCCTCGAGCCATTTGCCGGCATCGTGACAATGTCATCGCTGCTTTCATCAATTGCACAGCCGTTCACTCGATCAAAGGGATCTCAGAAGAGAGTTGGTAAAAGTAAGTGCCGCCCTCTGACAAAACCAAAGCTCTGCAAATGGCTCTCGCTCCAGCACTCTCATGTTGCAAATGATCAGCTAATTGGCTAATTAAAGTAATCTTTGTATAAATTGCTCCTTAATTACAACCAGCCAATAATGAGCTACCCCAGAGGGAGGGTTAACCCCCTACCCACACCAGTGTAACTATTATTACCCCTCTTCAGTTTATATGAGCATTAGATTGGTGAACCATTACCATTCTTATTGACAAATGCACATTTGATGCCAAATGAGTCAGATACCCAGAACAGCAGATACATGCAATTACTCGCAAGACAACAGCTGGCCGCTGCTGACACTGAAAGGTAGATTCTGGAAAACTAATCTCTATAATTTACAGACAAACCCCATTTTCTGATTGTGTTTGTTATGTTCCAGTAAAACATTCCTGCTTAATCTCCTCTCTCACTTTGAACAAATACTGGTAATTGATTTAGAAATGTAGGCCAACTGCGCTGAAATGATGACTTTCAACCAAAGAAGGCTATGCAATTTATACACTGTATTTTTTTTCTCCAAAAGAAGTCCAGAAGTCTAGAGTTCTTCATATGTGCCTAGAATGCACTTAGTTAAAAAAAGATTGACATTTTTCACAAGGGAAGAAAATTGGAGTCCCATGACAGCTGAAGTGCTTTCAGGATAATGTGGCATTAAACTGGTTGCTTCATCTACTGGAATCCAGTGTGGTTATATTTATGTTCATGATTTATGCATATTAAAACGTATAAGCCATACCTAAAGGGGCATTTTGTAATATTTAGGAGGATCTGTTGACAAAAATGCAATATCATATACATAACTATGTTTTCAGTGGTCTATAGACCGGTGCATTATACAACAAATCAGTGCAAAAATAGCAGTTTTTTCTAACCCATACCTGCCTGATGTGCTGAATGAGCCCTTCTCTGATCATTGCGATTGCCTCTATAATCCTGTACAGTAAAATAAATAAGAGAGATTTGGGCTCGAATTTGAGACTGGGCGTGACGTCATGCGCGTTAACGGCACCCTCGCCTGGCTATGTCTGACAGATTTGTGTATTCGCTGCCATTCTCCATATCAGAGAAGACAACTCAAGCGACACAACTTTAGTCAACTTTCCAAAAAAGTAGAAGATGGATTCAAAGAGACCAGCTTGTAGTTCATTCCAAACCCTAACGCAAACTCCACGTAAGACAAAGAAAATACAAGACAAGAGTCAACATCGTGAAGGCATTCAACAAATGGAGAGATCTCCGTTTTGGAGATCCAGGCTGTCATCCAGGAGCTAGCAAGTGGTGAAACTCGCCAAACTGAGTTTGCCTCCTGTCTGCGTCAATGTTAACCTTTCCTGCCCGATACTTGACATCGAACCGGAAGTTAGATAGCTCCCAGACCCACTGATGGCCTACTGGGTTTTGCTGTCCTGGAAAAGTCTTGAATGAAGGCACAGTAGTAACTGAGGAACCCAAGAAGCCTCCTCACATCACCTACTGTCTCGGGAGTCCTGATTGTTGAGGATCGGACAGCCTCCAGGTCCTTAGGATCTATCCGCACTCCTTTCGCTGACACCAGCCGTCCAACATACCTGACCTCCCCCCGGAAAATATCACACTTTCCAGGTTTCAGCTTTAGACCTGGTACTGGAGGGTTCTCAACACTCTACAGATGTTCTCAACATGCTATTCAAAGGACCTTGTATAGCACAAGACGTCATCTGAGTATGGTATGCAGCACTCATCCCTGAGCGAGTCAAGCATTTCTTCCATACTGTGTTGGAAGGCAGCAGGCGCATTGGACAACCCAAAGGGAATCCGGACACACTCATACAGCCTCCAGGGTGTGATGAATGTACCTGGATCTCTCTGTGATATACCCTTGGTTGTACGCTTTGACTTGGTGGAGAATGCTGAACCAGGAGTTTTCCCAAGGGTGTTAATCTGAACCTGTATCGACGGTCAGGGATGGTTTTCCTATTCAGGCGACGGTAATCAACACAGAGCCTCAGCTTGCCATCCTTCTTGCGGACACAGACTACTGGAGCGGTGCATGGTGACTTTGATTTGACGATCCATCCTTTTGCTAGGAGATCCTGTATGTAGCTCTTCACCTCGTTAAACAAGGGCTTTGGCATGAGTACACCCTCTGAACCCGGGATGTTGTTTTTAAGTGTGATTGGCATCTGCAAGCTGGGTATGCAATCAATGTCATTTTCATCTCTGCTGAATGCACCAGACTCATCATACAACATTCTTTGAACAACCTCTTGTTGACCCTCTTCCAGGTGGTCCAGGTTGATTGTGGATGCCACAATTACGTTTTCACCTTATCCTCTCGAGAATGGATCATTGTCTGTGTTGGCTCACTTGTTTTACCAGGCTCCACTAATATCCTTTCAATCTGATGTAATGTTCCAATCACTGTGCCACATGGCAGGGTCACATCACCCACTGTGCTATTTTCACTGGGTATTGAAACACAAGGGTCACTTTGGGGTTGTATTTCTAAGAGCCCATCTTCAATGTCCAAGAATCTTAAATGGTCACTGAGGATTTTCATGAGGATCAAACAAGACCACCGTGTCAGACTGTCATCTTCAAAGGGATTCTGCACTTCAGCCAAGTTACCTGTCCTGCCCAGATAACTACCACTCTTGGACCAACCTTCTAGTACCCGTCTCTGTTAACTTCTTCAACAGCTTGAATGACTTTGACTAAAGTTTGTGCCTTTTCGCAAGGGATATCAATGGCCCTGGCCAGTAGTGAGGTAAGTGTTGGTATCAACTGCTCAGACTGTCCTTGAATCAGTCCTTCAACTAAGTTAAAACTCAGGAGTGGTCTCTCCATTGGCATCTTACTCACCAGGAATGGGACATTAATAGATAGACTCAGGTCCTCATTTCCTAGCAGGTTGATTGTGATGACCGCCCAGCCATCAAATGGGATAAGGTCTCCATTTACAGCGTAGACTTTCAGATCATCTTGACACCCAAGAAGTTCCCGAAGCACCCTCACCTCAACACTTGGCAGATATTTCTCTTTCCTCTCACAGTCCATCATGCTGACGTGGGCACCTGTGTTGAGTAATGCCCACACTGTCAAGCCATTAAAGTTTCACTGGATCAATGCCTTACTTACGATCAATTTGATTATGTTGTCTTTTTTGTCTTGAAGGAGCCCAGAACACTTGCTCCTTGGCTCCTGGACCTCACCTTGTTTATAAATTTGTTTGTTTGTCCCTTTTTGTTCTAGCACGTCTCTACCTAGGCCTGGCCAGCTTTGGGGGAGCAATGTCTGGTTGGGGCATTTGCTGTGTGGCCACTGGTTGCCCCTTGGCAGTGGCCGGTTCCTGTTTCCCTATCGCTGAGGTCGTCGTAGGCTCCCCACTGCCTGGTGTCCATGCTCACCACAGATGAAACAGCAAGAACAGTCCTTTCGCACTTTGTCCACATACCGTGGACAGCAACGCCAGCGGCTCACCTGGCAAGAGGATGGTTGGCTGGAGGAGCACTGGCAACCACCCTCCGTTCGGACTGGCATGGAGTGTTGTATTACGTCTACCATGCTGGTTAGAGCATCAACCCTGGCAGTAAGAAGCTTAATTTGATTGTTCTGCCCTTTTGTGCAGCAAACCCCTTTGCAGCTTTCACATCTCCGCCAGTTTCATCTCTAACTTGGGCACTATTAGCCATGGATGGTCTTTCTCTGGTTGGTGGACCCAGTTGACGCAGCCTCTCTCATTCTCGTCACTTGTGATTTTAATAACGTGCCTGAGGATAGAGTCGTAAGTTACATTACTATTGGCTAGCGAGGGTTTCAGCTCGCTGCGAATATCTTTACACCATTGACCCTTTTGTTCTTGTCAGTCAAACATCTGGAACGCATTTTTTTCTGTCTCAAAGGAGTCATTTGAGGATCCAATTGTTTTCTTCAAGAAAACAAACTTTTTTTAAAAAAGTTCATAACTTTTTTAAGGTAGTTATATAAAAAACATACATTGGTTTAATTAGATACCGAACAGTAAGATCGATTACCCCAAACTATCTTCTAGTTGGTCAAACTAGTTCTTCTTAACATAATGTTTATGTTTATGCAACTGGCCCCTGGTTCCAAATTTGTTTTAGCTCTAAGACTATGAGCTAAATGAATAGAGAGAAGAGCAGTACCATCCTAGGAGGGATGAATACCATCTCTTTTTAACAGGTCAGGCTTGCCCCAACAACTTTTTCCAATTGTCTATGAATTCAACATTATTTTGTGGACACTACTCAGACAACCAGCGATTGATTGAGGACAGTCTACTAACTATTTCATCACTCCTACGAACAGGAAGGGGGGCCAGAGCAAATTGCAGTGCCTGACATCGGACTTGCGAGTTCACACACCTCTTTAATATTAATTTTGGTGATCTGGTGGAGTCGAACATCATTAGTGCCGACATGAATAATGATCTTAGAGAATTTACGATTAGCATTAGCCAGCACTTTTAAATTTGCTGTGATGTCAGGCGCTCTGGCTCCTGGCAAACATGTGACTATGGTGGCTGGTGTCTCTATTTTCACATTCCGTGTGATCGAATCACCAATTACCAGGACACATTCAACAGGATTCTCAGTGGGTGTTTCACTAAGTGGGGCAAATCGATTTGTTATGGGAATCGGCAACGAACAGTGGTTCTTTGATCTGCGACTAGAGTGGCGATCCCTAACCATCACCCATCTGCCCTGCTGCACAGCTCTACTTCAGCCGGAACTGAATCATGTAGAGAGTTCACTATGCTAGGCGCATCCAAAATGCTATCTAAAGATCTATCATTCTCACCATCCTCAAGTTTGGATGCATGTCTCTAGTTCTGAAATCTTCTCCGTCAGCCTGACTGTCTCCTTGCATTTATCACATACACACATACACATTTATGACATGTGACACAGGTGACAATAACAGGACAAGACATTACTCACCGTGTTTGTTACAGTTAAAATGGGTAACACTTTAGAATAAGGTTCCTAGTTAATGAATAACTACACAAGAACTAATGAGTAACACAATGTTAACAATCTAATAACTATTATTAACTAACAAGAAACTCTGATTAACGAACTAGTAAGTAATAGCGCACAGACGAAAGTGGTAGTTCACTATTAAGTAATCAATAACTACTATTTTTTTAATACTTCCCAGAGAACTACTGAAAAAGTTTAATAACAATCTAGTAACTACTATTAACTAAAAGAAATTCTTATTAACGAATTAGTAAGTAATAGCTCACAGATGAAAGTGTTACTAGATACTTCTGTGGGAATGACTAATTATTTGGATTCGTATTATAAAGTGAAGATCATTGGAACTAACTAGTAATTACTCAAGTGTTACTAAAGACATTTTCTAAAAGTATACTAAAGTTCACCAAAAATCTCATACGTTTGCACAAATCATGACTAGATCATGTAGTAACACTTGAGTAATTACTAGTTAGTTCCAATGATCTTCACTTTATAATACGGATCCAAATAATTAGTAATTCCCACAGAAGTATCTAGTAACACTTTCATCTGTGAGCTTTTACTTACTAATTATTTGGATCCGTATTATAAAGTGAAGATCATTGGAACTAACTAGTAATTACTCAAGTGTTAGTACATAATCTAGTCATGATTTGTGCAAACGTTTGAGATTTTTGGTGAACTTTAGTATACTGTTAGAAATTGTCTTTAGTAACACTTGAGTAAATACTAGTTAGTTCCAATGATCTTCACTTTATAATACGAATCCAAATAATTAGTCATTCCCACAGAAGTATCTAGTAACACTTTCATCTGTGAGCTATTACTTACTAATTCGTTAATAAGAATTTCTTTTAGTTAATAGTAGTTACTAGATTGTTATTAAACTTTTTCAGTAGTTCTCTAGGAAGTATTAAAAAAATAGTAGTTATTGATTACTTAATAGTGAACTACCACTTTCGTCTGTGCGCTATTACTTACTAGTTCGTTAATCAGAGTTTCTTGTTAATTAATAGATTGTTAATATTGTGTTACTCATTAGTTCTTGAGTAGTTATTCATTAACGAAGGAACCGTATTCTAAAGTGTTACCTTAAAATGTTCTAGTTTTGTCAACATGACTCATTACAAGAACATTTTATATGAAAATACATTCTGTGACCTCAGGCCTCAATGATATCCTCATAACACATTTGTGAATGTTGACTTGATAATGTTCCTCCTCTGTTATTATGGAACGTTGTGCCAATGTTTTATTGAGAACAATGTGTAATCTGTTATCTCAAAAACATTCCCAAAACATCTTCAAAATGTTACAGTTAAAACGTTATATCTTAGTTTACATTTAACCTTATAGGAACATAATTTGAAATGAGAAAACTTCCTTAAAACATTCTTTAAACATTACATTCAAATGTTTTCTTTTAAAACATTAACCAAACTTGTAGGGAATGTTAGCCAAAGTTCTGAGAACGTTCCCTGCTAGCTTTTACTGTATCATTTATCTGCTAAATGGAGTATTTCTGAATGTTCATGGCTGTTGGTACACCACCTTCATTCATCTCTCACACTTCCCTATGTTGTTGTATAATCTTTGACCTCATGCTGAAATAAGAGTTTCCCTTTTCAAGTTTTATGGAATTCAATTTTTGATGCCAGCGAAGGACTTTTTTTTAGATATATTAGTTGTGTTTTGTAAAGTTTCTCTGAGAAGGCCTTGCACAGGTGCCACACTATAATTTTTCATTTCATGACACTGTCCTCACACATGGTGGTTTATTTAATGGGCCAAATCTGAGCCTCACGGTTATGGGAAGCCATGATTCAAATTGGGGGGGTGGGGGTGAGGGTGGGGGGGTTACAGCTGAGCAACAATCAACAGCAGTGAGACACTATTGAAAAGGTGGCACCCACATTATGCATGACCACAACAGCACCTTTGAAATAAAAGGGTTTTATTTATATGCTGTCAATACAGTTAGCTTTACATCTTTTCAATGGCAACACAACGGCTCCAGACAAAGACACGGTGAGAGGCAGCTATGTGAACACAAAAAAAATATATATATATATTTTTTGAGCTCACTACAGCTGCCTTGCACACTTTTGGTGATGGGTTTCTACAGTAGGTTTGGCCAGCGCAGTGTGGGAGAGTGCCTCTCGACCTCGCAGACTGAAAGGGTTTCCCAGGGACAAGCCACAAAGAGGTCCGTCCGTCAGAGGGGCCCACGCACGCCACCTCAAAGATTTGCAGCAGCTGTCACGCTGGAGTTCTCGCCAAGCAACAACAGTTCGCTGCTTTGAATAATTTCAGTGAGATTTGAATAAGCACATTTTAAAAAGGGGTTTTGCCAGCTTCAGGGTGACTACGAGCAGAGCAAAATGAAAATGAGGTGACTGGAGTGAGAAATTGAAGCTCGAAGTGAAGTGAGAAGTTTAGAGGTGTGAGGAAATCCATCTCCTGGGTGTCGATAGAGAGATTCAAGTACGAATTCAACAAATTAAGTAGCTAAACTAATATCACGCCGTTTTAAAACTATTCATTGTTTATTGTTATGGCGATTACATAGGCCCATATATTTTCAGTGTTTTCTTTTCTGTTTTGTCTCATGCTGCCCCTGCAGCCCCATCTAGTCTTGAATTCCACATAAATGGATAGTTCACCCAAAAATGAATCAATTACTAACTCCCGTGTTTTTCCAAACCCATTAGACTTTCGTTCATCTTCGAAACACAAATGAAGATATTTTTAATGAAATTTGAGAGATTTCTCAATTGAAAATCTTTTCACCCAAACTCATGGTTCAAAGTGATCATAAAGAGATTGTAAAAAATAATAAATCCAAAAACAAGCAATGGTCTATTTTGCTGTGACTTTTTTAAGACTATTTTTGTTTGGTTGAACAAAAGCGCAAAAAGTAAAGGTCTGTTCACATCAAGGACCATAACTATATTTATTCTATTAACCATTCTAAAGATAACAGGGAAGTCCACACCAGCTATAATGATAATGTCAAAGAGGCACAATAATGTTGGATTTACTTTCAGACTTATTTTTTTTTTCAGCTGATAATTAAGAAAAACATTGACAGCCAATCAGAATTCATACGTGAGACCAAATAAACAATTAAATTGCATTTCACATATCCTATTGTCATTTACTGTAGTTTCTATCACATTGATTTCAAGTGTTTGTTTTTAAAATAAGTTTGTTTTTAGTTAGTTATTTGATGCTATAAACGACTGCTCATGACTGCGCATGTCTGGTCCCGAAAAAGTGTGCAGACTCAAGTTCCAAGTCATATCGGGACACTGGCGGCTTCAGTTCTCTCCGATAGAAAAGAGCGAAGGGGTGTCGTCCATCTTTTTTAAAGTTTATGATATTAACATCTTGTTTATTGAACTCTCTTTAAAATGTTCTCTCTTTTCTTTCTTTTTTCTTTATCTATTACATTCGTTTAAATTTTCAAACCATTATTTTAGTAACTTAGTGACATGTAACTCTGATATTGTATATGTATAAATATTATGATGTGCATTCAAAAAATAAATACTGCTAATCATGTTCATCATACGATGCATGTTCAGTGCAATGAGAAAATGCAAGTGATATCTGATGACAGAAGGTTCTGGTTGATCTGAAGGGTTTCTGTACATCTCAAAATACCCTTGAGTCATCCTCATAAACCATATATCATACCATATATCACCACGTTTACTGCAGACAGCTTCAGCAGCCAGGAACACAGGCCCCAAGCTCAAGTTTCATTTGCATCTCTGATCAGGATTTTATCTACAAATGATGTGCAGACGCCATCTCGTCTCCTGGTCTGTGTGTTTGATCTCAGGCGCAGTGAGAATCTGATATCAGAGGCTCTTGTAAAAAAAGACAGGCATCAAAAAGCCTGCCACAGAATAAGTGTTTACCCATGACATAAGGACCTGTCAGTGTGTCGTCTTTGCTGTCTGTCCCCCCGGGATAAAGAGCTGTGCAGATTTTAAGACTTTATCTCTAGAAGGGATTATATGTGGTTACAGGGCAGAACTGAATCATTAAAGGAGGCTTCCGGGTTCAAGAGAAGTTATGTTTTGGCTTAACATGCCATAATGTTGATTGACAAAAACATTTTTTTTTTTTTTTAGATTTGTCCTTTTTTTTAAGGCAAAATTGTTACAGTAAGAAACTCACAATGTAAAATACAAGGGTAAAGAAAATCAACCTAAAATGACAGCCTTGCTTTAGGTTTTTAGTTATAACATCAGATTTCATAACTTGCAGAGCTCACGAGAACAGGCCTTGATTTCACAGCATCTGCTCCAAGATTCTGTTGTAATTGTCAATGCCAATGTTTCATTGTCTGACGAGCTTACAGCGAAGTGCTTGTTCTTCTGCCAAGAAACAAAACAAAACACCAATAAATCTGACAAATGATTTTTTTTTTCCTTTTTTCGGGTCTGGTAACTGACTTTGCATTGATGTCCTCTGGCAAATCACATTATTCACAACTGTTGACTCATTATTCAAAATCATTACCACGCAGACAAGCAATTAAAATGCACCCCAAAGTTGTTTCCAATGTGTCATTTGTTAGGGACAACTGGGCAGGCATACAGCATATTTCACACTATACAAAGATTTCTATTGTTTAGATCTGTCAGTACAGTTCTTGTATATTGCGGTTTATATTGTGGCTGATCTCTATATGAGCTTTTTGCATTTTTATTGTTCTGTTTATCAAGCATTCTAGGTTTTAATGCAGTCTTTTATCTTTTCTTTTCTTTTTTTTAGATTTAATGTTTTTTCGGAATATAACCTATACTTTTTGGAGATGTTTTTCCATAACATGTAGCAATATTTAATATTAAATTTTAATATCAATAAATAAAAATGTTATGCTTGAAAATAATAGAAAAATGACAAAAATGTTAAATATGTAATGATGTATGTAATGTAATGATATGTAAAAAAAAAAAAAAAAACAGTTTCCATGAGACAATGAATGGGTTCTGGTTCCATGAACAGGTTTTGGATTTAACTGGTTCTGGCTAACTTGCCTCACTAACAGGTAAAAAAATGAATCAACATGACAATACAATACAAGTAAAAGCAAAACTCAAAATAAACTTAAATTATTTTGTCAAAGCTTAATTAGTTTGATAGATATCTAAACTTATCTATCAAAAAATATATGAAGGGAGGAAAAATTATATTTCCTTGCTTTTTTTGTTCTCGTAAAAGTATTGTTCCTCAGAGAAATTTTGCGTTTTCTTGCAAAACTATTGCCTTATGTGAGAAGTTTTATGTTAATAAATTTACATAAACACAGAAACATAGTTTTTCCTCTCACCTTACAAAAATTTTTGAGTGAATGCAAAGCTATTTGGGGGAATTCACAAGATAATGCGAAAAGCATTGAAATAAAATTTCTCCTATCTATCTATCAATCCATCCATCCATCCATCCATCCATCCATCCATCCATCCATCCATCCATCCATCCATCCATCCATCCATCCATCCATCCATCCATCCAACTATTTCTCCATCCAACTATTTATTTATTTATTTATTTAGCCATCACAATGTCCTATGATGGGCTTCGTACTCTCTGATAGCACTTTATCCGAGAAGTCAGTTCTTTCAACAGATAATGTTTTATAATCAATATTATTTTTATCATTTTGGTGTGTTTTTCACAGTAAATTATTGCATTTAAATAAAACAGGTGTGAATTTGAGAAAACAGGCCGTGGTCGACCACTACAGGGAATTGAAACCCATCTGGCATCCCTTCAAACTTGACAATATCACTTTTCCAGAATATGGCCATGACAGCAATATCTTAAATGAATCAACACAGAGGTGGCATATGCGATTTTCCAAGCTCCTCTCTCTGTCATCTTGAACAATATCTTTTTCAACCAATGGCTGAAATGGTTGAGGCCTGTCAACCCCACCAGTCGCCTTTGGCTTTTGCTTTCACATGGATCACTTTGATAAATTCAGTATGATTTGAGATCAACTACCTTGGACAAAACCACTTCGGCAGGAAGATACGAGTAAGGGAAGGAGAACAGCAGGAACTTGAGAAATGGCTCTTTTATCAGCACTAAAGTGCTGGTTGATCGATGGGCCGAGATTAAAGAGACTCTGATGCTGGCCACGCTTGAGAGAGACATCAGGAGAGCCTGCCAGGACAAGTTTCTCAGAAGTGTGTTTATGCGAGTAAGCGTATAGCCGATTTGGTAACTGGGTTCAGCTCAGGACAGGAGCAGCATGGGGAATCAGGCCAGAACATTCCGCTGGAGAGACACGATCAGGTTGGCCCGAGGGAAAAGAATCTCCGTTTTGAGGATACAGTCCCAAAGTGCACATTTGTGCTTGGCATTCAGCACTATTGTTGAACCAACAGTTTTTTTCAGTTTTTTTTTTTTTTTGTAAGCGATCATATATACAGTAGTCTCAAACATTTATTCAGATTGAAAAGAAAATTTGATTGTCGCTTTAAAGTCACCATGAAATTATATATTTTTTTGTTTTTTGTTTTTTGGCATTTTGTATTCATATTTTAGCCTTACTGTTATCTATAATCTAGTGTGCTCCAAAACAATGACACAATTCACATTAAGAAAATATAATAGTTCAAAAAGTACAGTCTTTCACTTCTGCCAATATGGATCAACGATTTTGATGACATCACGCTGGACTTCAACAGTTTTTCTGTTCAGTCAATTGCTTTCTAGTATCTGAAGTGTCACGTCCCCTACATTATAAACAGATGCTTAGGCTGCGGCTGAAATCGGTCACTTGTTCACACATTTACTATTTCTGCATGGTGAATGGCACATAGTGCACTATATAGGGATGGGGAACAAGTCAGACAGTGAAAATGAAGAGTTCAGATGCAAAAGCCTCTAAGTGCCATTTGAAATTTTCTTCTAAAATGATCATTTTTATCAAGCTTGTATATTTAAGTTCAGTAATTTCACTTAAATGGCAAAGAAGATTACCTATTAATTGTCATTTAAGTGAAATTACTGAACTTAAATATACAAGCTTGATAAAAATGGTCATTTTAGAAGAAAATTTCAAATGGCATTTAGAGGCTTTTGCATCTGAACTCTTCAAATATTGCCCCCATTTTTCATGAGCTGAACTCAAAGATCTAAGACCTTTTCTATGCACACAAAAGGCCTATTTATCTCAAATATTATTAAACAAATCTGTGTTAGTGAGCACTTCTCCTTTGCCGAGATGATCCATCAACGTGGCATATCAAGATGCTGATTAGACAGCATGATTATTGCACAGGTGTGCCTTGGGCTGGCCACAATAAAATGCCACTCTAAAATGTGCAGTTTTACTAAATTTACTTACTTTGGAGAGGTGTTCTCTTCACAAATGAATCCCGGTTTTCACTATGCAGGCCAGATGACAGCATGTATAGCATCGTGTGGGTTAGTGGTTTGCTGATGTCAACGTCGAGTGGATGAGTGGCCCATGGTGGCGGTGAGGTTATGGTATGGGCAGGCGTTATAGACAACGAACACAGCATTTTATTGATGTAATTTTGAATGCACAGAGACACCTTGACGACATCCTGAGGCGCATTGTTGTACCATTCATCCACTACCATCAGCTCATGTTGCAGCATGATAATGCACTGCCCAATGTAGCAAGGATCTGTACACAATTCCTAGAAGCTGAAAACATCTCAGTTCTTGCATAGCCAGCATACTCACCGGACATCTCACCCATTACCATTGAGCATGTTTGGAATTCTCTGGATCGGCGTATACGACAGTGTGTTCCAGTTCCTGCCAATGCAGCAACTTTGAACAGCCATTGAAGAGGAGTGGACCAACATTCCACAGGCCACAATCAACAATCTTTGGGACCTGCACATTAAAACTAAACACTATTATTGTGGCCAGCCTAAGGCACACCTGTGCAATAATCATACTGTCTAATCAGCATCTTGACATACCACACCTGTGAGGTGGATGGATTATCTTGGCAAAGGAGAAGTGCTCACTAACACAGATTTAGACAAATTTGTGAACTATATTTGAGAGAAATGTGCCTTTTGTGAACATAGAAAAAGTCTAAGACCTTTCAAAAATGGGGGCAAAAATAAAAATGTGCAGTTTATAATTGTGTTCACTGTATATGATGTGTGGGCAAATTATTGGCTTCATACATTTCCGTATGATTCACATCGCACAGATAAATACGACATTGCGACCTTGTAAAATAATAAGAGATCACGTTGTTAATTTTGTGCCATGTACAGACACTAGAGGAAGAGCAGTGAAGGACAGCCATTTTCCAGCCATTCAGAAAAGGTTCTGTACTCAAAACAGTTTACAATAAATGAGGGAGATCAAATGAAGTGGTTTTTTAATTGCAAGAGAGAGGCTATTAGTGAAGTGCCCACGCAGAACCAGCTCTGCTCGGCCATCGCTACCACATTTCACTGCAAATTAATCTATATAAATAATTAAAACATAGAAAAGGCAAGATAGACGATAAAAAGCAGCAGGGAGATTCACTCACAGACAGTAGATGTAATAATTACAGAAAAGGGCAAGATGAACTTTGGGGACAACAAGACGTGGAATGGGATCAGAAAACTAAACAAAGATCAAGGTGAAGGAGGATGCACAAAATGTTCCTGAAGAGTTTACTCTGGTGTCATACGCTATATGTGTCAGCTCTGACATGTGGCATTTTCGAAAGTTTCCCTTTGTTTACTCCTTAAAGTGTGATAACAAAAGGTCCAAATCCTAAATGGCAAGTCCTAAATAAGTTTACTTTTTTACTAATGTATTCTTTCTTTCTTGTAATATATAATGAGCATTTCATATGATCTTTTTTTTTCTGAAGTTTTATATCTAAATGTTATATACTGTTGGGGGATGTGCAGTACCATCTGTGCTGTGCTTTTGAAGGTCATTAGCAGGTCCACATGGAATCTGTGCGAACTAAACTCTGCAGATTTCCACAGAATTGGAACATTGGTCTTTTTTTACTAAGTTCTACCACATGTTTGTGTTCAAATGCTTTCAGCTACCAATAAAAAAATGCCCAAGCCTGGCTTTTACTGTAGCACATGCTGGAGAAAGAATGTATAGGGATGTAAATATACATGTAAAATAAAATCCTTGCCTTTGTATAATTCTCAGATTTTGATGTTCTTCACCGAATCACAAGATATTCACTAAAGAAAACCTTGATGACCACATTTGAGTCATGAGGTGCCATGACACTTTTATAATCCATAATGCTATATTAGCCGTAAGTGCTCACTATGAAGTTTCAAAAGCACCAGCAATAAATGTAAATAATCTCATACTGGTCTCTACTGCTTATGTTTTCAAGCAACTAACTTCACACTTGAACACCAGATGCTGACCTAGATATTACAGTAATATATTTTCCATTTCACTACATCCTGTTTGATACCCACAGACACCACATCCTTTTGTTACAACCTTACCTGTTACTTTTATTTTGTGTAGTGTATAGGGTTGTCAATTTGACGATTTAATTTGGTACAATTAATTATATAATTTAATAATAATATTTACGGATTTAATCATTGCAAACATTAACTGCAAATAAATTAATTTATTTATCAGGATATCAATTATAAGTCACTTTGGATAAAAACATCTGCCAAACAAATTAATATAAATTTAAAAAAATATTAATATAATCCCAGGTTTTATTGACTTACATTGTGTACTGTTATATTTTTGTACATTTCTGAAAATTTTCCAATGTTCTTTCATCCTTCTCAAAGAGTTGAAATAGTGAAGATGAGGGCAGAACGCTTCAGTGTCTGAAGTGTTTAGTTGTGTTGGGTCTAGTGGATGTCAAGAGGCACAGCCAGGAACACTTTCTCAGGTCATGTAGTCACAATACAGCCTTCAACCCCACAACCACCAGGTAAAGACAAACACAAAAGGAACCCCTGCCTGTTTGTCCAGGTGTGGGGCGACACCACAGCAGGGGGTGTTGGTTGGGGGGTCACAACCTTTAATGTGGGGCTAGATGCAGGCAAGCTTTCCTTGAAAGTCATGCTGTCAAAACCATTTTGATCCCCAATGTGAACTGTTTATGGGAGTTTTAAGGAAAACATCGCTTTACAAAATCTAAAGCTACAGTTTACATGCTGTGATGCTAGATTTCACTATGAAAAACACACCAAAATGCTAAAAAAATAATATTGATTATAAAAAGTTATAATGCAATGCTATAATGGGTTAGGATATGTTGAGCTGTTGAAAGAACTGACTTCTCATATAAAGTGCTATCAGAGAGTATGAAGCCCATCATAGGACATTGTGATGGCTAAAAAATAGATAGATAGATAGATAGATAGATAGATAGATAGATAGATAGATAGATAGATAGATAGATAGATAGATAGATAGATAGATAGATAGATAGATAGATAGATAGATAGATAGATAGATAGATAGATAGATAGATAGATAGATAGATAGATAGATAGATAGATAGATAGATAGATAGATAGATAGATAGATAGATAGATAGATAGATAGATAGATAGATAGATAGATAGATAGATAGATAGATAGATAGATAGATAGATAGATAGATAGATAGATAGATAGATAGATAGATAGATAGATAGATAGATAGATAGATAGATAGATAGATAGATAGATAGATAGATAGATAGATAGATAGATAGATAGATAGATAGATAGATAGATAGATAGATAGATAGATAGATAGATAGATAGATAGATAGATAGATAGATAGATAGATAGATAGATAGATAGATAGATAGATAGATAGATAGATAGATAGATAGATAGATAGATAGATAGATAGATAGATAGATAGATAGATAGATAGATAGATAGATAGATAGATAGATAGATAGATAGATAGATAGATAGATAGATAGATAGATAGATAGATAGATAGATAGATAGATAGATAGATAGATAGATAGATAGATAGATAGATAGATAGATAGATAGATATCAATAGTGGTCAATAACAATAAAGTGAAGATGTCCAGTGGAACAGCATGTCTAGTGAGAGACACATTCGTGCTGTGAGGAATTTATCACTATGGCTCCATCAGTCTCTGCCCAGCCCAGCCAAGCTGCCAGTCTTTGGATGAAACCCCACTTGGCACCGGCCACTAGCTTTTCATTTCAGCCACGGACAAACCGAACAATCAGAAAATGAAATACAAAGCAGTTTGTGCTAAATAAAAATAAAAAAGAATTGGTAGAAATGAAGAGTTCAGATGCAAAAGCCTCTAAATGCCATTTGAAATTTTCTTCTAAAATGACCATTTTTATCAAGCTTGTATATTTAAGTTCAGTAATTTCACTTAAATGACAATGAAGATGGTCATTTTGACAATCGAAGATCTCGAAGATCTCACCTTCGGAGAAAACTGTTGATTTTATACTCGAAAAATGTATCACTCCTTAAAAATTGAGTCTTAAATTAAAGTCTGAAATTACAAATTAAATTACCTCAGAATTGCATTGTTAGCCCACCCCAAAACTAAAGATAATGTCTGTACTGTGTTATGATTGTAGCCTACTGTACAATTAAGTGCAATAGTTGCTGAGTCTGTGATCTGAACACTTTAACTCAAGAGTATCCATTAACTGAACGAATTGAGAATATCACCTGAAAATCCGATAACATCAGCAATTTTCATTCAAGCAACTGATTTCTGTAAATTAATGTATAATGTTAATGTTTGGGGGTTTGTATGTGGGCAGTAGGTCCCATGAAGGCTCCTCTGCCATGGTCTTCCAAGTAATGTCACGGTTCTGTCACTTCAGTCTGGTTTATTCTTTGACAGATCTCCGACATTCTCGGTTTATTTTGGTGTTATAATCTTGTTTGTTGTGATCACATGGCTTGTCACGTGTTTCCTTGTGCCATGTGCTCCCCTGTCTATTGTCTAGTCCCTCCCATCTTGTTATCTGATTATTGGTTAATTTGTCCCACCTTCTTTTCTCCCACCTTCCCCCCCTGTTTGCTTTCCTATTTAGTCTCCCTGTGTTTGTAGTCCTGGGTTTGTTTGTTATTGATGTTCACCCATGTTCTGAGTTATGACCCGTTTCGTGCCTGTTTTTGTTATACCTGGATTTATTTGAGTCCTGCATTTGAGTCCTTGCTCTCCTTTCCACAACCAGTCCGTGACACGTGATGGCTCTTATTTCACCATATGCTGCAACTATTTTCCTACCTTTTCACGAGCAGTTTTACTCTCAAGGGGAAAGTCATTTTTTCTTCCTCTGGCCCAGAGGCACTGATTCCATCTAAGGAACTGAAAAATAATTAAGAGCTCTTTCTGCTTATTATGTGTTTGTTGTAAGGGACTAGCTTCTCCATATGCTTTTCAGATTTATTTACACACTGTAGAGCCTGACGTAGACAGCAGGACAATGACAAGGTCAGTGATATTTGAAAAAAAACAGGATGGCAGTCGCATAATAAAAAGACTGAAACTCTGCTTTCAATTGAAAGACCCTGCGTTGCAGTGCCTTTGGGTTGGAAGATTGATATGATATGTTTAGGTTTTATTTCTTTAAGTATTCTATTTTACATGCACAGCAGTACATTAGTGAGATTAAAGGGATAGTTCACCCAAAAATGAAAATTAGCCCATGATTTACTCACCCTCAAGCCTTCTCTACTGTAGGTGAATATGACTATCTTCTTTCAGACAAATTTTTTTCAGGCCGTCTGTCGGAAGCTAGTTATTTTAGTTGATAAAGTTTTAAATATGCATATTTTTCTTACACAAAACGCAACCCCTTGGAGGTTGCTTGGAGGTTATTAATCCCTTGGAGTCACTTTTCCCATGGATAGATGCTCTTAGGTGCGCTTCAGAATATCATCCTCCATTCACTGTCATAATAAACCTTGGAAGAGCCAGGAATTTATTTAATATAACTCAGATTGTATTCGTCTGACAGAAGAAAGTCCTACGCACCTAGGATGGCTTGAGGGCGAGTAAATCTTGGGCTAATTTTCATTTTTAGTTGAACTATCCCTTTAAAGCTAATTAGGCATGTGTCATTTTGGCCTGGGTCACGCAGGTAATCTCCAGTCACATTTAGTCTCTGAGATAGTCACAGTCAACCTTAAGCCTCTGCCTTTAAACAAATCTGTTTCATGCACATGTTAATCTCTACTCTCACATAGCATTATGGAATAATAACAGCCATTGTTTCATCTAATAATGTTGGACAATTAGCTCTGCCATTGCCCTGAGTTTGCGGTCTGTCTCTTTATGTTTGTTTCATAACATTACGAAGACAGCCACTGCTGTGAAATGGTGAAATGAGCCTATAATCTTCTCGTGGTTTATATTGGTGGTGCGGTAAAACTGCAGTAACCACAATAAATCATTTTCTTAATCAGTAATTTGTCCTGTTTTCTAGTAATCATCTTTCAAATAAAATAAACAAACTTTAAGGGCAAAATATATTCAAGATATACAGACTTGTTTACTGAGAAGAGGGATAGTTCACTCAAAAAATACTCACTTATTTACTCACCCACCCTAATGTTGATCCCAAAGTGAATGAGTTACTTTCTTCTGTGTACCAAAAAAGAAGATATTTTGAAGAATGTTTCAACAGCTTTTGCCCATAAAATGAAAGAATCTGAAAAACAAGTGGCCAATCACACAGAACTGCTTTTACATTCCACTGGTCTGCTTTTTTTTTATCGTTTTCTATGTAAACGTGCTAGATGGACGTGCTTGACAGTTGCGCTCGTGTCTCTTACATTATCACGCACATGACATGATGGCGTTCTAAATAGAGTGAAAAACTGAAATGATAAGTCTAAATGTTCTTCAAAGCAAGTTTATCTTCCGATGCATGCATTTTTAAAGGTTACTATAGAATACAGAGGTGGGTGGGGGGACAGAATATAGCCTATGCTCTGAGAGACTCTGTTGTGCGCAGTGCATTCACCACAGTATGTTATGCATGGTTAAACCCACATCACCATGGATTTCTCAAGCATACATCCACTATTTTTCCCAGAATACATTTCAGGACTGTTTTCAGATCTTTCAAGCTATTATTGTAGAACGTCGGTCAGTGGAATAGCTGTAATTTAGCATTTGAGACTTGATTACAGCTTTCAGAGATAAATGATAGGGCATCGTTAACGCTGCCATAAAATAATTAAATCAAAGAAAATGAAAGGGAAGTGGAAGTTGATGCCTTGATTTGCTGTTATGGTGAATGAATAGGGGTATTCTTGTCACGTGTAAAGGCTCAGCATTAATGTGCTTTAAGAGAACAGGATGTAATGTGATTTGCCAGTGCTTAGACTGTGCGCTTAGCCACGAGCAGGAAGAGGTAATATAAGACGCAAGAATGTGGCTTAGTTTTTGAGAGCTCATTTTCCAGGCAGGGGTTATGTTTGCATCAAATACGCAATCATATGATTTAATCTTTGACACACTACTAATTCATTGATTTAGCCTGATGTTAGTACAAATGCAGAGACCCAGCTCCAGTGTGATTGGAGCCTGACCATAGGTTATGCATAATTATTGGGCATGCAGCAGTGGCAGATAAAGCACCATGGAAAATGTTAATTAGCCACACAGAAGAGCCACATGTCCATCGGCCCAAGGACGCCCGGTCCGACGGGTATGACGAGCACTGACAGATGCGCTGCCATTTCACACGCTCCCTTTGAAATATATCAGGATAATCCCTGGCACGTTTAGAACTTTGATTAAAAGTTAATGAACTCACAGGAAGAAATATGTTAGGCATCTGCAGAATTCCTGCAGTCAACCTGCAAGGCAGAATATTCTTTTGTGGTCCAGTGTGCATGATGTCACACTAAGACACTGTGCTGACAACAAGTCACTTGAAGTATGTGTTAAATATCCACTCGAGCATTGTGTGGTGCGTGTGATTGACTAAGCAAAGACGTTCCTGTGTGTCACAGGGTCGATAAAATGGGTAATTTCAATGGTTTATAACGACCTTGCACGGGAGCGCACGGCTACTGTAGATAAATTCCGATTTTCAAGCTCTTAATTATGATGAGCTGGAAAGGAGATAAACACTTAACAGCCACTCACGGTCAAGTTGACAGTCCCTCAAAGGCCACAAAAGAGTAATTCCATTTTAGACCAAACGTTCAAAATCATTAACTGCACAATATGGAACAATGAGGTTTCCTGGTAATGGCAGGGAATCTTTGTAATTGCTTGGCAACACTGCTCTGGCCTTGAGCAATAGAGAAATAATTCCTGTCGATCAGCACAGAGCAGATGACGGCCTAGTGAACTGCTATCTGTGGAGAAATGGAAGAAAAGATGCTCTCTAGTCAGTCTGTCAATTTCCTTTTCACTGTTTTATCTCACTGTGTGAAAGGACAAGTCAGAAATATAAACCCCCAAAATGATGTTATACTACTACTAATGATAATCCTCTTATAATCAAATAAGGAAAATAACAACTGATGGAATAAACTGAAGTAAAAACAACATTGTCAACATGTTCTCTAAATGTAAATATCAAGGGGGAAACACAATGAGTTGTATTATCAGCACTTCAAAGTTTGGAAAATACAATCCAATAGCACCAAAACGTATTTTCGATGCTTCAAAACATTCGAACTAACGCACTGATTTCTCTTGGACTGCTTTGATAATGCTGTATTTCTTGTGTGAACTAAAAGTGCATCCATCCATGCATCCATCCATCCATCTTTATCTATCTGTGGAACTGCATTGGTTCCTTTTAAAAGGGAAAGAGGAGGTGTGGAGGTTGGTAGAAAAGAGCGTTCTTCAGCATTCTCTCAGGTTTGAAATATCAGGAGAGGGAGACAAAGTGCGGTGGGCACTGTCATTGATCATATGTCTTTGACCTTCACACTAGCTTAGTTTGAATATTTCCAAAGTCACCTCAGGTTGGGGAAATTGACATTTCACTTGTGAAATATGCTTTAGGGTGCTCTCTTCACATTTAGTTCCAAAGCTTTCAGCTCTTTCATTATACACCGAGTCAAGAAACAGGAATACTTCAACAAAGGTTCAGATCACTGCAGCAATGGAAAAAAAAAATGCTTATGGTTAAATAGGGCATCAGGATTATGTGTGAATATTTGTGGATCAGATTACATAGGCTGCATTGAGCCAGGTTGGGAGTTGCTATTATGTTACAATGAGAGCAGCACACAAATCACTAAGAACAGTCCTCTGTGGAGACCTTGTGTCGATTTATGGTTACCTATCTGATGCTACTAGATTTGTTATAGTACATTTAAATGTCCGAAATAAATAAATATATATATATATATATATATATATATATATATATATATAAATATAAATATATATATATATATATATATATATATATATATATATATATATATATATATATATATATATATATATATATATATATATATATATATATATATAAATATAAATATATATATATATATATATATATATATATATATATATATATATATATATATATATATATATATATATTTGCATTAGGCCTAGATTAAATTAATGGTCAATGGTCACTCCTGATCGTAACAACACACATATATGTACAAAAGCATATTAAAATCAACAACTGGTTATCACAGAGGTGTAAAAAATTGTATTACAGCTCATATGAAGATTAATCTGCTTTATAATGCAAGATAAAGTTGAAGTATAAGTGCACTTCAACCTCTGTTATGAATTCAGACATTCTAGTCAACACGTGACTAAATAAAATCTTTGGGATTATGAGGCAAAAGAAAATGAATGATATTTTATAATTAGGCAACTATGCTTTTAAGGCGAAACATTCACAAGCTTTTGTTCTTTCATCAACAACCATGACAAATGATTTCTCATCAACCATGCAGACATTTTTAGTAAGAGGAAAACAATAAATGACTCATTACACCTCTCCATTTATTTCTATGATTGGTTTCCTTTCATATGATTCCTGTGCAAATAAATTATTGTGTGCTGACATCTTAGCTATGAAAAGCCTTTAGACATCATCACTATTATTGGACAAATCAATAGCGAGAATCACACTACGGGGTAAGTTGTCATAACTGGAACATGGCATCAAATAGCCATCAAATAATCTACTTGTTAAGTTGACATATTGAAAACTGTTTCGGTGTAAGCCCCCATTCTGTTTCAAGTGGGAATACTATCTTCAAAAAAACGGTGTAAGAGCTGTATTCATTTATAACACAAATTTAAAACCAGATGCAGTCTCCAGACTCACAGTGTTTGGACACCAATATTTTAGAGATTCAGAAAAGATTAATCCGGCCAACTGAGATTTTGCAAAGGAGTTAAAAGTATTTTTCAGGACTGCACACCATAAGTGTACATATAGCACGTTTGTTGTTAGAGCATTTGAACACAGAAATGGGGATACCAAACTTAACAACTGTATTATAAGCTTTTCTGCTAAATTTAAATAGTTTAACAATTATGGGTAACACTTTAAAATAATGTTAATATGTAACTTTGTAGGAAGTAAGCAAGACAAATGAGTATTACTATATTAACACTTCAGGTATAACTAATATGAAAACTTTTATGACTACATTTCGAGTAAAAAAAAGACAAAAAGAAAGAGTGCGTGTTAACTAACTGTCAGAGTATAAGTAGACTGTTATAGGGTTAGAAGAATAATTTGCATGTTTGATGGTCCCCCAACAGACATTCTACTATAGTGACTCGTAGTTGACCTGTTGCAAAGTTACTTTATCATTAGTAGAATGTCTAAAGTTATAGAATTAAAGTGTTACCATAGTGTCCCGTAAATGTGCATGCATTTAGCCTTCTTTTTCAACTAACTTTTTGGGAGTGATTTGGAAGCATTGCTCTGCTTGAAACATCAGTTGCTTTGCTTTGACAACATTTTTAGATGTATTTTATAGCAGGTTCTATGCATAGAGAAAACACATACTGTAATAGGACTTTGGACTCAAAACCTTAGGCTACAGTGTTATTATTATATAAAAATGGTGACAACTTCCCCACGTGAGAACTAGGGTCTCCCCAATGTCTACCAAGGTGCAACATAAAATAAAAACAGACAATACTGCATTTTTATTCGTATTTTCATAAATTGGGTTATATCACAGGTACGATAGTATAATACACAACTATTAACATACAGTGAATATTTACTGCCTTCCTTCGTCACTCTACTGCCACACAAACCCCTCATAGAGAGAGAAGGCTGGGTTTATGTGAACCCAGCTATGGTTGGTTTCAATTATTTACATACCCGATTCTGATTGGATAAAAGGCTTGTCAATCGCCACGGTGCTGAGCCTACGTAAAAAATGGGCGGGTAAAGGCAGTGGAAGACAGAAAAAAACAAAAACAATCCGCCCGGGCGTCCATCTTGAATACAGTAAGCCACTGGTGACTGACAGCAACGGAGAGTGAAATCGCGATAAATTGAGTTGCGACCGCTCTAAAAAGTCAACCGACTGCGACCACCGGGAAAATACATATTGAAGGATTACATTTAGTGACGTTATCTGTCTATTCCGTCTCATTGTTTGCTTCATTTTCCCGATGAAGTTATTTCGGAGGCTGTGTGTAACGTTACATGCTAAGCTTTATTCAGCCGTCGACATGTCTTAGTTTAAAACGAGTGTTTGTTTTAACTATCCACCTTAGCAGTTCTCGAAACGCTTTGTGAGGTTGGTAATTACAGGTTTGAGTCCTTAACACCCGAATGGAATGTGGATATAGCGCGTTTGGCCATATTTAAGTCCTTCACTGTCAACTTGAGCTCGCGCGTGCGCTGAATCGTGCGCGTGACCCCATTTATCTATGATCAGTAATTCTACATATATATTTAAAAAAATAAAAAAGCAAAGTAAGCGTGATGTGGAAATATCGTATAGGTATGTTAATTCCATTTTTATCCCCGTAAATATGCATGCATTTAGTGAACTGCCATAGACTTTTCAGGTGGGTGTGAGGCATTGCTCTGCTTGAAATATTAGTTCCTTTGTATTAATAACAATATTTTATACATAATTTATGGCGGGTTCTATGCATATGTTGTCCAGTTCTGTTCATTGGAAATGGGAGCTGACCCATTTACTGAAAGATCTTATTGAACGGGCTCGTTTATTCTGAGCGCTCGACAGGGCAAGATTGTATAACGTTAGATATTATTCGTAGGAATTTCCTCGTTTTTGACATGGGTTTTTCAGGAAAACTGCATGGACAGTCACAGATCACTTTATTTCGAAAAGCTCGTCTGCTTTAAGTGAACTGTCACTAGTGGACACTTTGATGCCGTTTCCCAGTCGCTGAATCTGAGGACTATAATCTGCCATTGGATTTGTGCACTGCCATATATCACTGACTCGGTTACATGGATGTGTTTCACTGACTGCTGATCAGTAGTTCGAGGGGAAACTTGAATGCAGAGAGTCTTGGATTTTGTAGGACAAGACAGAAGATTGAAAAATGGGACCTGCAACGAAGCTGGCCTTTGGAGTGTTCCTCATCTCCTGCTCATCAGGTGGGTACTAATATGTTGCAACGACTCTAAATGCAATATGCATGTACAGAGTGTTTGTTTGTATCATGACATGTTTGTATGTATGTATGTGCCACCGGAGGCTGTTTCTCTTGTTACTCCGCATTGAGATCGAATTCACTGGTTTCTCGTAAAATAGCTACATAACACCATCTGAATACAATCTGAGCATGCACTATACAGGAGCAGCGTTTACTGCTAGGATTTACTGCTTATTTTCTCAGTGACTGCTTTTCAACGTGAAGATCTGTTCAGTAAAGTTTAGAAAACACACTAGTGGTGTATTGAACAACTGTATGTTCATGTAATATTGACCATTGTGCTGGCTGCTGCTGCTCATGCATGCATGCATGTTTTATATGTTGCATGTTAAACCCCCTCTACTGGTAGCTCATATTTTTTAATTATTCATGGATAAGGATCGTTCAATTTATGCATATTAGTACATGAGTGGTTTAAAAAGGAATAAAATCATTTGATGAGGCCGGCTAGGCCAAAGGTCATTTGCATGTGAGAACGTTAGATAAGATATGGCTGAAGTTACACGAGCACATTTAATGTGCACCTTTATGGTTATTTTTATCCAGAAATATATTTAAGGAATAGCAAGTCAAAAGGGGGATGTTTCAATACAGACTCTGTGTTCAACGTTTGAATTTTGGTTTTATTGAAAAAAGAGGCACAATCTGTGCCTGTTCTCTGTGTTCCCACTATATCCCTCATTCTGGATTGCACTTGCCCACACAGTACTGCACTCTTTTGGCTACAGAGACAATTAATCAATACAATGTTATATTTGAGCGCATTGCTTCGGTATTTATATCAGTCTAAAGGCAGAAATATTCATGAGCATCTGGGTAACATAAGAAACTGTATCTTTTGGGTCACATTGCACATGCCCTCTCGGAGGAATCGGTGTAAACTAATGGGACGAGCATATAAACCATTATAGACCTGCTTGTAGTGATACGAGGAACTTTTCACCTGATTGTTGTTTGAATCGTGTTTATGGATTTGTTTTGTATACTTGTGTTACACAACTGAATGCCTATTAGAGTTACTTCAGGATGTTACTGGATGTTTTGTCTGTATTTGGGTGACCATTCTTGCTACTGTTCAGATACCAATTGAAAAGTTCAATTTTGTGTGCTGCATGTACATTTTCACAGAAGTTTTGCCAAGACATGAGTTAATGCCTACTGTACTGTACTGAAAGAATCAAGTCTAAGCACTTGCCCAGCTGAATGTAAATTAGGCTTATGCCAAGCCACAAATCTTAAAATAAATCACAACTGGCAACATCTGACCAAAAGCACACAGAAAAACGGGAGGCTTAAAGAGGAGTTTGTGAATTTATTTGAATGGAGATTCTATAGACTTATCAATGCAGAATGACATAAACAGTGTTTTTCTAATATAGATATATGATAGGTGCAATGCTGTATTATTTGTATTGTCCGTTTGGCAGGATAATATGAATTGAATTATATATTTTTTTCAACTTTTATGAGCGATCAGATTAATGTGCTCTGATTAATTTTTTAAACCTACTGCCTAAAAGTTGCAATAAGACACATTTGTTGTTGTTGTTGTTGTAACCTCTGACACGTTTGGCAAAAGATCTACCAATAGACCATTGAAGAACTCAATCAAAACTTGCGGATTTGTGCATTTATTTACAGGTTGAGCAGAGAGGCTTAATCTCTTTTTCTTTTTCCTTATCTTTTCCGACCACGTTTTCTTTGCTTTTTCGAGTATCGTCAAGTATCACATCTGAAATGCGCGAAAGTGTCTTCATGCTGCATGTTGTTGTTGATGTGTGTGACGTCGTTGCCGTAAAGCATGTTGTGATTCTCGCGAGATTTGTCAGGGGCACTCCTCTCAAACTTGCATTGCTGGCTTTTCCAGCAGTGTCCCCCCCAAACTTTACTACCAGGATGATTCGCCCATTATGAGTTTGTTTACCACCGAAATGACTTACCACTGAAATTCTTGCATAGTGTGCCTTTTAAAGGTTAAGTATTCCCCGCAGTAGATTCTAATTGAACGTATGCGTGGAATCAGTCGACTAATGGCTTAAATGGAAAATCTTTTGATGGGGCAGCCCTAATGGTAACATACTGTAAGTGTGAAATAATGCACTTTATTTTTATGATACATTGTTGACCACATAGCCTACTTATTAGTTGAACTTTCAAACTTTATTTAGTGGCTTCTGTTTCCTGTATCTGTTTTTTCTTGTAAATATTTACTTGTCTTGCTATTATAAGTAAATGCCATGGTCAGCTTTTTTCATGGGACCTTTGATAGAATTGAGTTCCTTGCAAGTTTAACATTTAAAGCAAACAAAAAAGTTTGTGTGACTTCCAGAGTGCATCCTTATTTGGCAGTGATCCATTAAAATGTCACTTTTATACACAGCATTATGTACGTTTGTGATTGTTGTGTTACTGTTTTAGATTAGCTACATACTGACAACATACTACATGCAGAATAGAAGTAATGGTGGTTGCTCTTCCACTGTCTTATTCACTGTAATCTTTCAGCATAGCTGTTGTGGATGAGATGAGTTACATTTATTTCCCTTGTATAACACCCAGACAGCTTAGCAGGGGTCATTGTTCAGCGACACAACTTCTAAAACAAAGATCTTTCAGTGTTGTGGATAACATTCATTTACTTCAGAAATCCTCTTTTTTTACTGCCACAACAGGGTTGCTGGTGGGCAAATCAATAAATGTGCATTTGGATACAGTGGCTGTTTTTTTGTTGCGAGATTTTCACTCAAAAAGTATGTTCTTCACCATCATCTTCTTACTTGCTTAGTTCTTTGTTGTGCGCATGTGATGTGTGAATGTACTTGGAGGCTACAAGGCTAGTGTTTGTGTTGGTACAGAAGAAAATAGTCATAAACTGTTGGTTGCTGTCTTCCTTTTATTTAAATTTTCTTGCAATTTCTGGAATAATGTGTTAACTTAATTTACTCGTTATATATGGTCATTTGTATTAACCCTTTCATACGCAAGTACAGGCTGATCTCATGAAATGGCATATTATGTAATAACACCAATTCGTAATTCCATTTTTGGCTTGCTATCAACATGCATATTTGCTTTTCAGTGTGTTTTTTTGTATTTGATGTGAAGCACACTGGACAACTGGTGTTGTAGTTAGTAGTGCTATACAAATAAACTTGACATTGACATTGGCATTTATGAACGCCGTTGACTTAATGTTACATTACTGTATATATAAGTATTATATATATATATATATATATATATATATATATATATATATATATATATATATATATATATATATATATATGGTCCCACTTCATATTAAGTGGCTTTAAGTACTACGCACTTACATTTAAAAATAAGTACAATGTACTTATTGTGCTCATGTTGTATTGTAAATCACTTTTGCTGCTATTGAGGTGTGATACGGGTAAGGTTAGGGACAGGTGTGGTGGTATGGGTAGGTTTAAGGGTGGGTTTAAGTGTAAGGGATGGGTAAGGTCTGTAATTACAGATGTAATTACATAAATTAATTACGGCTGTAATTACATGCTGGTATTTTTTAAAATTTAAGTACAATGTAAAAACATGTATGTACACAAAAAGTCCATTGTATCAAATTATTAATTTCAATGTAAGTACATGGTACTTAAAGCCACTTAATATAAAGTGGGACCATATATATATATATATATATATATATATATTAGGGCTGTAACGATACACCAAAGCCACGATTCGGTTCGTATCGCGATTTTTGACCCACGATTCGATTCGTATCGCGATTCCATCACGGGGGCGGGGCTTGGTGTGAAAAATAGATTTTGAGAGGAAAAAATGTACAGGTATTTTTATTAAATAAAATTTGGAAAAAATCTGAACACCAAAAAACAATAATAACTATGCAAATTATTAAACTAAACTAGGCAGTGTAGGCTGCTGCTTTTGGGTTGTTTTCTGTGCTCCAGCTATATATATTTTTTATAAGGCTATACCCTTCTTGTTTTGAACTTCATGCATGTATTGCATGTTAAACCAGTACATAATGTAATGATAACAAGAGTGTTTTATCTTGGTGATGCTGTGTAGCCTACAGAGGCTTTAAACAGCAATGAATGATATCAGCAGAGCGTGTCCTGCGTCTGTCTTTGAAGCCGTGAAAAGGTGGCCGTGCATCATCATTTTAACGTTATAGAAAGTTTCGGTTACAGTGATTACTGAAAATGTCGTTGTTTTTGTCCACATCGTAAACATATTTATATAGCAACAGATACATATAAATTAAATAAATAAATGAATGGCGGTAATAGGGCATATCGTGCTATTGAGCCACTCAACGTTACCACAAGGGAAATTCCATAACCGCGACAGCCTTCGCGAGCGCGCCAAAGAGAAATGCACTTTTCATGCGGATTACATAAGCAGAGAGCGGTCTGTTTTCTTTCGTTTTGAATTGTTCTTTTTAAAAGTAGATATTTCAACATATATTTATTTCTCAGGTCTATAAGCTTATAGGGTTGCGATTCATGAGACGAGCTCCAATTCAGGCGCCGGCACCTCAATGTCGTGATTCCTATCTGTAGGCTAGCTATATTTTCTTCTTATTTATTAAATCCAGGCAATTGGTTGATGAAACATTTATTAAAATTGACATACAATTAATAAAAAAACAAAATTCAATTTAAAGTAAGTCTTTGTGCTTTCTATTTGAATTCTCTGACAGTTTAAGTGCCGCTTCAGAGAACTGTCACGACATTGTTTTTTTTTCCTCGAACACGAAAAATAAAAAACAAAATAAATATTTTATGTTCTGGGGAGAGCTAACCCTTCATCCCGTGGGCAGCCTAGTATTTCTTTTGGTTTGTACAGTGTAATTTACAGAATTATAAAAAAAATATAGGCTATATTTTTGCCACCTAAATATTAAAGATGTTTTGTGTCGCGTCCGTGTACGCGTGTGTATTTCCCTCATATTAAATATAAAATGAATGTGAAGACTTATATTTTTCTAATGTCTGGACGTACTTGATTTTATTAAGGGAGTAGCATATGGATATATAAACAGAAGGGTAAATATATTGGTATTAAATGCATTTTCTGAAAATGATTAGTCTGATGGATTTAAGTTTTGGCTAATTTAACCTCAACTAGTTTTGTGGTGTAGGTCTACATATTTTATAATGTTAACTTCAAATAATATAAATAAATAGTAATTTAAAGATGTGGTAGCATTGGATCTGGACGGGAAAGATAACTGGGAGGTGGAAGGGATGTATCGCGATTCTGCCTTCTCACATCGCGATACAGTATCGTGGACCTGAGTATCGCGATTTCGATTTTATATCGTATATCGTTACAGCCCTAATATATATATATATATATATATATATATATGTAGTATATAAGTAGGGCTGTGTATCACCAACAATGTCACGATATGATACACATCACAATACTAAAGCCACGATACGATACGTATCATACGGATCAATTTGGAATTTATTTTGAGCTGAGTTTAGTAACAGTGTTTTAACAGTTTATTAATAGCAAAAACAATTTATTTTTTGTCATGAAAAAATTAGTTAATAAAAATGCTGAGAATGGCTCTTCCTTCTGCTTTTAAAGTCTTCCTCAATATCTGAAATGACAACACTGAAGCATGTTTACATAAACAAAACTTAAAACATTCCATAAAAGCAAAAACTGTAACAACGTAAATTTAACTTAGTTTTCTCAACACCTAGTATTTAGCAATTTGGTCTTAAGTGTTCAAATGTGCACCAAACAAACTAATTTCTTCTATGTTGTAATCATCTTAAATGATTACATTTTCAGATTTTTATGCAGAAACAACAATTGATTGACATGCTCAGGGTGAAGAAAGTGACTGCAGAATATCTCAAAACGCTTATAACCACAATGACCAACTGTGTTTAGATACTTACCAAGACCGAAATTTGACATAATTTTGTGCGTTTTAGTCTGTTAAAGCAATATAATCTTGTGAGCTGTGTGTGAAGCGGCTTTACTCTAGTCTGAATGTACGTAGCGAAAACCAACTCTCAAAGAGAATATAATAATATAATAATATAAGTATAATAATAAGTATTATTATTAAAATATAATTCTATAGAACAGCAGTAAGTGATTCATATTTCAATTTACCATATGGCTTTTATTTTTGGTGGAAAAATCATCATAATTTATCATCATAAATCAGATCATAATTAACAGGGCCCTATGATTTAAGATTTAAGACATTTATTTTCCTTAATCCAGCCCCAAGCGCCCCTCCCAAAAAAAGTAAAACAGGCCCCTTAACTAAAAATAAAAAATAATAACACAGACATGGCCAAAAAAAAAAAAAAAAAAAAACCTGTACCAGAAGGGGAAAAAAATAATCCAATAATACCAATATCCTAAAAAAATGAAAAGGCAGGAAGTAATTTATTTATAGCATAACTGATGCATGAAATAATTCAGTATTTATTATGAATAAAATAGTTCAATATAAAAATATTCAGATATTCAGACAATAACATGAGATTGAAAAAAAATAATTTAACAAAACTTTAATTTAAGTTTAATTACACAATGCAATTGGGGGCACAGGTTATATGTAAGGGGGAGGACTTCAGTGAAAATAAATTAAATAATTCAAAAACAAGTTTACAATCAAAATCTAAAATCAGTCAGAATTGTCACTCTAATAAAGACCAAAACGCTGCATGAACGCATTAGATCTGTGAATTTGTATGTTTTAGTGTGTTTATTGTGCATGATCTGTTATCAATTATGATTAATTATGATCTGATATATGATGCTGAATTATGATGATTTTTCCACCAAAAATAAAAGCCCTATGGTAAATTAAAACATGAATCACATACTGTAATTTTACTGCTGTTCTATACAATTATGTTTTAATAATTATTATTATGCTTATTCTTCTTATTGAATGGGGTGGTTCAGCTTTTTCTTGTTCTTTTCCTTTTTTCTTTGCCTCGTTTTCTGTTCAAATATCCTGTTTTACTGTGGGCACACTGTACATCATGTGTGCATTAATGTACCATTATGAAAAAAAAAACAAAAAAACATACAAAATAAGCAGTTGTTACAACTTCTGCCTTACTGTACTTGACCTTAGCCTTCCTTAGTTGGTTTATCTCCGTAAAGTATCTTTACCCAGATGTAATCAGTGTTCTCGGCTGCACCATGTTTCTTTAATGCCAGTCGGATGGATGTTTTCATCCCAGTTTCAAATGTCTGTATGAACCCGTGTGCTATGCAGTTTGTTGCACTGTTACAAAATAATTTTCATTTCCCCCGTCAAGGAAAGTCACAGTGCTAATATTCAAACAGATGGAGTACAAAAGAAGAATGGACTTTCCATTTGCAGGAAGAGAGTTTAAAAATGGAAAGTCTTTCGTTTAAAGTTATTCTTATTGATCCATGCAATCTTGATGATACAAACACATTATAATTTGATCTTTTTTTTCGCCTAAAGTGCTAATGTGTGATTGATAGCTTGACCTTGTGTTGCTTTGCAGTGTATTTTGATCCTCGCCAACTGGACTTCCATGACATAGGCAGGTTGCAGCCACTGTTGCCCAAGATGCAGATGCCTCTGTGAATAATTTACAACCACGGTTGACCACTGCTGACGGAAGGGCTATTTGAAATCAAATGTGCTGCCTTTGTCCTCTAACAGTCTGCTTTGACCCGTGCCATAGTTTTCTTATTTCTCGTTGACAGAAAGTAAATCGTGATCGAATAAATATATATCAACCCCTTTAGTTTCTCACTGTAACAGCACAGGTTTAGGGCTTTTAGCGTTAAAAATCTGCTTGGCCTAAATATTCTGTATATGAATGGTTTTTCAAAGGATAGCAGATTAAACCTGTCATCTTTCAATGCGTTTGCAACCCCTAAACAAGATTTCCAAGTGTTTTCAAACATTTCTGTACATGAATTTCACTGTTTGAAATTTCAGGGCGACACAAAGTCTAGTTGTTTTCTGACAGCTAGGCACAGAAACAAAGGCTGATCCAGTTTGTTTTTTTGTGTGTGATCGTTCATGTCATATACTTATAGACAGTCCTTTGGTGGTGGAGGGGAATCAAAGCAGATTAAAGGGATTTGCAGCAAAAAGTATGTTAAACATGATTGACAGCTGATTGACTTGAATGCAAAAATTGTATATTGGCAGATCATTGGTGTCTGGATCTATTCAGAGTTGCATTGTAATGATGAAAAATAAGTTTCAAAAGCCTGAAATTCTTGACAAAATCAGTCACGTCAAATTACAGGACGGACGGAATAATGCATTTCTATGGACAAAATGTATCTAAAAATAGTGGGGGAAATAGAGAGAGCTGTTGAGGGATAGGTGCGTGATCCAAGCTGGCCAAAACATGAGAATTCTTTATTTTAAGCTTCAAGCTAATGCATAAGCATAGGGGAGAGCAGGGCACAACTTAACGCTTTTTGACTTTCTCTGTTTGTGTAAATCTACTTAGGGTTTAGAATATTTTTTTTCCCACATTAATTTACCACATGTCTAGTACAACAATGTGGTTTTGTTTTATTAATACAGTGTATACTTTTTTTCTTGATTTACCCCGAACGAATGGAAGTGAAAAGTGACAACGTGCGCCATACATTGTAACGCAAGGGGCACATTGTAACATCACCATATGACAGCTTAAAATGCTATTTGATCTAATCAAAAAATATATAATTCAAACCAAAATATTTTCTTAATAAAATACAATTAGCAGCTTTTTCATATAAAATAATTGCGTTTTTTTAATAATTAAAAATAAACACATTTTTGAGTTTGACAACAAACACACTGGAAAATACAGTTATACAGCATAGTTCAAAACAAAATAATAATGAATAATTTCTGAACATTGACTCTTTATTTATTTATCTACTTAGCTATTTGTAGAGTTGTTCCAATTCCAATACTAGTATCGGAAATTACAGAGTTTAGTTTTAAAATGTGCAACAATTCCTCAAATATTTGCTTCATTCTATTAGTATCCGGTTTTGAGCATTTCTTGGAAGGAACTTTAGAGACATGAATGCCAGGAAGTGTTTGTAATGGTAAAGTGCAAGGTCTCACACTGCCTGAGAGGGCTTTTTTCTGAGCTTCTCAATAGTAGCACAGCCTAAGATGCCCAATTATGCAGCTTCCAGCACGTTCTTTAAAGCAAATTTATTGTTGTTCTGTTTATTTGAGAGGGTTTATAACTGAGGTTCTGCATTTATATACAACATTGCATAATTATTTATGCCTTATATTCATAAATCTATCAGCTTAGTTCTATAAAGGTGTGTTTTTCCTTTCAAAATTTAATTCGGAATTATTCAGCCTTTAAGATCAAGCAGAAGCTAACACCCTTTTCTATGGTATTTCTATTCTATTCTATGGCCACTTTATAACTTTAAACAGAATCCACTCCTTTTAATCTCCCTAAATACATAAACATCTACTTTATAACCTTTTATTTCACTTATAAACATCTAAATAATTACAGCACTGTGGAAATTAATTATGATCTCCATGAGAGAAGTTCTGTGGAAATGCACAGATAATGCACAACAGTGCTGTGTCAGCTGGTATTTCATAATCTTGAGACCAACAAAACATTTATTAATAATTCTTTCTGAGATGGACTTGATAATATTTTTTTTTTTTCTTTTTTTTTTTCTTCTTCTTCAGTTTTGAGGGTGGCATAATACAGTGCACCTCATGCCACCCTCCTCCACTGCTTGGGCCTCGTTTACTCTTGCTATGAAACTGCAACTTAAGTAATTGGATAGCTATCTGATTGTAATTCAATTGTCCTAGACCACATAAAAGCACTTTGTTGTGTTTACATGGACGATTTTATGTGATTTAAACCAATAAATCGGATTACTCAACTCACTTTTTAATGGCAAACGTGATGAGGCCCCTTGGTGTCCGATGCAGTATGTGAGTACATCTAGTCGCTTGTCTTTTCCTGCACACAGGTAGGGTAGTTGAGTACTCAAGGAACTAATAGGCATGACTGATAATAAGCATTCCGATTCAGTCAGACTCTGATCACATAGTCTTATAGATCACATTTAGCAAAACAAATATGAATTCATGATTTAAGACGTGCAGTTTATTTTTTAAAGTGGTATTTTAAAATGGTTCATAATTCTTTCTAATGCTTCATGGACCATTTATTCATTTAGTTGACGCTTTTATCCAAAGCGACCTACAATTGCTATATATGTCAGAGGTCGCACGCCTCTGGAACAACTAGGGTTAAGCGTCTTACTCGGGAGGACACAT
The DNA here is from genome assembly GCA_038021265.1 of Cyprinella venusta. Classification (NCBI taxonomy): domain Eukaryota; kingdom Metazoa; phylum Chordata; class Actinopteri; order Cypriniformes; family Leuciscidae; genus Cyprinella; species Cyprinella venusta. The sequence goes on from CM075867.1 coordinate 22,577,151, forward strand.
CGGTGTCTCACAGTGGATTGAAACCCGGGTCTCTCACACCAAAGGCATGTGTCTTATCCACTGCACCATCACCCTTCAACTTCATAGTAGCCAAAATATTTCCACATGTCAGCTTTTAACTTTTAGATTTTGCGATATGTGCCGTCTATTTGCACGCCAAAGACGGACAGTCTGCAGTGCACTTCCACGCTTCAGAGTTCCGTATTTTGCGTTCCTTCAATATTACATTATTGAAGGATATATAATATATATAATATAATATTATATATATATACCTAGTGTATATATATATATATATATATATATATATATATATATATTAAATATGACAGAGATGGAAAATGCAAGCTTGAGAAGCATCAAACATGCCATCAGCACCCCACTTCTACTAGTCAAAACCTTTCAAAAGACGTTGAAGCTTGTTTGGTTTTTTGTTTGGTCATCAAGTTGTGTAGGAAACCACCATATATGATCCATTATTATTAACATTATGTCATGTGGTCTTTTCACTCATACCGTTGGCTTTCATTCATTGGCCATGTTCAGAGTGTTTTTAAGCTTCTTCCACCAGCCCCATATATTTACAGTGCACTCTGCCATTTTACCTCGTGTAACCCTGCTGACTCAGAGGAGTCTGTGTATCCCAGCGTCTCATATTAAAAACCGAGAGCAGCTCAGCTGAGGGGCAAGGGCTGTTGTCAGGAAGAGCAGTCGTAGAATATAGGTCAAATATTTATTTAGCCATCTACTTGTTAGTGGAGAGGGCAGGTGAGTAATTCCCTTATGTCTACCTTTTGTAATTTGTTTTTAATTCCTAACAGATGCTCAAGGCATTGGAGCAATTTGTGGTGCTCCTTTTGTCATTTAAGATGAGTAAATATGATTCGTCCTCTGTTAACGATTGTGCGTCTTGTGCACCATCGTTCTTCTCTGCCTTGATGTGAATGTGACAGTAATTCCTGAAGATTTCCCCCTAATCCCAATAATGGTAACTTGTGTCTCTGGAACAAATCCTGAGGATTTATCCCCACTGAATGGCAATTAGCAGATTAATTCCCACCACAAAAAATTAACTCCTATGTTTCCTTCTGGATATTGTCTTTGTAGTGTAACAAACTGTAACAATACCTAGTTTTCCCAACACATTATTATTGATTTTTAGTCTTTAAAATTATTTTCATTAAAACAAAACCTGTTGCAGATATGTTTAACTATTCATTGTCATATGAACAATCAGTGAGCTTTCTGTGATTTTGCGTGTATTCATATAGATGCTACTGTTCAAAATAATGTTTGAGGAGGGTATGTTTTTTTGTTTTTGAAAGACGTCTCTATGCTCACCAAGGCTGGATTTACTTAAAAAAAAAAACAGTAAAAACAGAAATATTGTGAAATTGTATTACACTTTAAAAGTATTTTTAAAGTGTTAAAAGTGTAAGTTTTGTATTACACTTTTAATATTTGAATACAATTTAAAATGTAATTTATTCTTGTGGTGGCAAAGCTGAATTTTAAGCATCAATATCTTCAGGGTCTCGCATCTCACATGGTCCTTTTGAAATCATTCTAATATGCTGATTTGGGGCTCAAGAAACAAATAACAAGATAAGATAAATCACAATATAGTTGTTTTTGCTTTAAAACATTTTTTATGATATCAACATTTTGTTACCATTGAAATTTCATAATTCACAAAACAACTACTATAAGTTTAAACGATAACTCAAGCTCACTGAAGACAAGTAAAAAGTGATAACGAATGAACTAACTAATTACAAGCATATGCATAGGTAAACAAATTACAACCCACCCCTACTTTTATGTAGGTGTGAAATTCACTTACTTAATGATTATTTATTTTTATTTTTTTTGCTGTAAGTAGTGGTATGTATTTTTGGAGGATACTAAAGTGCAGTTTGTAACATTTGAAGGAGGTTTCTGTAGTCACTTTATTGCTGTGTTTTTATGCACAATGTGTTCCATTCAAATGTATCCAGCACAGCACTAAACCTGTGCTACCAGTCCTCGAATACTTGGCTCAAAGCATAAACTGTTCCTTGTGGTACAAAATGTAAACATCAGCTCAAGTCAAATGTCTCTAACACCAATGTTACCATAGATGCAAAATTGCCTCCAAGCTAGTGCTTCTAACACCTGTCTTACATTTACATTTATTCATTTAGCAGACACTTTTATCCAAAGCGACTTACAAATGAGAATAATAGAAGCAGTTAAACTAACAGTAGGACAACAAACGTTACTGCTATGACCCCTCAGTTTAATTTAACACAGGTTTTTTGTTGTTGTTGTTGTTTTTTTAAGAATAGATTAGAAGAGAAAATAATAAGTGTTAGTATTATTGGATCAAGTGCTGTCGAAAAAAAATATGTCTTCAGCAGTTTCTTGAAAGTGGCTACTGACTTAGTAGCTCTGGTTGAGTTAGATCATTCCACCAACAGGGAACAGTCATGGTAAAGGTCTGAGAAAGAGATTTTGTGCCTCTTTGAGATTGTACCACAAGACGACATTCGCTAAGTTTCTTGATGGCACATAAATCTGAAGTAGTGAGTTTAGGTAAGAGGGAGCAGTGCCAGTGGTTGTTCTGTAGTCAAACGTCAGTGACTTGAATGGCAACCAGTGCAATTTTGTGAGGAGAGGAGTGACATGTGCTCTCTTTGGCTCATTAAAGACCACTCTGGCTGCAGCGTTCTGGATCAGTTGTAGAGGTTTGACAGAGCAAGCTGGAAGACCAGCCAGGAGAGTATTACAATAGTCCAGTCTGGATAGAATAAGCACTTGGACAAGGAGTTGTGTAGCATGCTCTGATAGGAAGGGCCTGATCTTCCTAATGTTGTGCAATCAGTTCAGTTGTGTTCAACTGATCATCAATTACAACCCCAAGGTTCTGACCTTGATAACTGAATGGAGAAGTTGTGATGAAGACTTCCATTTCTATTCTATTCTGTTTCGCTCTGTCTAAATGTTTTTGAGTGCAAGAACGGATCTTATGTAAACGTCCACGCAGAGACTTAGTCGTGCGACCTTTCAGAACCTGCACGAGATCCCTAGTGTATTTGATCAGGATTAGCAAGTGAAGAATTAGATTAGAATCTCAATCCACTATTTGCTCTTTATTTTGTTCATGAAATCCTCTGGCTTTTTTTTCTTGTGTGTTAAGTGATGGTGATGACATGGGGTGTGTTTTGGATAATTTCTTAACACTCATCACATCTCTGCCATATTCAAACACGATCTGAGTTGCGGTTGTTTTAGGAAAAAGTTGTGAAACCGCCCTCCACCACATCCTGTTTCACAAGTGGCCCTTCTGTGTTAATCACACTCACTACCTTACATTTGTTTTTGTTTTTTTGGTTAACCTCAATGTTTTGCTTTCTTTTTCACCATATGGTAACTCATGAGTAGCTTCTGAAAACAAAAGTCCCATCTGTGGATTTCACTTTTTTTGGGGGGTTATTTTTAAAACACTTGTGTGTCGATTATTATAGCTGCTAATCAGTGATGGACTGATGGTATTTGAGCTTTACACTTTGGGTTGTGGTTAAAGTCTTCTGAGAGATCAGTACAGCAGGTGTCTGTTTCCACTGCAGGCAGTCCATGTCTTAACCAGCTTCCCCTGTGTTTTTTTTTTTCTTTTTTTTTTCCAGGTGCCATCCTCGGCCGCTCAGAGACACAAGAGTGTGTCTTTTACAACTACAACCCCAGCTTGGAGAACCGTGCAAACCGCAGCGGAATTGAATCTTGCGTGGGAGAAGAGGACAAGAGGCTTCATTGCTTCGCAACTTGGCGAAATGTATCAGGATCAGTTGAAATAGTAAAGCAAGGCTGCTGGCTTGATGATGTCAGCTGCTATGACAGGTAAACATTTTGTGCCAAATCTAAGTGAAAGAGACAATGACTTGTGAATTTTGTATTTTTATCCAATGCTCGCTCTGAATGATTTGTTAAAATGATTCAAAACGAGAACCCTGCAGTTTGTTAGGCCTTTTGACTGGTAGCCTCCATCAGTATTAATCAGCATCATTTTAAGTGTCATATTCATTGCCAACTGTAGTCATTTGTCACAGCCTTCCCCTCCGAATAGCAATTGTTTTGATTTAACTTATAGAGGCGTGGTCAAACCCTCCAGCACTTCCCATGCGATCATCATTCATTTTTGCTTATATCATAGTTTCCAACACTGTAACTGTAGTAGAGATGATTTTGTTTTTCACTTGTTTTGCATCAGCGTTTGTACAATTATTGTCATTTTGTAAAAATATTGCTGTGTGAGGGGCACTACCATTCAAAATTTAGTTTTAAAGAAACCATCATTTTTTTTTATATAGCAAGGAAGGACATTTATAAAGTTACAAAGATTTCTATTTAAAAATGGTGTTCTTTTGAACTTTTTATTTGTCAAAGAATCCTTTTTTTTTTTAAGCAGCACAACTGTTTTCGACATTTGGTTATAATAAGAAATGTTTCTATTAGAATGCTTTCTGAAGTGACACTGAAGACTGGAGAAAATTAATTTTTGTCATCACAGGAATGAACTACATTTAAATATTTGATCAAATCAATCCAGCCTTGGTGAGCATTAGAAACTAAATCTTACGTCCCCAAACGTTTGAACAGTAGTGTATGCTCTTTTTTTCTTCCATTTTCAGGCATTGTTTAACTTAGTCTAAATTGCCCATGCTCAATGCTCTACACATTACAGAGAGAATACACCACACATTCATTGTAAACAAATTCACAGTATTTCAGATAAAGTCTTGTGTAAACGTGTTTGCATGTTTAGGCTTAGTTGTGAACCTTGTAACCTCCGGCCACAAAAGGGGAGATATTAAAAACAGGTTTATCAATGCATCTGCCCCATGCGACAGGTAGCACTGCTGGTAGATCAGGAAGTGCTTTTCCTGAACGAAGCTGTTTTGATAGCGTGCAAAGGAAGCAGCACTTCTCCTGTCCTAACATGCTGCTGAACCCGTTTACCTCCCTCGCTTGAAGGATTTTTGTTTTTTGTTTTTTTCGTTTTTTTTTTTTTTTCATGCACGTTGCTCTGCCATGTCAAGTCCTTAAGTAGCTGAGCAAGTATTGCGATCGCTTAATGGCTCGTGTGCGTCTCAAGACAGTAACTGAATCACTTTTCTGACTAAATGCCTCTGGAATGTCATCCATTCCCCTTTTATTTTTTTCATTTGCACCTGTTTGTGTATCTTAAGGATTATTGGTGTGCTGCTAAGCTTTGTTTATCTTCTTTAAGCCAACCTGAGAGCTCAGCTTTGATGTGGGCTGCCAGATTTTAAAAAGTATCTCTTTGGCTCAGGCATTTTTCAATCCATGTGCATTTGTTCGTTTGTTTGCTCTCTTAACCCAAGCGAAATCCAAATAAACCTTGCAGCACGTCTCAACAATCCCCAAATGTGATGCAATCTTTATTTTATTGCCCTAAATTAGGGGGGAAAGTGCTGTCAATCTTCTTTTTTATGTAATCAGTCTGTACTGTTATGCATTTTGTGTTATTTGGTGAACAGATTAAATATTGAAAAATGTGTTGTGTTCTAGAAATTTCAGTATTTGAGTGGTTAAAAAAAAAAGTAACATCAGTTGTGGACTGATAGCTCTGCTTGCTCTTTATCTTACAGCACCGAGTGTGTGGAGAAGAAGGAGGACCCAGAAGTGTTCTTCTGCTGCTGTGAGGGCAACATGTGTAACGAGAAGTTCTTCTACAACCCTGACACGCAGCCAGTTCAGAGTAAGGCTCCCTTCAGCGACTCAAACAGCAAAGTCTTTAAGGGTATTTGAAGTTCTTCAGTTATACCTCTTCCTTTGATGTAATTGTGCTGGTGTTTGATTCTGTCGGTGTGAAACTCTCCTTTCTGTCTTTGTCTCATCATAGCCTATATTCCCTCATAACCTCATCATCAAAATCATCAAATTACCTCAAAGCACCTCTCAGGCATTTTTCACGACTAATCATTTCAAAAGTCATAACATTTTTTTTTCCATGTTTCAAATCCTGAATTATTAGGTGTGTTTGTGTAGCCACGTTTTAGCACCACAATCCAATGCATACCTGCCTTGTTTTTGTTGCGTTAATGAACACTTACTCTATTCTGTACATCAGTGTTTTGTGCTTCATGTTATTTATTAACTTAAAAAATGCACATTAGGAAGACAATTTTGTGAATAGTATATACATGTTATATCTTTTTCTGCCAGAACATCATAACATATAACTGTTATGATGTTTATATTAAAACAACTGGTGGTCTTGAAGGTGCTGTGTGCCTAATTTTATTTTCGACATGTTCAAAGTGTTGTCAGTGGTGTGAATGTTCATTATTAGTTCCTGTTGGAAACATATGGTGCAACTGAAGATCTTTTCTGCATGCTTTTTGCCATGTATTTTTAATATCCTATGTGTCTGTATTTCAAATCCAGTAGCTGTGTTTACATGGACCCTAATAATCTGATTAGGGTCTGGATTACTAGCACAGTCTAAAAAAAAAAAAAAAAAGTCTCACGTAACCAGTTTAACCACATCAGTCGGAATGAATCAGCCAGATCCAATTGAAATTTCATTCAGATTGTAAGGGGTGGTTTTTGATCGAGAGGACACACTTGAAACACTTGATCGGAATGAAAACCACAACTGGGAAGTACTGCACATGAGCAATGATGTAGAAATGGCATAATGACGCAAGGAATGAGCTGTTGATGTTGAATAGTGGCATTAATGACTGTCGTGTCATTCTAAAATTCTCCTTCCACTCATCGTCTGAGGTGGAGCAGGCAAACATCCCACCAGTCCTTGTTTAGGACTCTTATCCACAGACGCCTTATTTTGGGTGCGGGATAGGGATGGGCAATCGACGATCATTAATTGATCATTAAGAATATTGTTAATCACGTTCATTTGTTATCGATTAAACTAATGCAGGTTGAGTTGCGTAGTGTGAGTCTTGAAGAAATGAAATGAATTTCACTGTGTGGCAGCAGTTAAACATTTTACCACCCAGGAACAGTATTTGACGCCATACTCAGTTACCTGCGAGTTTCAATTTTGATTTCAAAAGAAGAATCATGAGGAGAGCGGGTGTTTTCGGAGGCTGGACTGACAGTCATCACCAGATTGCGGTCGCGACTGACCCCAGATTATGTCAGCATGCTTATCTTTCTCAACAAAAATCAGAAGACTGGTGTAGAGTAACTAGTTATAGTTTTAGTTACTAGTAACTAGTTATAGTTTGTAGAGTAACTAGTTATAGTTAGTTTTTTATGAGGCCAAATGACCAAATTGCTAAAACTGTAAGGCTTTGTTGTGGGACGTAATGTGTGTTTTGGGAAGTTGGGAACAAAGTGACCTTTAATGTGCACAAATACAGTCACAATCAATTTGACAGCATCACATTTGGACACAAAATGGTGCTAAATACAACTTGAAAAATTGTTATATTAAGTTCTTTGGAAATGTATGAAATAAATAGCACTGCTTTGAACTACTTTTAACTAATTTTACAACTAAGCTTGACTAAGCTTAATATTAGAGTTTGAGCCTGTGTAGCTCTTCATCCACTGCAGTAGATCCTCAAAAATACATGAATTGAACAACCTGAACAACCATCTATTGAGTGATTCTGTAATGAAGACATCAGAGGTTGCATTGCACCAGTTTGCTTTGCTGTCTTTGGGATTTTAACAGCATAACGTGCTCTCAGAGATGACCGTGTCTTTTAGATTACCAGTGCTGATCTGGTCGCTTTATCTCTTCTGAGTAAACACTGACATCAACATCCTCTTAACTAAATGAGGGATGGAGGCATGTCAGCGAGCCACTGCTCTCAGCTCCCTGCAGGAGGGCTGTTGTACGTTTCAGCAATCGTGATTTATCAGCTACCCGCGGCTGCTTTAAAAGATTCCCGATTTAGTTGCATACAGCACTGGTTGAGCTCCGCCTGATGAGTTTTGCCACAACAACAGTGCAAATGTGGTGGGTAGAAGAGTCTTCAGTACTTCAGTAGCAGAGGAGGTGGGTTGGTGGGGTGGGGGTCTCACTCGTGCTTACGTAATGGGTCTATTTCCAGCACTGACTCAGTCCATATGGAATGATCTTGATATGAATGCAAAAACCCACAAGGACATGGAGAGTTGAACAAAGCACACTGGAGTTTCTCAAAACTCGCTTTCTGCGAGCATGGAGCTGTGTGCTTTTCATGACCTTGTGACTGGGTACTTTTTTGCCCCATGGCTGCATGTGGCCATTCTGCCCGCTGAGTGGGGGAAGGGTGAAGTAGGGTCAGATGAGAGTGTTTTTTTTTTTGGGGGGGGGGGGGGTGGATGTGTTTTTTTTTTTCCCTCCGCTCGTGAATTAATCCAGAGTCCTTAACCCACTTCCATGTCCATAGGCGGCACGAGAGGAAAGAAATGGCATCACGGATAGGATCTCTGCTGCACTAAAGCTAACAAAGGTTCAGCCGAAGTTCGACCGGGTGGGTTGCGCACATGGTCCCGCAGTAAAATCAGGCGAATGGGAAATGCTCTGCCATCACACAAGGGTGAGGGATCACTGCATCTCTGGCGAACAGCCACGGCCCAGTCCGATCTCTGGCACTAGATGCAGAGAAACCAAAGACCACCGTGTACTCTAAGTACACACACTATTCTCCCTCAAGCGTACACTCGTGCAGTTCTGTTGAACTGCTTTTAACGGGAATGTGCATTTGCATAGATGCATGTGCACTGGAAATAAAACTGTTTGCACAAGGCAGGATCTGACAGTAGCCGCCAGGGAATCAAAGCAACCTTGAATTACAAGGCTGGCGTGTAAGAATTGTAATTAGCAAGTTTAAAAGGTGCGGGACTTAAGATAAGTATGCAGTGAGAGATTCTCAAAGCACACTGTGAATCTCGCTAATGCAACGTAGAGAAGGTGTATGTTAGACTTAACGTCTGTCTTGCGTTTGTGTGCTGCTCCTCCTGAGGGAATTAGAATCTGATATTCTGCTTAGTAATGCTGATATCATCCCCTTTCACATTCATGTCTCTTATGAAACCAATACTAATGAAGTATGGTATTCAGCTGTTTCCAAAGACTATATATGTTTTAAAAAGAAGGGAAATGCTGATATTTCTTTGTTTTAATTTATTTACTTATTTATTTATAATATTAATTTGTATTAATTTGTTATTATTATTGTATTCTTAATTATTATTTGTATTATTAATCTATTTTATTTTAGCCCTTTTAGTGGGAGCAGTTGACTAAATTTAAAAGAATGCTAATTTGATAATAATAATAGTAAAATCTTAGAATGTGGACTCTCTATAATATGCATAAATTACATTTTTTTTATTTACAGACAAATTAGAAATGTTCACTTTCATATTTTATTAAATATGATCATGATGATCATAATTGGTATTTGTAAAAATATAATGACCTATATCAAATCAGTATATTGTAACAGTCATACAACAAGACATACAACTGAGCGCACAGTCAGGGAACGTGCACACCTAAAGCTGCAGCTCATACAGCGTATGAGTACTTCTCTTACTGGGCTTGTGTGTCGAAATGCCAGAATATCTTCTTCGTAGATGTAAACAGTGCATTCGGTGTTAAAGTGAATGCAGGCTAATAAAGCTGCTGCCGTCTTTGCCATTCATGTGAATCAAACACTCTTGTGAAGATTATGCACTGTTTTTCTACATTTGGTTAGTTTATGAAATTTATGTTGTATTTCTGTTTCTATTTGCTTGAAGTTTAGCACTCGTGTGTTGATGGTGAGCGGCAATTCAATACAACTACAGCCACATATGTTTTGGATAAAAAGCAGGAATGGACTCTCTCCCCAAAACACAGAAAAGCATTTATAAAGAGAATCCTGCCTTGCCTACTTAAGTAGGACTTAGAAAGAAATGACTCAAATACTCAGCAATTGCTGAATAATATTCCTGATCATTTTTGTATCAGACTACTCATTTTGTTAATTTAGGAGTTTGCAGTGTTTCTATTTGTTTTTGTCCTCAGTCACATATTGGGTAATGTTTAATTAAGCCTTATGGGTTGTAATTATGTTCAGTTTGACATGAAGTCTTGTTGGCTCTTTAACGAGCATCCTGATTTATATAGTGTTTTGCATAAGCCCTGTTTTAAATGGCCTATTAAAGTGCTTATTGTAAAATTAATATTTGTTGTGCTTATTTATTTTATTCTCAATTAATACAACAATCTATAGCATTGCTGTAAATAATGTCTGTGGTATTACTTGAAAAAACACTGACATTCAGCTGAGAGCTTAATTATAAAGCTTAAATGATCGGGATCTGTATTGGTCGATCATGATGACAAAAAAATCTGTAATCGGTATCGGCTACAAAAATCCTGATAGGAGCGTCCCTAGTGGTCACACTTTATTTTACATTGTCCTTGTTATATGTTACATGTAGTTCCTATAGCAATGATGACTGTAATTTTTGCATAGCCAAATGCATCTAACCCTAAACCAAACATAATCCTAACCCTATATTAAGTATAGGTTTTAATGAATATTAATCAGTAATTAAATATTTAATTACACTGTAACAAGGTCACCTTAAAATAAAGTGTAACCGTATTTGTATATAAGGAGGCCTTAACACAAGCACATTGAATCAAACACAGGGGTCTTGAGAGAATTTTTAATGTTTCATATTTTTCCTTATTTTTGTAATTTTGTGATTGATTTTGTAAGTCACAATGGCTAAAATGTCTGCCAAAGGACTAAAAGTTAATGGAGCTCATGACAGAATGTGTGAATAGTCATTTTCTAGTTAGTAATATTTTGGTCTCATATTACACTGTTGTTCAAAAGTTTGGGGTCAGTAAGGTCATATTTTTTATTTATTGTTCTATGTATACATTTTCAGCAAGTACAAGGATTAAATTGATCAAAGGTGACAGTAAATACTTTTTAACCTCTTTTGACTTTTTATTCATCAAAGAATCCTGATTTTTTTTTTATTTTATTATTTTGTTCATCCATAAAACTAATAAGCTTTGCCTCTCAGGAATTAATTATATTTACATACAATTTAATAAAATAGAAAATTGTTATTTTAAACTCTTATAATATTTCACAACATTACTGTTTTTACTGTATCTAGATCAAATAAATGCAGTCTTGGTGAGCATAAGAAACTTCTTTTGAAAAACGTTGTTGTTGTTTTTTTTTAAATTACAGACCCCAAACTTTTGAATGGTAGAGTACATTAAAAGTACATAATTGATTGATACTGATGTCTCTCGTTCATTTTATCTCCCCAGCAACATCCAACCCCTTCACCCAAAAACCACCACTGTTCAGCACCCTCCTATACTCCATCGTGCCCATCATGGGCATCGCTGCCATTGTCCTGCTGTCCTTCTGGATGTATCGACATCACAAGCTGGCGTATCCACCTGTTCTGGTGCCTACCCAGGTAACCTGATACTTTTTGTATATTATGCATGTATTTTGATCCACTTTTAGTAAAATGAGAATAAAAGTCTTATTTCAGTGTGCGTTTGTGTGTGTGTGTGTGAGAGAGAGAGAGAGAGAGAAAGAGAGAGAGAGAGAGAGAGAGTGTTTCGGTGTATCAGGAAATCTTCATATCACTAGAAATTGTGCTTTGGGGAGCTGTTATTTCCCCTGGGCAGAACCTCCTGTTGACGTGAATGACAGTGAATTCAGGGATCTAATGTGCTCAATGTCACACTAGCTCAAGCTCAAACTCACTGTCAGCTGAAATCAAATGAGATCTGTCTGGACACTGTTGTGTTTCGATGCCCTCTTCTCTCACAATAAACAAAAATGACATAACACAAGACATGAGCAATCAGGTGACCTTTACACCTGGTGTGTGTCTAGTGTTAAGATTCACATCTACTTCTGAACTACACAATAGAGCTTTATAGATTCAGAGAAGTGAAAATCTGCACTACTGGGCCTGTGGGCAAAAAAAAATCCTTACTTGTGGGACATCTTTGGCAGGTCAGAATAGATCCATTTACAAGCGTGTGCTGGGGTGATATATGGGGCCGTATGGTAGTACAAAGGGTTACCTTTGAGTCAGGTGAGCATTTGGAATTCCCCGATTGAGTTTCAGTATCATGTAGGTCATATCTGACAGATAAACCATCCCCACATTACTGCTGATATCAAATATCATAATCAGCCTAAACTTGTTTTTGATTTGCTGGAAGCTTTATTTGTTCTTAGTGCAGCAGGCAGAAGTCTTCAGGGACTATTACGACACTTAGTCAATAAAAAACTGAGTTTGCAACTTCCATAATGGTATATTCTTTCTCTGTAACTACTAAAATTGTTGGAATTTAATTCTTAATTTGATTGTGAAAAGCAGTCTGTATGTGACAGGTGGTTGGGAACGTGTTTGAAAATAAGGCTTGGTGATGTCAGCTGAAAAAGAAAATCGTTTTGGAGGCGGAGAAAGTTTTATTTTGTATTTATTTACACTTCTGTTTAAAGGTTTAGGGTCAGTAATATTTTATTTTTATTTTTGAAAAAAAGGACACATTAAACATTTTACATTGTTACAAAAGATTTCTATTTTTAAATAAATGCTGTTCTTTTAAACGTTCTATTCATCAACAAAACCTGAAAATATTGAGCATATGATTTCTGAAGAATTCACGTGACACTGTAGCCTGATGTCGTCATACTCAGATTCTAGTCAGAATGTATCAATCGGAAGAATACAAGTCGAAGCAGGCAGAGAACGGTACACTGTGGGGGTACACAGTCCAAGGTCAAGGCAGTAAATAAACCACAGTGAAAAACACTCAGAATGACAGCCAGGAAAGTCAAGAATTTGCACTGGTATGGTGTGTGGAACTGTTTATTATGCATGTGTAAATGAGAGGCAGGTGTGTGTAATCACCACAGTGCAGATTTATGGTGTTTGGTATAATCAGTCCAGGGAGGTGCGTGGTGGGAAATGTAGTCCGTGATAATCCAGGGAGTGTGTGGCTAATCATGACAAAAGCCTCAAAGCTGTCACTCCACTGCGCCACAAATGTTGGGAGATAGCCAGAAATTATGTTGTAATGGAAAGTGAGTGCAGAAAAAAAAAATGTATCTTTATACTTCATTGATGAAACCATTACCTTGCTCAGTTTCTGTTATAAATAACATTTTGCATTGTATTTTGATGCATTGTACTGCTGCTACAACCTCCCTTTCTAGTTGGGATCCACTGATTAGCATTTTTGCTGCCGATACTGATATCGACTACCAATTTCTTGTAATCTTGTTCGGCCGATACTGATCTCAATATTCATTTTACAGTGAACCTTTTAATAGGCCTTTAAAAACAGAGCTTCCGCAAAACACTATCCATTTTAGGATACGTATTAAAGGCTTATTAAAGAGCTTGCAAGACTTTAAAACTGAACAATTGCTGGCTGTCAACATGACAGGTGACTGCAGCGCTAAAGTTTGACGTCATCTCGTGTTTTACAACATCAAATTGGGGTCGGTTTGTAAGAAAGGACAAATTTAGTGACTATCGATCGAGTCGTAGAATGGGATTATCAGCTAATACCGATCGATCGGAGCATCCCTCATTTTTAGAGTTTTATACATTGAGCTTTCACGTTTTAAATATGTATATAAGTAACACAAGATTTGTCTGACTATATACGTTTGGTTAAAGACTACTCTCTAGTCTCCTTGTAACTTGGTCAGTCCATTCATTCACTTGTATTATCTCTATAATCATCTACACTGAAACTCCTAAATGCACTGTAAATCTTTATTTAAATTTAAATGGGTCCATCTTTAAATTTGTATGGTAGCCTGATGGTGGTTGCTGTATGCATATACATGGGATGTAACACATGCTGTATGCATCAACATAAATGAGAATCATTTTATGATGCCCTTATCAGTTGTCATCAACATTGTTTCATATAGCTCTAATTGAAACATTCCTCCATCAATTCTCAGGCCATTTTAAAACTTGTAGTTAAAAATAATGTCTTAGTTTGAAGCATTTGGCCCCAAGCCTCCACTTTAGAGTCTCGTACCATTTAGAAGGCAGAGAGACGCTTATTTAACAGTTTTCTTACAAGGGCCCAAGACCCAACATGCCCCTCAAGAGAGAGAGCACAGTGTGCTTTAACCACATTAAGTGCTTGGCTTCATGGTGAGGAAGGGGATTTCTTGTTTCAGGAAAGAACGGAGATTCAGGCAACTGAACACGTTGTGCAGTGTCTAAAGCCATGAGGTCTGCTCCTGCATTAATGTGCAACTCATTGCCTTTGTTCCATTTCTTTATATTCAGGTTTTAGCTCTTGTGCATTACAATGCTCAGTTCTACAAACTTATTTAGGTGTTGTTTATGGCAGTAAATAATATTTTACATGTGCTACTTCTGTCTTCATCTAAATCGCCAATTTTATATATTTTTTCCACCTTTTTAAAAATTATTATTTGGTATGGATAGGGAGGATGTGCTTACTGTTGCGTTATGGCTCTGAAAACACCATATTATCCATAAAGTTTCCCAAAAAGTCCTGCACAAACCTTTGTGCTAAGTGTTGGTTGTTTTGAGTTGAGTATGGTACAATATTAAGTCTAAATGAGAGTGATATCTGTTGTACTCACTGAACAACGATTCATGCGCCATTTTCTTTAAACTATATCTTTGGCGTTTTCTTTTTTGAGATTCTGAAACTTTCCCAGTTTTCAGTTTTATTTGAAGAAGTCTCTCTGTATCTTGTGGAAGTCTGGTAGTTGCTGTAACTTGCAGGTTTGGCCTCAGGTGAGAGCAGCAACTGTTGAGTTGGTGTCCTTGGGGCAGAAGGTTCATTCTTTCCAGTAATATTCATTTATGTAAAGTTAAAATTGCACACAAGCCAGAAATTCTTCTACATAAGGCAAGATTTTTAATCAGAACATCTACTTGAGGCCCACGCCTGAACCAGTATATTTATTTTTCATCTTAAAAATGAAATATGTGCTTTTATCAACACAAGCTGCATCAAATAGAATTGCAAAAAATCAATTATGGTCAATAATTAAAATTAATTATTGGTTGGACAAACAGACTGTCCAATTCCAAAGGTTCAGTCAGTGTAGCTTTGTTGGCCCGTTTTCGGACAAGTTAACCTCTAAATAGCTTACTTTTAGTTTCTGCACAAAGTAGCAAAAGAAAGTTTTTTTTTAAACACCTAATTTTTATGAATTTTAGACTATAATAAAATCATTCCTTTCTTTTGGCTTGACATAAATCTAAAATATTTTGGACAGACAAAATTGAGTTAATCTGTAGAAATATGTTGTGTTGGCAAGCAAGTAGAAGTTATTACTGAAATAGTGAAACAGATTTACTCGTTCTTCCAGAAACCATGAAATTCCCCATCTCATATACGTTAAACTAAAACTAACGCTTGATTTCCTCTTTCCTTCCTCAACTAGCACGCCTTTCATATAATGATAGAGGTAAGAAAAGCCTGATTCATTCATCTTTTTTTTTTCAAGATTATGTTGGAACTTCATTTTAAACCTTTTTTTTTTCATTGCTATCAAAAGCACCCCTTTGTTTTCGTTAGCACATTTCCTATAATATCCCACTGGTTTTATTTTGCGTTTATCCCTGCACATTGCCTCATCAATCTGTGATGTTCTGAATTTCAGTGCACGGATAACAAAATCGAAATCCCCTCTGATTCAGGGGATTCAGGCCGAGATCCCTTGATTTAGGTGCATGGTAAAACGTCAATACTGAGATTGATGAATGCACGTCTCCAAGCATGCAGCAAATGTATGCAAAGATGAATGTCATGAATGTGGGAATGGGGAACAGCTTAAAGTGTTTTTATTGTACTTAGCATATGAAACATTTGCAGTCATATTGAAAGATTCATAGCAAACTGTCATGTTGCATCAGCGTCACTTTTTCTCATTCAGCACACAAATTGCACATGAAAAATCTGTTGTTTGATCAGTTTAATGGATATGAAGCTGTGGGTCTGTGCAACACTCGTTTGCCAATCTGTGTGGTAGTTTTTGCCAAAACTCTTAAAATCTGGAGTGAACCAAGATTATTCCCTAATGAGTCCAGAGCTTTACTTACTTTTGTATGAATGAGCTTCATGACAGATGTTCGTCCATGAGCTAAATAAATCTTAAATGGCAAAATATTAAAAATGCCTTGCTAGTTTTTTAAGGATCGTGTTATTTAAAACTGGATTTTTTTTCCCCTCCCAGGAAAAAATGCAGAAATATAGTGATTATATGGATTATATTGATTATATTATGTTTTTTTCAGCAATCATTTTCTATGTCACCTTAACTACAAAAGCAGTCTGTTTTATTCCTAGGGCCAGAAACTTTAAAATGGTATAAAAAAAACTGAATATGACCAGAATATTTAACTTTTGGTTCAGGAAACCTTGATTAACATTATAAGTGGGCCTCAGGGGGGAGGGGGATTGATGAAATGCTACAAAAATATAAGATATTGCCCTTTTAAAACTTGTTTAATCACTTTTTTATTCCCAGAAGGTGCTTAAACAGTAATGTTGGGCCTAGTCATTCAGTGTGTGTGGAGCCAAAAATTGTTGCTCAATTGCTGCACAGATTTAGTCCATTCTGAAGATTTATTACAAAACATCACATTGATGCTTTTATCCATCCTTGTGTCAGAACTGATAAGATGATAAGCACTCTGATAAGCACTCTGGCACTTAGATGTCTATTTAGTTCTTATTTAGTAAGGATTTTACTTTGAATTGTATTGTATACAGCATGTGCTGTCTACTCTTCCATTTGTTTCAGCAAACAGCTGTGTGTTGCTTTGGTCTAAATTTGTCTTCCAAATGAACAACTGTATGTAAAAAAAATCACAAAAGATCAAAGGCCCCCAAATGCACTTGCTTTCTTCAAAAGGTTTAGTCTTGGTAAACAGTCATGGACCTTATGGCGAGGATTTTTTTTTATTTATTTATTTATTTTTTTTTATAGAAATCCAATTATTTTTACCACACAGAAAATGTACAGTAGACTTAATAACAATGCTTAAAGCTTTGAGTGCAAAAAAATGTATATTTATATCTGCATCAGATTAATTTAATCTATTAAAACTATTCAGACATGCATTGACAAAAATGTAACAATCAAAAAAAAAAAAAGAAAGAAATTCAGCTAATACATATTGAATGTGATGAGAATGTGATGTACCACAAAGTAATGAAGGCAAGTGTTTCTGTGAGCTGTCCTTGTGGGCTGAATGCAAAAACAAACTGACTGATCGAATTTTTACCAAAAGTATGTGTATAAAATAAGAAAGCAAATGAGAAAGAGATATATCTAAAAACATATTGATTAAGTTACGTCGTGGTAACCTTCCCCTGATTGGGTAAGAAAATTTTTGGAAATTTTGGAAAGATTGGAAAGAATATTTCTCCATCAGCAATTTTTCCATTGGTTGTTGCTTGTGATCTGCCAAACAACATCGATTTCATTGACCTTTGGCGGTGTGTATACAAGCCGGATATCTCCGGGTATCTGGTTATCACTTTTTTTCAGCTGACTAGGACGAATACGGCAAAAAGACCGCACCTCCCTATCATGAATAGTTTTTAAGATGAGTACACATTTGTAAAAGTATGTAATTTTGGGCGGTACCGCCCAATCCGTCCTCAGAGGGTTAATATATGCATGAACGCTTCACCTGTTCAACAAATGTCCGTTGGGCTTTTTCCACTGGTCTCTTAATTTTCAGTCTTTGAACAACACAAACAACTCCAGTAACCTGCTCAATGAAATACTATATCTGCCACAGGCATCTGGGTAGACGGATAGCCCTCTTAAATTACCTTTGTTGTTCTTTCTTTTACTCTATTTTGGAAAAGGAATGCGTTAAAAATGTCAACCGTTGGCTCCATCCACGTCTGCTGCCCCAGGGGCAGACACTTCCCATAAGACCTATTGTCATCATGTTTATGAGTGGTGTCTGTTTAGTGACTGACGTTTGGGCAAATGGAAAAGTAAACATGACCCTGACCTGTGTGGGTGTAGGTATATGAGGTCAGGGTGAGGGTTGCGTCCCCCTCAGGAGCTCAGTTCCCTCCCTTACCTCCATCATTACTTGTCGGCTCTCTCGGTTTGTGTAAAAGCAAAGTGTTGCTATCTCAGAAGCAGGGTTTCCGTTGTCCAGTAATTTCCGGACATTGGCCAGGAAAAAATTAAATGTCAGACAAAATGAAGTCTTTCCGGTCAAATTGTCTGATTAAAATGGCCTAATAATCCTGCCCCATATGAATACGGCCCCAGAGCAACAACAG
The DNA here is from genome assembly GCA_038021265.1 of Cyprinella venusta. Classification (NCBI taxonomy): domain Eukaryota; kingdom Metazoa; phylum Chordata; class Actinopteri; order Cypriniformes; family Leuciscidae; genus Cyprinella; species Cyprinella venusta. The sequence goes on from CM075867.1 coordinate 22,595,485, forward strand.
AACTTGGATTCAGATCAAATTTTCACGCACCTGCTGCATTTCTGACAGTGGTAATCGAGAAAAACAGAATAAAATAATACAAATTAAAAAAAAAAAAAACATAAAATTGGTCAACACTAAGTATATATATTTTTAACTTGATTAACAAATTAAGATTTTTCGTTAAATAAAAATACCAATCAGACGTTTATGTTTTTTTTTTGTTTTGTTTTTGTTTTTTCCCCCCATCTATTTGAACGTTTGGCTAATAAAAATGTTGCATTCAATATGGCTTGATTATGTCATTTTGAAGTTACATAAGCCTGCCTCCAGTTTTCCTCAACTTGACTAAATAAGGGGCAATATTTGACCGGCATTCATCGATATGTCTGTAAAACAAAAACTCTGCCGGTCACTTAGACCAGCACCGGAAACTCTGCTCAGAAGTATTCTTCTTTCTTGCCTTCGTCCTGACCGTTTTTTTGTTTTCTTCTCTGCATGATGGATGTTCTCTTCCTTAACCTCGTCTCCTCCCGCCCACAGTAATGTGATGTAGTTTTCTTTGGTATTTGTTTCCTTGAGGACTTGGAAAAAAGTTAACAACCCAGATCCATATGCTAAGGAGTCTCGGTACAGAACAATCGGTGCCAAAAACATGCCTGTACTCCATTTGTCCTACTTTTGCCTGAACTCTAATTCACATTTCAGCAGGTGCTCTGTGGACAGCCTTTCTTTATCCTGCCTACTTACTGAGTATTTTTTTCTAAGGGAGGCCAAATAAAGCTGTTTCAGTAAAGAGACGCGACTATGTACGTGTGTCCTTTTTCTTTTGTGATAACGGTAAATACTACTTTATTTCTTTGTGACTAATGTGCAATCTTGGCAAATCAATTCCTTATGATCAAAGGATCACTTATTATTGTAAAACTGTGGTAAAACATCGATGATTAGTTTTAAATCTTTAAGTAAACAACAAAAATGCCATGTTCATTTTGCAATGTGTTAGTGAAAAATGTATTGTCTTTTATATTTATATTTTGCTAAATATTTCATTTATTTATTTTCAGAGTGAAATTTGTTGAGAATTGGGTGAGCGGGAAGGCAGGTTATGCCAGGACAGCAGCAGGGTTTGTGCCTACCAATGCCATATATATATATTGCTTTCCGACACTGATTCACTTGAATAACTGGGATTAGTTAACTTGATAAGCGGGAAACAGCCTATTGTGTTTTGCTGACAAAGGATAATTGGTCAGAAAAGGTCATGTCGGGTGTAGACAGCGCACACTCATGCATTTAGATGAACTGCTAAAAAGTCTCTGCCTGCATAAGGCATATTCAGAAAGGTTCAATCCTTCTAGGTGTAATGGCATGCGTTTCATAGTACCCACAAACTAGGTCAGCTGATTATCACATCTGTGGTCCACTTACAGAAGCTGTGGATTATGTTTAACAAGCTCTGAACTTCAACTCCCATAAGCCTCTTCTGTCAAAGCTTTATGCAGCTCAGCTGCATGAAATGGGTCCACCTTTACCCCACCACATCACCGCAATCAGCTATTGCCTGGGTTATTTCATATACGGTATCTGGCACAATAGTTGGGCTGGGATTATTTTGGAATCTCACAATTCGATTAAAAATTCTTGGGGTCACGATTCGATTAAAAATGTATTGGTGATTACTGGCTTTAGAACTATAAATTCACGTTTCTCTTCTGAAATGTAGCTTGTGTTCTTCACTTCTCCTACACAAACATTAAAAGGTTCAGGGTTAGTAAGATTATAGCTATTTTTGAAAGAAAGTAATACTTTTATTCAGGAAGGACACGGTAAATTGATCAAAGGTTTAACTTTTACCATAACAAATGAATTGTATTTTAAAACATTTTCAAAATATTAGCTATTTTTACAGTATGTAAAAAGAATTCGAGTTTTGATGTGCATAAGAGAATACTTTCTAAAACATTTCTAAAAATATAACCGAACCCAAACATTCGGATGGTAATGTATGTAAAACATGACCTAAAACTACCAAAATGAGTGTTTCGTCCATGCTTGATTTTAATCCAAGAATTCGATCTGTATGTTTTTGATCCTATATTTGTCAAATACATTTTCTCTATGCTGATTCACAGGTCAGGGTGTAGTGAAGACAAATTATTTGCATGTGCTTGTGTACCCATTCTCTTGCGTTTGCATGTAAATAAAATTGAAAATAAAATCTAGCATGAACCGACCCTGAATTCCTTTAAAGTGGGGATCACAATTCTTGTGGAATCAGTAATCAACGAAACGGAGATGATGTTTTAGATAAGAGTCATAGGTTAATTTCAGGGTCTAAATTCCAGACAGTGTCCATCTGTAAAGGTCATTTTAAATGGCCCTTCCCTGTACACACATCTTATTGAAATTACCTTGGTGTTTAATGGCGTCACTCCAATCAGTCGCTGTGAAACATGTTGTTTGAGGATGGTCACCATTGTGATAAAGTCTTCAGCAGTTATCACACCTGTTTAGCCAACCCTAAAGCTTACACTTCCTTATTTGTTGTCTTTATAGGACCCTGGACCCATGCCGCCGTCTCCCACCCTGGTTCAGAAGCCACTGCAGTTGTTGGAAATCAAAGCAAGAGGGCGCTTTGGCTGTGTGTGGAAGGCTCAGCTGCTTAATGACTATGTGGCAGTGAAGATATTCCCCATTCAGGTACCACGTGGACCCAAGGCCAGGGAATCAGCTTCTAAAGCTAATGAGTTAATCTAACCTGATTAACCAATTACACAGCCAAATGTGAAGCTGAGCCATGTGTCAGCCTGTGAAGCACACAAACATTACATTGTTACAAAGCATTTCTATTTCAAATAAATGCGGATTTGAAATGTCTGTTCATCAAATAATCTTAAAAAATCAGAAAAATTGGGGATATTAGAGTGATATCTGAAGGATGTGACACTGAAGAAAGGATTCACTGGAATAAATTACATTTTTACAACATATTCCAATAGAAAAGTGTTAAATATACATTCATTAAATCACAATACATACATTATAGAAAGATAAATATGTATTTCTTGAAATGAAATGAAAATGTCTTAGTGGAAACACCTAACAAGAGCTGTCTCTCTCTCTTAGAGTTACAGCTAAGAGTTTGGTGAAATTATGTTTCATCTATCAATCACCCTTGTAATAATTTGCTCTGGTAAATGACTGCTTACTTAAATAATCTTAGTGTATTGCGAATGTCAGCTAAGACTCAATATGTAAATTGTTTTAATGGTCAGTTAGCAGCCCTACTGATGTCGACTGACCAGTGGATCAGTGTTTAGGGATTTGCCCATCATGCCAGTGTGCTGTAATAACTGTGTACTTCGTGTCTTTCACAGGACAAGCTATCTTGGCAGAATGAGTATGACATTTACAATCTCCCTGGCATGAGGCATGAAAACGTTCTTCATTTCATCGGGGCCGAGAAGAGAGGAAGCAACCTGGACATTGAATTGTGGCTCATCACTGCTTACCACGAAAAGGTCTGGAACTGGATGGGGGCTGGACAGCATTGGCTTTCGCCTTTTAAAGGAGGAACAGTTCTAGATCCATATTTTAGTTTCTCAAATTTACAAATCTCTCTGCCATCATTATCAGCAGGGGTTACTTTATATTCTTTTTTTGTAGTGTTTCTAATGAAATTTAAAGTCTTTTATTTATTCGATATACATTTTTATTAAGATTTTGAACTTTAGACGAAAGACTTGAGTTTTGCTCATTGAAATTGCCAATCCGAGTAGCTGAACACTCAAATAAACATAACAAAAAAAGTGATAAATAATAAAGAAAATGAATATATCACATTGCATGGCTATTTTTTGAATGCCTTTGATGTAGTAAATTTGCTGTATAAAACATTGTGTTATGTTGGTCTTAAGGGGCAGAAAGAATGAAGTGACAAAATATTCATTACAAAAGAAACGTTTTTCATATGTCATGTTGATGCCCTGTAGGATCCAATTATACAAAATAAATCATTTTCATAAAAAGATGATTAAATATCTTTGAGTCAATATGTGCTACAATAGTGCTCAAAGTGAATTACTTTATCAGCAGTCAAGTCTTTGTTATTGCTGATTTTATACTTTTTATTGCGAGTTAAAAGGTTTTAGTTGTTGATACTCTAGGCTGAAGCACAGCCATGATTGATCCAAGCGTCTCTGCTGTCTGTGTGCAGGGCTCCCTGACAGACTACCTGAAGGCCAACGTGGTGACGTGGAACGAGCTGTGTCTCATTGCTCAGACCATGGCTCGAGGACTGGCTTACTTGCACTCTGACTTCCCAGGACACCGAGATGGCCACAAACCGGCCATCGCACACAGGTTAGAAATAGACAACTATCTAAAAACCATTGAGGTTCTTAAATATATTGCAAGGTGGACATTTGGTCTAAATCTTGTCTCACATGTTGTTCAAACCTGTATGACTTACACAATATATATTTTTTAAATGAGCCTCTGTTACCCCTTTTCCACCGAAAAAAGAACTGGTTCGGAACTGGTGCTGGTTCAAAGTTAGTTCGGAGCTGGTTCAACTTGCGAACCCGTTCAGAACCTGTTTGCTTTTCCACTGACGACTAGAGCGCCCAGGGAACGACGTCGTTACGTCACTGTTTACGTCGCTTGCAAGTAGGCTACATTGCTTTGGGATTATCTCTAACTCGTGTACCAAGAAAACTTTAAAAACAATTGAAATATGTAAGTCTTTTAATCTTTTCGTTTGATATGTAATCTTTTCTGCTAAGTTATGTACCCATGTCTTGTGTCTTTTTTCTTTCCATTTATTTGTTCAATCGCGACTGTTTTCTTCTTTGCTTATGTTTAAATAAATAAATAAATAAAAACGCTTGCGTGTTTCTGCAGTTTCTCATGGCTTTGCGATGGATGGTCAGAAAATATGTTTAGAACACATCTGAAGCCGCCCCAGCCCCCGACGTAAACATGACGTGCTAAAAGAACGGTTCTAGTCCAGCAAAGAGTTGGTGCCGCTTTGGAACCAGTTCTCGCGGCCGCGAACCGGTTCTTTGGCTGTCGAAACACAAGGAACTGGTTCGCGCGCAGGCACCGGCTCTGAACCGGCTCTCAAAATGCGTTGGTGGAAAAGGGGCTTGTGAGTCATGTCCATACCATGGAAGTCAATGCGGGCCTGTGTTGTTTTGGACCCCATTACCTTTCATTGCTGAAGCAGTAATAAAAATATCTTTGTGATCAATTTAAGCAATTTAAACTTGTATCATGCATGCACAGGGATATTAAGAGCAAGAACGTTCTGCTGAAGTCAAACCTGACGGCTTGTATAGCGGATTTTGGTCTGGCTCTGAAGTTTGAGGCAGGGAAGTCAGCTGGGGACACCCATGGGCAGGTAAGTGTTGGAGCCAGTGCTGTTTGAAGTGCCACCCTTTGTGCACGGGTTGGCTGTGTGAAGTGTGTTTAAATATGAATATGATTCTGTGGAGGTGTATCAGAGGCTGCATCTCAGCTGTCCACATAATAGACAGAATAGACCAACATGTCAGTAGTCGATATCGAACGAGCAATGAAATTTCATTATCAATACCACAACAAAAACAGATGCAATTGAGCTCACTCATTTTTTTATGTAAAAAGTTGAATTATAATCTAAATGCTAATATAAATGATAACAAATTCAATTATAACCATGGCATTTAGCAAGATTTTTTTTTCTTGATGAAGTAAAGACATCTTGAAGTTTTTCCAAGAAAATATTCAAGTAAACAGGTGGTAATAAATTAAAAACAATAGAAAATGGATACAAATTAATTATGGTTGAGGTTTAAGAGCTGTCCATCCATTTTGAAACCATGACTGAACTGACTGCAGGCTGGCCGAAACTTTGTAGAAGGACTTGTGTCAAATGTATCAAATATCAATGTTTTTTTATTGCAATGAGTTGCTGGTAATTTTTTTTATTATAGGTATATTTAAGCATCTAGGTCATTAAAACATTCGCATATACTTTAATACAAAATTTGCTCTGGCAGCTGCATCCTAGCCCATAATTCCCTTACACTGTACTCACTAAGGCAGACTATATGCATTTACATGTACCGTTTTTACTGTTGTGCTAATCAGAACGTGGCCTCTCTGTGCGCTTCAGGTGGGAACCAGGCGTTACATGGCCCCGGAGGTGTTGGAGGGGGCCATCAACTTCCAGCGAGACTCTTTCCTCAGGATAGACATGTATGCGGCCGGGCTGGTGCTGTGGGAGCTGGCGGCCCGCTGCACTGCATCTGATGGTATGAATGCGTGAGCTGCTGTTCCTCTAAGACTGTTTTGACATCACACTCTACAGATGTATCAGTTATTATACAACAGTCTTGGTAAATGCTCAAATTTTTTTGTCAGGAAAGTGTGCATTCAAACTATGTAATGCACAGGTTGTTCTAGTCAGTTTAATCACATTCTGTATTAACATGCTGCCTTCATTGAAGCATGCAAACACACAACAGAGATTGGAGATCGCGCAGCACACGGACACACAGAAACATTCAGGTGCACAGAAATTTGTTGTCAATACTGCCCTGTTGCTTTTATTAATAAATTAGTTTTGCTACTGAATCACTGTATTATATTTATCAGCAACAAGGTGGTGTGGTTGTTCAGAGAATTTTATTGAGTTAGTAATGTTTTGGCAGGTGTGCTTGTGCTGCCACGGTCAACATTCACCATGTTGTTTGCGTATCTCTATGGCAAACGCTGAGCCCATTCTGAACTACAGGAGCCCAGAGGGGAGCATCGGCGGGAAGAGAAAACCAATTTTCATTCAAACAAGTCGATCTAAACTACACATTCGAGTTAATCGATAAAATCGATTTATCGCGCTAATTTCATTCAAATAAGTGTAATCTTACTGCGTTATTTTCTCTCCGTGTCTGTGCAAAACACTAGATTTAACGAATCATAACTGACGAAATTAACCATCATTTTTATACTTCCAGTCAGGTGATTATTTGCCTCCTTTAAAATCTTGTAATGCACACCTACAGTAGCTGTGTATTATCCCTTTCTTACATAGTAGAAATTTCATTGAAATTAGTGTTGTAACAGTCTGGCAGCACTCCCTGATCACAAGCACCCATTTTGTGTATGTTTTACTGCCACTCGAGCTCCTGAATAAGCCTGTCATTGTAAGTGCAGTATGCTCGCCATTATTGATTATTGCTGTCTGGTTTAATGGAACTGTATTGATCAGGTGTGGACAGTGAAGCAGACTGGGACTGTTGTGACAGTGGTTGGCATGTGTGACGACCTCATTGAGTTTAGTGCATGATGGTATTGGCTTTATGCACAGCTGCACTACTTCCTGAACTTCAGCCAGCTCCTTGTTTCCTGTCTGCCATTATTAGGCAAGCTTGATTAATTCAGGTGTGTCTGATTATTTGTTGCCGTGACTACTGGGTGGACCATCCGATATCCACTGGGTGGATATCAGATATGGATCTGATTTAAAACCACATTTGGAAGTGGCTCAGATCGGATGCGAAAAAATCGGATCTCATGCAAATTTTTCACTTGCTCTTTACGTTCACAGACATAACCGATTGTGTTATGTGAACTTTGTGTTTTTTGACATAACCTTGTGTGTATTTGACAGTTTAAGCACAATAATACGTGAAAGAGAACTTAGTTTAATACTCACGTGACGTGCCGTCTGACATCCAGCTTTCTGCTTGCGCTTCGGATGTGTGCATTCAGAAAACCAAATATCAGATATAGCTTAAAAATGCATGGGGTTAATAAACATTCATGATGATGAAGAACTGCAATGTCATGTGAGCATGACCACTATAGAGATGATAATAATCAAATACAAACAGATGTTTTAGGTTCATATACCTAGAAAAATCACTTTTTGTTTTTGTCTTGCAAATTTTCTGTGTACCCCTTGTAGCACCCTGAACCAAGTTTGAGAACACCCTCAGTGATTGGACTTCCTGATCTGAGCAGATGTTTGTTGATTTTTTCTGAAGGTCCAGTTGACGAGTACATGCTTCCGTTTGAGGAGGAGGTGGGCCAACATCCCTCTCTAGAGGACATGCAGGAGGTTGTGGTCCACAAAAAGCTTCGGCCCACTCTCAGGGAGTGCTGGCAGAAACATCCGGTACAGAACGTCAATCCTAAAACCTCATCCAAAATTGTCATTGAGTGAATGTTGTGCACAAAATAAACGCGTTCATATGTCTCTCAGGGTCTGGCCATGCTGTGCGAGACCATAGAGGAGTGTTGGGACCACGAGGCCGAGGCGCGTCTCTCCGCGGGATGTGTCGAGGAACGTGTGGTCCAAATGCAGCGACAGACCAGCATCTCTGCACCAGAGGAAATAGTCACCGTCGTAACTATGGTGACCAACGTGGACTATCCCCCTAAGGAGTCCAGTCTATGACTAGAGGAGATCAGCATGTGAATTGCGGCTGACCGAACAGAAAACACGCGTCGGGAATGGTGGTGGACAGCCGTTCTGACAGCCGGCTTCAGACATGCTGGATGATTGTCCCGTACTTTCGGCTGGAGCAAATGCAGACTACACATTTTGCGCCGAATCTGGGTTTAATACAGGTACACCTGGAGTCCGCTATGTTAATGTATGTGTGTATATATAAACTAGTACCACGGGGCACTCCGGCAAAGGACGGAAGATTATAAGCCGGCATCAAAAACGTTGTTGTCGTTTCCCTGCTTGGAGAAGAAACTTTCCCGATCAAGGAGTAAACGAGACCCTGCCGCACGGAGCTAGTGTCATTTCAGTATAAAAAAGGGCAACGTCCATGTAAAAAAAACACATTTAATGTGTTCATATGAATGACTATTGTAATGCCAATAAGAAACAGCTTTTTGAATGTGTAGTGTGACGCTGCTGTACAGATATCAACAGAAAGGGTGACGATACAACCCAAATCAACACGCGTTTTCTCTGAAAGCTTTCAGAGTTTCTGTCAGATAACCACCAACCTCTCGACAAGGTATACCTCAGTTTCTCATCCTAATAATGCGTTTGTTTTGTAACACTATATGATATTAAAAAAAGAGGCTTTTCGATGACCTCCATTTGGCACGGAAGCTTTTTAAATACGGGGAAAAGTTTTTTTATATGACAGATTATGCCAAGAAACGATGGCCATTCATAAACCAGTGTTCTGCCTTCTTTCTTTTAGTCGTTCTCTGTGTTGCCCTGCTGTTTAAAATGTGATACTTTTGTTTTGTTTTTGTTTTTTTTTTGTTTTTGTTTTTTTAGGATTGTGACCGTTTTGACATTTATCTTGACCTGTTGAGAAGAAAAAAATCCCTGACAATATGAATTTTGTGAAAATAATACAGAAGCACTTACCAATATAGGTTTGCGGTGTCCTCACAACATTGACGTATGTGCATGCCTCGTGTTCTTCTTCTTTTTTTTTCCCCCTTTGTTTTTCAAACCTTTATCACGTGGAGCTTGTGCATGAGATCCCGTTGGCAGTCATTGAAACCCCTTCATTATTCGTTAATCTGAAGTATTTCCTGTCTTCAGGGCATCCCTCATTTTCATTTGGAATCCTCCAATCCTGGTCTTCTATGACCACTGTCTGTCTCGTCAAACTGGTTTCAGATCAGCAGCCAGGCGACCTTCTACACACTTCTACAAGAACTGTATCTCAGTATGTCTCAGGAAGCATTTCCCTTTGCTTTGAGCCCTCTGGTGCCATTCTGGTTACCCTTGTTGTATTATGTATGCAAGGGCCCTTGATATACAACACCTTATTAGTGTGATCACATTATGTGCAATAACATCCTAAGCAGGGACTGTTTCACAGATCACAGGCCACTTCCAGTGTGGTAAAAATATAAGCGCCTAGCGGGTTGCTGAAACCATAATGTACATCATGAACTGAAGTTGACGTCATGCTATGCATATGTTATGATGCCCAGTTGTCTGAGAGTATTAAGGAAATGATATTGCTGTAATGGGGACCGAACACATGCAGTAACTCTCTGCCGACTGGCTGACAGTCTTTTAAATGAACAGCTTGTCTGCTGCTGCTCTTAGGCTTTGTTCACACTGCACTTAAATCCATTTTGATTTTCAAATCCAATTTTTAGGATCAACTGTCATTTTGCAAGAAATCTAATCTATTTGTTCAGACAGTAGTCAATATCTGTCCCAATATCGGTCATACATTACCATCACATTGCATCCCAGATGATCAAAAATCTGCCTGAAATCTGTTCACCATTAAACTGATTTTAATCTGATTTCAAACTACATAAGGGTCTGGTTTGAATCAGGCTTAAATCTTATTTTTATGTGGGGTTGTTTTTCCCGTTCAGACTACAAACTGAACTGATTTGAGTCAGATTCCTGCTGTCTGAAGAAAACCTGAAATTTGATTCAGTGGCTCTGTGATTTTTTTTGATTTTTTTTATTTTGCTCTTGGTATTAATCACGTCAAATTCTGAATGGTGTAAAAATGAATTGAGATCTGATCTGACCATTCAGACTTGATGCATAAAAGTCTGATTTCAAACCACATGTGGATGTGGTTCCAGTCCGGTTTGTAAACATTGCGTTTCTTGTTTGTTTGTTTGTTTTTTCACCCATTCACACTACGAATATCTAAATGGATTCAAGTATGATACAAAAAAAAAAAAAAAACGGATTTCTGTTGCTTGTCTGAACAAATTCTGAAATTTTGGTTCATTACCTTTCGTGACACCCCATGTGATGCATTTGACAATGTTCAGGTTCATATAACCGTATGCAATCAAGCCGTTTCAATGAAAGCTTTCTATCTCTCTCTACTGTAGCATTCTCAGCCAGCTCATTCTGTTGTACTTCATCTGACTGCTGTCAGAATGGTTAAGTAATAAGGGCCCATGCCATCTTTCAAAGGCCTTCCGTTGGACTCTGTAGGTTCATAATCGAAGGCCAGGTGGTTATAAGCCCAAACTAAAGTTCTTTGCAGGTTAGGGTTAGGAGGACGAATGCTCTTCTTGCAATTTGACTTTTTGACTGTAAACACTACAGAAGATTCACTAATCCTAAGTGACTGCTGCTGGCCTGTAGAGTGTTTTCACCAGGTGCTGTCCTGTACCCTTGTCTGTTTTTTGGTGTTTTATTTGGGGAATCTGGGAAGAAGGTTGAATAAGATGAAAAGCCAAACTTTAAAAAAAAGCCCCCTGTTTAGTAGAAGACTCAATTTAAAATGCACCGTATGTACATATGAATGTTGTTTAAGATTGTGAAAAGAGCATGAGGTTTTTTTTTTTATGTCACAAAGAAAGAAATCCTTTATTGATATTATTATTATTATTATTATTAAATATTTTAATGTTAATTTTGTACATCTGTATCTTAGTTTTATTCATTTATGTCATGGCCCAACTGTCATTCTTCTTTTCTGGATAAATGAAAAGTGATGCTTTCTCTGTTTTTAAAACTGGTCCGATAAAACACTACAAAAGAATCAATCCTTTACCTCAGACTTCCACTCACGGCGTTGAAAAGATTGAACAAACAGTGTAGCACGACTGACAACATGGTGCAGCGTTGCAAAAATTGCTCCTGGGATTCGACCAGCAGCTTCTCTTTGTCTTTTCTCTCAGACATGCTTCAGTGACAATATTTCTTCTCATTGAGTGAATGTCTCCACTACCAAAACTCTCTATTTTAGGTGCGAGCAGCTGTATTACTGTTGTGCTGGACATGCCATTTTTGTCCACATTACTCTTGAGTATTTAACGCATTCAGGGCCTGATCAGACGTAATCGTTACATGATGTACAGATTCAATTTTATGCTACTACTCCCCTCAAATAAAGTATAGTGACTGCTCTCAAATGTGTACTGTGTCTCAATTACTCAACTGATCGGAAAATAGCCATGCGTGTTTCAGTCTGTTTTAAAGACAGAAGTGAAGATTTCCACTGATAAATGATTAAGCACAAATACTGGATCTGAAAACATATATTTTTCTTTGTGTTGCTGATTGGAATATTGGCAATTTGACATTTTCTCAAAGCCATGGTCAGTACTGTCCACCCTGACGTGAATTTGATGAATAGCTGTTGTGTTTGATCACACCACTAGATGTCAGCATTTCACCTCATTGGACACTTCATGGTTGTAAGATGCTCCTCAATTGAAAAAAGTTTTTCTGATTTTTTTTTTTTTATCTTCAGCAAAGATGCTGATCAAATTATTGATATATTAATCAAAAATAACAGAAGACAATATACTGATAAAATATATTGATCAAAATAACAGAATGTTAACAGAATATTAATTATTATAATAACAGACAATATTACAAATGATTTTTTTTCAAATGCTTTCTCAATGCTTTCTATTAATAAATCCTTAAAAATAAAACTATCACGTTTTCCACAAAGTATTAAGTAGCACAACTGTTTTCAACATTTATACTAATAAATGTTTCTTGAACAGCAAAACAGCATATTTTGATGATTTATAATCATGTGACACAGAAGACTGGACAGTTTCTCTAGTACTTCTCTAGTGTTTCTAAAATTGCTGTAATTGTCTCTTGTCCCAGACTCACCTGGAAAAGGGATTGAAGTTCCAGCTGGAGAGTTCTGCTGTCCAGTGACTGAACGCCCACCATAGATGTTATATATAAATTCAAGTGGACTGTTTGTCCCGCATCTCATCTCACTGTTTCTCTTTGAGCTGTTGAACTGAATCACCTGGTCAGGCTGCTGTAAATGTCCTTGAATAACAGTGTGGGAGTCAACAAATCACTTTCTATTGCATGCTGCTGTGTGAGGAAAGGAAAAAAATGAGAAGGAGTTCAATGCAGTAGGCCAGAGAAGCATTCATATCTGAAGCTCTGAAAACTAACCAATAACCAAGATGCCCTATTGAGATCACATGACTCAATACCTATAATGGATAATCATTGCTAACTGTGAACAGTGCATTTCCGCAATGGCATCAGCAGGTTTTATTTTATTGCTATTTATATTGCCTATAATTAGTTTTCATAACAATTTTTAATATTTCTATATATTGCTTTTAGTATATTTAGTTTAATATTTCAGTTAGTTGGCAAAGCAAAATTAGACTACTTTTTATTTTATAGTTTACATTTGAAGAGTTCAGATGCAAAAACCTCTAAATAAATGCCATTTGAGATTTTCTTCTAAAATGACCATTTTTATAAAGCTTGTTAAGTTCAGTAATTTCACTTAAATGACAATTATTAGGTCATCTTCATTGCCATTTAAGTGAAATTACTGAACTTAAATATACAAGCTTGATAAAAATGGTCATTTTAGAAGAAAATTTCAAATGGCACTTAGAGGCTTTTGCATCTGAACTCTTCATATATAGTTGTTTTTTTTATCTAATATAGATGTTGTGCTTTATTTCAGCTGACAAACTTTTTTTTTTTTAATAGTTTAGTTTTGGTTAATGATAACCAAATCTGACCAGTAACTGAAAACGATTGTGCTATTCTAGGTTTGTGTTCTGTTCTGTAAATAAATCCGATTTTGAGGCTGATGTTGTGACTGTTGTTATAGTTTTTTATAGAATAGCTGTCATACAATATGTTCCTCTAAAGTCACTTTGGATAAAAGAATCTGCTAAGGGCAAAAAGTAAAATTTCATTGTTTAGAAATTTAGTAACAGAATACTGAGTAACTGTTTTATCATTTCATGCTACAGCACTATAGTCCAAGACTGCATGGTTGCCCAATGAAGATACGCATGCAAGGCTGAGCCTGGCTAGTATTTGGATGGGAGACTCCTGAAAAAAAACAGGTAGTTTCTGGAAGAGGTGTTAGTGAGGCCAGCAGGGGGCGATCACCATGTGGTCTGTGAGAGTCCGCCTCCTAACGACCCAGTACATTGACGGGGACACTATTGTCAGAAAGCACCGTCCTTCGGATGAGATGTTAAACCAAGGTCCTGACTCTCTGTGGTCATTAAAAATCCCATGGCACCTCTTGTAAAGAGTAGGGGTGTAACCCTGGTGTCCTGGCCAAAATTCCCTCCTTTTGCCCTTATCAATAATGGCCTCCTAATAAACTCCATTTACTCCCTGAATTGGCTCCATCACTCTCTCTCCTCTCCACCTATAGCTGGTGTGAGTTGAGTGCACGGGAGCCGTTGTACTGTGGCTGTTGGGACAATATCCAAGTGGATGTTGCACACTGGTTGATGGAAGACCCCGATATGATTGTAAACCTCTTTGGGTGTACCGTAGTACATAGTAAAGTGCTATATAAATGCCTCATTCATTCATTAGAAACATGTTTCACACACATTCTTAAGTGTTTTGGTGTGTTTTGAATTTGACCAATTTGTCCAATATCCATGTAAAAGCAACTCCTTAGAGTCAGTCAAACTGCCCAATGAGACTGAGTGGTTGATAATAACCTGATCAAAGAGAGCCATTATCCCTGGAGGAGAAAATTAACATCTATTGAGCTCCTCTTGGGAAAAACATGTGTCTCTAGAATCATTTGGCATCTCCCCAAACACAGATGTCGCAATGCCAATGCATATGCCTCTCCATCATCTCCAGAACTCACAAGAGGAGGTTTCTCACAATGCATCTAAGCATCTTAACCAGTTTAAAATATATGTATATGCATATATTTATATTTGAAGAGTTCAGATGCAAAAGCCTCTAAGTGCCATGTGAAATTTTCTTCTAAAATGATCCTTTTATCAAGCTTATATATTCAAGTTCAGTAATTTCACTTGAATGACAATTAATAGGTAATCTTCATTGCAATTTAAGTGAAATTACTGAATTTAAATATACAGGCTTGATAAAAATGATCATTCTAGAAGAAATTTTCAAATGGCACTTAGAGGCTTTTGCATCTGAACTCTTCATTATATATATATATATATATATATATATATATATATATATATATATATATATATATATATATATATATATATATATATATATATAATGTGTGTGTGTGTGTGCCATTAATTAATTTTCATTTCATTTCAGTTTTTTTTTTTTTTTAAGAAATGTGTTTTAGTCCACATCAACTCTAAACAAACCCAAGTGTATGTGGCCATTTCAATATTAGTGGTAACAGCAAAGTTTTACATCTAAAGTTTTCTGTTTACCCATAAAATGTATTAATTTGTCTTAGGCAGAACAGAAAACTGTGTGAAAAGATAAATGTTACTTCAACCACATGTATCTACAGCAATTCAACTGGCCAAACCACAACTCTACATCTGGAAATGTGCTTAAAGATCTAGTAATCCTTGCATTCATACAATGACAGAATACAACAAACACATGCTCACAAAAATACTTTATTTAATTTTTTATTATTATTATTTGGACAGATTCGTTTGTCTTGAATTAAATTTGGATCAAGTATTTGGCTTGTTTCTGTATACTGATAATCATTAAACTAAATAGCTGATTTTTGTGTTTTAACAGGTAATCTACTTGACCACCATTTAACAAAACCAGTCCACAGCTGAATGTGTACATACAGAGCTATCCAGTTTTTATGAGGGGAAATTTTATATCCAGCCCTCGAAGACCTATGTTTAAGTGATAAATGTGATTTTTTTTCCTCTCCACAGGCAAAAACGAAAATTACAACTCTTGACTCTTAAAGAGTTTCAGTACAACTGAAAAAATAAAAGACGTTATGCACTATATGAAAGCGTGACATACTTTTCGCTCTTTACACTTTCAGGCTGAAATGTCAATATCACGTGCCCAAGAAGTTGCCTAAAAACATTTCAGAATGAATGTACATTCACACATGAGCTGACTTGAAACTGGGTCTATAATTCCTGTGACCCACATGAAGCCACGTCATAATTTCATAAGGGCCCCTGGGCTCACTCTTCCCCCTCACCGAATACACATAGCTCATAATATATAAATTCAGGAGGTCTTTAAGTCATTTGCATCCCATGTACTTTTACTGAAGTGCTACCCGAAAAATCTACTGACTGAAACTTCCATTTCTTTTTCTAGGGAATCTTTCTAATGTTCATACAGTCTCCCAAAAATAAAGAGGGAGCTCAACTCTGACTGTATCCTAAACTCCTACACTTGGCCACACTCCTGTCACAATTGGCAATGTGGAATGTCACATCCAGAACTCCCAGGACTTAGCAGAGAAGGACCTGTCCTGCAGTACCTAAAGTACAGGACCCTGAGGGGAAAGAAGAATGAGTAATGAGGAACATCATAACTGTCACAGCACAGAGGGGATGGGACACCTCTGGACAAGACTAAAAGATGACGTTCACACATGCAGGCCAGGAATATTCAAGTCAAAGTTTTGGAGAAACAGGGTGATTTGTGAGAGGAAAGAGACCATTTGTGAAAAGTGGAATAGCCATCTTTGAAGCTTGTGACACCATTTGCTCGCTCACTACTTGCCTTTCATCCTTCCTGCAGCAATTTCACACCAATTCACAACTCGTGATCTCAGTCCCTTCAATGACTTCAACAATTAACGAGTCTTGTTGTGGCATCATTGTTTTGAGGTAAAAAAATGCAGGGAATCTCCACTATCAACAACCTTGGTACAGTGAAATGTCTTGAACATCATAAAATAACATTCAGAAGACTAAAACTTAATGTACTAAAGGATTTTCAGAGACATGCACATGGTTTTAGATGAAAAAAATAAAATAAAATAAATTCCTCAATTAGAGTAGAATTGAAGAAGATCAGCAATGATCAGTAATTAGTGGGACCACGGCACACAGTCAATAACTATTTAAAACCAAGTGAACAGGGAATCAGATTCATTTGTGAAATGCATTGCAGAAAATGTTCCAAAACTTTTGAACAGTGTATAACATAATGGCCTAGATAAATTCATGGATAGTGTATGCAAGCGATTCAGAAAATGTTCTGTAGAGAAAGTTCTGTGCTCAGACACTCTCCACTTATGCATCGCACATCCACCACTGCTTTAGGATTGCCTCTGTGCTAGAAGTACTGCTCGTTCCTCTCGTTAAAAATGATGTCTTTCTTAGCAGTAACTTTTTTTTTTTTTTCAAGCAGGCTGGCCACACTCCTGCTGCTAGCAGACAGCCCAGGAAACTCAATTGCAGTAGGCGTATCAGAAATCTAAAAGTGAAGGATGGATGCTATTTAATAATAATAATAATAATAATAATAATAATAATAAAAACACTTATAATCAGAGTAAAACGTGGAGTAGCCCACACTGTGGTTTTAATAACACCATATGCAGGTTTTAATTATGTTAACCAGGCAAATAAAAAGCAGCAACAAACAATGCCATTGAATTTGAATTGAACATTTGTGTTATTCACTCGGTTGGTCTACAACTTTATAGCCAAGATTTATAGGTTTATAGATTGTCATGAACCGAATTTCTTCATTCTAAACATCACATTTTTTGGTGTGAAGGTATACTATAGTACCATGGAAATTCATAACCATTTTATGGTTTGGTGAACTGGCTAATTTGTTTGAATTTGTTCAAATCATATAGGCCATAGGGCCTATACGATCTGCTCACTGATGGTTAGGTTTAGGGATGGACCTTTATGTTGAAGTAAAAAAAAAATGTTTCCATACAAATCACATTTTACAAATTCATATAAAATAATTATCGTAAAATAGTAATATTTTCTCATGGGATCAAGTTGGAAGGCTAAGCTACCTATTAAGGGTATAGTCGCCCAAATGTAGGCCTAGGCTATATAACAACAGGGACACTGTAACAGGGGAAGATTAGGACAATTTTAAGGGCCCTGCCCTGGTAAGAAGGGCCCATTCGTTGCTCCAAATCCCCCCCCCATCCACCGGCCAGTATGATAGGTGACACTGTCAAAACCAATTCTATTGCCCAGAACCTTTTACTTGCTTACATTCTTGATTTTAGGCCATCTTTGTCTGGGGCACGTTTGAAGACATTATTATGATCAGCATACATTTGTAATGGAGGGTCTAATGTATGTGACAGCTCTCCGATGCACACATATGGTTTCCCTTGTGCCCGTGTGTCGTAATACCGTATGCACGCATGTTGCATGAGTGCGCGCGCAGCGGCACAAGCGCGCTCCCGCTCACGCTCTTTGGCAGTGTCGCGCGGGCTGTCGGGATCATGTCCGCCATGTTTTCACACCAGCCTAGAAAAAAAAGCCCGTGAAAAAACACCATAACTCGCTCAGAGATGCCTTTAGCCACCGGATTTCGATCGGAGGGACGTCAGTGAGTGCGGCCGCGGAGAGAACCGTCGGCTCGTGTGTGTACTTGTACCGAATGATCCGTGTTTAGTGTGTTTGTGATAGCTGAAAACAATGAGTAAACTCTCGTTCCGCGCGCGAGCGCTAGACGCCGCCAAACCGCTGCCGATCTACCGCAATAAAGACCTCCCGGACCTCACCGACTGCGTCTCCATCAACCGAGCGGTCCCACAAATGCCAACCGGAATGGAAAAGGAAGAGGAGTCGGTATGTAAATGATTTTAAATTTATAT
The DNA here is from genome assembly GCA_038021265.1 of Cyprinella venusta. Lineage (NCBI taxonomy): Eukaryota > Metazoa > Chordata > Actinopteri > Cypriniformes > Leuciscidae > Cyprinella > Cyprinella venusta. The sequence continues at coordinate 22,613,985 of CM075867.1, forward strand.
TTTTTCATGAGGTTCAGGTGCATAGCAGGGTGTTGGTATTCACGTATCGTTTACGCATGTTTTACTGCGCAAGTCCATTCTCTGCGTATAGGGATCTGTAAGCAGCGTTCTGAGGCTCTAGGTTACGTATACAGTGCACGACAATTGCGTAGTCGTGGGAAATGTTTTACACTAGTGGCGTGAACAAGGATATTTTCGTGAGAGATTTGCTTGTGGTCAATGCGCATTGACGTCAGACTTTTTGCGCAAATGCGTTCGAGATTGACGTATGTTACGACAGGAATACATGAGCTAAACGGCGTGCCTTTCTGAAGCCTGAATCTGTGTTTAAGTCTTCAATGGTCCTGATGTTTAGTTTCTGCATCTGCGGGCCTAGTCATCAGTTCAAGCATAAGCAGAACTTCGGACACACAGTCCAATCCACTATTATTATGGCATGTTTCATTCTTCACATTTGAATATCATATAGTACAGTGGTATATTAATATGGGAATCACTCAGTACCATGGTATACATCAGAGTAACATGTCCATGATGTTGCCATCATGGCACCACAATATTTGTTATGATCAAACCACTATCTAATGAAAGTCACACATACACACAAAAACCCTAATAATTCTTAAAACAATAATTGTTATTATTTGCTTATTTCATTTCTGTTATTATAAAAAAAACATTTGTATTTAAACATACAGTACAATTAGATATGTTCTAAATACATTAGATATGTACTGTGTACCAAAATTAGATAAGTGCTAGGCCTACATATCTGCATTTTATATTATTATTGTTATTATAAAATTTACTTAAGGAAATAAATAGGTTTGTTTTATATTTTTAAATATATTTTTTGTAAAGTAAATTCATATTTATTGTTTTAGTATTTGGCTACACCGCTGTTATCATTTTTTTTAAAGATGTGTGACATCAAGCATTCATTGATTCATTCAGTTTGATCTATTTGATTTGTTAGTGAAGTTAGTTTTATTAAAATAGAAGTATGAACTGTCATGCTGCCATTGTGATCAGCAAGCTCAATGTTATGTTGGACAGATGTACAGAGAGCAAATACTTGTTAAAAATAGGTTGGTATTGTTGAAATTGAACTATTCTGATTCTTTTCGATTCCCAGTTTCAATTCCAGTAAGATAAAAACATCTAGTCAAACTATTATATCAAACACATTTTTTCTGTCTTTTCATGAACAAAAATCAGCAGCCTAAAGAACACTGTTTTCACAAAAATACCACAGCAAAAACAATTATACTGAACTCCTATACATTTCAAACATTATTAAAGACGAGTAAATAAGTTAAAGGAATTAGCAACTGAATTTGAAAGAGTTTCACCGCACTCACGGCAAACAAGGTGCCAGACAAATTACAACTTGAACAATAAGATTGTCTGCACACTTGAATCCTTCAAGCAAAATTTAATGCCAAGGTTTCGGTGTTACAACCATCCTCAGGGCAGAGGATGCCCTGAGGATGGTTTTAACACCGAAAGCTTGGCATTAAATTTTGCTTGAAGGATTCAAGTGTGCAGACAATCTATTTATTGTTCAAGGAATTAGCAACAGCAGAGACATAAATCGGAAACACTTTGCAATAAGGTTAGTTTAAGTTTCTATGTCACCTCTTTATGGAAAAGTTTGTTGCTGGCAAGCAACATTGTTTTTCGATGATACATTAAAATGCAGTTACCTTCTGTAAACAGATCTACAATGCATGGCATAACGTGGATAATAGTGGATAATTTGATGTGCTTCTGTGAAAAAGTGTCTGTTATTAGTGGATTCTGTTCATGTGTGCCCAGACATTTTTAGAAATCCTGACCAGCTGATTTTTAACGGCCATGTCCGGAATAAAGAGTAGACATATCAATGTATGGTAGGCCTTTATTTTTAAATTTTATAGCTTTGGTCCTCCATAGATAATGAACTGCTCACCTGTTGAACAGTCTTGAGTCCAAAAGTAATCAGAACAACTTTGAGTTCATTTGTATGCTTGCAAGCTGTGTAAACCATTGCAGCGGGTTTCATCACGTTGCTCTTTTCAGCTGCATTAGAATTTGTACTTGGCCAATTCTTATTTCCTCTTCTGTGTGAATTGTTAAAGGATTAGTTCACCTCAAAATGAAAATTTCCTGATAATTTACTCACCCCAATACCATCCAAGATGTTCACTTCTTTCTTTCTTCCGTGGAAAAGAAATTAAGTTTTTTTAGGAAAACTTTTCAGGATTTTTCTTCACACAATGGACTTCAGTGATAACCAAATTGTTGAAGTCCAAATCAATGCAGCTTCAAATGACTCTCTGCACAATCCCAGCTGAGGAATAGGGTCTTATTTAGCGTAACGATCGGTCATTTAAAAAAATAATAATAATTTATATACTTTATCTACAATTGTTCATCTTGTGCTGGTCTGCGACGTGCCATGTATTGCATATCACATTAAAAAGGCCACGCTGGACGCAGATGGAAGTGTTGTTTTAAACATCCAGGATACGCACACGAAAGGACTATTTTAAACAATAAACTGACACAAAGACATAAATATGTCACTCAAATATGTCATAAAAATATAAATCGCTAGTTAATACCACTAACAAGGCTCAAAACACTACCACAATAGCATAATGAGGGGCCTTACCTGCAAACCGAAGCATTGAGAACTTTGTAGGTGTACTGACAGTTTAATAAGAAGATACTTTTATAAAGACAGTACACTTCGCGTGTACAGGCAGGGGCCATATTTGGAAAACAGTCGAACCACGAATGCAATGCTACATTTGACTAGTCGAGACTGTATTCCAAAGATGGAAGATTATTTTTACTTGATCTATGGCCTATATACTAGCGTTATAAGCTAATCTGTGGTTCGAGCTAAAACTGGGTGGATGCATTCGATTATCATGAAAACACATCACATGTTATTAACCCCTAGGTTCATTTTGCGCCGGAATTGTCCTTTAACTAACTTGCTAATATGAATATTTTGTGCTATATCAGACGAGATAGCAAAATCTTTACTGTTCCGGCTTATATGATGTAACCTGTTCACACATTTGAGTTCACCCACTCTGTCAATGCAGAATTAGCATTACTTACACTCTCTCTCATGGTGTTTCAGGAGCACCATCTCCAGAGAGCCATCTCTGCCCAGCAGGTGTTCAGGGAGAAGAAGGAGAGCATGGTCATCCCTGTGCCAGAGGCAGAGAGTAACATCACTTATTACGACCGCCTTTACAAAGGAGAGTTCCGCATCCCCAAACAGCTCATCCACATCCAGCGTGAGTGACGATCTTACTCAAGCCCCACTGGATACTTCAATTTGGTTTAAACATAAACATAACGTGATTTGAATTTAAATATGACCTTAATCTGACCTTTACCCCTTATACTCTGCACCAGCTCTGGGTCTGGATAACGAGCTTCCTGACTATGATATGGACTCAGAGGACGAGACTTTACTGAACAGACTCAACCGCAAGATGGAGCTCAGACCTGTGCAGTTTGAGACCATGATGGACCGGTTAGAGAAAGCCAGCACCAACCAGGTAATTACAACTTCATTTGGGTATTAGGGGTTGTCCGGGTTTAACACTGGATACATTAATAAAGCAGTAGGGATGAGTCATGATTTTTGAATATTCGATTTGTTGATTTAATTATAGAATAGGTCGTGCGACGATTGTTTAAAAAAAATCCAGAAGTTTTCGGTGCTGATTAGGTGGTGACGCCGTTCATGTAACCCTTGGGTGATGCTGCCAATAACACAGAAGCTGTCACATGGAACTGGCAAGAGTAATGATTATGAATGTTTCAAATATAGCAAGGAGACATTTTAACTGTTCATTAGTATCTGTGTCAGCTGCAATAGTGAGCACAGTAGTTAACACGCTTATAGAGAGATGCACTTTTCATATGGATTAAGCAGAGAGCAGTCGGTTTCTTTCGTTTTGAATTGTATTGTATAAGCTTTCTATATATTTCTTGTGTCTGTGAGGCAGCTTAAACACTGAGTTTCGGTTCATTTATGAGAAGAGCTCCAGTTCACGAGCAACGCTATCTCTCCGGCGCCTCCATGTCCATATAAGTAATTTAGTTATTACTAAATTAAAACCTAGTACATCACGTCCTAGTCGTTTTTTTTAACACCCCCCCCCAGTACTATCAGAGACCTATTTTTGAGTTGTGATCCACAAGTTGAAAGTTGATCTGAAATACACTTTGTCGTATTTGATTTTTATTCACATGCATTCCTCTTTCTCTCTCTCTCAATAATTTTGTAGTTGGTCACTCTTCAGGAGGCCAAGCTGCTGCTAAATGAAGATGACTACCTTTTAAAGTCAGTATATGACTACTGGGTAAGGAAGAGGAAGAACTGCCGGGGCCCGTCGCTCATCCCACAAATCAAGCAGGAGAAGAGGGACGGCTCCACCAACAGTGATGCTTACGTGGCCTTCAGGCGTCGCACAGAGAAGATGCAGACTCGGAAGGTATGCATGTACTATGTGTTTTGTCATGGATGCCTCAAACAGCATTATTAGAGGGCATTCAGACAGGACTGTTTTTTTATCTTAAACGTTTGTGCATCAAACTTACGCAGATGAACATGGTCCACACATAGGACAAAGTACCCTACCTGTGAATGGCAACCCTAGTATGGAAAATAAATGCAAAGAAACAGCTTTTTATATTAGCTTATCCTATTTATTCATGAATTCATATTCCAAGACTTCATGAACAGATGACATACAGCGTCAGATTGTTTTTTTCCATCCAATGTAGGGATGTAAACGATTAGTCGATTATCGATTAGCTGTTGACGATAATTTAATCAATTAAATTACACACACACACATACATCCCTAATGAAGATCACATTTTCCCCTCAATAGAAGTGTGAACACCTACTGGAACCATCCATCTCTCTGTTATGCTGTCTCTGTAGAATCGCAAGAATGACGAGGCGTCTTATGAAAAGATGCTGAAGCTGAGGAGAGAGTTCAGCCGAACCATGAGCATCCTGGAGATGATCAAGAAGAGAGAAAAGAGCAAACGAGAGCTGCTGCATCTGACACTGGAGGTGTTTGAAAAAAGGTTTGCCTACATTGCTCTTTTAATACAGCTGTTTTGAGACAATGTCTGTTGTTGCATAGTCTATATAAATAAACTGTTATGTGTAACTTAAGAGTAGTGTTGTCAAAAGTACCAACTTCAGTTATGATACCAGCATTTCCCTTTAGTTTTTTTTGAGCGATGTTGAACGATTCTTAAAAGTTTCTGATTGGCCATTTTGTTCACATGCTTAACATATTCTTTGTCTGGACAATATGTACTCACTGTGTGGTATTGGTTATTGGTATCAGAGCATTTTTATGTGTGCATGGGCGAAGTCCTGGTGCATCCCTAGTTTTTACTTATCGTTTCTCCTTGTTTTGTGTATATTAGATATCAAATTGGAGATTTCTCAGGAGAGGTTCTGAATGAAGTCACTGTACCTCTGGCAGAGAAAACCAGTTACCCTGCGCCCACATCCTTACCCATGAGCAGTCGACACAAGGGAGAGAGCAAAATTAAGGTAAAGGCCAACAGTAGGAGGGAAAAGATCTGTGTGCAAGACATGTCTTTAATGTGCTCAGTGATAATTATAAAACCTTTTCTTCTGTCTCTTTCCTTTAGTCATACAAATCTGGGCCCAAACTCCTCCACCCCTTCACAGTAAAGCCTGAGCCTCACTTTGACTTTGTGCGTTCTCATAAGAAGTACAACAAGAGGCCCAAACTTGATACATTTCGGCAGCCTGGTCGGCCAGAGCGACAGCAAACCATCATCAAGGCAGACATTAAACAGTACGACTTCCACAGCTCTGGAGAGGAGGATTACCCACTGGTTAGTATACAATCAGTGTTTCACTACACGTGTAAAGATGTAAATATTTAGAAGTTTTACTTAAAGGAACACTCCACTTTTTTGGAAATAGGCTAATTTTACAACTCGAGTTAAACAGTTATCATTTTCGAATCCATTCAGCCAATCTCCGGGTCCGGCTGTACCAATTTTAGCATAGCTTAGCATAGATCATTGAATTGGATTAGACTGTTATCATCTCTCAAAAAAAATGACCAAAGAGTTTTGATATTTTTCCTGTTTAAAACTTGACTCTTCTGTAGTTACATCATGTACTAAGACTGACAGAAAAGGAAAAGTTGCGATTTTCTAGGCCTATATGGCCAGGATCTATATTCTCTTTCCTGCATAATAATCAAGGAACTTTGCTGCCTACCATGTAAGCAGCAGGTGATATTGTGTTACGCCTTAAAATAGACCCCAGCTAGGTAATTTCCAACGTGACTGGCACTAAGTTTGTGTTTGCGCATAATATCATTGCACCAGCTCAACCCATGGTCCGGCAGCAAAGTTCCTTTATTATTACGTAGGAAAGAGAGTACAGTTCCTAGCCATATAGACATATGAAATCGGAACCTCTCATTTTTCGTCAGTCTTAGTACACGTCGAATATATCTCGAAAATATCGAGAATCTTTTTTTTTTTTTTTGAGAGAGAGAGAGAGATGCTAACGGTCTAATACGATTCAATGATCTATGCTAAGCTATGCTAAAAGTGGAACTGCCAGACCCAGAGATCGATTAAATGAGTTTGAAAACTGTAAAACTGTTTAACTCTAGGGGAGTAGTAAAATTATCTTAAAGATCTTAAAATATATATATATTTTTTTCCAGAAGATATAATGGTATATATTTCTCCTTATTTTCTCTTCTGAAGTCTCCAGCATCAGAGCCAGATGAAGAGAACGATCCTGATGGAAACTTCGCCTTTAGAAGGAAAGCTGGCTGCAGTTACCTCTCGGTGAGTTTCCGACTGAACATCAGTGCTGGGTGAAGAGCTGGGCAATAAAGCTGAATAATTATTGATATTTAAGCTGCTCTAAAATGGCTTAAAGCGGTGATCTCAACCATTTTGATCTCAATGGCCCCATTGGCCACAAAAAATATTTAAAGGCCCCCAGTTGTTGTTTTGCTTACAAACTTATTTTAATCCATGGACACTCATATAGTAGTTTTTATAAATTGAAAAAGTAACTGAAATAATTAAATTTGTCAATTTTTTGTTGTTGTTTAACCATATTTTAAGGCTAGTTTCGTCTGCCGAGGCCCTGTAGTGGGCCCTGCACCCCTGATTGAGAACCATTAGCTTTTTACTACCATCATATCAACCAGCAGTTGTCAAGATCATTTCTTGCATTAAACATTTAAAATGTATTTAAAATTGAAATAAACACAATATTTTTTCTACATTTATTTGTAGTAATTGTATTTATTGAAGTGGATGCTGTTATCCTAAATACTTGTAATGTAAGCATGAGAAAATGCTGCTTGAGGACTTTTGAGAACAGTTGAATGTTAATTTCATCAGATCATTGTTTTTAACTTACTCAACCAGTGTGAAGGCACTGGCAGTGTTTTTTTTTTTTTTAAGCATGTAAATTAGAGGGCATGGCCAATATTGAATATTGTGACTAAATCCTCCTGCCCATAGAGCATGATATACTTATTAGTGATAAAGCACCGTATCATTTGTCTCTGGTGCATTGGTCATTACCTTTGCCATTGTTATAAGTGTTATGTGTCCTCAGCCACTGGTGGATCAGAGCTGCTCTCCTCACTGGCAGCTGGCGGATCAGGACCGGCTGTGGCAGAGGAACTGTCTCACCGCCCTCTCTGTGCCGAAACGCTGTATTGCAGTGGCACACAGGAGGGTGGGCAGAGGTGGCAGGTGTGTCACTATTTACAATTTACCCATTTTCCCTTTTATCTTATCGTTTCTTGTACTCAAGTATAGATGATGTGTGGTTTGAATTTATGACCCTGCTCTTTGTTACTTCAGATTGAAGTAGAAAAGTTGATGAGGCTACTCCCTAATGATCAGCGCCGAAGGTCACAGATAGTAGCAAATATCCTAAAGCTCTCTGTTGTTTTCCTTCAGGGTTGTTTTTGATCGTACCTCGTCGGAACTGGACCGTGCCCTAAGGCACCTGGACCCTGACATGTTTTATCCCTCCACTGGCTCTAGTGTGCCTGACCTCCCCGTCCACACAAACACATACTCTTGCATCTCCAAATCAACCCCTGGTTGCTCACTGACTCAGCTCCTGAATGACATCCAGGCCTGCAGGTGGAAGTTTTTCCGCCCTCGGCCGCTACAGGACAACTCAAAGAGTGAGGACAAGAAAGGGACTCCGCAGGTGGAAAAGGGTGGAGGGACGCCTCTCTCTAACAGTGTGTCAGGTGAGGCGTCTGAGCTGAACAGGATTCAGAAGGTCAATCAACTGAATTTCGTTCACCCGCATAGGCATTCTCCGTTGTGCCTTTCTATCTGTCAGTTTACTCTTGGGTTTTTCAACAAATTCAGCCTTATTATTCAGGATTATTTTAATAGAAAGGTCAAATGAACAGCATGTATTTTAAATAGTAATCTTTTGTAACATCGTAAATGCATTTACAATTTGGTCAATTTAATGCATCCAAGCTGAATAAAAAGCATTAATTTCTTTCAAAATAAATAAAGTTCCTTTACTGGCACCTAGTGGGGGAGATTTAAAATTGCTGGTTTAAAACCTCTTACGTTTGTAGAACATCACATTTACACCCATATTCTTACATGTGCAGGTGGATTCACAGAAGAGCAGTTTCACTCCCATCAGCAGCAGCTGGTTCAGATGCACAAACAGTTACAGCAGCAAGAACTCCAGCAGAACCTGACAGCACCAGAACCCCACAAGCCCCTGCCCGTGAGTATATCCACACAATGTTAGTCATTATGGGGCTAATCCTCATTCTTACTCTATTCTGTAATAATTACGAAGTCATTAATTTTGTATTTATTTAGGAAGTAAAAAATAATTTCTTTTACAGAACACGACCTCATCTGAGTGCATGTCTAAGACTCTGGACTCGGCTAGTGCACACTTTGCTGCCTCTGCTGTGGTCAACACTCCCAACAATGAAAACAGGCCCCAGATTGCAAGTGTCAATGGCATCCTTTCTAATTCAGGTATGTGCAGCTCATTGGGAATTGAGCAGAGGCGTTGAAATATAAAATAATCTTTATATGAAAATATGCCAGTAATATATTAAAATTAAAAATAATTAAAAAAAAAATATAGCCATAAACTGCTTTATAGAACTTATTGGGGAGTCATTAGCAAAACTGTGACTGAAAACTCAGTTTTCAGAAAAAAAAAGTCAGCATGATTGATGATTTGATTTTGTTATTTTTGTCTCTTGCAGGAAGCTTTAGACAAGCCAAATTGAACCGTTCTGCAGGTGGTGGCGAGTCAGGCTCTTTAGTACGGATGACAAGTGCATCTGGCCTTCAGCTCCCCGTCCCTCAGTCTCTGCCTCACGGCCACGGGCACCTGAGTACAGTGAGCGCTGTGTCTCCTGCCCACACACACCACAGTGCACGTCTGTGTGCCCCTTCACCCTCAGCCTTAAAGCTGGCCAGTGTTGCTAGCAGTCTGGACCGGGTACCCAAAGTCACCCCCACTAGTGCCATCGACATTGCCAGGTCTGAAACCTGAAACAGCACTTATTCACTTTACATTTGTTTTTCTTTTTTTAATTTTTGGGGGGAGGGTGAAAAGGCTGACGAAGGCTGTCGAGCCCCACTGTCTTCGTTAAAGTAGAGGTTCAGTGGCAACGGTTCTGTATGGCATACTACCTACCGCAAAACACAATATCTGCCCAAATACCAACCATCATTCACGCAATATACACAGAAAAGTAATAACTGTAATTACTATGCAACCTATACAAGCATGGCTGCCTGTACACAACCAGCTAGACCGTTGTCGCCTTGCTCGAGTCACAAACACAAGCTTGGAGTTCAATGACTTTACTAACTGCAGATCTTGAACTAGTCTTACTCTCCACTCTCCATACTCATATCTTTTTGCATTCCTAAGTCATTATCCATGTCGTCCAACATTGAGTCATCCTCCACCCCCGCTCTCGCAGACATAGGTGTGTGTATGCTGTATGTTTCAAAGTCAAAACATGGTGCTTTTGCACTTTCGACATGCAGGCTCACATTTTCAGAGAAGTTCAGAATCAATAAAAACCACACATTTATGCCAAGCAATTACATATGAAGTACTGCTGATGAATTATGACAATGTTTACCTTGTGTTAATATCATACTTCCAAACTCTTTGCGTTTTTAAAAAGTTTAGCTATATTGTACAGTATACAGTGTTTACCAGAGTAACTGTAATATTTCTGTTCTTTCTTTAGCACCACCTATTGTCAGAGTGAAATCACATTTTTATTCAGTTGGTGGATTGGATATATAATTGTAGTATTTGATTTAAAAAAAAACCTGCAGATACCCTGGCCTGGACTACACATTCATGACTATAAGCGCCGCAGTTCACTCTGACTCACCCAGAAAACACACAAGTTGTGAGAAATTGAGATTAATAAAATCACAACATTAAAAAATGCCTAAAAATCCCCCCAAAGTATGTGTATTTTCTTCACTGAGTTGAATATCTCTTCTACTTCTTAAAGCACTCGTTGCAAGGTTACATGGGTCAAAAACATTGAAAACTTTTTGTGCAAAATCTGAACCAGTCTGTCTGGGCAAATAGAAAAAATTGAGCCCTGATATATTGAAGGGCACAGGCAAATGTGACATTTATTATAAAGGGGTTTATGTGAAGATTGTTTTTTATTTTACTTAAATTAAAAAAAAAAAGTTTTTAAAGCCTAATAAATGTTAAAAATGATAGCGTTCAGTTATACCTATATAATTAATGGCTAAAATTGAGAAGAAGAAAAAAATATAGAGACAACAATAGCAATATTGTTTTTTTGTAATTCTAGTCTTTCAAAAAAAAAGCCATTTAAACAAATATTTCAAATATAGGCTTACTGACTTTGTTGTTTCTATTAATTTAGAGATCAAATGTGAAATCATTATTATATAAAAATGTTAGATGTGAATTTACTTCATAGACTTTCATGGAACGTAAATATTTGCCTCAAAAGTCATGGAAAAACATTGGTAAAAATGTGTGTGGACCCCGAAGTATTGTTCCCAAGAAACAAAGTCTTGCTAATCCCAAACTTTTGAACGATAATGTCTTATATCTTTGCATTGAAAATGAAAACTTTAAATTCTATATTTTTATTGATCTTCCAGAGAGAATCACGAACCAGAGAGGCTGTCTCTCAACGGATTATCAGAGACCACAGTTGCCATGGAGGTCACATAGCCCATCAGAAACACAAAGACTTCAGTGCTGAGATCTGTGCGCTTCTACACGGACTTATACCCAAAAGCAGCATATCAAAATATTAAGAGAAATTTGTCAATATTATAAGTGTACATTTTGTAAAATTGGGAATTATCACTACCTTGTAAAATAGTATATTTGTATCATTAGTCTGTCATTTCTGTTACTTGAATCCTAGATTTTTTTGTCATCATGCTTTTGCACTTGAAAATGCAAGCAAGACAAGTGCATTAGTTCATGTTGGGATCATGAGCATGAATATAGGTCCTGCATCACTTGTTTTAACTATTTATTTTGCAATGTTTACATTTTTGTATCTCGTACAAATAAATCCAATGTTGTGACCACAAAATGCAGACATAGCCAGTATACCATGCTTTTGTGCCTTTATTTCTATAGAGGAAAGAGAATTTCGGTGTCACAGATGAAGAAATGTGCCATTCTACAAGAGATGATCTTGACCCTCTTGAGATGCTGACCGTATTTCATTGGATTATTTTTTTGCCACCTTCTTGTCTTACCAAGAACGCCTCCACTGTGACGGCCCCCATCAGAAGGTATTTATGTTAAGTTCTTTAAGAAATCTTGCTGAAAACTTTCACTCTGGCTCAGTTTCTGCTCCTCTGATTGAGTCAGCCAAACGCTCATTTTTTTTTTTTGTATTTAGCTGTTGCTGGTTAACCAGTCTGGAGGGAGCCGTTCGGGGGGTTGACAGATATTATCTTGGAGGAAACCTCAGTCTACAGGTCATAAACCAGTGTTGTAGTCGAGACCACCTCACTCGAGTCCGAGTCCAGACCGAGACCAGAGAGAGTCGAGTCCGAGACCAGAGACGGTCGAGTCCGCGTCGAGACCGAGACCAGTGAGCATTCATTACTTAATTTACTTTTATTTACTTTATCTTATCCTTTTTTTTTTTTTTTTTAACTGAATTTAGAGTTTTTAACTTAGAGTTTAAAAAATATGATCAGTTTATGGTAAAAAGGCCACATAGTAGGTGGTGTTAAAAGTAATTGTATTACAATTTTTCATGCGCAGTTGCGCACTAGAAAATCACCAATCACTGGGCGTGTCAATCTATTTAAAGAAATATTTTATTAACATACATTAATAATCATGAAAAATATGTTGAATTGAACTCGAGTGGACTCGGAATAAGTCCGAGTCCTTAAAAAAAAAATGTTAGAGTCCAAATGCACACGAGTCCATGACAAGACCAAGACCATTAAAATATGGTCTCGAGACCGAGTCCGAGTCTCGAGTACTACAACACTGTCATAAAAATTGTCAGCCAACTTGTTTATGAATGCTGAAATTTCCACATCCTCAGTGCAGTATCTTCAAATAAATTACACCTTTTCAAACAGCCTTTTTAATGAAATGAGCAACAGCTGTCAGTTTGGCTAAAGTAATTTGAACTTGCTTAGTACACAAGGTTTTAGTTTCAGTTTTGTTGTTGCAAGTTCTTACAATGTTTAGGGAGATGTATCCAAGTTTACAGTGCTTCTTCATTTTATTCTGTTAAGTCTATTAACTTTTAGTTCAATAATGCAGGAATTTGTTTTTGCCACCAGAGGGGTGAGTTCTTCCATTTGACACCATTTCAGCTCTTCCTGCCATTAAACCTAGGGGAAGTGGTTAGTCTGAGAGGCTGCTATGGCTCTGCTGTGAGCATTACTTGGTTAGTTTGGCAGTTGTTCGGCTCACTGGTAGCTCAGTGACCTGCTTGGCTGTACATGTCATGTGACTTACATGACATTTTCTCAATGTTGATGCTGAGACATGCCGCACAAAGTATTTACATTTCTATATTTCTTGTGATGCAAAGCTGAATTTTTAGTAGCCATTCATCATCACATGATGCGTGGAAATTTCTTACATGATTTTTTAATGAACAAACAAACACCATTTATTTGAAACAGCCATCTTTTATACATTGTAGATGTCTTTACATACACTTTTGATCCTTTAAAGACATCTATAAAAACAGTTTTCTATATAGTGAAAATGTTTGTCATGTTTATTTTGTTATTTATTGTTTTCTTAGATGGAGTTCATGAACTTATGATTAAAGACAGAAAAGTGTAAAGTTTAGGATCTTGTTTAAAGACAGCTTATACACAAATAAGCAAAGAACAAAAACTAATTTCAGGTTTGTGGTAATTTAAGCATTTCTAAGTTATATATTAATTTATGTAACTGAAAGTGCTTTGTATGTAAGGTTATTGATCCCCTTTAAAACAAAATATTTCTTACCTCAAATTGTGACATTTTGGCCTGGTTCCACAAACTGGGGTTAAATTAAACCAGGATTAGGCCTTTTATAGACATACCTTAATATATATATATATATATATATATATATATATATATATATATATAAATTACTAGTATGCTTCTTGACACAAAATAATGGCAATGACATATGCTGATTAGATTTCTATATACGCTGAAATTGCTATTGTTAATCCTTTTTTGTTCTTGTGCACAGAATTGATGCTTTATTAAGTTTTATATTCCTAAAATAGCACAAATGACAAAAAAATACAACTCTTTGTGCAGAAAAGAAAATTTCACATTTTAGATGTAAAAAAAGGCCTACGAAAAGCTGAAGAACAAGTGTTAAAGATCTGCTGCAGTGTCAGAGACACCCATGTGTGATTCTCGTTCTTCAGGGCTCACAGATCAAAGTCTCCACCACAAACTTGTTTTCAAAATGGCGGATCTTGTGGCAGTTTAGAGCCTCACGCTTCTGCATACCTGCAGTGAAGCACATTCAGCTTTTAGAAGTTTGAATGTATGCACAGCTATGGTGTAAAACTGGATCTTGCATGTATTCAGTTTACGGCAGGCCAGCTCATTTCAAATGTACTTTCTTATACAGTGAACATAATGAGAGAAAATACTGCCCTTTTCACTTATGCCAATATTAGTGCTTATTTATGCACAGACATAACCACTGTTTCCTGTAAACACAGTCTTATCAAAGGTTTGTTGGTGTGCACTTACCTAGTATGGTGTCTCTGCGCTGTAGTCTGTACGTGTCTTTGTCATTGCACAGGTTATAGATGTAATAGCCCAGATCACTGACGCTGTCTAGCTTCTCTGTCACCATCATCTGTTCATGCACCAGGTACGACTGAGGAAGATACATTCCTGCCTGCAAAAAAACAACAAAAAAAAAACACATAGAGAACGTAAACCTAAAGCCAGGGACACACTGAGCTGATATCAAATAACTCTCTGCAACCAAAGATGACTATTGTTGCATCTCGTTCGAAAAATCTGCGCTTCAACACAAAAAAAGGATAACTGGCGATGTATCAGCAGATATAGTCTATTTTCATCTTTCAAAAAGGGTAACCAAAACTACACTGTAAAATACATGATCAATAAGTATTGATAGTGTTTATTTACATTGCTTTAACTCAATCAAAATGAGCAATTTTAACTTTTTTTTTTTTTTTAAAGTTATTCAAGATATTTTCCGTTTTGAAATGACTTAAACATCCAAGTTCGTTAAACTTAAAAATGTAAAGCAGCAACCTTTTTTTATAGTGGACTAGAGATACACAAACCAAAAACAGCAGCGCTTGATTATCATTTTGAATATCAATGCTGATCACTTCCTTGATTCTAGTCGGCTGATGTTATTATGAAACTTTTGTGCATTCGAATGCTACAGTAAGATCTTGTAAAACTTGACTTCGTTACTTGCTTTTATTTCTCTTTTATTCTCATACAACAGCCAGTCAGAGTTCTTTCTCTCATCGAAGGCACTGACGTCGATTTAACACGTTAAATCAGCCCACACAGAGTGTGGAACACACCGAAAAAACAAAGGCAATTGATACTCAAACGGCCCAAGTTGTTTTGGGTGTCCCGGGCTTAACGTCTGAAATGCATTTGTGTGAAAAAAAAAAACCCCAACAAATCCATGCAAAAACAATTAAGAACCACTTATTGACATGGATTCACAACGTCTCCTCGTTTACCTTGATGTTGACCAGGAACTCATGGAAATCTCTGGGTGGCATGACAACAGAGGTGTTCAGGGCGATGATGTAGCATTTGTTCAGATTCAGGTCGAGATAAGCAGTCAGCCTCTGACAGCAAAGAATGACAAACAGGCTTATTCACATGGAACCAGAGAGATGCACTTAAGACAACATTATTTTAGCATTATAATATAAGATGTAACCAAATATTCAAAATTGAGGGGGGCCAGAACTAAAATTGTAAGAACTGGTCACTGAAAAATACATATTGATAATCTAAATATGTCCGACTTTTTTCTATATCCTATATCTATATCCTTTTGAGTGATTTACATTTATGATTTATAATCAATGAATTAATTAATGAATTAATTGTTTCTAGCTTACCCTGACAGCTATAGGTCACAGGGGTCATTGTAATCAATATTTTATTAAAAGTTATATAGCGCTTTTAACAATGTAGATTGTTCCAACAATTTTAGTTAAAGTGTTTACTTTAAAGTGTCCTCTCACTGAGAGAAAGAACATGTTATCTTGATGTTTTGGGAAGAGTCTACTGTTTATAGTTAGAGCCAGACCAAAGTCAACCTTGAAGGAGCTGTGTGTCTATGTGCATGTTAGAATTCTTGGTTACAAGTAAAGGAACAACTGGCATTATTGGAGATTGACTGACTGTTGTTCCGGACAAGCTTGCGCCCAGAAACACAGTTCTGATCAATGGAGATATGCTTCTGTCATTTCTTAGCCTATCAGATTAATTCAACCAAAGGTAATGATGTAGCTTAGACCTTGGTGAAGGGTATAATTGCTGTGAATTTTGTAAATGTAAAACAGAGCGGCCTCCTGCTCTGGGTCTTCATTCATCATATCTGGTGTTGTGGGTCTTTAACTGTTTTGTCCTAAACAATACATTTTGTAAATTAATAATATCTAAGAGATTGAACATTTTAGAAAACCAGTCCAATTCCCACTCAGTTTACAATGAATACAAATACGGTGGCAGGACATTTGAACACATAGTGATGTTACTTATGATTTATGAATTTTGATTAGCTAATATTGCTTCAGGTTAGCATTTTTTACAGAACAATTATGAAAATACTACAAAAAAGCATTGGTTGAATTTGCATTAATGCACTACATCCTGCTAGGGCTGATGTTATGTGTGTGGTGGTTATGGCTGAACACTGTGTGTGTGCGTGTGTATTTTTGCACCATTTTGAAGTCATGAAGTATGTCAGCTGGATCGCTGTCCTTGAACTCAGGTACTGGCACTTGGATGAGCTCCACCTCATCGTCTTCGAAAAATCTCACATTCTCTTCAATCTGCCTCAGCGGCATTCCCACCTCCACCTCCACTTCCACCTCCTCATCAAACTCATACTCTTCATCCAAGTACTTCATCCCATAGGCAAACACCTCCTCCTCCTGTGGGGTTAAAAAAAAAATATATATATATATTTAGAGTAAAAAAAAAAAAAAAAAAAAAAAAAAAAAAAAAAAAAAAAAGCATGTTTATGTCTGCATCAACATTTCCAAGAATGGTTGGGTCTACACTACCAAACATGGATCTCGATTTTGTGATTATGGTTGCTGAATAAAAACACTTCAGCACTGTGTGAAAGTACAAAGACTTTTTTTTTTTTTTGCTGTTGTTTTTATAGAAAATCCTTCATGTATTTTAGAATTATTACAATTATTATTAGAGATTACACTGCTTTAGATTTTGAAAGACTTTTTAAGTTTTACCAGTTTTCATAATGCAGAGAATGTTATATTTTTATGATAAATAGCCTATAATAAATCAGGAAACTAAATGAGGTCAAATAACCCATGCATATGAGTTTGTGCTAATAGGTTTTAAGTGCAAAAAAATTTGATGAAATGTAACAAAATACATTTCTTAAATGACAACAATCATAACTATTATAGTTTTATGCAAAATAGCTGTGATTGTCGAATTAACCATTATGCAGTGATCAAAGTGTGTCTACGTTTTCATTGACTAAAACTAGATTAAAATTCCCAGACATTTAACTGACTAAAACTTGACTAAACAATTAAAAAAAAAATGACATGACTAAAATGAAATAAAAACTATTAGTTAAACAATTATAACAATAACACTGAACTAAACAAACTTGTTTTATAATTAACACTTTTTAAATATTGTAATTTCTGAAATGTCACTCCCTTCTAACATAAAAAAAAATACATCAACAAATAGAGTCTGAAATCTGAAAAAAAAAAAAAAATGGTCACAATTATAGTATGTTTCTACAAACGGCCTGAATAGAAAACATTACTACTTTAGTGTGTCTTAGTTATCCTAGTTGTATCTTTTTATTTATAACAATAGCAATCATATTAACAAAAGGTAAAAAATACATTACAAAATGTAACAGTTTCAAATGGAGAACATTAATAAATGACAGAGGAATCTATTAACTCCCCATAAATATAATACGCATAAATATAAGTATTTGTTTTAAAAGACTTATGTGTTGTTTGATAGGCTAAAGAGAAAAGAGAATGGACCACAGTGGAATACACAAACATTGTCAGAATGTTATATGAATTATTGTTATAAGAATTATCAATAATGTTTTGTCGGCCTAGATTATGAAGTATCTGCTGACTGAGAGCTGTTTTTAATCTGTGCGTTTATCCAGAACTTCTCTAGCGGCTTCTGAAATTGATTTTGTTAAGCTGCATACGGTGGCCATGCTGGAGCATTAACCTGAACAACTTCACAAGACTGATGATGAGCATAGACAAGAGAGAGAGAATTAAATTCAGTGCTTTTATTTAAAACATGCACTCATTCATGGCTGTTTTATTTAAATCATGTAAACTTCTTTAGGCATCTTTATTGGGACAGGGACTGATTCATCTGAGTTCAAAAGCATTTAACTGAGTTCATCTCTATTTTTTAGCAGCAAGTTTAAACTACATGAAGCATTTAATTTACACATCTCATTTGTGCATTGATGGCAGTTACTTTAAATAAAGTTTATTAAAAGAGGGAGACAAGTTATTTTACCTGAACACTGTTGTTGACTCAACTCCCCTCAGGCACAACTGCAATGGCTTTAATTCTCATGTGCCATTTATCGGTAAATCCGATTTTACAAGACCGAAAAAATATTGGTAAAACTGATTATCGGTTGATTTCTAGTTTGAAGCATTGTGCCTTGTTTTGGAAGAAAACTTTCTCTCAAGATGTGATCACTTCATGAAGAAATGTGTTAATACCAGTGACTTGTTTCTTAGACGTTGCCACCATGTAATGTAAAATGGGTGGCTTGTATCGTCACATGTTTATTCTCTTTGCTATGTAGTCTGGGTTGTATCATGGTTGAGAACTGCTTTATGAAACAGGCTTAGACTGATTATGACATAAGTATAAAAACGAATCAAAATAAAGATAAACAGTGACACAAAACGACAGGATGTTAAGTTCTGTTTTTGATATCACCATGGTTACAGCAATTATCTCACCTCGAACACGTAGTACCTATACAGGTAGGCTCCTCCCACCACTAAGCCAGAGAGCATGAGAGCCAATCCCAGACAGAAGCACCAGCACCACACCTTAGACTTTTGACGCACCCACACCGCTGCTTCAGCATCCTACCGGACAAATCACACAGTATAATGATGGTTAACAACCATATATATATATATATATATATATATATATATATATATATTATATTATTATATATTATTATATAGATATTATATATATATATATTATATATATATATATATACACACATACATACATAAAATAGAAAATAGAAAAAAAAATGTTTCTCTGTTCCGGTTTCAAGTCAAATGTGTTAAAACTGTCAACTTCTGCAAAGTCACGAGGAGGAATAATCAGCAACATTTAATCTAAATAACACTTCCTCACTCAAACAATAACTGCAGACAGAATCAAAAGAGATTCAAAAAAGATTCTTTTGATTCAACAAATGAATCAAAAGAGAAAGTGAAACAAGTTGTTTCTATTTAAAGAGCAGAAGGGGAATTCAAGTGACTATCTAAAGAGAGACTGACAACATGTATAGTTCAGGAGTGAGATATACTGCCCCAATTAGCCTAATCATTTCAAAGTGCTCTACTCAACTTACAAATAGTTTATCCTCATTCAATATCTTTTAGTGCAAAAGCAAAACCAGTTTTTAGACTTTTTGCCCATTAACAAACCACACAGACCCTTTATTGAGTAAATGGAGGCGGATGGATGGCCTTAACCAGGAAGTTGTGAATCTTTTTAAAGCTTCTACAAACTTTGGCTTCAGTTATTCCTTGATTCTACTGAGAAATCAGATCAAATATTGTTCTATTGCATGCTTGTATTTTGCACTTTGGGTTTTTTTGTGTATCCTTGGCTTGCATCTCTGACTACTTTTGCAATACAGTCATTATCATAAACATGTTTGATGGTGCACATATCAAACATGCCTCAACAAGTCTGTCTTTCACAACCCATGAAAAGTCTCCTGGTACTACTCTGAGTGCAAGGCATTTCTAATGTGTGCTGTGAAAAAAACAGCTAAATTATGTCGGGAAGAATCCCATTATTCAACTGCTTGCTGCTTCAAACTCACAAAACAAATCAGTCTTGGGCAACCACCACTGAGAAGATGATTTGAAGATGATTTTTTTTTCAGTGTTATTACTGATTAATTCAACAGTGATATCAAAACTAATTTTCTTTCCTTCCCTCCCTAATCGCAAATACAAGAAATAAAGTTTCAGTTGATGAACCCTTCTTCCAAATCCCTTCGGATTGAAACCTCACTTCATTCGGATTGAAACCTCACTTCATTCGGATTGAAATCTCACTTAATTCGGATTGAAATCTCACTTGAGATGGCAGAATACAATGTAACGTCTGTGCAGCTATAGGGCACAAATGGTCGAATGAAATGCCTTATCCATCTACATTTTTTCCGCGTTTTTCTTAATTTGAGGCCCCTGCGCACTTGTCCATAGCATCCTTGATTTGATTACTTTTGTGGACAGTCTAACGTTAAATAAATCGATTTAAAATTTGTTGTATTTGTGAGGACATTTTCAGATATTTGGCCCTTAGTAGGCCTACACACATAAAAATGAATTTAACTACCCTCTGTAACTTCCTTCTTATTTGAAAGGGCACATTTGGTCATTATAATACAATGAAAGCTATCAGCATACAGATAAGTAATATAAATTATATAATACTATAAAATAATAGGATGAGTGATATCCATCTTTGACAAGCTTTGGGCCGTCAGCCATTTTATATAACACTTTGAACTGATCAAAGTCTGTTAAATACTTGAACAAAGAAACACTAATACATTTGAAATAGCCAACTCTAGCCAACTTCTCTCAAGATGGGAACAACGTGCACACATTACTAGACTTTTCGATTAAAATAATTAAAGCATTATTTGACGAATAATTTTGGACGTATAATTCAATAAAAAGTGAACAATATTTGTTAATAACGTACCTGTACATCAGGAATGAGGCTTTCCTTCTTCGGATCCTTTAGGGCAAGAGCTTTGTTAAAAGAAACTTTAACCATACTGAAAGAGTCTATGTAAGTTGTTATTTCCGTGAAAGCGAAAGAGAAGTGAGACAAAACTCAGAGCGTTTAGTTTCCTGACCAGCAGCAATGTTTGTGTGTGACGCACATGACCGATCACAACAGAGGCTCCCACTGCCTCTAGTGACCACTAAAATCAACTACAACACCTTGAAACAACAGAAACAATTACACGTAATTACTACCTTTCGTTATTTGTAAATGTGGAATAGAATAGATAATGCAGCAATTGTAATAACAACAACAACTAACAAAAGTTTGCATGGAAGCCATCTCACATGGGTCCAAGATGACTTGAAAATAAGACAAAACAAGCTTTGAATTAAATCATTATAATTGTAATTAAATTATTTTAGTTACTTAAGTAAGGATACAACTGTATAATAATAATATTCATGCAAATATTCTTATCGAGCTATTTTGGTCATTTTGGTCCTACTGCCAACAGGTGTCCCTGTTTGACACATGTGTTTCATTTTCGTTTCTCAGTTCTCACGCATGCGCAAGTAAGGAGAAACATGGCGGCGGCAGAGAAGCCCACGAAAGAAAAGCTTTTATCTACTCTGGATGATATTGAAGTTTTATCCAGGTTTGTCGTTATATATATTGCACATTTAGACGAAGAATTCATCATTCATGAGATTTCCAGTGATTTTATTAACAGTTTCTGGATTAACGTTAGCGATTAATGAAAAAAAAAGTCCCACTCTTCTCTTGTGTACCCCAGCCTATTGTTTTTAAGTTACTCATAATAATACTAATGTGCCCACATGGCTCCTCTTTCGTTCTTTATTATATATTTTCTTGTTTCTGTTGTAGAGAGTTGATCGAGATGCTAGCACTGTCCAGGTCACAGAAACTGCCCCAGCCCGGAGAGGACACACAGGTGAGAGACATTGTTTATACACACAGAGAGAACACTCAATCGATGACTGTGATTGCATGCTTTAAAGTAACTGAAATTCAATTACATTTGCTAAGACAATTAATTAGAGTCAGTATTAAAATGATAAATTTGCTATATGCTTGCTTGACTATTAGATGGCAGTGACTGTCTGTATGCTGCTGATTCTGTGAACAGATACTGGAGCTGTTAGTGCAGAAAGATAAAGAGTTCCAGGAGCTAATGCAGACAGCGATGGAGCAGGGCAGAGTTCACCAGGAGATGCAGACGCTGGAGAAAGAAGTCGAAAAGAGAGACAGTGATATCCAGCAGCTCCAGAAACAACTCAAAGAGGCAGAGCACATACTGGTGACTGATATGAATTATTTGATTTGAGTCACTCACAAAAATCATTGGTCCTTTGAAATGTATTTTGATTTAACTCACATTCTTGAACAATTTTAAGTATCCTGGTTATACATCATATATGTATGAACTATTAGTTCATACATGTATGATGTATAAGTTAGTACAAGAAACTAACCCTATAATCAGTACACATTGCTTATTAATATTGTTGTAATATTACTTGTTTGTGTATTTACACAGTAAAAAAAGACAACTTATAATATAGTGCAACTCATCCAATCTTTTTTTTTTTTTTTTTTTTTTTTCTATAAAACATGTTTTATATTTATGAACCTGAGATAATAATTATGTTTTTCATTCATCATCAGGCCACTGCTGTCTATCAAGCAAAAGAGAAACTGAAGTCTATTGAAAAGGCCAGAAAAGGTATTATTTGTTACACAAAGTAAGTTGCACTGGGTCAAAATAAATTGCATTGTTGACAGACAAAAAAAAAAAAAAAAAACAGAAGTCGCATTGGTCTGTAAATCACATTTTATATTATTACACTCTGTAATAATAAAACAAAACATTTAGGAACATTATAAACATGTATTTTATTAGTTCCCCCTGACTTCACAACAAATCCTTTAAGTTTGATTGTATTTAGAACAGAACAGGATGGAAATATATAAGAATAAAACTTCATAAACTATATTGGCATTCATTATAAGCAACATTTATTATATACAGCAAGCTTAAACAAATGTATTCAAAGCAAAACTGAAACTGCTTATAATTGACCTTTGGCTAAGCCACGCCCTCAAACGCGATGAACCAATCACAGTGCGCAGCTAACCCAATTCACTCGGACATTCTCTGCTTCCACTTCCATTGAAATTTATTGGAGTTAGTCAGTTTTCATTCGTTTTTTTTAAGTTTAAAATGGTCAAACAGTGTGTATGTGGTACATGCAACTTTGACACTAGGTTCCTGAGCGGCTGGGCGACGATGTGTATTTTTTTACCCTTTCCCAAGCCACATCTCAACCGTGATAAGTGTCTGCTCTAGATAAAGTTATGCGGTAGCTAGACCACAACACAAACTAAACGTGGATAAATTAAACAAGGATGTCTACATCTGAACTAAGTTAAGTCAACATGTAGTTGACCGTTATCTTTTAAATCTCTAACGTAATGTTAGTCTAACGTTAGACGTAACTTACTCACATACATTAGAAAACATTAACGTTAGCTTCTAGCTGCGTTGTACAACATGTCACTTAGCTTCATTAACGTATCTGTAAATAACCGAGATAACAAATGTTAGCAATGTTGTGCTGAATGATTCATGTAAATACTGTAGCACCAAACGGTGATGGCAACGATATTCGGGTTATCATGTTTACACTGTGACTTGTAAGTTACATCTCTGCCTGGTGCTGAAGCTTTTCATCAATCTTCTCAGCAATAAAATTATTAATATATCCCTCCAAAGCATAGTTAAGGCCCTTTAGGTGACTTCAAGATGATAAATAATTTTACTCTCTCCAAAAATCACCAATTTCCTCCTGTGAAACGTCTCCTACTGTGACAGCTGCCATAGCGCCCGTGCAGTGTTTGTCCGAGTGAGTGGAGGGGGCGTGGCTTAGCCATAGGTCAATTAGTAAATGTGCTATAAAAATAATCTAAGGGCCCTCTAGCGCCACCATCTGTCCAAAGTTTCACTTTTATTATGCTAATAACTTTTGCAGCGTAAGATCCATCAACATATTATTAGTAATGCTAAAAAAGTTATTCGTAATGCTAATAACTTTTGAAGCGTAAGGCCTATCAACAAAATTCTTTTTTCCTCTTGTTCCTGAGCCAAGCCGATTTGATCGCATCCTATGACGTCATTTTTCGTCATCAAATATGGCCGCCATTTTTAATTGTTCAAAAAACCTGCTTTTGCGAACTCGTCCTAGATGTTTTTTTTTTCTGATTTTCACCAAAATTGCACCAGATCATCTCCAGGCTGTGCTGACAAAAAGTTATCGAATTCAAGTCAATTTCCTTAAAGGAGAACTCCGGCGAACAATAAACCTTTGTTCTAATAAAACATCGGAACCTCGTCAATCGTTCCCCGAGGATTGTTTTCATGATAATCGAATGTAAAGAGTTTTATCTCTAAAAACTGTTTAGCGTATAATGCTAGTACTGGGGGCACTGACCAACTGAAACGAAATCGCTAGTTTATACCACTAACAAGGCTTAAAATAGCCCCGCATTAACGCAGGAACATAACAAGGCTCCATACATGCAAAACGAAGCATTGACAACTTTGTAAGTGTACAGACCGTTTAATAAGAACATAAGTTATGAAGACCGTTTACTTCGTGTATACATTCAGAAGCCATCTTAGGAAATAGTCTCGATAAGTCGATCCCCGAACGTCGTGATGAGTGAGCTGAACTGTATGAAGTTCAACGAACTTCTGAACTGTATGAACGACGTTCGGGGATCGACTTATCGAGACTATTTCCTAAGATGGCTTCTGAATGTATACACGAAGTAAACGGTCTTTATAACTTATGTTCTTAATAAACGGTCTGTACACTTACAAAGTTGTCAATGCTTCGTTTTGCATGTATGGAGTCTTGTTATGTTACTGCGTTAATGCGGGGCTATTTTGAGCCTTGTTAGTGGTATAAACTAGCGATTTCATTTTAGTTGGTCAATGCCCCCAGTACTAGCATTATACGCTAAACAGTTTTTAGAGATAAAACTCTTTACATTCGATTATCATGAAAACAATCCTCAGAGAACGATTAACGAGGTACCGATGTTTTATTAGACCAAAGGTTCATTGTTCGCCGGAGTTCTCCTTTAACCGTTTTTGAATACCGCGTAAATTAAGTAAGGGTTAATGCCCTCCGAGGTGTCCGTTGTCAGGTTTTAATGGACGACGGCGAGGCGTAAACTGGCCGATGCGCGCACTTGCCAAATAAAACATTTTTAAAACATTAGTTTATATTTTAATTAGGCTAAATCTAGTTTTTACAAATAATAACTTGCCTTGCCTGACTGTTTAGCAACCGGAGATATTTATAGTCCGCTTAGCTCGTATCCCTTCAGGTTCACAAATGCATTTTTTTTTTTCATGAAACACAAAGGTAGGCATAGTTTTTTTTTTTTTTATTACTCATAAAACAATTAATCAAACAACAATAAAAAACAATTAGCTCTGAGCTGCAGCGATTTGCGCTTAACGTTATAGAGGGCAATAAATTAATCAGATCAAAGAGAGGGTCATTTGCCTCAGGCTCCTTAGGTTTGAAACGCTGTAACGTTACTCTCCTCCTGCCTTGGTTGTCTGGACAGCTGCGTAAAACTCCCGCAGGGTCTCATTCAGGGGTGCGTTTCCCGAAAGCATCGTTAGCCAACTATGGTCGCAAGTTACGTCGTTACCAATAGAGTTCAATGGAGCAGAGCAGCAGCGGTGTAATTTTATCCGTTTTATTTACTTTTTTTTCTTTCTTCAGCAGCATACCAGTCGTCAAAGTTGCCATATTCTCCATAAATGTTAAAAGAAATAGCACGAAGTCGCTCATTGTTGTATTAGGCTATAATATCTAACGTTAGATGATAGAGCATGTGACTGCCTGTTGCTATGGTTACTCACAGCCGTTGTAGGCAGCGCATTTATTTATTAATTTCGAATGGTAAACAGGCAGTTTCGCCAGAACTACTTTACTAGGTGTCCTCGATCACTTTTTAACGGACACCCTGCAGCCAATCAGAATCGAGTATTCACCCAGACCATGGTATAATTTTACGTAACGTTTGCAAAAACAGATATAAGGCTCCGCAATCCGTATCTCCGCAATGCTTTGACTTATTTAAACCAAACTTGGTACATGTCGTCGTAAGCATGACCTGAGGCTACATGCAGCGTTTCGGCACTGTGCCACCTACTGGTCCAGAGATATGAAAAATGACTATTTTTGCTCATAATTTTGAACAGTTTCTCCAAAAATCATAAACTTGGTCTCGTTAGATTCAGGGCATCATGCCGAGTCGATCGATGTCCAATTTTCCCAGATCGGCCATTACTTGGTACATGTCGTCGTAAGCATGACCTGAGGCTACATGCAGCGTTTCGGCACTGTGCCACCTACTGGTCCAGAGATATGAAAAATGACTATTTTTGCTCATAATTTTGAACAGTTTCTCCAAAAATCATAAACTTGGTCTCGTTAGATTCAGGGCATCATGCCGAGTCGATCGATGTCCAATTTTCCCAGATCGGCCATTTTGGCTGTCGGCTAAAATGTTGAATTTTTTGAATGCATGAACAAATTGTTACGAAACTCGGTATGGGTCATCAGTACGATGCCCTCAAGGAGCCCGAGAAGTTTCGTAACAGCGCCACCTAGTGGAAAAAATACATTTTCAAACGCTTATAACTCTGGCTGTGGTTGATTTTCACGGGAGTCATCTCCTTGAGGTCCTGAATCGTTGCCGAGTCCAACAATACCACATATGCTGGGTTTCGTCTTACGGTTGGTGTAGTATAGCGATTTAGCGCAAAAAAAAAACATCTGACGATATCTTCGAAACTGCTGTTCCGATCGAGACGAAACCACCATTAGAAAAACAGAAACATAGGTTGATAGCTATGCGTTAATCCCCAAATGCGAAAATATTGATAGGATGGGGTAGTAAAACTCAATCAAACTCACGGGTCAGTCATTTTTTACGTGTTTTTTCACATAAATGTCTATTACTTCGAAGCAAATTGAGATATTTTCACCAAATTTGGCACACAGATGTATGGGCTCAGTCTGAGGACACATACAAAAAAATTGTGTGACTGAGCCTCTTGGTGGCGCTATAAAAGAACATAATATGCTGTACTTAACGAATGCATTGGTGTAACATTACGAAACTCAGTTTGTGCCATCAGCACCATCCCCTGGAGGTACTCAAAAGATTTCGAGACAGCGCCACCTTTTGGTCAAAGTTATAACAAAATTTCTAATAATGCTTAAAACTTTTTAATAAATCTGCGTATTTTAATGCGAGTGGTCTGAAGGTTGTAAAAGGTCGATTTTGTAACTATGCCACCTCAGGGCTCTAGAGTGCGACCATTTTGGTCGCATATGCGACCAAAATTTGTAAGGGTGCGACCAAAATTTTTCCTAGGTCGCACCAGTGCACCTAACGTTCTCTTATAATCGCATCCGCTCAATTTCCACAAGCGAGTCTTTTGTTCTCTTTGCTCGCAAGTTTGGATCATATCGTGGTCTAAACCAATCAGAGATAGAGATTGGGCTGGTCTTTGCCTCTGATTGGCAGTGGTTCAGCTATTCCTGTAGGACTAAAATGTTCCGTGCTGTGTGATCATAGTGTGTGATACGAAATAAATTGCGACCTGAAAGTGAACACCAGAGAATCAGTTACGGCAATCAGCAGCAGAAGAAACAGACGACGAAGAAACTTTTAAAAATGTAGGCTACTTTTTATGGCTAGGTAAAAATATCCTCATATTCAAAAACTAATTCTCCTTTTACAAACCCGTTTTCAGTTGATGAATGAATGGAAGATTGTAGCGCGCGCAACGCGCATCCCATACAATACATCGCAATAATCTTTGTGCTTTGTTACTATTTATATGAAACAAAGTTTCAGATTTCAAATTAGGTCCGTTTTCTTATGAAATTCAAAAACATAAATAGTGTATTGACGCTGTGGCGTGAGATCGCTCTGGCTCAGCTCAAGTGAAGCAGCAGCGCGGAGCGCGCACATTATCTTCTCTTCCGCCTTAATAATACCAGTTACAGTGCGAAATAAACATGAACGAGCATGACAAGATAGAGTACAACTTAACGAAATCCGTATCTTTCACATGGAATTGCTCAATCAGTGTATCAACCGTGGAAAGACGTCAGTAAAACGGTTGTAAACAATGTAATTTAACGTCACATTTACCTCAGAAAAAAAAAACATATCCAGTGACCATAAACTTGTTAGCTAGCTAGAAAAATTAACTCTAGAGGTGCATTTTGCCAAATATATGCACCATAGTACATCATTTTTAATGTTTTTCAATATTTAATCCATGTTGTTTGGAACAATCTGGCAAGTTTTTTTATGCAGCCAACATTTAAATGTTTATATTTCATGTAACATTATTATTATAAAAATAAATAAAAGTGTAATTTAAGTGTTTTGGTACAAATCAGGTCATTTTTACCTTCAATATTATAGAAGGGTAATGAAACAATGGGCTACATTTGACTCCCAGTTTACAACATTAGTTGAGATTTGTTTTCCTTGAGAATTGTGAAATTGGTGTCAATACCCATGCCCTAACTTGAACAATGTAAAAACAACACTTCACTTTCTTTTAAGATTTTTATTTTTATATACAGTATAATTGTGTTTAAAAAAACAACAAAAAAAACTACATCTTATTCTTGTTTAAAAGCATTTACATATATGAATATATGGTGTGTTATAAAAAGGTGACCTTGAAATTGTGGCATTAAAGGAGATGCGAGATGAGGAAAAATTTGAGTGCACCTAAATTTTGTGCTGGTGCACCCAAATAAAAAAGTTAGGCGCACCAGTGCAACCAAGGCAAAAAGTTAGTCTGGAGCCCTGCACCTATTGGTCGAAAGTGATAATCCATTTGATCACATTTTTAGTTAATTGTATGTGATTTTTCAGCCATTTTGCCTAAATTCATCTTTAAATGTCTTCAATTGCTCCTTGCTGCAGTTAGTCTGACACATGTTGGCATGTTTAGTCATCTGATTGTGCTTGGCCCTGGTCATTGCTGCGTGCAGCCTATATTTATCTGTAGAATTTATAGTTATAAGACTGAAATGCAAGTAATTGTAGTTTTTGTTTTTCTTTATATTTACTCGATAAACCACAGTATCTACTTGTACATTTATGTACACAATTTCCTCAATGTTTCTTCTTCTTCTTCTTCTTCTTCTTTTTTTTGTGGTTCTGTTTGTTTTGATCAGGGAGTATCTCTTCAGAGGAGATCATCAAGTACGCTCACAGGATCAGTGCCAGTAATGCAGTTTGTGCTCCTCTGAACTGGGTTCCAGGTAAACAGACTACTACTTCCTTCTGCATCATGTTTTTCCATTCCTGTCTTTCCTGTCATTCCTATCTGACTTGATTTACTCTGAAACATTTCAAATGACTTGATTGGCTGATTTCTGATTGTATCTGTAATCTCATGTGATGTGTGTGTAGGTGACCCCCGCAGGCCGTACCCCACTGATCTGGAGATGCGCAGTGGAATGTTGGGTAACATCAGCAACATGTCCACCAATGGAGTGAACGGACACCTGCCTGGAGATGCATTGGCTGCTGGGAGGTTACCAGGCAGGTTCACTCTTCTGTTCAGATGTTTGATTCATCTGTCCATGCTCTCTTCTCTTCTTAGTTGTGTTTATCATAAGCCCATTTCGCACAGAGATTACAGATAATGTGTTGCAGGATCTTTTAATTTTGGTTCATTCACACTGCCAGGGATTTTCTGGAACCTGTGCATGCATTCACACACATCCCATAAAGACATGTGATGACAAACACAAACACATGCGTCATCACTACGACACACCCCATGGTTCATGCAGGCCATGTTGCGGGACTGATTCCAGCGATGTCACTTGGTCCCCATCCCTGGATCAATTTCGGGATGTTTTTGCGTTCACTTCAGCAATTAAATGGCAATTGTCTGGGATCAACGCTCTGTGTGAAAGGGGCTATATACATATTATATTGTGTGTGATTATGTATTTTTTGTTAATGTATATTTCTCCTTTTGCTTTTAGATGTACTAACCCCACAGTATCCTTGGCAGTCCACTGATGTTTCCATGGGGATTCTGCCTCCTCACCATGGCAACGATTTTGGTCTGGAGCCACCTGGTCATAACAAAGAAAATGAAGATGATGTTGAGGCCATGTCAACAGATTCCTCCAGCAGCAGCAGTGACTCTGACTGAATATGTGTGTGTGTTCTGTGTTGTGTCCACACTAACATGAGTTTGTCCACCTGAATAGCTTGAAAGGTGTGAAAGTATGTTGTCTTCATCAATTCATCTTGTCTCTGTGATTGTGGAGATCTGAATGGCAACATAAAATTCCTTGAAGAGGACCAAACCTACAGGTCCTCGCTTAAGCAAAACCTCTTAAAGCTGGATATGTTTTACCAATTTGTTTGATTTTTTTTTTTTTTTTCATTTTCCAGATGTCTACAGTCATCATTTGTTAGCATAATTTCATTCCTCTGGCCTCAAATGTCACCAGTGTATTGTTTTCATTGTGTGCAGCATGACAGACTCATTTGCATTTTCCATATTTGTAATCTAGTGAAGCGTTTATTTCTGGTTTACAGTTGGGATATGAATAGTATTGTAAATACCTCTGAACTTTGAGGCTGTAAATAAAAGATTTTTTTTTTAAAGATCCCCAGTGTGTGTGTGTGTATAGGTATAGGTATATATAGGTATATCACCCTGTAGCCAAGACCTGTTGCCCACTGAAGCTAAGCAGGTTGGAGCCTGGTTAGTACCTGGATGGGAGACTCCTGGGAAAACAAGGTTACTGCTGGAAGACCTGTTATTGAGGCCAATAGGGGGTGCTTACCCTGTGGTCTGTGTGGCTCCTTATGCCCCAGTAAAGTGACGGGGACATTACATTGTCAGAGGGAACAGTCCTGTGGATGTCGTGGGCTTTCAGGCGCATCATCCAGGTGGTTGATGCATATTGGTGGTGGTTGAGGAGATTCCCCCTTCTATGTAAAGCGTGTTGAGTGCAGAGAAAAATGCTATATAAATATGATTAATTAGTTCTTAGTACTTCTGAATTAGTTTTTCTTTTTTACCTCTAAAAAGTGTTCTGCCTTTTTAATATTCCTCAATATTTCTCAGTGATCGTTAATAAAACAAAATTCCATATTTTTTTTTTTTTTCCGGTTTAATGAAAACCAAAAAGAAAAAAAAAATCCCCCCCCCCCCCCCCCCCCGATATCTCAGCTCTGGAAGGGTCGATATCTCAGCTCTGGAAGGGTCTAGACCCTCCATTTTGCACTCAGGTCCAAGTCTCATGGCCCTCTTTCAGAATCCATAGTTTTGAGAAGATTGAGGAAAAAAACTTTTTTCACCCCCGAAAAAAAAACATACGGGGTAACACTGTCATTTTTTTTTTCTGGTCAAAATTTTGAGTTTCAATATCTCAGCTCTGGAAGGGTCTAGAGCCTCAATTTTTGCACCCAGGTGCATGTCTCGTGGCCCTCTATCAGAATCCAGAGTTTTGAGAAGATTGGAGAAACTTAATTTTTCACCCCCCGAAAAAAAACATAAGGGGTAACACTGTCATTTTTTTTTTCTGGTCAAAATTTTGAGTTTCAATATCTCAGCTTTGGAAGGGTCTAGAGCCTCAATTTTTGCACCCAGGTCCATGTCTCATGGCCCTCTATCAGAATCCAGAATTTTGAGAAGATTGGAGAAACTTAATTTTTCACCCCCCGAAAAAAAACATAAGGGGTAACACTGTCATTTTTTTTTTCTGGTCAAAATTTTGAGTTTCAATATCTCAGCTTTGGAAGGGTCTAGAGCCTCAATTTTTGCACCCAGGTCCATGTCTCATGGCCCTCTATCAGAATCCAGAATTTTGAGAAGATTGGAGAAACTTAATTTTTCACCCCCCGAAAAAAAAACATAAGGGGTAACACTGTCATTTTTTTTTTCTGGTCAAAATTTTGAGTTTCAATATCTCAGCTCTAGAAGGATCTAGTAGAGCCTCTATTTTTGCACCCAGGTCCATGTCTCGTGGCCCTCTATCAGAATCCAGAGTTTTGAGAAGATTGGAGAAACTTAATTTTTCACCCCCCGAAAAAAAACATAAGGGGTAACACTGTCATTTTTTTTTCTGGTCAAAATTTTCAGTTTCAATATCTCAGCTCTGGAAGGGTCTAGAGCCTCAATTTTTGCACCCAGGTCCATGTCTCGTGGCCCTCTATCAGAATCCAGAGTTTTGAGAAGATTGGAGAAACTTAAATTTTCACCCCCCGAAAAAAAACATAAGGGGTAACACTGTCATTTTTTTTTTCTGGTCAAAATTTTGAGTTTCAATATCTCAGCTCTGGAAGGGTCTAGAGCCTCAATTTTTGCACCCAGGTCCATGTCTCGTGGCCCTCTATCAGAATCCAGAGTTTTGAGAAGACTGGAGAAACTTAATTTTTCACCCCCCGAAAAAAAAAACATAAGGGGTAACACTGTCATTTTTTTTTCTGGTCAAAATTTTGAGTTTCAATATCTCAGCTCTGGAAGGGTCTAGAGCCTCAATTTTTGCACCCAGGTCCATGTCTCGTGGCCCTCTATCAGAATCCAGAGTTTTGAGAAGATTGGAGAAACTTAATTTTTCACCCCCCGAAAAAAAACATAAGGGGTAACACTGTCATTTTTTTTTTCTGGTCAAAATTTTGGGTTTCAAGATCTCAGCTCTGGAAGGGTCTAGAGCCTCAATTTTTGCACACAGGTCCATGTCTCGTGGCCCTCTATCAGAATCCAGAGTTTTGAGAAGATTGGAGAAACTTAATTTTTCACCCCCTGAAAAAAAAACATAAGGGGTAACACTGTCATTTTTTTTCTGGTCAAAATTTTGAGTTTAAATATCTCAGCTCTGGAAGGGTCTAGAGCCTCAATTTTTGCACCCAGGTCCATGTCTCGTGGCCCTCTATCAGAATCCAGAGTTTTGAGAAGATTGGAGAAACTTAATTTTTCACCCCCCGAAAAAAAAACATAAGGGGTAACACTGTCATTTTTTTTTTCTGGTCAAATTTTTGAGTTTCAATATCTCAGCTCTGGAAGGGTTTATAGCCTCAATTTTTGCACCCAGGTGCATGTCTCGTAGCCCTCTATCAGAATCCAGAGTTTTGAGAAGATTGGAGAAACTTAATTTTTCACCCCCCGAAAAAAAAACATAAGGGGTAACACTGTCATTTTTTTTCTGGTCAAAATTTTGGGTTTCAATATCTCAGCTCTGGAAGGGTCTAGAGCCTCAATTTTTGCACACAGGTCCATGTCTCGTGGCCCTCTATCAGAATCCAGAGTTTTGAGAAGATTGGAGAAACTTAATTTTTCACCCCCCGAAAAAAAAACATAAGGGGTAACACTGTCATTTTTTTTTCTGGTCAAAATTTTCAGTTTCAATATCTCAGCTCTGGAAGGGTCTAGAGCCTCAATTTTTGCACCCAGGTCCATGTCTCGTGGCCCTCTATCAGAATCCAGAGTTTTGAGAAGATTGGAGAAACTTAAATTTTCACCCCCCGAAAAAAAAACATAAGGGGTAAGACTGTCATTTTTTTTTTTTTTCTGGTCAAAATTTTGAGTTTCAATATCTCAGCTCTGGAAGGGTCTAGAGCCTCAATTTTTGCACCCAGGTCCATGTCTCGTGGCCCTCTATCAGAATCCAGAGTTTTGAGAAGATTGGAGAAACTTAATTTCTCACCCCCCGAAAAAAAACATAAGGGGTAACACTGTCATTTTATTTTCGGGTCAAAATTTTGGGTTTCAATATCTCAGCTCTGGAAGGGTCTAGAGCCTCAATTTTTGCACACAGGTCCATGTCTCGTGGCCCTCTATCAGAATCCAGAGTTTTGAGAAGATTGGAGAAACTTAATTTTTCACCCCCCGAAAAAAAAAACATAAGGGGTAACACTGTCATTTTTTTTTCTGGTCAAAATTTTGAGTTTCAATATCTCAGCTCTGGAAGGGTCTAGAGCCTCAATTTTTGCACCCAGGTCCATGTCTCGTGGCCCTCTATCAGAATCCAGAGTTTTGAGAAGATTGGAGAAACTTAATTTTTCACCCCCCGAAAAAAAAAACATAAGGGGTAACACTGTCATTTTTTTTTTCTGGTCAAAATTTTGAGTTTCAATATCTCAGCTCTGGAAGGGTCTAGAGCCTCAATTTTTGCACCCAGGTCCATGTCTCGTGGCCCTCTATCAGAATCCAGAGTTTTGAGAAGATTGGAGAAACTTAATTTTTCACCCCCCGAAAAAAAACATAAGGGGTAACACTGTCATTTTTTTTTCTGGTCAAAATTTTGGGTTTCAAGATCTCAGCTCTGGAAGGGTCTAGAGCCTCAATTTTTGCACACAGGTCCATGTCTCGTGGCCCTCTATCAGAATCCAGAGTTTTGAGAAGATTGGAGAAACTTAATTTTTCACCCCCTGAAAAAAAAACATAAGGGGTAACACTGTCATTTTTTTTCTGGTCAAAATTTTGAGTTTAAATATCTCAGCTCTGGAAGGGTCTAGAGCCTCAATTTTTGCACCCAGGTCCATGTCTCGTGGCCCTCTATCAGAATCCAGAGTTTTGAGAAGATTGGAGAAACTTAATTTTTCACCCCCCGAAAAAAAAACATAAGGGGTAACACTGTCATTTTTTTTTCTGGTCAAATTTTTGAGTTTCAATATCTCAGCTCTGGAAGGGTTTATAGCCTCAATTTTTGCACCCAGGTGCATGTCTCGTGGCCCTCTATAAGAATCCAGAGTTTTGAGAAGATTGGAGAAACTTAATTTTTCACCCCCCGAAAAAAAAACATAAGGGGTAACACTGTCATTTTTTTTCTGGTCAAAATTTTGAGTTTCAATATCTCAGCTCTGGAAGGGTCTAGAGCCTCAATTTTTGCACACAGGTCCATGTCTCGTGGCCCTCTATCAGAATCCAGAGTTTTGAGAAGATTGGAGAAACTTAATTTTTCACCCCCCCGAAAAAAAACATAAGGGGTAACACTGTCATTTTTTTTTTCTGGTCAAAATTTTGAGTTTCAATATCTCAGCTCTGGAAGGGTCTAGAGCCTCAATTTTTGCACCCAGATGCAAGTTTCGTGGCCATCTATCAGAATCCAGAGTTTTGAGAAGATTGGAGAAACTTAATTTTTCACCCCCCGAAAAAAAACATAAGGGGTAACACTGTCATTTTTTTTTCTGGTCAAAATTTTGGGTTTCAGTATCTCAGCTCTGGAAGGGTCTAGAGCCTCAATTTTTGCACCCAGGTCGATGTCTCGTGGCCCTCTATCAGAATCCAGAGTTTTGAGAAGATTGGAGAAACTTAATTTTTCACCCCCCGAAAAAAAACATAAGAGGTAACACTGTCATTTTTTTTTTCTGGTCAAATTTTTGAGTTTCAATATCTCAGCTCTGGAAGGGTCTAGAGCCTCAATTTTTGCACCCAGGTGCATGTCTCGTGGCCCTCTATCAGAATCCAGAGTTTTGAGAAGATTGGAGAAACTCAATTTTTCACCCCCCGAAAAAAAACATAAGGGGTAACACTGTCATTTTTTTTTCTGGTCAAAATTTTGGGTTTCAATATCTCAGCTCTGGAAGGGTCTAGAGCCTCAATTTTTGCACCCAGGTCGATGTCTTGTGGCCCTCTATCAGAATCCAGAGTTTTGAGAAGATTGGAGAAACTTAATTTTTCACCCCCCGAAAAAAAACATAAGGGGTAACACTGTCATTTTTTTTTTCTGGTCAAAATTTTGGGTTTCAGTATCTCAGCTCTGGAAGGGTCTAGAACCTCTATTTTTGCACCCAGGTCCATGTCTCGTGGCCCTCTATCAGAATCCAGAGTTTTGAGAAGATTGGAGAAACTTAATTTTTCACCCCCCGAAAAAAAAACATAAGGGGTAACACTGTCATTTTTTTTTCTGGTCAAAATTTGAGTTTCAATATCTCAGCTCTGGAAGGGTCTAGAACCTCAATTTTTGCACCCAGGTCCATGTCTCGTGACCCTCTATCAGAATCCAGAGTTTCAAGAAGATCGGAGGGGGTCAATATTTCGGCCAAAAACGACAGTGTTACCCCTTATGTTTTTTTTTTCAGGTCAAAACTTTGACATCCGATATCTCGGCTCTGGAAGGGTCTAGAGCCTCCATTTTTGCGCGCTGGTCGAAGTCTCTTGGCCCTCTTTCAGAATCCAGAGTTTCAAGAAGATCGGAGGGGGTCAAAATATCGGCCAAAAACGACAGTGTTACCCCTTATGTTTTTTTTTTTCGGGTCAAAACTTTGACATCCGATGTCTCGGCTCTGGAAGGGTCTAGAGCCTCCATTTTTGTGCGCTGGTCGAAGTCTCGTGGCCCTCTGTCAGAATCCAGAGTTTCAAGAAGATCGGAGGGGGTCAAAATTTCGGCCAAAAACGACAGTGTTACCCCTTTTGTTTTTTTTTTCAGGTCAAAACTTTGACATCCGATATCTCGGCTCTGGAAGGGTCTAGAGCCTCCATTTTTGCGCGCTGGTCGAAGTCTCGTGGCCCTCTGTCAGAATCCAGAGTTTCAAGAAGATCGGAGTCGGGTCAAAATTTCGGCCAAAAACGACAGTGTTACACCTTATGTTTTTTTTTTTCGGGTCAAAACTTTGACATCCGATGTCTCGGCTCTGGAAGGGTCTAGAGCCTCCATTTTTGCGCGCTGGTCGAAGTCTCGTGGCCCTCTGTCAGAATCCAGAGTTTCAAGAAGATCGGAGGGGGTCAAAATTTCGGCCAAAAACGACAGTGTTACCCCTTATGTTTTTTTTTCAGGTCAAAACTTTGACATCCGATATCTCGGCTCTGGAAGGGTCTAGAGCCTCCATTTTTGCGCGCTGGTCGAAGTCTCGTGGCCCTCTGTCAGAATCCAGAGTTTCAAGAAGATCGGAGGGGGTCAAAATTTCGGCCAAAAACGACAGTGTTACCCCTTATGTTTTTTTTTCAGGTCAAAACTTTGACATCCGATATCTCGGCTCTGGAAGGGTCTAGAGCCTCCATTTTTGCGCGCTGGTCGAAGTCTCGTGGCCCTCTGTCAGAATCCAAAGTTTCAAGAAGATCGGAGGGGGTCAAAATTTCGGCCAAAAACGACAGTGTTACCCCTTATGTTTTTTTTTTCAGGTCAAAACTTTGACATCCGATATCTCGGCTCTGGAAGGGTCTAGAGCCTCCATTTTTGCACGCTGGTCGAAGTCTCGTGGCCCTCTGTCAGAATCCAGAGTTTCAAGAAGATCGGAGGGGGTCAAAATTTCGGCCAAAAACGACAGTGTTACCCCTTATGTTTTTTTTTTCGGGTCAAAAATTTGACGTCCGATATTTCGGCTCTGGAAGGGTCTAGAGCCTCAATTTTTGCGCGCTGGTCGAACTCTCGTGGCCCTCTGTCAGAATCCAGAGTTTCAAGAAGATCGGAGGGGGTCAAAATTTCGGCCAAAAACGACAGTGTTACCCCTTATGTTTTTTTTCCGGGTCAAAACTTTGACATCCGATATCTCGGCTCTGGAAGGGTCTAGAGCCTCCATTTTTGCGCGCTGGTCGAAGTCTCGTGGCCCTCTGTCAGAATCCAGAGTTTCAAGAAGATCGGAGGGGGTCAAAATTTCGGCCAAAAACGACAGTGTTACCCCTTATGTTTTTTTTTCGGGTCAAAACTTTGACGTCCGATATCTCGGCTCTGGAAGGGTCTAGAGCCTCCATTTTTGCGCGCTGGTCGAAGTCTCGTGGCCCTCTGTCAGAATCCAGAGTTTCAAGAAGATCGGAGGGGGTCAAAATTTCGGCCAAAAACGACATTGTTACCCCTTATGTTTTTTTTTCGGGTCAAAACTTTGACATCCGATATCTCGGCTCTGGAAGGATCTAGAGCCCCCATTTTTGCGCGCTGGTCGAAGTCTCGTGGCCCTCTGTCAGAATCCAGAGTTTCAAGAAGATCGGAGGGGGTCAAAATTTCGGCCAAAAACGACAGTGTTACCCCTTATGTTTTTTTTTCGGGTCAAAACTTTGACATCCGATATCTCGGCTCTGGAAGGGTCTAGAGCCTCCATGTTTGCGCGCTGGTCGAACTCTCGTGGCCCTCTGTCAGAATCCAGAGTTTCAAGAAGATCGGAGGGGGTCAAAATTTCGGCCAAAAACGACAGTGTTACCCCTTATGTTTTTTTTTCGGGTCAAAACTTTGACATCCGATATCTCGGCTCTGGAAGGGTCTAGAGCCTCCATTTTTGCGCGCTGGTCGAAGTCTCGTGGCCCTCTGTCAGAATCCAGAGTTTCGAGAAGATTGGAGAAACTTAATTTTTCACCCCCCTAAAAAAACATAAGGGGTAACACTGTCATTTTTTTTTTTTCTGGTCAAAACTTTGAGTTTCAATATCTCAGCTCTGGAAGGGTCTAGAGCCTCCATTTTTGCACCCAGGTCCATGTCTCGTGACCCTCTATCAGAATCCAGAGTTTCGAGAAGATTGGAGAAACTTAATTTTTCACCCCCCGAAAAAAAACATAAGGGGTAACACTGTCATTTTTTTTTTCTGGTCAAAATTTTGAGTTTCAATATCTCAGCTCTGGAAGGGTCTAGAGCCTCAATTTTTGCACCCAAGTCCATGTCTCGTGACCTTCTATCAGAATCCAGAGTTTCGAGAAGATTGGAGAAACTTAATTTTTCACCCCCCGAAAAAAAAAAACATAAGGGATAACACTGTCATTTTTTTTTTCTGGTCAAAATTTTGAGTTTCAATATCTCAGCTCTGGAAGGGTCTAGAGCCTCAATTTTTGCACCCAGGTCCATGTCTCGTGACCCTCTATCAGAATCTAGAGTTTCGAGAAGATTGGAGAAACTTAATTTTTCACCCCCCGAAAAAAAACATAAGGGGTAACACTGTCATTTTTTTTTCTGGTCAAAATTTTGAGTTTCAATATCTCAGCTCTGGAAGGGTCTAGAGCCTCCATTTTTGCGCGCTGGTCGAAGTCTCGTGGCCCTCTGTCAGAATCCAGAGTTTCAAGAAGATCGGAGGGGGTCAAAATTTCGGCCAAAAACGACAGTGTTACCCCTTATGTTTTTTTTTTCAGGTCAAAACTTTGACATCCGATATCTCGGCTCTGGAAGGGTCTAGAGCCTCCATTTTTGCGCGCTGGTCGAAGTCTCGTGGCCCTCTGTCAGAATCCAAAGTTTCAAGAAGATCGGAGGGGGTCAAAATTTCGGCCAAAAACGACAGTGTTACCCCTTATGTTTTTTTTTTTCAGGTCAAAACTTTGACATCCGATATCTCGGCTCTGGAAGGGTCTAGAGCCTCCATTTTTGCACGCTGGTCGAAGTCTCGTGGCCCTCTGTCAGAATCCAGAGTTTCAAGAAGATCGGAGGGGGTCAAAATTTCGGCCAAAAACGACAGTGTTACCCCTTATGTTTTTTTTTTCGGGTCAAAAATTTGACGTCCGATATTTCGGCTCTGGAAGGGTCTAGAGCCTCAATTTTTGCGCGCTGGTCGAACTCTCGTGGCCCTCTGTCAGAATCCAGAGTTTCAAGAAGATCGGAGGGGGTCAAAATTTCGGCCAAAAACGACAGTGTTACCCCTTATGTTTTTTTTCCGGGTCAAAACTTTGACATCCGATATCTCGGCTCTGGAAGGGTCTAGAGCCTCCATTTTTGCGCGCTGGTCGAAGTCTCGTGGCCCTCTGTCAGAATCCAGAGTTTCAAGAAGATCGGAGGGGGTCAAAATTTCGGCCAAAAACGACAGTGTTACCCCTTATGTTTTTTTTTCGGGTCAAAACTTTGACGTCCGATATCTCGGCTCTGGAAGGGTCTAGAGCCTCCATTTTTGCGCGCTGGTCGAAGTCTCGTGGCCCTCTGTCAGAATCCAGAGTTTCAAGAAGATCGGAGGGGGTCAAAATTTCGGCCAAAAACGACATTGTTACCCCTTATGTTTTTTTTTCGGGTCAAAACTTTGACATCCGATATCTCGGCTCTGGAAGGATCTAGAGCCCCCATTTTTGCGCGCTGGTCGAAGTCTCGTGGCCCTCTGTCAGAATCCAGAGTTTCAAGAAGATCGGAGGGGGTCAAAATTTCGGCCAAAAACGACAGTGTTACCCCTTATGTTTTTTTTTCGGGTCAAAACTTTGACATCCGATATCTCGGCTCTGGAAGGGTCTAGAGCCTCCATGTTTGCGCGCTGGTCGAACTCTCGTGGCCCTCTGTCAGAATCCAGAGTTTCAAGAAGATCGGAGGGGGTCAAAATTTCGGCCAAAAACGACAGTGTTACCCCTTATGTTTTTTTTTCGGGTCAAAACTTTGACATCCGATATCTCGGCTCTGGAAGGGTCTAGAGCCTCCATTTTTGCGCGCTGGTCGAAGTCTCGTGGCCCTCTGTCAGAATCCAGAGTTTCGAGAAGATTGGAGAAACTTAATTTTTCACCCCCCTAAAAAAACATAAGGGGTAACACTGTCATTTTTTTTTTTCTGGTCAAAACTTTGAGTTTCAATATCTCAGCTCTGGAAGGGTCTAGAGCCTCCATTTTTGCACCCAGGTCCATGTCTCGTGACCCTCTATCAGAATCCAGAGTTTCGAGAAGATTGGAGAAACTTAATTTTTCACCCCCCGAAAAAAAACATAAGGGGTAACACTGTCATTTTTTTTTTCTGGTCAAAATTTTGAGTTTCAATATCTCAGCTCTGGAAGGGTCTAGAGCCTCAATTTTTGCACCCAAGTCCATGTCTCGTGACCTTCTATCAGAATCCAGAGTTTCGAGAAGATTGGAGAAACTTAATTTTTCACCCCCCGAAAAAAAAAAACATAAGGGATAACACTGTCATTTTTTTTTTCTGGTCAAAATTTTGAGTTTCAATATCTCAGCTCTGGAAGGGTCTAGAGCCTCAATTTTTGCACCCAGGTCCATGTCTCGTGACCCTCTATCAGAATCTAGAGTTTCGAGAAGATTGGAGAAACTTAATTTTTCACCCCCCGAAAAAAAACATAAGGGGTAACACTGTCATTTTTTTTTCTGGTCAAAATTTTGAGTTTCAATATCTCAGCTCTGGAAGGGTCTAGAGCCTCCATTTTTGCGCGCTGGTCGAAGTCTCGTGGCCCTCTGTCAGAATCCAGAGTTTCAAGAAGATCGGAGGGGGTCAAAATTTCGGCCAAAAACGACAGTGTTACCCCTTATGTTTTTTTTTTTCAGGTCAAAACTTTGACATCCGATATCTCGGCTCTGGAAGGGTCTAGAGCCTCCATTTTTGCGCGCTGGTCGAAGTCTCGTGGCCCTCTGTCAGAATCCAAAGTTTCAAGAAGATCGGAGGGGGTCAAAATTTCGGCCAAAAACGACAGTGTTACCCCTTATGTTTTTTTTTTTTCAGGTCAAAACTTTGACATCCGATATCTCGGCTCTGGAAGGGTCTAGAGCCTCCATTTTTGCACGCTGGTCGAAGTCTCGTGGCCCTCTGTCAGAATCCAGAGTTTCAAGAAGATCGGAGGGGGTCAAAATTTCGGCCAAAAACGACAGTGTTACCCCTTATGTTTTTTTTTTCGGGTCAAAAATTTGACGTCCGATATTTCGGCTCTGGAAGGGTCTAGAGCCTCAATTTTTGCGCGCTGGTCGAACTCTCGTGGCCCTCTGTCAGAATCCAGAGTTTCAAGAAGATCGGAGGGGGTCAAAATTTCGGCCAAAAACGACAGTGTTACCCCTTATGTTTTTTTTCCGGGTCAAAACTTTGACATCCGATATCTCGGCTCTGGAAGGGTCTAGAGCCTCCATTTTTGCGCGCTGGTCGAAGTCTCGTGGCCCTCTGTCAGAATCCAGAGTTTCAAGAAGATCGGAGGGGGTCAAAATTTCGGCCAAAAACGACAGTGTTACCCCTTATGTTTTTTTTTCGGGTCAAAACTTTGACGTCCGATATCTCGGCTCTGGAAGGGTCTAGAGCCTCCATTTTTGCGCGCTGGTCGAAGTCTCGTGGCCCTCTGTCAGAATCCAGAGTTTCAAGAAGATCGGAGGGGGTCAAAATTTCGGCCAAAAACGACATTGTTACCCCTTATGTTTTTTTTTCGGGTCAAAACTTTGACATCCGATATCTCGGCTCTGGAAGGATCTAGAGCCCCCATTTTTGCGCGCTGGTCGAAGTCTCGTGGCCCTCTGTCAGAATCCAGAGTTTCAAGAAGATCGGAGGGGGTCAAAATTTCGGCCAAAAACGACAGTGTTACCCCTTATGTTTTTTTTTCGGGTCAAAACTTTGACATCCGATATCTCGGCTCTGGAAGGGTCTAGAGCCTCCATGTTTGCGCGCTGGTCGAACTCTCGTGGCCCTCTGTCAGAATCCAGAGTTTCAAGAAGATCGGAGGGGGTCAAAATTTCGGCCAAAAACGACAGTGTTACCCCTTATGTTTTTTTTTCGGGTCAAAACTTTGACATCCGATATCTCGGCTCTGGAAGGGTCTAGAGCCTCCATTTTTGCGCGCTGGTCGAAGTCTCGTGGCCCTCTGTCAGAATCCAGAGTTTCGAGAAGATTGGAGAAACTTAATTTTTCACCCCCCTAAAAAAACATAAGGGGTAACACTGTCATTTTTTTTTTCTGGTCAAAACTTTGAGTTTCAATATCTCAGCTCTGGAAGGGTCTAGAGCCTCCATTTTTGCACCCAGGTCCATGTCTCGTGACCCTCTATCAGAATCCAGAGTTTCGAGAAGATTGGAGAAACTTAATTTTTCACCCCCCGAAAAAAAACATAAGGGGTAACACTGTCATTTTTTTTTTCTGGTCAAAATTTTGAGTTTCAATATCTCAGCTCTGGAAGGGTCTAGAGCCTCAATTTTTGCACCCAAGTCCATGTCTCGTGACCTTCTATCAGAATCCAGAGTTTCGAGAAGATTGGAGAAACTTAATTTTTCACCCCCCGAAAAAAAAAACATAAGGGATAACACTGTCATTTTTTTTTTCTGGTCAAAATTTTGAGTTTCAATATCTCAGCTCTGGAAGGGTCTAGAGCCTCAATTTTTGCACCCAGGTCCATGTCTCTTGACCCTCTATCAGAATCCAGAGTTTCGAGAAGATTGGAGAAACTTAATTTTTCACCCCCCGAAAAAAAACATAAGGGGTAACAATGTCATTTTTTTTTCTGGTCAAAATTTTGAGTTTCAATATCTCAGCTCTGGAAGGGTCTAGAACCTCAATTTTTGCACCCAGGTCCATGTCTCGTGACCCTCTATCAGAATCCAGAGTTTCAAGAAGATCGGAGGGGGTCAATATTTCGGCCAAAAACGACAGTGTTACCCCTTATGTTTTTTTTTTTTCAGGTCAAAACTTTGACATCCGATATCTCGGCTCTGGAAGGGTCTAGAGCCTCCATTTTTGCGCGCTGGTCGAAGTCTCGTGGCCCTCTATCAGAATCCAGAGTTTCAAGAAGATCGGAGGGGGTCAAAATTTCGGCCAAAAACGACAGTGTTACCCCTTATGTTTTTTTTTTTCGGGTCAAAACTTTGACATCCGATGTCTCGGCTCTGGAAGGGTCTAGAGCCTCCATTTTTGCGCGCTGGTCGAAGTCTCGTGGCCCTCTGTCAGAATCCAGAGTTTCAAGAAGATCGGAGGGGGTCAAAATTTCGGCCAAAAACGACAGTGTTACCCCTTATGTTTTTTTTTTCAGGTCAAAACTTTGACATCCAATATCTCGGCTCTGGAAGGGTCTAGAGCCTCCATTTTTGCGCGCTGGTCGAAGTCTCGTGGCCCTCTGTCAGAATCCAGAGTTTCAAGAAGATCGGAGGGGGTCAAAATTTCGGCCAAAAACGACAGTGTTACCCCTTATGTTTTTTTTTTCAGGTCAAAACTTTGACATCCGATATCTCGGCTCTGGAAGGGTCTAGAGCCTCCATTTTTGCGCGCTGGTCGAAGTCTCGTGGCCCTCTGTCAGAATCCAGAGTTTCAAGAAGATCGGAGGGGGTCAAAATTTCGGCCAAAAACGACAGTGTTACCCCTTATGTTTTTTTTTTCAGGTCAAAACTTTGACATCCGATATCTCGGCTCTGGAAGGGTCTAGAGCCTCCATTTTTGCGCGCTGGTCGAAGTCTCGTGGCCCTCTGTCAGAATCCAGAGTTTCAAGAAGATCGGAGGGGGTCAAAATTTCGGCCAAAAACGACAGTGTTACCCCTTATGTTTTTTTTTTTTTTCGGGTCAAAACCTTGACATCCAATATCTCGGCTCTGGAAGGGTCTAGAGCCTCCATTTTTGCACGCTGGTCGAAGTCTCGTGGCCCTCTGTCAGAATCCAGAGTTTCAAGAAGATCGGAGGGGGTCAAAATTTCGGCCAAAAACGACAGTGTTACCCCTTATGTTTTTTTTTTTTCGGGTCAAAAATTTGACGTCCGATATTTCTCTCTGGAAGGGTCTAGAGCCTCAGTTTTTGCGCGCTGGTCGAACTCTCGTGGCCCTCTGTCAGAATCCAGAGTTTCAAGAAGATCGGAGGGGGTCAAAATTTCGGCCAAAAACGACAGTGTTACCCCTTATGTTTTTTTTCCGGGTCAAAACTTTGACATCCGATATCTCGGCTCTGGAAGGGTCTAGAGCCTCCATTTTTGTGCGCTGGTCGAAGTCTTGTGGCCCTCTGTCAGAATCCAGAGTTTCAAGAAGATCGGAGGGGGTCAACATTTCGG
Source organism: Cyprinella venusta (assembly GCA_038021265.1). Classification (NCBI taxonomy): domain Eukaryota; kingdom Metazoa; phylum Chordata; class Actinopteri; order Cypriniformes; family Leuciscidae; genus Cyprinella; species Cyprinella venusta. The sequence continues at coordinate 22,658,572 of CM075867.1, forward strand.
CCAAAAACGACAGTGTTACCCCTTATGTTTTTTTTTCGGGTCAAAACTTTGACGTCCGATATCTCGGCTCTGGAAGGGTCTAGAGCCTCCATTTTTGCGCGCTGGTCGAAGTCTCGTGGCCCTCTGTCAGAATCCAGAGTTTCAAGAAGATCGGAGGGGGTCAAAATTTCGGCCAAAAACGACAGTGTTACCCCTTATGTTTTTTTTCCGGGTCAAAACTTTGACGTCCGATATCTCGGCTCTGGAAGGGTCTAGAGCCTCCATTTTTGCGCGCTGGTCGAAGTCTCGTGGCCCTCTGTCAGAATCCAGAGTTTCAAGAAGATCGGAGGGGGTCAAAATTTCGGCCAAAAACGACAGTTTTACCCCTTATGTTTTTTTTTTTTCGGGTCAAAATTTTGACGTCAGATATCTCGGCTCTGGAAGGGTCTAGAGCCTCCATTTTTGCGCGCTGGTCGAAGTCTCGTGGCCCTCTGTCAGAATCCAGAGTTTCAAGAAGATCGGAGGGGGTCAAAATTTCGGTCAAAAACGACAGTGTTACCCCTTATGTTTTTTTTTTTCGGGTCAAAACTTTGACATCCGATATCTCGGCTCTGGAAGGGTCTAGAGCCTCCATTTTTGCGCGCTGGTCGAACTCTCGTGGCCCTCTGTCAGAATCCAGAGTTTCAAGAAGATCGGAGGGGGTCAAAATTTCGGCCAAAAACGACATTGTTACCCCTTATGTTTTTTTTTCGGGTCAAAACTTTTACATCCGATATCTCGGCTCTGGAAGGGTCTAGAGCCTCCATTTTTGCGCGCTGGTCGAAGTCTCGTGGCCCTCTGTCAGAATCCAGAGTTTCAAGAAGATCGGAGGGGGTCAAAATTTCGGCCAAAAACGACAGTGTTACCCCTTATGTTTTTTTTTTCAGGTCAAAACTTTGACATCTGATATCTCGGCTCTGGAAGGGTCTAGAGCCTCAATTTTTGCGCGCTGGTCGAAGTCTCGTGGCCCTCTGTCAGAATCCAGAGTTTCAAGAAGATCGGAGGGGGTCAAAATTTCGGCCAAAAACGACAGTGTTACCCCTTATGTTTTTTTTTTTTCGGGTCAAAACTTTGACATCCGATATCACGGCTCTGGAAGGATCTAGAGCCTCAATTTTTGCGCGCTGGTCGAACTCTCGTGGCCCTCTGTCAGAATCCAGAGTTTCAAGAAGATCGGAGGGGGTCAAAATTTCGGCCAAAAACGACAGTGTTACCCCTTATGTTTTTTTTCCGGGTCAAAACTTTGACATCCGATATCTTGGCTCTGGAAGGGTCTAGAGCCTCCATTTTTGCGCGCTGGTCGAAGTCTCGTGGCCCTCTGTCAGAATCCAGAGTTTCAAGAAGATCGGAGGGGGTCAAAATTTCGGCCAAAAACGACAGTGTTACCCCTTATGTTTTTTTTTCGGGTCAAAACTTTGACGTCCGATATCTCGGCTCTGGAAGGGTCTAGAGCCTCCATTTTTGCGCGCTGGTCGAAGTGTCGTGGCCCTCTTTCAGAATCCAGAGTTTCAAGAAGATCGGAGGGGGTCAAAATTTCGGCCAAAAACGACATTGTTACCCCTTATGTTTTTTTTTCGGGTCAAAACTTTGACGTCCGATATCTCGGCTCTGGAAGGGTCTAGAGCCTCCATTTTTGCGTGCTGGTCGAAGTCTCGTGGCCCTCTGTCAGAATCCAGAGTTTCAAGAAGATTGCAGGGGGTCAAAATTTTGGCCAAAAACGACAGTGTTACCCCTTATGTTTTTTTTTTTTCGCGTCAAAACTTTGACGTCTGATATCTCGGCTCTGGAAGGGTCTAGAGCCTCCATTTTTGCGCGCTGGTCGAAGTCTCGTGGCCCTCTGTCAGAATCCAGAGTTTCAAGAAGATCGGAGGGGGTCAAAATTTCGGCCAAAAACGACAGTGTTACCCCTTATGTTTTTTTTTCGGGTCAAAACTTTGACATCCGATATCTCGGCTCTGGAAGGGTCTAGAGCCTCCATTTTTGCGCGCTGGTCGAACTCTCGTGGCCCTCTGTCAGAATCCAGAGTTTCAAGAAGATCGGAGGGGGTCAAAATTTCGGCCAAAAACGACAGTGTTACCCCTTATGTTTTTTTTTTTCGGGTCAAAACTTTGACATCCGATATCTCGGCTCTGGAAGGGTCTAGAGCCTCCATTTTTGCGCGCTGGTCGAAGTGTCGTGGCCCTCTGTCAGAATCCAGAGTTTCAAGAAGATCGGAGGGGGTCAACATTTCGGCCAAAAACGACATTGTTACCCCTTATGTTTTTTTTTTTCGGGTCAAAACTTTGACGTCCGATATCTCGGCTCTGGAAGGGTCTAGAGCCTCCATTTTTGCGTGCTGGTCGAAGTCTCGTGGCCCTCTGTCAGAATCCAGAGTTTCAAGAAGATTGCAGGGGGTCAAAATTTTGGCCAAAAACGACAGTGTTACCCCTTATGTTTTTTTTTTTTCAGGTCAAAACTTTGACGTCTGATATCTCGGCTCTGGAAGGGTCTAGAGCCTCCATTTTTGCGCGCTGGTCGAAGTCTCGTGGCCCTCTGTCAGAATCCAGAGTTTCAAGAAGATCGGAGGGGGTCAAAATTTCGGCCAAAAACAACAGTGTTACCCCTTATGTTTTTTTTTTTCGGGTCAAAACTTTGACGTCCGATATCTCGGCTCTGGAAGGGTCTAGAGCCTCCATTTTTGCGCGCTGGTCGAAGTCTCGTGGCCCTCTGTCAGAATCCAGAGTTTCAAGAAGATCGGAGAGGGTCAAAATTTCGGCCAAAAACGACAGTGTTACCCCTTATGTTTTTTTTTTTTCGGGTCAAAACTTTGACATCCGATATCTCGGCTCTGGAAGGGTCTAGAGCCTCCATTTTTGCGCGCTGGTCGAAGTCTCGTGGCCCTCTGTCAGAATCCAGAGTTTCAAGAAGATCGGAGGAGGTCAAAATTTCGGCCAAAAACGACAGTGTTACCCCTTATGTTTTTATTTCGGGTCAAAACTTTGACGTCCGATATCTCGGCTCTGGAAGGGTCTAGAGCCTCCATTTTTGCGCGCTGGTCGAAGTCTCGTGGCCCTCTGTCAGAATCCAGAGTTTCAAGAAGATCGGAGGGGGTCAAAATTTCGGCCAAAAACGACAGTGTTACCCCTTATGTTTTTTTTTTCGGGTCAAAACTTTGACATCTGATATCTCGGCTCTGGAAGGGTCTAGAGCCTCCATTTTTGCGCGCTGGTCGAAGTCTCGTGGCCCTCTGTCAGAATCCAGAGTTTCAAGAAGATCGGAGGGGGTCAAAATTTCGGCCAAAAATGACAGTGTTACCCCTTATGTTTTTTTTTTTTTTCGGGTCAAAACTTTGACGTCCGATATCTCGGCCCTGGAAGGGTCTAGAGCCTCCATTTTTGCGCGCTGGTCGAAGTCTCATGGCCCTCTGTCAGAATCCAGAGTTTCAAGAAGATCGGAGGGGGTCAAAATTTCGGCCAAAAATGACAGTGTTACCCCTTATGTTTTTTTTTTCGGGTCAAAACTTTGACATCCGATATCTCGGCTCTGGAAGGGTCTAGAGCCTCCATTTTTGCGCGCTGGTCGAAGTCTCGTGGCCTTCTGTCAGAATCCAGAGTTTCAAGAAGATCGGAGGGGGTCAAAATTTCGGCCAAAAATGACAGTGTTACCCCTTATGTTTTTTTTTTTCGGGTCAAAACTTTGACGTCCGATATCTCGGCCCTGGAAGGGTCTAGAGCCTCCATTTTTGCGCGCTGGTCGAAGTCTCATGGCCCTCTGTCAGAATCCAGAGTTTCAAGAAGATCGGAGGGGGTCAAAATTTCGGCCAAAAAAAAAAAAAAATGACAGTGTTACCCCTTATGTTTTTTTTTTTCAGGTCCAAATTTTGACCTTCGATATCTCGGCTCTGGAAGGGTCTAGAGCCTACATTTTTGCGCGCTGGTCGCAGTCTCGTGGCCCTCTGTCAGAATCCAGAGTTTCAAGAAGATCGGAGGGGGTCAAAATTTCGGCCAAAAAAAAAATGACAGTGTTACCCCTTATGTTTTTTTTTCAGGTCCAAATTTTGACCTTCGATATCTCGGCTCTAGAAGGGTCTAGAGCCTCCATTTTTGCGCGCTGGTCGTAGTCTCGTGGCCCTCTGTCAGAATCCAGAGTTTCAAGAAGATCGGAGGGGGTCAAAATTTCGGCCAAAAAAAAAAATGACTGTGTTACCCCTTATGGTTTTTTTTTCAGGTCCAAATTTTGACCTTCGATATCTCGGCTCTGGAAGGGTCTAGAGCCTTCATTTTTGCGCGCTGGTCGAAGTCTCGTGGCCCTCTGTCAGAATCCAGAGTTTCAAGAAGATCGGAGGGGATCAAAATTTCGGCCAAAAAAAAAAATGACAGTGTTACCCCTTGTGTTTTTTTTTCAGGTGCAAATTTTGACCTTCGATATCTCGGCTCTGGAAGGGTCTAGAGCCTCCATTTTTGCGCGCTGGTCGTAGTCTCGTGGCCCTCTGTCAGAATCCAGAGTTTCAAGAAGATCGGAGGGGGTCAAAATTTCGGCCAAAAAAAAAAATGACAGTGTTACCCCTTATGTTTTTTTTTTTTTCAGGTCCAAATTTTGACCTTCGATATCTCGGCTCTGGAAGGGTCTAGAGCCTCCATTTTTGCGCGCTGGTCGTAGTCTCGTGGCCCTCTGTCAGAATCCAGAGTTTCAAGAAGATCGGAGGGGGTCAAAATTTCGGCCAAAAACGACAGTGTTACCCCTTATGTTTTTTTTTCGCGTCAAAAATTTGACGTCCGATATTTCGGCTCTGGAAGGGTCTAGAGCCTCAATTTTTGCGCGCTGGTCGAACTCTCGTGGCCCTCTGTCAGAATCCAGAGTTTCAAGAAGATCGGAGGGGGTCAAAATTTCGGCCAAAAACGACAGTGTTACCCCTTATGTTTTTTTTCCGGGTCAAAACTTTGACATCCGATATCTCGGCTCTGGAAGGGTCTAGAGCCTCCATTTTTGCGCGCTGGTCGAAGTCTCGTGGCCCTCTGTCAGAATCCAGAGTTTCAAGAAGATCGGAGGGGGTCAAAATTTCGGCCAAAAACGACAGTGTTACCCCTTATGTTTTTTTTTCGGGTCAAAACTTTGACGTCCGATATCTCGGCTCTGGAAGGGTCTAGAGCCTCCATTTTTGCGCGCTGGTCGAAGTCTCGTGGCCCTCTGTCAGAATCCAGAGTTTCAAGAAGATCGGAGGGGGTCAAAATTTCGGCCAAAAACGACATTGTTACCCCTTATGTTTTTTTTCGGGTCAAAACTTTGACATCCGATATCTCGGCTCTGGAAGGATCTAGAGCCTCCATTTTTGCGCGCTGGTTGAAGTCTCGTGGCCCTCTGTCAGAATCCAGAGTTTCAAGAAGATCGGAGGGGGTCAAAATTTCGGCCAAAAACGACAGTGTTACCCCTTATGTTTTTTTTTCGGGTCAAAACTTTGACATCCGATATCTCGGCTCTGGAAGGGTCTAGAGCCTCCATGTTTGCGCGCTGGTCGAACTCTCGTGGCCCTCTGTCAGAATCCAGAGTTTCAAGAAGATCGGAGGGGGTCAAAATTTCGGCCAAAAACGACAGTGTTACCCCTTATGTTTTTTTTTCGGGTCAAAACTTTGACATCCGATATCTCGGCTCTGGAAGGGTCTAGAGCCTCCATTTTTGCGCGCTGGTCGAAGTCTCGTGGCCCTCTGTCAGAATCCAGAGTTTCGAGAAGATTGGAGAAACTTAATTTTTCACCCCCCGAAAAAAAAAACATAAGGGATAACACTGTCATTTTTTTTTTCTGGTCAAAATTTTGAGTTTCAATATCTCAGCTCTGGAAGGGTCTAGAGCCTCAATTTTTGCACCCAGGTCCATGTCTCGTGACCCTCTATCAGAATCTAGAGTTTCGAGAAGATTGGAGAAACTTAATTTTTCACCCCCCGAAAAAAAACATAAGGGGTAACACTGTCATTTTTTTTTCTGGTCAAAATTTTGAGTTTCAATATCTCAGCTCTGGAAGGGTCTAGAGCCTCAATTTTTGCACCCAGGTCCATGTCTCGTGACCCTCTATCAGAATCCAGAGTTTCGAGAAGATTGGAGAAACTTAATTTTTCACCCCCCGAAAAAAAACATAAGGGGTAACACTGTCATTTTTTTTTCTGGTCAAAACTTTGAGTTTCAATATCTCAGCTCTGGAAGGGTCTAGAGCCTCAATTTTTGCACCCAGGTCCATGTCTCTTGACCCTCTATCAGAATCCAGAGTTTCGAGAAGATTGGAGAAACTTAATTTTTCACCCCCCGAAAAAAAACATAAGGGGTAACAATGTCATTTTTTTTTTCTGGTCAAAATTTTGAGTTTCAATATCTCAGCTCTGGAAGGGTCTAGAACCTCAATTTTTGCACCCAGGTCCATGTCTCGTGACCCTCTATCAGAATCCAGAGTTTCAAGAAGATCGGAGGGGGTCAATATTTCGGCCAAAAACGACAGTGTTACCCCTTATGTTTTTTTTTTTCAGGTCAAAACTTTGACATCCGATATCTCGGCTCTGGAAGGGTCTAGAGCCTCCATTTTTGCGCGCTGGTCGAAGTCTCGTGGCCCTCTATCAGAATCCAGAGTTTCAAGAAGATCGGAGGGGGTCAAAATTTCGGCCAAAAACGACAGTGTTACCCCTTATGTTTTTTTTTTTCGGGTCAAAACTTTGACATCCGATGTCTCGGCTCTGGAAGGGTCTAGAGCCTCCATTTTTGCGCGCTGGTCGAAGTCTCGTGGCCCTCTGTCAGAATCCAGAGTTTCAAGAAGATCGGAGGGGGTCAAAATTTCGGCCAAAAACGACAGTGTTACCCCTTATGTTTTTTTTTCAGGTCAAAACTTTGACATCCAATATCTCGGCTCTGGAAGGGTCTAGAGCCTCCATTTTTGCGCGCTGGTCGAAGTCTCGTGGCCCTCTGTCAGAATCCAGAGTTTCAAGAAGATCGGAGGGGGTCAAAATTTCGGCCAAAAACGACAGTGTTACCCCTTATGTTTTTTTTTTCAGGTCAAAACTTTGACATCCGATATCTCGGCTCTGGAAGGGTCTAGAGCCTCCATTTTTGCGCGCTGGTCGAACTCTCGTGGCCCTCTGTCAGAATCCAGAGTTTCAAGAAGATCGGAGGGGGTCAAAATTTCGGCCAAAAACGACAGTGTTACCCCTTATGTTTTTTTTCCGGGTCAAAACTTTGACATCCGATATCTCGGCTCTGGAAGGGTCTAGAGCCTCCATTTTTGCGCGCTGGTCGAAGTCTCGTGGCCCTCTGTCAGAATCCAGAGTTTCAAGAAGATCGGAGGGGGTCAACATTTCGGCCAAAAACGACAGTGTTACCCCTTATGTTTTTTTTTCGGGTCAAAACTTTGACGTCCGATATCTCGGCTCTGGAAGGGTCTAGAGCCTCCATTTTTGCGCGCTGGTCGAAGTCTCGTGGCCCTCTGTCAGAATCCAGAGTTTCAAGAAGATCGGAGGGGGTCAAAATTTCGGCCAAAAACGACAGTGTTACCCCTTATGTTTTTTTTCCGGGTCAAAACTTTGACGTCCGATATCTCGGCTCTGGAAGGGTCTAGAGCCTCCATTTTTGCGCGCTGGTCGAAGTCTCGTGGCCCTCTGTCAGAATCCAGAGTTTCAAGAAGATCGGAGGGGGTCAAAATTTCGGCCAAAAACGACAGTGTTACCCCTTATGTTTTTTTTTTTCGGGTCAAAATTTTGACGTCAGATATCTCGGCTCTGGAAGGGTCTAGAGCCTCCATTTTTGCGCGCTGGTCGAAGTCTCGTGGCCCTCTGTCAGAATCCAGAGTTTCAAGAAGATCGGAGGGGGTCAAAATTTCGGTCAAAAACGACAGTGTTACCCCTTATGTTTTTTTTTTTCGGGTCAAAACTTTGACATCCGATATCTCGGCTCTGGAAGGGTCTAGAGCCTCCATTTTTGCGCGCTGGTCGAACTCTCGTGGCCCTCTGTCAGAATCCAGAGTTTCAAGAAGATCGGAGGGGGTCAAAATTTCGGCCAAAAACGACATTGTTACCCCTTATGTTTTTTTTTCGGGTCAAAACTTTTACATCCGATATCTCGGCTCTGGAAGGGTCTAGAGCCTCCATTTTTGCGCGCTGGTCGAAGTCTCGTGGCCCTCTGTCAGAATCCAGAGTTTCAAGAAGATCGGAGGGGGTCAAAATTTCGGCCAAAAACGACAGTGTTACCCCTTATGTTTTTTTTTTCAGGTCAAAACTTTGACATCTGATATCTCGGCTCTGGAAGGGTCTAGAGCCTCAATTTTTGCGCGCTGGTCGAAGTCTCGTGGCCCTCTGTCAGAATCCAGAGTTTCAAGAAGATCGGAGGGGGTCAAAATTTCGGCCAAAAACGACAGTGTTACCCCTTATGTTTTTTTTTTCAGGTCAAAACTTTGACATCCGATATCACGGCTCTGGAAGGATCTAGAGCCTCAATTTTTGCGCGCTGGTCGAACTCTCGTGGCCCTCTGTCAGAATCCAGAGTTTCAAGAAGATCGGAGGGGGTCAAAATTTCGGCCAAAAACGACAGTGTTACCCCTTATGTTTTTTTTCCGGGTCAAAACTTTGACATCCGATATCTCGGCTCTGGAAGGGTCTAGAGCCTCCATTTTTGCGCGCTGGTCGAAGTCTCGTGGCCCTCTGTCAGAATCCAGAGTTTCAAGAAGATCGGAGGGGGTCAAAATTTCGGCCAAAAACGACAGTGTTACCCCTTATGTTTTTTTTCGGGTCAAAACTTTGACGTCCGATATCTCGGCTCTGGAAGGGTCTAGAGCCTCCATTTTTGCGCGCTGGTCGAAGTCTCGTGGCCCTCTTTCAGAATCCAGAGTTTCAAGAAGATCGGAGGGGGTCAAAATTTCGGCCAAAAACGACATTGTTACCCCTTATGTTTTTTTTTTCGGGTCAAAACTTTGACGTCCGATATCTCGGCTCTGGAAGGGTCTAGAGCCTCCATTTTTGCGTGCTGGTCGAAGTCTCGTGGCCCTCTGTCAGAATCCAGAGTTTCAAGAAGATTGCAGGGGGTCAAAATTTTGGCCAAAAACGACAGTGTTACCCCTTATGTTTTTTTTTTTTTCGCGTCAAAACTTTGACGTCTGATATCTCGGCTCTGGAAGGGTCTAGAGCCTCCATTTTTGCGCGCTGGTCGAAGTCTCGTGGCCCTCTGTCAGAATCCAGAGTTTCAAGAAGATCGGAGGGGGTCAACATTTCGGCCAAAAACGACAGTGTTACCCCTTATGTTTTTTTTTCGGGTCAAAACTTTGACATCCGATATCTCGGCTCTGGAAGGGTCTAGAGCCTCCATTTTTGCGCGCTGGTCGAACTCTCGTGGCCCTCTGTCAGAATCCAGAGTTTCAAGAAGATTGGAGGGGGTCAAAATTTCAGCCAAAAATGACAGTGTTACCCCTTATGTTTTTTTTTTCGGGTCAAAACTTTGACATCCGATATCTCGGCTCTGGAAGGGTCTAGAGCCTCCATTTTTGCGCGCTGGTCGAAGTCTCGTGGCCCTCTGTCAGAATCCAGAGTTTCAAGAAGATCGGAGGGGGTCAAAATTTCGGCCAAAAACGACATTGTTACCCCTTATGTTTTTTTTCGGGTCAAAACTTTGACATCCGATATCTCGGCTCTGGAAGGATCTAGAGCCTCCATTTTTGTGCGCTGGTCGAAGTCTCGTGGCCCTCTGTCAGAATCCAGAGTTTCAAGAAGATCGGAGGGGGTCAAAATTTCGGCCAAAAACGACAGTGTTACCCCTTATGTTTTTTTTTCGGGTCAAAACTTTGACATCCGATATCTCGGCTCTGGAAGGGTCTAGAGCCTCCATGTTTGCGCGCTGGTCGAACTCTCGTGGCCCTCTGTCAGAATCCAGAGTTTCAAGAAGATCGGAGGGGGTCAAAATTTCGGCCAAAAACGACAGTGTTACCCCTTATGTTTTTTTTTCGGGTCAAAACTTTGACATCCGATATCTCGGCTCTGGAAGGGTCTAGAGCCTCCATTTTTGCGCGCTGGTCGAAGTCTCGTGGCCCTCTGTCAGAATCCAGAGTTTCAAGAAGATCGGAGGGGGTCAAAATTTCGGTCAAAAACGACAGTGTTACCCCTTATGTTTTTTTTTTTCGGGTCAAAACTTTGACATCCGATATCTCGGCTCTGGAAGGGTCTAGAGCCTCCATTTTTGCGCGCTGGTCGAACTCTCGTGGCCCTCTGTCAGAATCCAGAGTTTCAAGAAGATCGGAGGGGGTCAAAATTTCGGCCAAAAACGACATTGTTACCCCTTATGTTTTTTTTCGGGTCAAAACTTTTACATCCGATATCTCGGCTCTGGAAGGGTCTAGAGCCTCCATTTTTGCGCGCTGGTCGAAGTCTCGTGGCCCTCTGTCAGAATCCAGAGTTTCAAGAAGATCGGAGGGGGTCAAAATTTCGGCCAAAAACGACAGTGTTACCCCTTATGTTTTTTTTTTCAGGTCAAAACTTTGACATCTGATATCTCGGCTCTGGAAGGGTCTAGAGCCTCAATTTTTGCGCGCTGGTCGAAGTCTCGTGGCCCTCTGTCAGAATCCAGAGTTTCAAGAAGATCGGAGGGGGTCAAAATTTCGGCCAAAAACGACAGTGTTACCCCTTATGTTTTATTTTTCAGGTCAAAACTTTGACATCCGATATCACGGCTCTGGAAGGATCTAGAGCCTCAATTTTTGCGCGCTGGTCGAACTCTCGTGGCCCTCTGTCAGAATCCAGAGTTTCAAGAAGATCGGAGGGGGTCAAAATTTCGGCCAAAAATGACAGTGTTACCCCTTATGTTTTTTTTCCGGGTCAAAACTTTGACATCCGATATCTCGGCTCTGGAAGGGTCTAGAGCCTCCATTTTTGCGCGCTGGTCGAAGTCTCGTGGCCCTCTGTCAGAATCCAGAGTTTCAAGAAGATCGGAGGGGGTCAAAATTTCGGCCAAAAACGACAGTGTTACCCCTTATGTTTTTTTTTCGGGTCAAAACTTTGACGTCCGATATCTCGGCTCTGGAAGGGTCTAGAGCCTCCATTTTTGCGCGCTGGTCGAAGTCTCGTGGCCCTCTTTCAGAATCCAGAGTTTCAAGAAGATCGGAGGGGGTCAAAATTTCGGCCAAAAACGACATTGTTACCCCTTATGTTTTTTTTTTCGGGTCAAAACTTTGACGTCCGATATCTCGGCTCTGGAAGGGTCTAGAGCCTCCATTTTTGCGTGCTGGTCGAAGTCTCGTGGCCCTCTGTCAGAATCCAGAGTTTCAAGAAGATTGCAGGGGGTCAAAATTTTGGCCAAAAACGACAGTGTTACCCCTTATGTTTTTTTTTTTTCGGGTCAAAACTTTGACATCCGATATCTCGGCTCTGGAAGGGTCTAGAGCCTCCATTTTTGCGCGCTGGTCGAACTCTCGTGGCCCTCTGTCAGAATCCAGAGTTTCAAGAAGATCGGAGGGGGTCAAAATTTCGGCCAAAAACGACAGTGTTACCCCTTATGTTTTTTTTTTTTTCGGGTCAAAACTTTGACATCCGATATCTCGGCTCTGGAAGGGTCTAGAGCCTCCATTTTTGCGCGCTGGTCGAAGTGTCGTGGCCCTCTGTCAGAATCCAGAGTTTCAAGAAGATCGGAGGGGGTCAAAATTTCGGCCAAAAACGACAGTGTTACCCCTTATGTTTTTTTTCGGGTCAAAACTTTGACGTCCGATATCTCGGCTCTGGAAGGGTCTAGAGCCTCCATTTTTGCGCGCTGGTCGAAGTCTCGTGGCCCTCTGTCAGAATCCAGAGTTTCAAGAAGATCGGAGGGGGTCAAAATTTCGGCCAAAAACGACATTGTTACCCCTTATGTTTTTTTTCGGGTCAAAACTTTGACATCCGATATCTCGGCTCTGGAAGGGTCTAGAGCCTCCATTTTTGCGCGCTGGTCGAAGTCTCGTGGCCCTCTGTCAGAATCCAGAGTTTCAAGAAGATCGGAGGGGGTCAAAATTTCGGCCAAAAACGACAGTGTTACCCCTTATGTTTTTTTTTCGGGTCAAAACTTTGACATCCGATATTTCGGCTCTGGAAGGGTCTAGAGCCTCCATGTTTGCGCGCTGGTCGAACTCTCGTGGCCCTCTGTCAGAATCCAGAGTTTCAAGAAGATCGGAGGGGGTCAAAATTTCGGCCAAAAACGACAGTGTTACCCCTTATGTTTTTTTTTCGGGTCAAAACTTTGACATCCGATATCTCGGCTCTGGAAGGGTCTAGAGCCTCCATTTTTGCGCGCTGGTCGAAGTCTCGTGGCCCTCTGTCAGATTCCAGAGTTTCGAGAAGATTGGAGAAACTTAATTTTTCACCCCCCTAAAAAAACATAAGGGGTAACACTGTCATTTTTTTTTTCTGGTCAAAATTTTGAGTTTCAATATCTCAGCTCTGGAAGGGTCTAGAGCCTCAATTTTTGCACCCAAGTCCATGTCTCGTGACCCTCTATCAGAATCCAGAGTTTCGAGAAGATTGGAGAAACTTAATTTTTCACCCCCCGAAAAAAAACATAAGGGGTAACACTGTAATTTTCTTCTGGTCAAAATTTTGAGTTTCAATATCTCAGCTCTGGAAGGGTCTAGAGCCTCAATTTTTGCACCCAGGTCCATGTCTCGTGACCCTCTATCAGAATCCAGAGTTTTGAGAAGATTGGAGAAACTTAATTTTTCACCCCCCGAAAAAAAAAAACATAAGGGATAACACTGTCATTTTTTTTTTCTGGTCAAAATTTTGAGTTTCAATATCTCAGCTCTGGAAGGGTCTAGAGCCTCAATTTTTGCACCCAGGTCCATGTCTCGTGACCCTCTATCAGAATCTAGAGTTTCGAGAAGATTGGAGAAACTTAATTTTTCACCCCCCGAAAAAAAACATAAGGGGTAACACTGTCATTTTTTTTTCTGGTCAAAATTTTGAGTTTCAATATCTCAGCTCTGGAAGGGTCTAGAGCCTCAATTTTTGCACCCAGGTCCATGTCTCGTGACCCTCTATCAGAATCCAGAGTTTCGAGAAGATTGGAGAAACTTAATTTTTCACCCCCCGAAAAAAAACATAAGGGGTAACACTGTCATTTTTTTTTCTGGTCAAAACTTTGAGTTTCAATATCTCAGCTCTGGAAGGGTCTAGAGCCTCAATTTTTGCACCCAGGTCCATGTCTCTTGACCCTCTATCAGAATCCAGAGTTTCGAGAAGATTGGAGAAACTTAATTTTTCACCCCCCGAAAAAAAACATAAGGGGTAACAATGTCATTTTTTTTTCTGGTCAAAATTTTGAGTTTCAATATCTCAGCTCTGGAAGGGTCTAGAACCTCAATTTTTGCACCCAGGTCCATGTCTCGTGACCCTCTATCAGAATCCAGAGTTTCAAGAAGATCGGAGGGGGTCAATATTTCGGCCAAAAACGACAGTGTTACCCCTTATGTTTTTTTTTTTCAGGTCAAAACTTTGACATCCGATATCTCGGCTCTGGAAGGGTCTAGAGCCTCCATTTTTGCGCGCTGGTCGAAGTCTCGTGGCCCTCTATCAGAATCCAGAGTTTCAAGAAGATCGGAGGGGGTCAAAATTTCGGCCAAAAACGACAGTGTTACCCCTTATGTTTTTTTTTTTCGGGTCAAAACTTTGACATCCGATGTCTCGGCTCTGGAAGGGTCTAGAGCCTCCATTTTTGCGCGCTGGTCGAAGTCTCGTGGCCCTCTGTCAGAATCCAGAGTTTCAAGAAGATCGGAGGGGGTCAAAATTTCGGCCAAAAACGACAGTGTTACCCCTTATGTTTTTTTTTTCAGGTCAAAACTTTGACATCCAATATCTCGGCTCTGGAAGGGTCTAGAGCCTCCATTTTTGCGCGCTGGTCGAAGTCTCGTGGCCCTCTGTCAGAATCCAGAGTTTCAAGAAGATCGGAGGGGGTCAAAATTTCGGCCAAAAACGACAGTGTTACCCCTTATGTTTTTTTTTTCAGGTCAAAACTTTGACATCCGATATCTCGGCTCTGGAAGGGTCTAGAGCCTCCATTTTTGCGCGCTGGTCGAAGTCTCGTGGCCCTCTGTCAGAATCCAGAGTTTCAAGAAGATCGGAGGGGGTCAAAATTTCGGCCAAAAACGACAGTGTTACCCCTTATGTTTTTTTTTTCAGGTCAAAACTTTGACATCCGATATCTCGGCTCTGGAAGGGTCTAGAGCCTCCATTTTTGCGCGCTGGTCGAAGTCTCGTGGCCCTCTGTCAGAATCCAGAGTTTCAAGAAGATCGGAGGGGGTCAAAATTTCGGCCAAAAACGACAGTGTTACCCCTTATGTTTTTTTTTTTTTTCGGGTCAAAACCTTGACATCCAATATCTCGGCTCTGGAAGGGTCTAGAGCCTCCATTTTTGCACGCTGGTCGAAGTCTCGTGGCCCTCTGTCAGAATCCAGAGTTTCAAAAAGATCGGAGGGGGTCAAAATTTCGGCCAAAAACGACAGTGTTACCCCTTATGTTTTTTTTTTTCGGGTCAAAAATTTGACGTCCGATATTTCGGCTCTGGAAGGGTCTAGAGCCTCAGTTTTTGCGCGCTGGTCGAACTCTCGTGGCCCTCTGTCAGAATCCAGAGTTTCAAGAAGATCGGAGGGGGTCAAAATTTCGGCCAAAAACGACAGTGTTACCCCTTATGTTTTTTTTCCGGGTCAAAACTTTGACATCCGATATCTCGGCTCTGGAAGGGTCTAGAGCCTCCATTTTTGCGCGCTGGTCGAAGTCTCGTGGCCCTCTGTCAGAATCCAGAGTTTCAAGAAGATCGGAGGGGGTCAACATTTCGGCCAAAAACGACAGTGTTACCCCTTATGTTTTTTTTTCGGGTCAAAACTTTGACATCCGATATCACGGCTCTGGAAGGGTCTAGAGCCTCCATTTTTGCGCGCTGGTCGAACTCTCGTGGCCCTCTGTCAGAATCCAGAGTTTCAAGAAGATCGGAGGGGGTCAAAATTTCGGCCAAAAACGACATTGTTACCCCTTATGTTTTTTTTCGGGTCAAAACTTTTACATCCGATATCTCGGCTCTGGAAGGGTCTAGAGCCTCCATTTTTGCGCGCTGGTCGAAGTCTCGTGGCCCTCTGTCAGAATCCAGAGTTTCAAGAAGATCGGAGGGGGTCAAAATTTCGGCCAAAAACGACAGTGTTACCCCTTATGTTTTTTTTTTCAGGTCAAAACTTTGACATCTGATATCTCGGCTCTGGAAGGGTCTAGAGCCTCAATTTTTGCGCGCTGGTCGAAGTCTCGTGGCCCTCTGTCAGAATCCAGAGTTTCAAGAAGATCGGAGGGGGTCAAAATTTCGGCCAAAAACGACAGTGTTACCCCTTATGTTTTATTTTTCAGGTCAAAACTTTGACATCCGATATCACGGCTCTGGAAGGATCTAGAGCCTCAATTTTTGCGCGCTGGTCGAACTCTCGTGGCCCTCTGTCAGAATCCAGAGTTTCAAGAAGATCGGAGGGGGTCAAAATTTCGGCCAAAAATGACAGTGTTACCCCTTATGTTTTTTTTCCGGGTCAAAACTTTGACATCCGATATCTCGGCTCTGGAAGGGTCTAGAGCCTCCATTTTTGCGCGCTGGTCGAAGTCTCGTGGCCCTCTGTCAGAATCCAGAGTTTCAAGAAGATCGGAGGGGGTCAAAATTTCGGCCAAAAACGACAGTGTTACCCCTTATGTTTTTTTTTCGGGTCAAAACTTTGACGTCCGATATCTCGGCTCTGGAAGGGTCTAGAGCCTCCATTTTTGCGCGCTGGTCGAAGTCTCGTGGCCCTCTTTCAGAATCCAGAGTTTCAAGAAGATCGGAGGGGGTCAAAATTTCGGCCAAAAACGACATTGTTACCCCTTATGTTTTTTTTTTCGGGTCAAAACTTTGACGTCCGATATCTCGGCTCTGGAAGGGTCTAGAGCCTCCATTTTTGCGCGCTGGTCGAAGTCTCGTGGCCCTCTGTCAGAATCCAGAGTTTCAAGAAGATCGGAGGGGGTCAAAATTTCGGCCAAAAACGACAGTGTTACCCCTTATGTTTTTTTTCCGGGTCAAAACTTTGACATCCGATATCTCGGCTCTGGAAGGGTCTAGAGCCTCCATTTTTGCGCGCTGGTCGAAGTCTCGTGGCCCTCTGTCAGAATCCAGAGTTTCAAGAAGATCGGAGGGGGTCAACATTTCGGCCAAAAACGACAGTGTTACCCCTTATGTTTTTTTTTCGGGTCAAAACTTTGACGTCCGATATCTCGGCTCTGGAAGGGTCTAGAGCCTCCATTTTTGCGCGCTGGTCGAAGTCTCGTGGCCCTCTGTCAGAATCCAGAGTTTCAAGAAGATCGGAGGGGGTCAAAATTTCGGCCAAAAACGACAGTGTTACCCCTTATGTTTTTTTTTCCGGGTCAAAACTTTGACGTCCGATATCTCGGCTCTGGAAGGGTCTAGAGCCTCCATTTTTGCGCGCTGGTCGAAGTCTCGTGGCCCTCTGTCAGAATCCAGAGTTTCAAGAAGATCGGAGGGGGTCAAAATTTCGGCCAAAAACGACAGTGTTACCCCTTATGTTTTTTTTTCAGGTCAAAACTTTGACATCCGATATCTCGGCTCTGGAAGGGTCTGGAGCCTCCATTTTTGCGCGCTGGTCGAAGTCTCGTGGCCCTCTGTCAGAATCCAGAGTTTCAAGAAGATCGGAGGGGGTCAAAATTTCGGCCAAAAACGACAGTGTTACCCCTTATCTTTTTTTTTTCAGGTCCAGAAGTTTGACATCCGATATCTCGGCTCTGGAAGGGTCTAGAGCCTCCATTTTTGCGCGCTGGTCGAAGTCTCGTGGCCCTCTGTCAGAATCCAGAGTTTCAAGAAGATCGGAGGGGGTCAAAATTTCGGCCAAAAACGACAGTGTTACCCCTTATGTTTTTTTTTTTCAGGTCAAAACTTTTACATCCGATATCTCGGCTCTGGAAGGGTCTAGAGCCTCCATTTTTGCGCGCTGGTCGAAGTCTCGTGGCCCTCTGTCAGAATCCAGAGTTTCAAGAAGATCGGAAGGGGTCAAAATTTCGGCCAAAAACGACAGTGTTACCCCTTATGTTTTTTTTTCAGGTCAAAACTTTGACATCCGATATCTCGGCTCTGGAAGGGTCTGGAGCCTCCATTTTTGCGCGCTGGTCGAAGTCTCGTGGCCCTCTGTCAGAATCCAGAGTTTCAAGAAGATCGGAGGGGGTCAAAATTTCGGCCAAAAACGACAGTGTTACCCCTTATGTTTTTTTTTCAGGTCAAAACTTTGACATCCGATATCTCGGCTCTGGAAGGGTCTAGAGCCTCCATTTTTGCGCGCTGGTCGAAGTCTCGTGGCCCTCTGTCAGAATCCAGAGTTTCAAGAAGATCGGAGGGGGTCAAAATTTCGGCCAAAAAAAAAAAACCACAGTGTTACCCCTTATGTTTTTTTTTTCAGGTCAAAACTTTGACATCCGATATCTCGGCTCTGGAAGGGTCTAGAGCCTCCATTTTTGCGCGCTGGTCGAAGTCTCGTGGCCCTCTGTCAGAATCCAGAGTTTCAAGAAGATCGGAGGGGGTCAAAATTTCGGCCAAAAACGACAGTGTTACCCCTTATGTTTTTTTTTTCAGGTCAAAACTTTGACATCCGATATCTCGGCTCTGGAAGGGTCTAGAGCCTCCATTTTTGCGCGCTGGTCGAAGTCTCGTGGCCCTCTGTCAGAATCCAGAGTTTCAAGAAGATCGGAGGGGGTCAAAATTTCGGCCAAAAACGACAGTGTTACCCCTTATGTTTTTTTTTTCAGGTCAAAACTTTGACATCCGATATCTCGGCTCTGGAAGGGTCTAGAGCCTCCATTTTTGCGCGCTGGTCGAAGTCTCGTGGCCCTCTGTCAGAATCCAGAGTTTCAAGAAGATCGGAGGGGGTCAAAATTTCGGCCAAAAACGACAGTGTTACCCCTTATGTTTTTTTTTCGGGTCAAAACTTTGACATCCGATATCTCGGCTCTGGAAGGGTCTAGAGCCTCCATTTTTGCGCGCTGGTCGAACTCTCGTGGTCCTCTGTCAGAATCCAGAGTTTCAAGAAGATCGGAGGGGGTCAAAATTTCGGCCAAAAACGACAGTGTTACCCCTTATGTTTTTTTTTTTTCGGGTCAAAACTTTGACATCCGATATCTCGGCTCTGGAAGGGTCTAGAGCCTCCATTTTTGCGCGCTGGTCGAAGTGTCGTGGCCCTCTGTCAGAATCCAGAGTTTCAAGAAGATCGGAGGGGGTCAACATTTCGGCCAAAAACGACATTGTTACCCCTTATGTTTTTTTTTTTCGGGTCAAAACTTTGACGTCCGATATTTCTGCTCTGGAAGGGTCTAGAGCCTCCATTTTTGTGTGCTGGTCGAAGTCTCGTGGCCCTCTGTCAGAATCCAGAGTTTCAAGAAGATTGCAGGGGGTCAAAATTTTGGCCAAAAACGACAGTGTTACCCCTTATGTTTTTTTTTTCGGGTCAAAACTTTGACGTCTGATATCTCGGCTCTGGAAGGGTCTAGAGCCTCCATTTTTGCGCGCTGGTCGAAGTCTCGTGGCCCTCTGTCAGAATCCAGTGTTTCAAGAAGATCGGAGGGGGTCAAAATTTCGGCCAAAAACGACAGTGTTACCCCTTATGGGTTTTTTTTCGGGTCAAAACTTTAACATCCTATATCTCGGCTCTGGAAGGGTCTAGAGCCTCCATTTTTGCGCGCTGGTCGAAGTCTCGTGGCCCTCTGTCAGAATCCAGAGTTTCAAGAAGATCGGAGAGGGTCAAAATTTCGGCCAAAAACGACAGTTGACTGCGAGCCCACGAGACTGCGACCAGCGCGCAAAAATGTAGGCTCTAGACCCTTCCAGAGCCGAGATATCGAAGGTCAAAATTTGGACCTGAAAAAAAAAACATAAGGGGTAACACTGTCATTTTTTTTTTTTTGGCCGAAATTTTGACCCCCTCCGATCTTCTTGAAACTCTGGATTCTGACAGAGGGCCATGAGACTTCGACCAGCGCGCAAAAATGGAGGCTCTAGACCCTTCCAGGGCCGAGATATCGGACGTCAAAATTTTGACCCGAAAAAAAAAAAACATAAGGGGTAACACTGTCATTTTTGGCCGAAATTTTGACCCCCTCCGATCTTCTTGAAACTCTGGATTCTGACAGAGGGCCACGAGACTTCGACCAGCGCGCAAAAATGGAGGCTCTAGACCCTTCCAGAGCCGAGATATCGGATGTCAAAGTTTTGACCCGAAAAAAAAACATAAGGGGTAACACTGTCGTTTTTGGCCGAAATTTTGACCCCCTCCGATCTTCTTGAAACTCTGGATTCTGACAGAGGGCCATGAGACTTCGACCAGCGCGCAAAAATGGAGGCTCTAGACCCTTCCAGGGCCGAGATATCGGACGTCAAAGTTTTGACCCGAAAAAAAAAAAACATAAGGGGTAACACTGTCATTTTTGGCCGAAATTTTGACCCCCTCCGATCTTCTTGAAACTCTGGATTCTGACAGAGGGCCACGAGACTTCGACCAGCGCGCAAAAATGGAGGCTCTAGACCCTTCCAGAGCCGAGATATCAGATGTCAAAGTTTTGACCCGAAAAAAAAAACATAAGGGGTAACACTGTCGTTTTTGGCCAAAATTTTGACCCCCTCCGATCTTCTTGAAACTCAGGATTCTGACAGAGGGCCACGAGACTTCGACCAGCGCGCAAAAATGGAGGCTCTAGACCCTTCCAGAACCGAGATATCGAAGGTCAAAATTTGGACCTGAAAAAAAAAACATAAGGGGTAACACTGTCATTTTTTTTTTTGGCCGAAATTTTGACCCCCTCCGATCTTTTTGAAACTCTAGATTCTGACAGAGGGCCACGAGACTTCGACCAGCGCGCAAAAATGGAGGCTCTAGACCCTTCCAGAGCCGAGATATCGGATGTCAAAGTTTTGACCTGAAAAAAAAAACATAAGGGGTAACACTGTCGTTTTTGGCCGAAATTTTGACCCCCTCCGATCTTCTTGAAACTCTGGATTCTGACAGAGGGCCACGAGACTTCGACCAGCGCGCAAAAATGGAGGCTCTAGACCCTTCCAGAGCCGAGATATCGGATGTCAAAGTTTTGACCTGAAAAAAAAACATAAGGGGTAACACTGTCGTTTTTGGCCGAAATTTTGACCCCCTCCGATCTTCTTGAAACTCTGGATTCTGACAGAGGGCCACGAGACTTCGACCAGCGCGCAAAAATGGAGGCTCTAGACCCTTCCAGAGCCGAGATATCGGATGTCAAAGTTTTGACCTGAAAAAAAAAAACATAAGGGGTAACACTGTGGTTTTTTTTTTTGGCCGAAATTTTGACCCCCTCCGATCTTCTTGAAACTCTGGATTCTGACAGAGGGCCACGAGACTTCGACCAGCGCGCAAAAATGGAGGCTCTAGACCCTTCCAGAGCCGAGATATCGGATGTCAAAGTTTTGACCTGAAAAAAAAACATAAGGGGTAACACTGTCGTTTTTGGCCGAAATTTTGACCCCCTCCGATCTTCTTGAAACTCTGGATTCTGACAGAGGGCCACGAGACTTCGACCAGCGCGCAAAAATGGAGGCTCTAGACCCTTCCAGAGCCGAGATATCGGATGTCAAACTTTTGGACCTGAAAAAAAACATAAGGGGTAACACTGTCGTTTTTGGCCGAAATTTTGACCCCCTCCGATCTTCTTGAAACTCTGGATTCTGACAGAGGGCCACGAGACTTCGACCAGCGCGCAAAAATGGAGGCTCCAGACCCTTCCAGAGCCGAGATATCGGATGTCAAAGTTTTGACCTGAAAAAAAAACATAAGGGGTAACACTGTCGTTTTTGGCCGAAATTTTGACCCCCTCCGATCTTCTTGAAACTCTGGATTCTGACAGAGGGCCACGAGACTTCGACCAGCGCGCAAAAATGGAGGCTCTAGACCCTTCCAGAGCCGAGATATCGGATGTCAAAGTTTTGACCCGAAAAAAAAAACATAAGGGGTAACACTGTCGTTTTTGGCCGAAATTTTGACCCCCTCCGATCTTCTTGAAACTCTGGATTCTGACAGAGGGCCACGAGACTTCGACCAGCGCGCAAAAATGGAGGCTCTAGACCCTTCCAGAGCCGAGATATCGGATGTCAAAGTTTTGACCTGAAAAAAAAACATAAGGGGTAACACTGTCGTTTTTGGCCGAAATTTTGACCCCCTCCGATCTTCTTGAAACTCTGGATTCTGACAGAGGGCCACGAGACTTCGACCAGCGCGCAAAAATGGAGGCTCTAGACCCTTCCAGAGCCGAGACATCGGATGTGAAAGTTTTGACCTGAAAAAAAAAACATAAGGGGTAACACTGTCGTTTTTGGCCGAAATTTTGACCCCCTCCGATCTTCTTGAAACTCTGGATTCTGACAGAGGGCCACGAGACTTCGACCAGCGCGCAAAAATGGAGGCTCTAGACCCTTCCAGAGCCGAGATATCGGATGTCAAAGTTTTGACCTGAAAAAAAAAACATAAGGGGTAACACTGTCGTTTTTGGCCGAAATTTTGACCCCCTCCGATCTTCTTGAAACTCTGGATTCTGACAGAGGGCCACGAGACTTCGACCAGCGCGCAAAAATGGAGGCTCTAGACCCTTCCAGAGCCAAGATATCGGATGTCAAAGTTTTGACCTGAAAAAAAAAACATAAGGGGTAACACTGTCGTTTTTGGCCGAAATTTTGACCCCCTCCGATCTTCTTGAAACTCTGGATTCTGACAGAGGGCCACGAGACTTCGACCAGCGCGCAAAAATGGAGGCTCTAGACCCTTCCAGAGCCGAGATATCGTATGTCAAAGTTTTGACCTGAAAAAAAAAACCATAAGGGGTAACACTCGTTTTTGGCCGAAATTTTGACCCCCTCCGATCTTCTTGAAACTCTGGATTCTGACAGAGGGCCACGAGACTTCGACCAGCGCGCAAAAATGGAGGCTCTAGACCCTTCCAGAGCCGAGATATCGGATGTCAAACTTTTGGACCTGAAAAAAAAAAACATAAGGGGTAACACTGTCGTTTTTGGCCGAAATTTTGACCCCCTCCGATCTTCTTGAAACTCTGGATTCTGACAGAGGGCCACGAGACTTCGACCAGCGCGCAAAAATGGAGGCTCCAGACCCTTCCAGAGCCGAGATATCGGATGTCAAAGTTTTGACCTGAAAAAAAAAACATAAGGGGTAACACTGTCGTTTTTGGCCGAAATTTTGACCCCCTCCGATCTTCTTGAAACTCTGGATTCTGACAGAGGGCCACGAGACTTCGACCAGCGCGCAAAAATGGAGGCTCTAGACCCTTCCAGAGCCGAGATATCGGATGTCAAAGTTTTGACCCGAAAAAAAAAAAACATAAGGGGTAACACTGTCGTTTTTGGCCGAAATTTTGACCCCCTCCGATCTTCTTGAAACTCTGGATTCTGACAGAGGGCCACGAGACTTCGACCAGCGCGCAAAAATGGAGGCTCTAGACCCTTCCAGAGCCGAGATATCGGATGTCAAAGTTTTGACCTGAAAAAAAAACATAAGGGGTAACACTGTCGTTTTTGGCCGAAATTTTGACCCCCTCCGATCTTCTTGAAACTCTGGATTCTGACAGAGGGCCACGAGACTTCGACCAGCGCGCAAAAATGGAGGCTCTAGACCCTTCCAGAGCCGAGACATCGGATGTGAAAGTTTTGACCTGAAAAAAAAAAACATAAGGGGTAACACTGTCGTTTTTGGCCGAAATTTTGACCCCCTCCGATCTTCTTGAAACTCTGGATTCTGACAGAGGGCCACGAGACTTCGACCAGCGCGCAAAAATGGAGGCTCTAGACCCTTCCAGAGCCGAGATATCGGATGTCAAAGTTTTGACCTGAAAAAAAAAACATAAGGGGTAACACTGTCGTTTTTGGCCGAAATTTTGACCCCCTCCGATCTTCTTGAAACTCTGGATTCTGACAGAGGGCCACGAGACTTCGACCAGCGCGCAAAAATGGAGGCTCTAGACCCTTCCAGAGCCGAGATATCGGATGTCAAAGTTTTGACCTGAAAAAAAAAACATAAGGGGTAACACTGTCGTTTTTGTTCGAAATTTTGACCCCCTCCGATCTTCTTGAAACTCTGGATTCTGACAGAGGGCCACGAGACTTCGACCAGCGCGCAAAAATGGAGGCTCTAGACCCTTCCAGAGCCGAGATATCGGATGTCAAAGTTTTGACCTGAAAAAAAAAACATAAGGGGTAACACTGTCGTTTTTGGCCGAAATTTTGACCCCCTCCGATCTTCTTGAAACTCTGGATTCTGACAGAGGGCCACGAGACTTCGACCAGCGCGCAAAAATGGAGGCTCTAGACCCTTCCAGAGCCGAGATATCGGATGTCAAAGTTTTGGACCTGAAAAAAAAACATAAGGGGTAACACTGTCGTTTTTGGCCGAAATTTTGACCCCCTCCGATCTTCTTGAAACTCTGGATTCTGACAGAGGGCCACGAGACTTCGACCAGCGCGCAAAAATGGAGGCTCCAGACCCTTCCAGAGCCGAGATATCGGATGTCAAAGTTTTGACCTGAAAAAAAAACATAAGGGGTAACACTGTCGTTTTTGGCCGAAATTTTGACCCCCTCCGATCTTCTTGAAACTCTGGATTCTGACAGAGGGCCACGAGACTTTGACCAGCGCACAAAAATGGAGGCTCTAGACCCTTCCAGAGCCGAGATATCGGATGTCAAAGTTTTGACCTGAAAAAAAAAAACATAAGGGGTAACACTGTCGTTTTTGGCCGAAATTTTGACCCCCTCCGATCTTCTTGAAACTCTGGATTCTGACAGAGGGCCACGAGACTTCGAACAGCGCGCAAAAATGGAGGCTCTAGACCCTTCCAGAACCGAGATATCGAAGGTCAAAATTTGGACCTGAAAAAAAAACATAAGGGGTAACACTGTCATTTTTTTTTTCGGCCGAAATTTTGACCCCCTCCGATCTTTTTGAAACTCTGGATTCTGACAGAGGGCCACGAGACTTCGACCAGCGCGCAAAAATGGAGGCTCTAGACCCTTCCAGAGCCGAGATATCGGATGTCAAAGTTTTGACCTGAAAAAAAAACATAAGGGGTAACACTGTCGTTTTTGGCCGAAATTTTGACCCCCTCCGATCTTCTTGAAACTCTGGATTCTGACAGAGGGCCACGAGACTTCGACCAGCGCGCAAAAATGGAGGCTCTAGACCCTTCCAGAGCCGAGATATCGGATGTCAAAGTTTTGACCTGAAAAAAAAACATAAGGGGTAACACTGTCGTTTTTGGCCGAAATTTTGACCCCCTCCGATCTTCTTGAAACTCTGGATTCTGACAGAGGGCCACGAGACTTCGACCAGCGCGCAAAAATGGAGGCTCTAGACCCTTCCAGAGCCGAGATATCGGATGTCAAAGTTTTGGACCTGAAAAAAAAAAACATAAGGGGTAACACTGTCGTTTTTGGCCGAAATTTTGACCCCCTCCGATCTTCTTGAAACTCTGGATTCAGACAGAGGGCCACGAAACTTCGACCAGCGCGCAAAAATGGAGGCTCTAGACCCTTCCAGAGCCGAGATATCGGATGTCAAAGTTTTGACCCGAAAAAAAAAACATAAGGGGTAACACTGTCGTTTTTAGCCGAAATTTTGACCCCCTCCGATCTTCTTGAAACTCTGGATTCTGACAGAGGGCCACGAGACTTCGACCAGCGCGCAAAAATGGAGGCTCTAAACCCTTCCAGAGCCGAGATATCGGATGTCAAAGTTTTGACCTGAAAAAAAAAACATAAGGGGTAACACTGTCGTTTTTGGCCGAAATTTTGACCCCCTCCGATCTTCTTGAAACTCTGGATTCTGACAGAGGGCCACGAGACTTCGACCAGCGCGCAAAAATGGAGGCTCTAGACCCTTCCAGAGCCGAGACATCGGATGTGAAAGTTTTGACCTGAAAAAAAAAACATAAGGGGTAACACTGTCGTTTTTGGCCGAAATTTTGACCCCCTCCGATCTTCTTGAAACTCTGGATTCTGACAGAGGGCCACGAGACTTCGACCAGCGCGCAAAAATGGAGGCTCTAGACCCTTCCAGAGCCGAGATATCGGATGTCAAAGTTTTGACCTGAAAAAAAAAAACATAAGGGGTAACACTGTCGGTTTTGGCCGAAATTTTGACCCCCTCCGATCTTCTTGAAACTCTGGATTCTGACAGAGGGCCACGAGACTTCGACCAGCGCGCAAAAATGGAGGCTCTAGACCCTTCCAGAGCCGAGATATCGGATGTCAAAGTTTTGACCTGAAAAAAAAAACATAAGGGGTAACACTGTCGTTTTTGTTCGAAATTTTGACCCCCTCCGATCTTCTTGAAACTCTGGATTCTGACAGAGGGCCACGAGACTTCGACCAGCGCGCAAAAATGGAGGCTCTAGACCCTTCCAGAGCCGAGATATCGGATGTCAAAGTTTTGACCTGAAAAAAAAACATAAGGGGTAACACTGTCGTTTTTGGCCGAAATTTTGACCCCCTCCGATCTTCTTGAAACTCTGGATTCTGACAGAGGGCCACGAGACTTCGACCAGCGCGCAAAAATGGAGGCTCTAGACTCTTCCAGAGCCGAGATATCGGATGTCAAAGTTTTGGACCTGAAAAAAAAACATAAGGGGTAACACTGTCGTTTGTGGCCGAAATTTTGACCCCCTCCGATCTTCTTGAAACTCTGGATTCTGACAGAGGGCCACGAGACTTCGACCAGCGCGCAAAAATGGAGGCTCCAGACCCTTCCAGAGCCGAGATATCGGATGTCAAAGTTTTGACCTGAAAAAAAAACATAAGGGGTAACACTGTCGTTTTTGGCCGAAATTTTGACCCCCTCCGATCTTCTTGAAACTCTGGATTCTGACAGAGGGCCACGAGACTTTGACCAGCGCACAAAAATGGAGGCTCTAGACCCTTCCAGAGCCGAGATATCGGATGTCAAAGTTTTGACCTGAAAAAAAAACATAAGGGGTAACACTGTCGTTTTTGGCCGAAATTTTGACCCCCTCCGATCTTCTTGAAACTCTGGATTCTGACAGAGGGCCACGAGACATCGACCAGCGCGCAAAAATGGAGGCTCTAGACCCTTCCAGAACCGAGATATCGAAGGTCAAAATTTGGACCTGAAAAAAAAACATAAGGGGTAACACTGTCATTTTTTTTTCGGCCGAAATTTTGACCCCCTCCGATCTTTTTGAAACTCTAGATTCTGACAGAGGGCCACGAGACTTCGACCAGCGCGCAAAAATGGAGGCTCTAGACCCTTCCAGAGCCGAGATATCGGATGTCAAAGTTTTGACCTGAAAAAAAAAACATAAGGGGTAACACTGTCGTTTTTGGCCGAAATTTTGACCCCCTCCGATCTTCTTGAAACTCTGGATTCTGACAGAGGGCCACGAGACTTCGACCAGCGCGCAAAAATGGAGGCTCCAGACCCTTCCAGAGCCGAGATATCGGATGTCAAAGTTTTGACCTGAAAAAAAAACATAAGGGGTAACACTGTCGTTTTTGGCCGAAATTTTGACCCCCTCCGATCTTCTTGAAACTCTGGATTCTGACAGAGGGCCACGAGACTTCGACCAGCGCACAAAAATGGAGGCTCTAGACCCTTCCAGAGCCGAGATATCGGATGTCAAAGTTTTGACCTGAAAAAAAAACATAAGGGGTAACACTGTCATTTTTGGCCGAAATTTTGACCCCTTCCGATCTTCTTGAAACTCTGGATTCTGACAGAAGGCCACGAGACTTCGACCAGCGCGCAAAAATGGAGGCTCTAGACCCTTCCAGAGCCGAGATATCGGATGTCAAAGTTTTGACCTGAAAAAAAAAAACATAAGGGGTAACACTGTCGTTTTTGGCCGAAATTTTGACCCCCTCCGATCTTCTTGAAACTCTGGATTCTGACAGAGGGCCACGAGACTTCGACCAGCGCGCAAAAATGGAGGCTCTAGACCCTTCCAGAGCCGAGATATCGGATGTCAAACTTTTGGACCTGAAAAAAAAAAACATAAGGGGTAACACTGTCGTTTTTGGCCGAAATTTTGACCCCCTCCGATCTTCTTGAAACTCTGGATTCTGACAGAGGGCCACGAGACTTCGACCAGCGCGCAAAAATGGAGGCTCCAGACCCTTCCAGAGCCGAGATATCGGATGTCAAAGTTTTGACCTGAAAAAAAAACATAAGGGGTAACACTGTCGTTTTTGGCCAAAATTTTGACCCCCTCCGATCTTCTTGAAACTCTGGATTCTGACAGAGGGCCACGAGACTTCGACCAGCGCGCAAAAATGGAGGCTCTAGACCCTTCCAGAGCCGAGATATCGGATGTCAAAGTTTTGACCCGAAAAAAAAAACATAAGGGGTAACACTGTCGTTTTTGGCCGAAATTTTGACCCCCTCCGATCTTCTTGAAACTCTGGATTCTGACAGAGGGCCACGAGACTTCGACCAGCGCGCAAAAATGGAGGCTCTAGACCCTTCCAGAGCCGAGATATCGGATGTCAAAGTTTTGACCTGAAAAAAAAACATAAGGGGTAACACTGTCGTTTTTGGCCGAAATTTTGACCCCCTCCGATCTTCTTGAAACTCTGGATTCTGACAGAGGGCCACGAGACTTCGACCAGCGCGCAAAAATGGAGGCTCTAGACCCTTCCAGAGCCGAGATATCGGATGTCAAAGTTTTGACCTGAAAAAAAAAACATAAGGGGTAACACTGTGGTTTTTTTTTTTTGGCCGAAATTTTGACCCCCTCCGATCTTCTTGAAACTCTGGATTCTGACAGAGGGCCACGAGACTTCGACCAGCGCGCAAAAATGGAGGCTCTAGACCCTTCCAGAGCCGAGATATCGGATGTCAAAGTTTTGACCTGAAAAAAAAAAAACATAAGGGGTAACACTGTCGTTTTTGGCCGAAATTTTGACCCCCTCCGATCTTCTTGAAACTCTAGATTCTGACAGAGGGCCACGAGACTTCGACCAGCGCGCAAAAATGGAGGCTCTAGACCCTTCCAGAGCCGAGATATCGGATGTCAAAGTTTTGACCTGAAAAAAAAACATAAGGGGTAACACTGTCGTTTTTGGCCGAAATTTTGACCCCTTCCGATCTTCTTGAAACTCTGGATTCTGACAGAGGGCCACGAGACTTCGACCAGCGCGCAAAAATGGAGGCTCTAGACCCTTCCAGAGCCGAGATATCGGATGTCAAAGTTTTGACCTGAAAAAAAAAAAACATAAGGGGTAACACTGTCGTTTTTGGCCGAAGTTTTGACCCCCTCCGATCTTCTTGAAACTCTGGATTCTGACAGAGGGCCACGAGACTTCGACCAGCGCGCAAAAATGGAGGCTCTAGACCCTTCCAGAGCCGAGATATCGGATGTCAAACTTTTGGACCTGAAAAAAAAAACATAAGGGGTAACACTGTCGTTTTTGGCCGAAATTTTGACCCCCTCCGATCTTCTTGAAACTCTGGATTCTGACAGAGGGCCACGAGACTTCGACCAGCGCGCAAAAATGGAGGCTCCAGACCCTTCCAGAGCCGAGATATCGGATGTCAAAGTTTTGACCTGAAAAAAAAAACATAAGGGGTAACACTGTCGTTTTTGGCCGAAATTTTGACCCCCTCCGATCTTCTTGAAACTCTGGATTCTGACAGAGGGCCACGAGACTTCGACCAGCGCGCAAAAATGGAGGCTCTAGACCCTTGCAGAGCCGAGATATCGGATGTCAAAGTTTTGACCCGAAAAAAAAAACATAAGGGGTAACACTGTCGTTTTTGGCCGAAATTTTGACCCCCTCCGATCTTCTTGAAACTCTGGATTCTGACAGAGGGCCACGAGACTTCAACCAGCGCGCAAAAATGGAGGCTCTAGACCCTTCCAGAGCCGAGATATCGGATGTCAAAGTTTTGACCTGAAAAAAAAACATAAGGGGTAACACTGTCGTTTTTGGCCGAAATTTTGACCCCTTCTGATCTTCTTGAAACTCTGGATTCTGACAGAGGGCCACGAGACTTCGACCAGCGCGCAAAAATGGAGGCTCTAGACCCTTCCAGAGCCGAGATATCGGATGTCAAAGTTTTGACCTGAAAAAAAAAAAACATAAGGGGTAACACTGTCGTTTTTGGCCGAAATTTTGACCCCCTCCGATCTTCTTGAAACTCTGGATTCTGACAGAGGGCCACGAGACTTCGACCAGCGCGCAAAAATGGAGGCTCTAGACCCTTCCAGAGCCGAGATATCGGATGTCAAACTTTTGGACCTGAAAAAAAAAAACATAAGGGGTAACACTGTCGTTTTTGGCCGAAATTTTGACCCCCTCCGATCTTCTTGAAACTCTGGATTCTGACAGAGGGCCACGAGACTTCGACCAGCGCGCAAAAATGGAGGCTCCAGACCCTTCCAGAGCCGAGATATCGGATGTCAAAGTTTTGACCTGAAAAAAAAAACATAAGGGGTAACACTGTCGTTTTTGGCCGAAATTTTGACCCCCTCCGATCTTCTTGAAACTCTGGATTCTGACAGAGGGCCACGAGACTTCGACCAGCGCGCAAAAATGGAGGCTCTAGACCCTTCCAGAGCCGAGATATCGGATGTCAAAGTTTTGACCCGAAAAAAAAAACATAAGGGGTAACACTGTCGTTTTTGGCCGAAATTTTGACCCCCTCCGATCTTCTTGAAACTCTGGATTCTGACAGAGGGCCACGAGACTTCGACCAGCGCGCAAAAATGGAGGCTCTAGACCCTTCCAGAGCCGAGATATCGGATGTCAAAGTTTTGACCTGAAAAAAAAACATAAGGGGTAACACTGTCGTTTTTGGCCGAAATTTTGACCCCCTCCGATCTTCTTGAAACTCTGGATTCTGACAGAGGGCCACGAGACTTCGACCAGCGCGCAAAAATGGAGGCTCTAGACCCTTCCAGAGCCGAGACATCGGATGTGAAAATTTTGACCTGAAAAAAAAAACATAAGGGGTAACACTGTCGTTTTTGGCCGAAATTTTGACCCCCTCCGATCTTCTTGAAACTCTGGATTCTGACAGAGGGCCACGAGACTTCGACCAGCGCGCAAAAATGGAGGCTCTAGACCCTTCCAGAGCCGAGATATCGGATGTCAAAGTTTTGACCTGAAAAAAAAAAACATAAGGGGTAACACTGTCGTTTTTGGCCGAAATTTTGACCCCCTCCGATCTTCTTGAAACTCTGGATTCTGACAGAGGGCCACGAGACTTCGACCAGCGCGCAAAAATGGAGGCTCTAGACCCTTCCAGAGCCGAGATATCGGATGTCAAAGTTTTGACCTGAAAAAAAAAACATAAGGGGTAACACTGTCGTTTTTGTTCGAAATTTTGACCCCCTCCGATCTTCTTGAAACTCTGGATTCTGACAGAGGGCCACGAGACTTCGACCAGCGCGCAAAAATGGAGGTTCTAGACCCTTCCAGAGCCGAGATATCGGATGTCAAAGTTTTGACCTGAAAAAAAAACATAAGGGGTAACACTGTCGTTTTTGGGCGAAATTTTGACCCCCTCCGATCTTCTTGAAACTCTGGATTCTGACAGAGGGCCACGAGACTTCGACCAGCGCGCAAAAATGGAGGCTCTAGACCCTTCCAGAGCCGAGATATCGGATGTCAAAGTTTTGACCTGAAAAAAAAAAACATAAGGGGTAACACTGTCGTTTTTGGCCGAAATTTTGACCCCCTCCGATCTTCTTGAAACTCTGGATTCTGACAGAGGGCCACGAGACTTCGACCAGCGCGCAAAAATGGAGGCTCTAGACCCTTCCAGAGCCGAGATATCGGATGTCAAAGTTTTGACCCGAAAAAAAAAACATAAGGGGTAACACTGTCGTTTTTGGCCGAAATTTTGACCCCCTCCGATCTTCTTGAAACTCTGGATTCTGACAGAGGGCCACGAGACTTCGACCAGCGCGCAAAAATGGAGGCTCTAGACCCTTCCAGAGCCGAGATATCGGATGTCAAAGTTTTGACCTGAAAAAAAAAACATAAGGGGTAACACTGTCGTTTTTGGCCGAAATTTTGACCCCCTCCGATCTTCTTGAAACTCTGGATTCTGACAGAGGGCCACGAGACTTCGACCAGCGCGCAAAAATGGAGGCTCTAGACCCTTCCAGAGCCGAGATATCGGATGTCAAAGTTTTGACCTGAAAAAAAAAACATAAGGGGTAACACTGTGGTTTTTTTTTTTTGGCCGAAATTTTGACCCCCTCCGATCTTCTTGAAACTCTGGATTCTGACAGAGGGCCACGAGACTTCGACCAGCGCGCAAAAATGGAGGCTCTAGACCCTTCCAGAGCCGAGATATCGGATGTCAAAGTTTTGACCTGAAAAAAAAAACATAAGGGGTAACACTGTCGTTTTTGGCCGAAATTTTGACCCCCTCCGATCTTCTTGAAACTCTGGATTCTGACAGAGGGCCACGAGACTTCGACCAGCGCGCAAAAATGGAGGCTCTAGACCCTTCCAGAGCCGAGATATCGGATGTCAAAGTTTTGACCTGAAAAAAAAACATAAGGGGTAACACTGTCGTTTTTGGCCGAAATTTTGACCCCTTCCGATCTTCTTGAAACTCTGGATTCTGACAGAGGGCCACGAGACTTCGACCAGCGCGCAAAAATGGAGGCTCTAGACCCTTCCAGAGCCGAGATATCGGATGTCAAAGTTTTGACCCGAAAAAAAAAAACATAAGGGGTAACACTGTCGTTTTTGGCCGAAATTTTGACCCCCTCCGATCTTCTTGAAACTCTGGATTCTGACAGAGGGCCACGAGACTTCGACCAGCGCGCAAAAATGGAGGCTCTAGACCCTTCCAGAGCCGAGATATCGGATGTCAAAGTTTTGACCTGAAAAAAAAACATAAGGGGTAACACTGTCGTTTTTGGCCGAAATTTTGACCCCCTCCGATCTTCTTGAAACTCTGGATTCTGACAGAGGGCCACGAGACTTCGACCAGCGCGCAAAAATGGAGGCTCTAGACCCTTCCAGAGCCGAGATATCGGATGTCAAAGTTTTGACCTGAAAAAAAAAACATAAGGGGTAACACTGTGGTTTTTTTTTTTTTGGCCGAAATTTTGACCCCCTCCGATCTTCTTGAAACTCTGGATTCTGACAGAGGGCCACGAGACTTCGACCAGCGCGCAAAAATGGAGGCTCTAGACCCTTCCAGAGCCGAGATATCGGATGTCAAAGTTTTGACCTGAAAAAAAAAAAACATAAGGGGTAACACTGTCGTTTTTGGCCGAAATTTTGACCCCCTCCGATCTTCTTGAAACTCTAGATTCTGACAGAGGGCCACGAGACTTCGACCAGCGCGCAAAAATGGAGGCTCTAGACCCTTCCAGAGCCGAGATATCGGATGTCAAAGTTTTGACCTGAAAAAAAAACATAAGGGGTAACACTGTCGTTTTTGGCCGAAATTTTGACCCCTTCCGATCTTCTTGAAACTCTGGATTCTGACAGAGGGCCACGAGACTTCGACCAGCGCGCAAAAATGGAGGCTCCAGACCCTTCCAGAGCCGAGATATCGGATGTCAAAGTTTTGACCTGAAAAAAAAAACATAAGGGGTAACACTGTCGTTTTTGGCCGAAATTTTGACCCCCTCCGATCTTCTTGAAACTCTGGATTCTGACAGAGGGCCACGAGACTTCAACCAGCGCGCAAAAATGGAGGCTCTAGACCCTTCCAGAGCCGAGATATCGGATGTCAAAGTTTTGACCTGAAAAAAAACATAAGGGGTAACACTGTCGTTTTTGGCCGAAATTTTGACCCCTTCTGATCTTCTTGAAACTCTGGATTCTGACAGAGGGCCACGAGACTTCGACCAGCGCGCAAAAATGGAGGCTCTAGACCCTTCCAGAGCCGAGATATCGGATGTCAAAGTTTTGACCTGAAAAAAAAAAACATAAGGGGTAACACTGTCGTTTTTGGCCGAAATTTTGACCCCCTCCGATCTTCTTGAAACTCTGGATTCTGACAGAGGGCCACGAGACTTCGACCAGCGCGCAAAAATGGAGGCTCTAGACCCTTCCAGAGCCGAGATATCGGATGTCAAACTTTTGGACCTGAAAAAAAAAAACATAAGGGGTAACACTGTCGTTTTTGGCCGAAATTTTGACCCCCTCCGATCTTCTTGAAACTCTGGATTCTGACAGAGGGCCACGAGACTTCGACCAGCGCGCAAAAATGGAGGCTCCAGACCCTTCCAGAGCCGAGATATCGGATGTCAAAGTTTTGACCTGAAAAAAAAAACATAAGGGGTAACACTGTCGTTTTTGGCCGAAATTTTGACCCCCTCCGATCTTCTTGAAACTCTGGATTCTGACAGAGGGCCACGAGACTTCGACCAGCGCGCAAAAATGGAGGCTCTAGACCCTTCCAGAGCCGAGATATCGGATGTCAAAGTTTTGACCCGAAAAAAAAAACATAAGGGGTAACACTGTCGTTTTTGGCCGAAATTTTGACCCCCTCCGATCTTCTTGAAACTCTGGATTCTGACAGAGGGCCACGAGACTTCGACCAGCGCGCAAAAATGGAGGCTCTAGACCCTTCCAGAGCCGAGATATCGGATGTCAAAGTTTTGACCTGAAAAAAAAACATAAGGGGTAACACTGTCGTTTTTGGCCGAAATTTTGACCCCCTCCGATCTTCTTGAAACTCTGGATTCTGACAGAGGGCCACGAGACTTCGACCAGCGCGCAAAAATGGAGGCTCTAGACCCTTCCAGAGCCGAGACATCGGATGTGAAAATTTTGACCTGAAAAAAAAACATAAGGGGTAACACTGTCGTTTTTGGCCGAAATTTTGACCCCCTCCGATCTTCTTGAAACTCTGGATTCTGACAGAGGGCCACGAGACTTCGACCAGCGCGCAAAAATGGAGGCTCTAGACCCTTCCAGAGCCGAGATATCGGATGTCAAAGTTTTGACCTGAAAAAAAAAAACATAAGGGGTAACACTGTCGTTTTTGGCCGAAATTTTGACCCCCTCCGATCTTCTTGAAACTCTGGATTCTGACAGAGGGCCACGAGACTTCGACCAGCGCGCAAAAATGGAGGCTCTAGACCCTTCCAGAGCCGAGATATCGGATGTCAAAGTTTTGACCTGAAAAAAAAACATAAGGGGTAACACTGTCGTTTTTGTTCGAAATTTTGACCCCCTCCGATCTTCTTGAAACTCTGGATTCTGACAGAGGGCCACGAGACTTCGACCAGCGCGCAAAAATGGAGATTCTAGACCCTTCCAGAGCCGAGATATCGGATGTCAAAGTTTTGACCTGAAAAAAAAACATAAGGGGTAACACTGTCGTTTTTGGCCGAAATTTTGACCCCCTCCGATCTTCTTGAAACTCTGGATTCTGACAGAGGGCCACGAGACTTCGACCAGCGCGCAAAAATGGAGGCTCTAGACCCTTCCAGAGCCGAGATATCGGATGTCAAAGTTTTGACCTGAAAAAAAAAAACATAAGGGGTAACACTGTCGTTTTTGGCCGAAATTTTGACCCCCTCCGATCTTCTTGAAACTCTGGATTCTGACAGAGGGCCACGAGACTTCGACCAGCGCGCAAAAATGGAGGCTCTAGACCCTTCCAGAGCCGAGATATCGGATGTCAAAGTTTTGACCCGAAAAAAAAAACATAAGGGGTAACACTGTCGTTTTTGGCCGAAATTTTGACCCCCTCCGATCTTCTTGAAACTCTGGATTCTGACAGAGGGCCACGAGACTTCGACCAGCGCGCAAAAATGGAGGCTCCAGACCCTTCCAGAGCCGAGATATCGGATGTCAAAGTTTTGACCTGAAAAAAAAACATAAGGGGTAACACTGTCGTTTTTGGCCGAAATTTTGACCCCCTCCGATCTTCTTGAAACTCTGGATTCTGACAGAGGGCCACGAGACTTCGACCAGCGCGCAAAAATGGAGGCTCTAGACCCTTCCAGAGCCGAGATATCGGATGTCAAAGTTTTGACCTGAAAAAAAAAACATAAGGGGTAACACTGTGGTTTTTTTTTTTGGCCGAAATTTTGACCCCCTCCGATCTTCTTGAAACTCTGGATTCTGACAGAGGGCCCACGAGACTTCGACCAGCGCGCAAAAATGGAGGCTCTAGACCCTTCCAGAGCCGAGATATCGGATGTCAAAGTTTTGACCTGAAAAAAAAAACATAAGGGGTAACACTGTCGTTTTTGGCCGAAATTTTGACCCCCTCCGATCTTCTTGAAACTCTGGATTCTGACAGAGGGCCACGAGACTTCGACCAGCGCGCAAAAATGGAGGCTCTAGACCCTTCCAGAGCCGAGATATCGGATGTCAAAGTTTTGACCTGAAAAAAAAACATAAGGGGTAACACTGTCGTTTTTGGCCGAAATTTTGACCCCTTCCGATCTTCTTGAAACTCTGGATTCTGACAGAGGGCCACGAGACTTCGACCAGCGCGCAAAAATGGAGGCTCTAGACCCTTCCAGAGCCGAGATATCGGATGTCAAAGTTTTGACCTGAAAAAAAAAACATAAGGGGTAACACTGTCGTTTTTGGCCGAAATTTTGACCCCCTCCGATCTTCTTGAAACTCTGGATTCTGACAGAGGGCCACGAGACTTCGACCAGCGCGCAAAAATGGAGGCTCTAGACCCTTCCAGAGCCGAGATATCGGATGTCAAACTTTTGGACCTGAAAAAAAAAACATAAGGGGTAACACTGTCGTTTTTGGCCGAAATTTTGACCCCCTCCGATCTTCTTGAAACTCTGGATTCTGACAGAGGGCCACGAGACTTCGACCAGCGCGCAAAAATGGAGGCTCCAGACCCTTCCAGAGCCGAGATATCGGATGTCAAAGTTTTGACCTGAAAAAAAAACATAAGGGGTAACACTGTCGTTTTTGGCCGAAATTTTGACCCCCTCCGATCTTCTTGAAACTCTGGATTCTGACAGAGGGCCACGAGACTTCGACCAGCGCGCAAAAATGGAGGCTCTAGACCCTTGCAGAGCCGAGATATCGGATGTCAAAGTTTTGACCCGAAAAAAAAAAAACATAAGGGGTAACACTGTCGTTTTTGGCCGAAATTTTGACCCCCTCCGATCTTCTTGAAACTCTGGATTCTGACAGAGGGCCACGAGACTTCAACCAGCGCGCAAAAATGGAGGCTCTAGACCCTTCCAGAGCCGAGATATCGGATGTCAAAGTTTTGACCTGAAATAAAAACATAAGGGGTAACACTGTCGTTTTTGGCCGAAATTTTGACCCCTTCTGATCTTCTTGAAACTCTGGATTCTGACAGAGGGCCACGAGACTTCGACCAGCGCGCAAAAATGGAGGCTCTAGACCCTTCCAGAGCCGAGATATCGGATGTCAAAGTTTTGACCTGAAAAAAAAAAACATAAGGGGTAACACTGTCGTTTTTGGCCGAAATTTTGACCCCCTCCGATCTTCTTGAAACTCTGGATTCTGACAGAGGGCCACGAGACTTCGACCAGCGCGCAAAAATGGAGGCTCTAGACCCTTCCAGAGCCGAGATATCGGATGTCAAACTTTTGGACCTGAAAAAAAAAAACATAAGGGGTAACACTGTCGTTTTTGGCCGAAATTTTGACCCCCTCCGATCTTCTTGAAACTCTGGATTCTGACAGAGGGCCACGAGACTTCGACCAGCGCGCAAAAATGGAGGCTCCAGACCCTTCCAGAGCCGAGATATCGGATGTCAAAGTTTTGACCTGAAAAAAAAACATAAGGGGTAACACTGTCGTTTTTGGCCGAAATTTTGACCCCCTCCGATCTTCTTGAAACTCTGGATTCTGACAGAGGGCCACGAGACTTCGACCAGCGCGCAAAAATGGAGGCTCTAGACCCTTCCAGAGCCGAGATATCGGATGTCAAAGTTTTGACCCGAAAAAAAAAACATAAGGGGTAACACTGTCGTTTTTGGCCGAAATTTTGACCCCCTCCGATCTTCTTGAAACTCTGGATTCTGACAGAGGGCCACAAGACTTCGACCAGCGCGCAAAAATGGAGGCTCTAGACCCTTCCAGAGCCGAGATATCGGATGTCAAAGTTTTGACCTGAAAAAAAAACATAAGGGGTAACACTCTCATTTTTGGCCGAAATTTTGACCCCTTCCGATCTTCTTGAAACTCTGGATTCTGACAGAGGGCCACGAGACTTCGACCAGCGCGCAAAAATGGAGGCTCTAGACCCTTCCAGAGCCGAGACATCGGATGTGAAAATTTTGACCTGAAAAAAAAAACATAAGGGGTAACACTGTCGTTTTTGGCCGAAATTTTGACCCCCTCCGATCTTCTTGAAACTCTGGATTCTGACAGAGGGCCACGAGACTTCGACCAGCGCGCAAAAATGGAGGCTCTAGACCCTTCCAGAGCCGAGATATCGGATGTCAAAGTTTTGACCTGAAAAAAAAAAACATAAGGGGTAACACTGTCGTTTTTGGCCGAAATTTTGACCCCCTCCGATCTTCTTGAAACTCTGGATTCTGACAGAGGGCCACGAGACTTCGACCAGCGCGCAAAAATGGAGGCTCTAGACCCTTCCAGAGCCGAGATATCGGATGTCAAAGTTTTGACCTGAAAAAAAAACATAAGGGGTAACACTGTCGTTTTTGTTCGAAATTTTGACCCCCTCCGATCTTCTTGAAACTCTGGATTCTGACAGAGGGCCACGAGACTTCGACCAGCGCGCAAAAATGGCGGTTCTAGACCCTTCCAGAGCCGAGATATCGGATGTCAAAGTTTTGACCTGAAAAAAAAACATAAGGGGTAACACTGTCGTTTTTGGCCGAAATTTTGACCCCCTCCGATCTTCTTGAAACTCTGGATTCTGACAGAGGGCCACGAGACTTCGACCAGCGCGCAAAAATGGAGGCTCTAGACCCTTCCAGAGCCGAGATATCGGATGTCAAAGTTTTGGACCTGAAAAAAAAAAACATAAGGGGTAACACTGTCGTTTTTGGCCGAAATTTTGACCCCCTCCGATCTTCTTGAAACTCTGGATTCTGACAGAGGGCCACGAGACTTCGACCAGCGCGCAAAAATGGAGGCTCCAGACCCTTCCAGAGCCGAGATATCGGATGTCAAAGTTTTGACCTGAAAAAAAAACATAAGGGGTAACACTGTCGTTTTTGGCCGAAATTTTGACCCCTTCCGATCTTCTTGAAACTCTGGATTCTGACAGAGGGCCACGAGACTTTGACCAGCGCACAAAAATGGAGGCTCTAGACCCTTCCAGAGCCGAGATATCGGATGTCAAAGTTTTGACCTGAAAAAAAAACATAAGGGGTAACACTGTCGTTTTTGGCCGAAATTTTGACCCCCTCCGATCTTCTTGAAACTCTGGATTCTGACAGAGGGCCACGAGACTTCGACCAGCGCGCAAAAATGGAGGCTCTAGACCCTTCCAGAGCCGAGATATCGGATGTCAAAGTTTTGACCTGAAAAAAAAATGACAGTGTTACCCCTTATGTTTTTTTTTCGTGGGGTGAAAAATTAAGTTTCTCCAATCTTTTCAAAACTCTGGATTCTGATAGAGGGCCACGAGATATGGACCTGAGTGCAAACATTGAGGCTGTAGACCCTTCCAGAGCTGGTCTGAGTGTTGTGATTCCATTTGGGAAACCTGGGTTCAAATCACACTCTTGTAACGCTTTAGTTTCACTGGATTGTCGAAGTAAGACATGTTCCCAAAAAAAGAAGAGTGAGTGTGCAAGCTACAGTGGCTCAGTGGTCTGAGTGTTATGGTTCCATGTGGAAAACCAGGGTTCGAGCCTCACTCTTACCATGCTTTAGTTTCACTGGCTTTGTCCAAGAAAGACATGTTCCCAAAAAGGAAGTGTGAGCGTGTGTGGTCCAGTGGCTCAGTGGTCTGAGTCTTGTGATTCCATGTGGGAAACCTGGATTCGAATCACACTTTTGTGATGCTTTAGTTTCACTGGATTGTCGAAGTCGACATGCTCCCAACTCGTCCACATGCTCCCAAAAAAAGGAGAGTGAGTGTGCAAGCTCCAGTGGCTCAGTGGTCTGAGTGTTATGGTTCCATGTGGGAAACCAGGGTTTGAGCCTCACTCTTACCATGCTTTAGTTTCAAGGGGTTTGTCCAAGAGAGAAAAAGACTTGCTCCCAAAAAATTAAGTATGTGTGTGGATGGTCCAGTGGCTCAGTGGGTGAGCTCTCACTCCCCAGTTGGGAGGTTCCTGGTTCAAGACTAGGTTGGACACTGAAGCAAGTGATGGTTGCAGGATGGAGATGGAGGATTTAGGAGGATGGAGGATTGTGGAGGAGTATCTAGGATGAGAACTATAGATAATAGTGTGTATGAGGTAAGAAATAAAATATTTTTTGGTGCATGCTAATGTAGTGTACATTTCATGTATTCCAAAATTAAAATTTTGGTTAAGTCCAACAAAAAAATGCCTCTCTCTGCAGCAACACCGCTGCTGGATATCGTCCCAGAAATCCCCAGGGGGAGGAGTTAGGTTATTTCCTCCCCCCTTCGTGTCCTGACCGTCTCTCGTCCCCCAGCTGCAGATCTGGAGGATGTTTGTCAACGCAACCATGCTTCACGGTCCAGCGGTCCCGGTCTTGAACCAGGAACATCCCAACCTCCCGATTCGGGAGTGAGAGCTCATCCACGGAGCCACTGGACCATCCACACTCAAACTTCTTTTTTTTGGGAGCATGTCTTCTTTATTTGGACCAAACCGGTGAAAGAAGAGTTTTACCAACAAGAGACTCGAACCAGGATTCTCCACACAAGAGCGCAACACTCACACCACTGAGCCACTGGACCATACACGCTCATACTTAATTTTTTGGGGGCATGTCTTTCTCTCTCTTGGACAAACCCATTGAAAATAAAGCATCATAAGAGTGAGGCTCAAACCCTGGTTTCCCACATGGAACCATAACACTCAGACCACTGAGCCACTGGAGCTTGCACACTCACTCTTCTTTTTTGGGGAGCATGTCTTACTTCGACAATCCAGTGAAACTAAAGCATCACAAGAGTGTGATTTGAACCTGGGTTTCCCACATAGAATCACAACACTCAGACCACTGAGCCACAGGAGCTTCTTCATTTCAATGTTTCTGTTTGTCTCAAAAAATCACACTAAAGTAATTTCAACCGCAAAAGTGAGATTTGAATCAGGGTTGTCAACACAGAACAGCAACGCTTTTACCACCGAACCACTTACAGTTGGATGTCCTTTTTGAAGATTGGTCTTTTTATTTGGACCAAACCAATCAAACTAAAAATGTTAACCATCAAGAGACTCAAACATGGATTCTCCACACGAGAGATTGACACTCACACCACTGAGCCATTCAAGCTTCCACTCTTTCACTTTCTTTTGCAGGCATTTCTTTTTTATTTGGACAAAACCATTCAAAATAAAGCATTTTAATGCAAAGAGTGGGACTTGAACCCAAATCCTCAATATGATAGAGGAACACTCTGACCACTGAGCCATTCAAGCTTCCACTTTATCACTTTATTTTGCAGGCATGTCTTTTTTATTTGGACAAGACCCTTCAAAATTAAGAATTTTCATGCTAAGAGCAGGACTTGAACCTAAATCCTCAACATGATAGAGTAACACTCTAACCACTGAGCCATTCAAGCTTCCAATCTTTCACTTTATTTTGCAGGCATTTCTTTTTTATTTGGACAAAACCCTTCAAAATAAAGCATTTTAATGCTAAGAGTGGGACTTGAACCCAAATCCTCGACATGATAGTGTAATACTCTAACCACTGAGCCATTCATGCTTCCACTCTTTGGCTTTATTTTGCAGCCATGTCTTTTTTATTTGGACAAAACCCTTCAAAATAAAGCATTTTAATGCAAAGAGTGGGACTTGAACCCCTATCCTCAACATGATAGAGGAACACTCTAACCACTGAGCCATTCAAGCTTCCACTCTTTCACTTTATTTTGCAGCCATGTCTTTTTTATTTGGACAAAACCCTTCAAAATAAAGCATTTTAATGCAAAGAGTTGGACTTGGACCCAAATCCTCAACATGACAGAGAAACACTCTAACCACTGAGCCAAACAAAGCTTCCACTCTTTCACTTTATTTTGCAGCCATGTCTTTTTTATTTGGACAAATAATTTTTGCACCCAGGTCCATGTCTCGTGGCCCTCTATCAGAATCCAGAGTTTTGAGAAGATTGGAGAAACATTATTTTTCACCCCCTGAAAAAAAACATAAGGGGTAACACTGTCATTTTTTTTTCTGGTCAAAATTTTGAGTTTCAATATCTCAGCTCTGGAAGGGTCTACAGCCTCAATTTTTGCACCCAGGTCCATGTTTCGTGGCCCTCTATCAGAATCCAGAGTTTTGAGAAGATTGGAGAAACTTAATTTTTCACCCCCCCGAAAAAAAACATAAGGGGTAACACTGTCGTTTTTGGCCAAAATTTTGACCCCCTCCGATCTTCTTGAAACTCAGGATTCTGACAGAGGGCCACGAGACTTCGACCAGCGCGCAAAAATGGAGGCTCTAGACCCTTCCAGAGCCGAGATATCGGATGTCAAAGTTTTGACCTGAAAAAAAAAACATAAGGGGTAACACTGTCGTTTTTGGCCGAAATTTTGACCCCCTCCGATCTTCTTGAAACTCTGGATTCTGACAGAGGGCCACGAGACTTCGACCAGCGCGCAAAAATGGAGGCTCTAGACCCTTCCAGAGCCGAGATATCGGATGTCAAAGTTTTGACCTGAAAAAAAAACATAAGGGGTAACACTGTCGTTTTTGGCTGAAATTTTGACCCCCTCCGATCTTCTCGAAACTCTGGATTCTGACAGAGGGCCACGAGACTTCGACCAGCGCGCAAAAATGGAGGCTCTAGACCCTTCCAGAGCCGAGATATCGGATGTCAAAGTTTTGACCTGAAAAAAAACATAAGGGGTAACACTGTCGTTTTTGGCCGAAATTTTGACCCCCTCCGATCTTCTCGAAACTCTGGATTCTGACAGAGGGCCACGAGACTTCGACCAGCGCGCAAAAATGGAGGCTCTAGACCCTTCCAGAGCCGAGATATCGGATGTCAAAGTTTTGACCTGAAAAAAAAAACATAAGGGGTAACACTGTCGTTTTTGGCCGAAATTTTGACCCCCTCCGATCTTCTCGAAACTCTGGATTCTGACAGAGGGCCACGAGACTTCGACCAGCGCGCAAAAATGGAGGCTCTACACCCTTCCAGAGCCGAGATATCGGATGTCAAAGTTTTGACCTGAAAAAAAACATAAGGGGTAACACTGTCGTTTTTGGCCGAAATTTTGACCCCCTCCGATCTTCTCGAAACTCTGGATTCTGACAGAGGGCCACGAGACTTCGACCAGCGCGCAAAAATGGAGGCTCTAGACCCTTCCAGAGCCGAGATATCGGATGTCAAAGTTTTGACCTGAAAAAAAAACATAAGGGGTAACACTGTCGTTTTTGGCCGAAATTTTGACCCCCTCCGATCTTCTTGAAACTCTGGATTCTGACAGAGGGCCACGAGACTTCGACCAGCGCCCAAAAATGGAGGCTCTAGACCCTTCCAGAGCCGAGATATCGGATGTCAAAGTTTTGACCTGAAAAAAAAAACATAAGGGGTAACACTGTCGTTTTTGGCCGAAATTTTGACCCCTCCGATCTTCTTGAAACTCTGGATTCTGACAGAGGGCCACGAGACTTCGACCAGCGCGCGAAAATGGAGGCTCTAGACCCTTCCAGAGCCGAGATATCGGATGTCAAAGTTTTGACCTGAAAAAAAAAAACATAAGGGGTAACACTGTCGTTTTTGGCCGAAATTTTGACCCCCTCCGATCTTCTCGAAACTCTGGATTCTGACAGAGGGCCACGAGACTTCGACCAGCGCGCAAAAATGGAGGCTCTAGACCCTTCCAGAGCCGAGATATCGGATGTCAAAGTTTTGACCTGAAAAAAAAACATAAGGGGTAACACTGTCGTTTTTGGCCGAAATTTTGACCCCCTCCGATCTTCTCGAAACTCTGGATTCTGACAGAGGGCCACGAGACTTCGACCAGCGCGCAAAAATGGAGGCTCTAGACCCTTCCAGAGCCGAGATATCGGATGTCAAAGTTTTGACCTGAAAAAAAAAACATAAGGGGTAACACTGTCATTTTTTTTTCTGGTCAAAATTTTGGGTTTCAATATCTCAGCTCTGGAAGGGTCTAGAGCCTCAATTTTTGCACCCAGGTCGATGTCTTGTGGCCCTCTATCAGAATCCAGAGTTTTGAGAAGATTGGAGAAACTTAATTTTTCACCCCCCGAAAAAAAACATAAGGGGTAACACTATCATTTTTTTTTTCTGGTCAAATTTTTGAGTTTCAATATCTCAGCTCTGGAAGGGTCTAGAGCCTCAATTTTTGCACCCAGGTGCATGTCTCGTGGCCCTCTATCAGAATCCAGAGTTTTGAGAAGATTGGAGAAACGTAATTTTTCACCCCCCGAATAAAAACATAAGGGGTAACACTGTCATTTGTTTTTCTGGTCAAAATTTTGGGTTTCAATATCTCAGCTCTGGAAGGGTCTAGAGCCTCAATTTTTGCACCCAGGTCGATGTCTTGTGGCCCTCTATCAGAATCCAGAGTTTTGAGAAGATTGGAGAAACTTAATTTTTCACCCCCCGAAAAAAAACATAAGGGGTAACACTGTCATTTTTTTTTCTGGTCAAAATTTTGAGTTTCAATATCTCAGCTCTGGAAGGGTCTAGAGCCTCAATTTTTGCACCCAGGTCCATGTCTCGTGGCCCTCTATCAGAATCCAGAGTTTTGAGAAGATTGGAGAAACTTAATTTTTCACCCCCCGAAAAAAAACATAAGAGGTAACAATGTCATTTTTTTTTCTGGTCAAAATTTTGAGTTTAAATATCTCAGCTCTGGAAGGGTCTAGGGCCTCAATTTTTGCACCCAGGTCCATGTCTCGTGGCCCTCTATCAGAATCCAGAGTTTTGAGAAGATTGGAGAAACTTAATTTTTCACCCCCCGAAAAAAAACATAAGGGGTAACACTGTCATTTTTTTTTCTGGTCAAATTTTTGAGTTTCAATATCTCAGCTCTGGAAGAGTCTAGAGCCTCAATTTTTGCACCCAGGTGCATGTCTCGTGGCCCTCTATCAGAATCCAGAGTTTTGAGAAGATTGGAGAAACTTAATTTTTCACCCCCCGAAAAAAAACATAAGGGGTAACACTGTCATTTTTTTTCTGGTCAAAATTTTGAGTTTCAATATCTCAGCTCTGGAAGGGTCTAGAGCCTCAATTTTTCATCCAGATGCAAGTTTCGTGGCCATCTATCAGAATCCAGAGTTTTGAGAAGATTGGAGAAACTTAATTTTTCACCCCCCGAAAAAAAACATAAGGGGTAACACTGTCGTTTTTGGCCAAAATTTTGACCCCCTCCGATCTTCTTGAAACTCAGGATTCTGACAGAGGGCCACGAGACTTCGACCAGCGCGCAAAAATGGAGGCTCTAGACCCTTCCAGAGCCGAGATATCGGATGTCAAAGTTTTGACCCGAAAAAAAAACATAAGGGGTAACACTGTCGTTTTTGGCCGAAATTTTGACCCCCTCCGATCTTCTTGAAACTCTGGATTCTGACAGAGGGCCACAAGACTTCGACCAGCGCGCAAAAATGGAGGCTCTAGACCCTTCCAGAGCCGAGATATCGGATGTCAAAGTTTTGACCCGAAAAAAAAAACATAAGGGGTAACACTGTCGTTTTTCGCCGAAATTTTGACCCCCTCCGATCTTCTTGAAACTCTGGATTCTGACAGAGGGCCACGAGACTTCGACCAGCGCGCAAAAATGGAGGCTCTAGACCCTTCCAGAGCCGAGATATCGGACGTCAAAGTTTTGACCCGAAAAAAAAACATAAGGG
Organism: Cyprinella venusta; assembly: GCA_038021265.1. Taxonomy (NCBI): domain Eukaryota; kingdom Metazoa; phylum Chordata; class Actinopteri; order Cypriniformes; family Leuciscidae; genus Cyprinella; species Cyprinella venusta. The sequence goes on from CM075867.1 coordinate 22,703,530, forward strand.
GTAACACTGTCGTTTTTGGCCGAAATTTTGACCCCCTCCGATCTTCTTGAAACTCTGGATTCTGACAGAGGGCCACGAGACTTCGACCAGCGCGCAAAAATGGAGGCTCTACACCCTTCCAGAGCCGAGATATCGGATGTCAAAGTTTTGACCTGAAAAAAAACATAAGGGGTAACACTGTCGTTTTTGGCTGAAATTTTGACCCCCTCCGATCTTCTCGAAACTCTGGATTCTGACAGAGGGCCACGAGACTTCGACCAGCGCGCAAAAATGGAGGCTCTAGACCCTTCCAGAGCCGAGATATCGGATGTCAAAGTTTTGACCTGAAAAAAAACATAAGGGGTAACACTGTCGTTTTTGGCCGAAATTTTGACCCCCTCCGATCTTCTCGAAACTCTGGATTCTGACAGAGGGCCACGAGACTTCGACCAGCGCGCAAAAATGGAGGCTCTAGACCCTTCCAGAGCCGAGATATCGGATGTCAAAGTTTTGACCTGAAAAAAAAAACATAAGGGGTAACACTGTCGTTTTTGGCCGAAATTTTGACCCCCTCCGATCTTCTTGAAACTCTGGATTCTGACAGAGGGCCACGAGACTTCGACCAGCGCGCAAAAATGGAGGCTCTAGACCCTTCCAGAGCCGAGATATCGGATGTCAAAGTTTTGACCTGAAAAAAAACATAAGGGGTAACACTGTCGTTTTTGGCCGAAATTTTGACCCCTCCGATCTTCTTGAAACTCTGGATTCTGACAGAGGGCCACGAGACTTCGACCAGCGCGCGAAAATGGAGGCTCTAGACCCTTCCAGAGCCGAGATATCGGATGTCAAAGTTTTGACCTGAAAAAAAAAACATAAGGGGTAACACTGTCGTTTTTGGCCGAAATTTTGACCCCCTCCGATCTTCTCGAAACTCTGGATTCTGACAGAGGGCCACGAGACTTCGACCAGCGCGCAAAAATGGAGGCTCTAGACCCTTCCAGAGCCGAGATATCGGATGTCAAAGTTTTGACCTGAAAAAAAAACATAAGGGGTAACACTGTCGTTTTTGGCCGAAATTTTGACCCCCTCCGATCTTCTCGAAACTCTGGATTCTGACAGAGGGCCACGAGACTTCGACCAGCGCGCAAAAATGGAGGCTCTAGACCCTTCCAGAGCCGAATATCGGATGTCAAAGTTTTGACCTGAAAAAAAAACATAAGGGGTAACACTGTCGTTTTTGGCCGAAATTTTGACCCCCTCCGATCTTCTTGAAACTCTGGATTCTGACAGAGGGCCACGAGACTTCGACCAGCGCGCAAAAATGGAGGCTCTAGACCCTTCCAGAGCCGAGATATCGGATGTCAAAGTTTTGACCTGAAAAAAAAACATAAGGGGTAACACTGTCGTTTTTGGCCGAAATTTTGACCTCCTCCGATCTTCTTGAAACTCTGGATTCTGACAGAGGGCCACGAGACTTCGACCAGCGCGCAAAAATGGAGGCTCTAGACCCTTCCAGAGCCGAGATATCGGATGTCAAAGTTTTGACCTGAAAAAAAAAAACATAAGGGGTAACACTGTCGTTTTTGGCCGAAATTTTGACCCCCTCCGATCTTCTTGAAACTCTGGATTCTGACAGAGGGCCACGAGACTTCGACCAGCGCGCAAAAATGGAGGCTCTAGACCCTTCCAGAGCCGAGATATCGGATGTCAAAGTTTTGACCCGAAAAAAAAAACATAAGGGGTAACACTGTCGTTTTTGGCCGAAATTTTGACCCCCTCCGATCTTCTTGAAACTCTGGATTCTGACAGAGGGCCACGAGACTTCGACCAGCGCGCAAAAATGGAGGCTCCAGACCCTTCCAGAGCCGAGATATCGGATGTCAAAGTTTTGACCTGAAAAAAAAACATAAGGGGTAACACTGTCGTTTTTGGCCGAAATTTTGACCCCCTCCGATCTTCTTGAAACTCTGGATTCTGACAGAGGGCCACGAGACTTCGACCAGCGCGCAAAAATGGAGGCTCTAGACCCTTCCAGAGCCGAGATATCGGATGTCAAAGTTTTGACCTGAAAAAAAAAACATAAGGGGTAACACTGTGGTTTTTTTTTTTGGCCGAAATTTTGACCCCCTCCGATCTTCTTGAAACTCTGGATTCTGACAGAGGGCCACGAGACTTCGACCAGCGCGCAAAAATGGAGGCTCTAGACCCTTCCAGAGCCGAGATATCGGATGTCAAAGTTTTGACCTGAAAAAAAAAACATAAGGGGTAACACTGTCGTTTTTGGCCGAAATTTTGACCCCCTCCGATCTTCTTGAAACTCTGGATTCTGACAGAGGGCCACGAGACTTCGACCAGCGCGCAAAAATGGAGGCTCTAGACCCTTCCAGAGCCGAGATATCGGATGTCAAAGTTTTGACCTGAAAAAAAAACATAAGGGGTAACACTGTCGTTTTTGGCCGAAATTTTGACCCCTTCCGATCTTCTTGAAACTCTGGATTCTGACAGAGGGCCACGAGACTTCGACCAGCGCGCAAAAATGGAGGCTCTAGACCCTTCCAGAGCCGAGATATCGGATGTCAAAGTTTTGACCTGAAAAAAAAAACATAAGGGGTAACACTGTCGTTTTTGGCCGAAATTTTGACCCCCTCCGATCTTCTTGAAACTCTGGATTCTGACAGAGGGCCACGAGACTTCGACCAGCGCGCAAAAATGGAGGCTCTAGACCCTTCCAGAGCCGAGATATCGGATGTCAAACTTTTGGACCTGAAAAAAAAAACATAAGGGGTAACACTGTCGTTTTTGGCCGAAATTTTGACCCCCTCCGATCTTCTTGAAACTCTGGATTCTGACAGAGGGCCACGAGACTTCGACCAGCGCGCAAAAATGGAGGCTCCAGACCCTTCCAGAGCCGAGATATCGGATGTCAAAGTTTTGACCTGAAAAAAAAACATAAGGGGTAACACTGTCGTTTTTGGCCGAAATTTTGACCCCCTCCGATCTTCTTGAAACTCTGGATTCTGACAGAGGGCCACGAGACTTCGACCAGCGCGCAAAAATGGAGGCTCTAGACCCTTGCAGAGCCGAGATATCGGATGTCAAAGTTTTGACCCGAAAAAAAAAAAAACATAAGGGGTAACACTGTCGTTTTTGGCCGAAATTTTGACCCCCTCCGATCTTCTTGAAACTCTGGATTCTGACAGAGGGCCACGAGACTTCAACCAGCGCGCAAAAATGGAGGCTCTAGACCCTTCCAGAGCCGAGATATCGGATGTCAAAGTTTTGACCTGAAATAAAAACATAAGGGGTAACACTGTCGTTTTTGGCCGAAATTTTGACCCCTTCTGATCTTCTTGAAACTCTGGATTCTGACAGAGGGCCACGAGACTTCGACCAGCGCGCAAAAATGGAGGCTCTAGACCCTTCCAGAGCCGAGATATCGGATGTCAAAGTTTTGACCTGAAAAAAAAAAACATAAGGGGTAACACTGTCGTTTTTGGCCGAAATTTTGACCCCCTCCGATCTTCTTGAAACTCTGGATTCTGACAGAGGGCCACGAGACTTCGACCAGCGCGCAAAAATGGAGGCTCTAGACCCTTCCAGAGCCGAGATATCGGATGTCAAACTTTTGGACCTGAAAAAAAAAAACATAAGGGGTAACACTGTCGTTTTTGGCCGAAATTTTGACCCCCTCCGATCTTCTTGAAACTCTGGATTCTGACAGAGGGCCACGAGACTTCGACCAGCGCGCAAAAATGGAGGCTCCAGACCCTTCCAGAGCCGAGATATCGGATGTCAAAGTTTTGACCTGAAAAAAAAACATAAGGGGTAACACTGTCGTTTTTGGCCGAAATTTTGACCCCCTCCGATCTTCTTGAAACTCTGGATTCTGACAGAGGGCCACGAGACTTCGACCAGCGCGCAAAAATGGAGGCTCTAGACCCTTCCAGAGCCGAGATATCGGATGTCAAAGTTTTGACCCGAAAAAAAAAACATAAGGGGTAACACTGTCGTTTTTGGCCGAAATTTTGACCCCCTCCGATCTTCTTGAAACTCTGGATTCTGACAGAGGGCCACAAGACTTCGACCAGCGCGCAAAAATGGAGGCTCTAGACCCTTCCAGAGCCGAGATATCGGATGTCAAAGTTTTGACCTGAAAAAAAAACATAAGGGGTAACACTCTCATTTTTGGCCGAAATTTTGACCCCTTCCGATCTTCTTGAAACTCTGGATTCTGACAGAGGGCCACGAGACTTCGACCAGCGCGCAAAAATGGAGGCTCTAGACCCTTCCAGAGCCGAGACATCGGATGTGAAAATTTTGACCTGAAAAAAAAAACATAAGGGGTAACACTGTCGTTTTTGGCCGAAATTTTGACCCCCTCCGATCTTCTTGAAACTCTGGATTCTGACAGAGGGCCACGAGACTTCGACCAGCGCGCAAAAATGGAGGCTCTAGACCCTTCCAGAGCCGAGATATCGGATGTCAAAGTTTTGACCTGAAAAAAAAAAACATAAGGGGTAACACTGTCGTTTTTGGCCGAAATTTTGACCCCCTCCGATCTTCTTGAAACTCTGGATTCTGACAGAGGGCCACGAGACTTCGACCAGCGCGCAAAAATGGAGGCTCTAGACCCTTCCAGAGCCGAGATATCGGATGTCAAAGTTTTGACCTGAAAAAAAAACATAAGGGGTAACACTGTCGTTTTTGTTCGAAATTTTGACCCCCTCCGATCTTCTTGAAACTCTGGATTCTGACAGAGGGCCACGAGACTTCGACCAGCGCGCAAAAATGGCGGTTCTAGACCCTTCCAGAGCCGAGATATCGGATGTCAAAGTTTTGACCTGAAAAAAAAACATAAGGGGTAACACTGTCGTTTTTGGCCGAAATTTTGACCCCCTCCGATCTTCTTGAAACTCTGGATTCTGACAGAGGGCCACGAGACTTCGACCAGCGCGCAAAAATGGAGGCTCTAGACCCTTCCAGAGCCGAGATATCGGATGTCAAAGTTTTGGACCTGAAAAAAAAAACATAAGGGGTAACACTGTCGTTTTTGGCCGAAATTTTGACCCCCTCCGATCTTCTTGAAACTCTGGATTCTGACAGAGGGCCACGAGACTTCGACCAGCGCGCAAAAATGGAGGCTCCAGACCCTTCCAGAGCCGAGATATCGGATGTCAAAGTTTTGACCTGAAAAAAAAACATAAGGGGTAACACTGTCGTTTTTGGCCGAAATTTTGACCCCTTCCGATCTTCTTGAAACTCTGGATTCTGACAGAGGGCCACGAGACTTTGACCAGCGCACAAAAATGGAGGCTCTAGACCCTTCCAGAGCCGAGATATCGGATGTCAAAGTTTTGACCTGAAAAAAAAAAAACATAAGGGGTAACACTGTCGTTTTTGGCCGAAATTTTGACCCCCTCCGATCTTCTTGAAACTCTGGATTCTGACAGAGGGCCACGAGACTTCGACCAGCGCGCAAAAATGGAGGCTCTAGACCCTTCCAGAACCGAGATATCGAAGGTCAAAATTTGGACCTGAAAAAAAAAACATAAGGGGTAACACTGTCATTTTTTTTTTTTCGGCCGAAATTTTGACCCCCTCCGATCTTTTTGAAACTCTGGATTCTGACAGAGGGCCACGAGACTTCGACCAGCGCGCAAAAATGGAGGCTCTAGACCCTTCCAGAGCCGAGATATCGGATGTCAAAGTTTTGACCTGAAAAAAAAAACATAAGGGGTAACACTGTCGTTTTTGGCCGAAATTTTGACCCCCTCCGATCTTCTTGAAACTCTGGATTCTGACAGAGGGCCACGAGACTTCGACCAGCGCGCAAAAATGGAGGCTCTAGACCCTTCCAGAGCCGAGATATCGGATGTCAAAGTTTTGACCCGAAAAAAAAACATAAGGTGTAACACTGTCGTTTTTAGCCGAAATTTTGACCCCCTCCGATCTTCTTGAAACTCTGGATTCTGACAGAGGGCCACGAGACTTCGACCAGCGCGCAAAAATGGAGGCTCTAGACCCTTCCAGAGCCGAGATATCGGATGTCAAAGTTTTGACCTGAAAAAAAAACATAAGGGGTAACACTGTCGTTTTTGGCCGAAATTTTGACCCCCTCCGATCTTCTTGAAACTCTGGATTCTGACAGAGGGCCACGAGACTTCGACCAGCGCGCAAAAATGGAGGCTCTAGACCCTTCCAGAGCCGAGACATCGGATGTGAAAATTTTGACCTGAAAAAAAAAACATAAGGGGTAACACTGTCGTTTTTGGCCGAAATTTTGACCCCCTCCGATCTTCTTGAAACTCTGGATTCTGACAGAGGGCCACGAGACTTCGACCAGCGCGCAAAAATGGAGGCTCTAGACCCTTCCAGAGCCGAGATATCGGATGTCAAAGTTTTGACCTGAAAAAAAAAACATAAGGGGTAACACTGTCGTTTTTTGCCGAAATTTTGACCCCCTCCGATCTTCTTGAAACTCTGGATTCTGACAGAGGGCCACGAGACTTCGACCAGCGCGCAAAAATGGAGGCTCTAGACCCTTCCAGAGCCGAGATATCGGATGTCAAAGTTTTGACCTGAAAAAAAAACATAAGGGGTAACACTGTCGTTTTTGTTCGAAATTTTGACCCCCTCCGATCTTCTTGAAACTCTGGATTCTGACAGAGGGCCACGAGACTTCGACCAGCGCGCAACAATGGAGGCTCTAGACCCTTCCAGAGCCGAGATATCGGATGTCAAAGTTTTGACCTGAAAAAAAAAACATAAGGGGTAACACTGTCGTTTTTGGCCGAAATTTTGACCCCCTCCGATCTTCTTGAAACTCTGGATTCTGACAGAGGGCCACGAGACTTCGACCAGCGCGCAAAAATGGAGGCTCTAGACCCTTCCAGAGCCGAGATATCGGATGTCAAAGTTTTGGACCTGAAAAAAAAAAACATAAGGGGTAACACTGTCGTTTTTGGCCGAAATTTTGACCCCCTCCGATCTTCTTGAAACTCTGGATTCTGACAGAGGGCCACGAGACTTCGACCAGCGCGCAAAAATGGAGGCTCCAGACCCTTCCAGAGCCGAGATATCGGATGTCAAAGTTTTGACCTGAAAAAAAAACATAAGGGGTAACACTGTCGTTTTTGGCCGAAATTTTGACCCCCTCCGATCTTCTTGAAACTCTGGATTCTGACAGAGGGCAACGAGACTTTGACCAGCGCACAAAAATGGAGGCTCTAGACCCTTCCAGAGCCGAGATATCGGATGTCAAAGTTTTGACCTGAAAAAAAAACATAAGGGGTAACACTGTCGTTTTTGGCCGAAATTTTGACCCCCTCCGATCTTCTTGAAACTCTGGATTCTGACAGAGGGCCACGAGACTTCGACCAGCGCGCAAAAATGGAGGCTCTAGACCCTTCCAGAACCGAGATATCGAAGGTCAAAATTTGGACCTGAAAAAAAAACATAAGGGGTAACACTGTCATTTTTTTTTTCGGCCGAAATTTTGACCCCCTCCGATCTTTTTGAAACTCTAGATTCTGACAGAGGGCCACGAGACTTCGACCAGCGCGCAAAAATGGAGGCTCTAGACCCTTCCAGAGCCGAGATATCGGATGTCAAAGTTTTGACCTGAAAAAAAAAAACATAAGGGGTAACACTGTCGTTTTTGGCCGAAATTTTGACCCCCTCCGATCTTCTTGAAACTCTGGATTCTGACAGAGGGCCACGAGACTTCGACCAGCGCGCAAAAATGGAGGCTCTAGACCCTTCCAGAGCCGAGATATCGGATGTCAAAGTTTTGACCTGAAAAAAAAACATAAGGGGTAACACTCTCATTTTTGGCCGAAATTTTGACCCCCTCCGATCTTCTTGAAACTCTGGATTCTGACAGAGGGCCACGAGACTTCGACCAGCGCGCAAAAATGGAGGCTCTAGACCCTTCCAGAACCGAGATATCGAAGGTCAAAATTTGGACCTGAAAAAAAAAACATAAGGGGTAACACTGTCATTTTTTTTTTTTCGGCCGAAATTTTGACCCCCTCCGATCTTTTTGAAACTCTGGATTCTGACAGAGGGCCACGAGACTTCGACCAGCGCGCAAAAATGGAGGCTCTAGACCCTTCCAGAGCCGAGATATCGGATGTCAAAGTTTTGACCTGAAAAAAAAAACATAAGGGGTAACACTGTCGTTTTTGGCCGAAATTTTGACCCCCTCCGATCTTCTTGAAACTCTGGATTCTGACAGAGGGCCACGAGACTTCGACCAGCGCGCAAAAATGGAGGCTCTAGACCCTTCCAGAGCCGAGATATCGGATGTCAAAGTTTTGACCCGAAAAAAAAACATAAGGTGTAACACTGTCGTTTTTAGCCGAAATTTTGACCCCCTCCGATCTTCTTGAAACTCTGGATTCTGACAGAGGGCCACGAGACTTCGACCAGCGCGCAAAAATGGAGGCTCTAGACCCTTCCAGAGCCGAGATATCGGATGTCAAAGTTTTGACCTGAAAAAAAAACATAAGGGGTAACACTGTCGTTTTTGGCCGAAATTTTGACCCCCTCCGATCTTCTTGAAACTCTGGATTCTGACAGAGGGCCACGAGACTTCGACCAGCGCGCAAAAATGGAGGCTCTAGACCCTTCCAGAGCCGAGACATCGGATGTGAAAATTTTGACCTGAAAAAAAAAACATAAGGGGTAACACTGTCGTTTTTGGCCGAAATTTTGACCCCCTCCGATCTTCTTGAAACTCTGGATTCTGACAGAGGGCCACGAGACTTCGACCAGCGCGCAAAAATGGAGGCTCTAGACCCTTCCAGAGCCGAGATATCGGATGTCAAAGTTTTGACCTGAAAAAAAAAACATAAGGGGTAACACTGTCGTTTTTTGCCGAAATTTTGACCCCCTCCGATCTTCTTGAAACTCTGGATTCTGACAGAGGGCCACGAGACTTCGACCAGCGCGCAAAAATGGAGGCTCTAGACCCTTCCAGAGCCGAGATATCGGATGTCAAAGTTTTGACCTGAAAAAAAAACATAAGGGGTAACACTGTCGTTTTTGTTCGAAATTTTGACCCCCTCCGATCTTCTTGAAACTCTGGATTCTGACAGAGGGCCACGAGACTTCGACCAGCGCGCAACAATGGAGGCTCTAGACCCTTCCAGAGCCGAGATATCGGATGTCAAAGTTTTGACCTGAAAAAAAAAACATAAGGGGTAACACTGTCGTTTTTGGCCGAAATTTTGACCCCCTCCGATCTTCTTGAAACTCTGGATTCTGACAGAGGGCCACGAGACTTCGACCAGCGCGCAAAAATGGAGGCTCTAGACCCTTCCAGAGCCGAGATATCGGATGTCAAAGTTTTGGACCTGAAAAAAAAAAACATAAGGGGTAACACTGTCGTTTTTGGCCGAAATTTTGACCCCCTCCGATCTTCTTGAAACTCTGGATTCTGACAGAGGGCCACGAGACTTCGACCAGCGCGCAAAAATGGAGGCTCCAGACCCTTCCAGAGCCGAGATATCGGATGTCAAAGTTTTGACCTGAAAAAAAAACATAAGGGGTAACACTGTCGTTTTTGGCCGAAATTTTGACCCCCTCCGATCTTCTTGAAACTCTGGATTCTGACAGAGGGCAACGAGACTTTGACCAGCGCACAAAAATGGAGGCTCTAGACCCTTCCAGAGCCGAGATATCGGATGTCAAAGTTTTGACCTGAAAAAAAAACATAAGGGGTAACACTGTCGTTTTTGGCCGAAATTTTGACCCCCTCCGATCTTCTTGAAACTCTGGATTCTGACAGAGGGCCACGAGACTTCGACCAGCGCGCAAAAATGGAGGCTCTAGACCCTTCCAGAACCGAGATATCGAAGGTCAAAATTTGGACCTGAAAAAAAAACATAAGGGGTAACACTGTCATTTTTTTTTTCGGCCGAAATTTTGACCCCCTCCGATCTTTTTGAAACTCTAGATTCTGACAGAGGGCCACGAGACTTCGACCAGCGCGCAAAAATGGAGGCTCTAGACCCTTCCAGAGCCGAGATATCGGATGTCAAAGTTTTGACCTGAAAAAAAAAAACATAAGGGGTAACACTGTCGTTTTTGGCCGAAATTTTGACCCCCTCCGATCTTCTTGAAACTCTGGATTCTGACAGAGGGCCACGAGACTTCGACCAGCGCGCAAAAATGGAGGCTCTAGACCCTTCCAGAGCCGAGATATCGGATGTCAAAGTTTTGACCTGAAAAAAAAACATAAGGGGTAACACTGTCGTTTTTGGCCGAAATTTTGACCCCCTCCGATCTTCTTGAAACTCTGGATTCTGACAGAGGGCCACGAGACTTCGACCAGCGCGCAAAAATGGATGCTCTAGACCCTTCCAGAGCCGAGATATCGGATGTCAAAGTTTTGGACCTGAAAAAAAAAAAAACATAAGGGGTAACACTGTCGTTTTTGGCCGAAATTTTGACCCCCTCCGATCTTCTTGAAACTCTGGATTCTGACAGAGGGCCACGAGACTTCGACCAGCGCGCAAAAATGGAGGCTCCAGACCCTTCCAGAGCCGAGATATCGGATGTCAAAGTTTTGACCTGAAAAAAAAACATAAGGGGTAACACTGTCGTTTTTGGCCGAAATTTTGACCCCCTCCGATCTTCTTGAAACTCTGGATTCTGACAGAGGGCCACGAGACTTCGACCAGCGCGCAAAAATGGAGGCTCTAGACCCTTCCAGAGCCGAGATATCGGATGTCAAAGTTTTGACCCGAAAAAAAAAACATAAGGGGTAACACTGTCGTTTTTAGTCGAAATTTTGACCCCCTCCGATCTTCTTGAAACTCTGGATTCTGACAGAGGGCCACGAGACTTCGACCAGCGCACAAAAATGGAGGCTCTAGACCCTTCCAGAGCCGAGATATTGGATGTCAAAGTTTTGACCTGAAAAAAAAACATAAGGGGTAACACTGTCGTTTTTGGCTGAAATTTTGACCACCTCCGATCTTCTTGAAACTCTGGATTCTGACAGAGGGCCACGAGACTTCGACCAGCGCGCAAAAATGGAGGCTCTAGACCCTTCCAGAGCCGAGACATCGGATGTGAAAGTTTTGACCTGAAAAAAAAAACATAAGGGGTAACACTGTCGTTTTTGGCCGAAATTTTGACCCCCTCCGATCTTCTTGAAACTCTGGATTCTGACAGAGGGCCACGAGACTTCGACCAGCGCGCAAAATGGAGGCTCTAGACCCTTCCAGAGCCGAGATATCGGATGTCAAAGTTTTGACCTGAAAAAAAAACATAAGGGGTAACACTGTCGTTTTTGGCCGAAATTTTGACCCCCTCCGATCTTCTTGAAACTCTGGATTCTGACAGAGGGCCACGAGACTTCGACCAGCGCGCAAAAATGGAGGCTCTAGACCCTTCCAGAGCCGAGATATCGGATGTCAAAGTTTTGACCTGAAAAAAAAATGACAGTGTTACCCCTTATGTTTTTTTTTCGTGGGGTGAAAAATTAAGTTTCTCCAATCTTTTCAAAACTCTGGATTCTGATAGAGGGCCACGAGATATGGACCTGAGTGCAAACATTGAGGCTGTAGACCCTTCCAGAGCTGGTCTGAGTGTTGTGATTCCATTTGGGAAACCTGGGTTCAAATCACACTCTTGTAACGCTTTAGTTTCACTGGATTGTCGAAGTAAGACATGTTCCCAAAAAAAGAAGAGTGAGTGTGCAAGCTACAGTGGCTCAGTGGTCTGAGTGTTATGGTTCCATGTGGAAAACCAGGGTTCGAGCCTCACTCTTACCATGCTTTAGTTTCACTGGCTTTGTCCAAGAAAGACATGTTCCCAAAAAGGAAGTGTGAGCGTGTGTGGTCCAGTGGCTCAGTGGTCTGAGTCTTGTGATTCCATGTGGGAAACCTGGATTCGAATCACACTTTTGTGATGCTTTAGTTTCACTGGATTGTCGAAGTCGACATGCTCCCAACTCGTCCACATGCTCCCAAAAAAAGGAGAGTGAGTGTGCAAGCTCCAGTGGCTCAGTGGTCTGAGTGTTATGGTTCCATGTGGGAAACCAGGGTTTGAGCCTCACTCTTACCATGCTTTAGTTTCAAGGGGTTTGTCCAAGAGAGAAAAAGACTTGCTCCCAAAAAATTAAGTATGTGTGTGGATGGTCCAGTGGCTCAGTGGGTGAGCTCTCACTCCCCAGTTGGGAGGTTCCTGGTTCAAGACTAGGTTGGACACTGAAGCAAGTGATGGTTGCAGGATGGAGATGGAGGATTTAGGAGGATGGAGGATTGTGGAGGAGTATCTAGGATGAGAACTATAGATAATAGTGTGTATGAGGTAAGAAATAAAATATTTTTTGGTGCATGCTAATGTAGTGTACATTTCATGTATTCCAAAATTAAAATTTTGGTTAAGTCCAACAAAAAAATGCCTCTCTCTGCAGCAACACCGCTGCTGGATATCGTCCCAGAAATCCCCAGGGGGAGGAGTTAGGTTATTTCCTCCCCCCTTCGTGTCCTGACCGTCTCTCGTCCCCCAGCTGCAGATCTGGAGGATGTTTGTCAACGCAACCATGCTTCACGGTCCAGCGGTCCCGGTCTTGAACCAGGAACATCCCAACCTCCCGATTCGGGAGTGAGAGCTCATCCACGGAGCCACTGGACCATCCACACTCAAACTTCTTTTTTTTGGGAGCATGTCTTCTTTATTTGGACCAAACCGGTGAAAGAAGAGTTTTACCAACAAGAGACTCGAACCAGGATTCTCCACACAAGAGCGCAACACTCACACCACTGAGCCACTGGACCATACACGCTCATACTTAATTTTTTGGGGGCATGTCTTTCTCTCTCTTGGACAAACCCATTGAAAATAAAGCATCATAAGAGTGAGGCTCAAACCCTGGTTTCCCACATGGAACCATAACACTCAGACCACTGAGCCACTGGAGCTTGCACACTCACTCTTCTTTTTTGGGGAGCATGTCTTACTTCGACAATCCAGTGAAACTAAAGCATCACAAGAGTGTGATTTGAACCTGGGTTTCCCACATAGAATCACAACACTCAGACCACTGAGCCACAGGAGCTTCTTCATTTCAATGTTTCTGTTTGTCTCAAAAAATCACACTAAAGTAATTTCAACCGCAAAAGTGAGATTTGAATCAGGGTTGTCAACACAGAACAGCAACGCTTTTACCACCGAACCACTTACAGTTGGATGTCCTTTTTGAAGATTGGTCTTTTTATTTGGACCAAACCAATCAAACTAAAAATGTTAACCATCAAGAGACTCAAACATGGATTCTCCACACGAGAGATTGACACTCACACCACTGAGCCATTCAAGCTTCCACTCTTTCACTTTCTTTTGCAGGCATTTCTTTTTTATTTGGACAAAACCATTCAAAATAAAGCATTTTAATGCAAAGAGTGGGACTTGAACCCAAATCCTCAATATGATAGAGGAACACTCTGACCACTGAGCCATTCAAGCTTCCACTTTATCACTTTATTTTGCAGGCATGTCTTTTTTATTTGGACAAATAATTTTTGCACCCAGGTCCATGTCTCGTGGCCCTCTATCAGAATCCAGAGTTTTGAGAAGATTGGAGAAACATTATTTTTCACCCCCTGAAAAAAAACATAAGGGGTAACACTGTCATTTTTTTTTCTGGTCAAAATTTTGAGTTTCAATATCTCAGCTCTGGAAGGGTCTACAGCCTCAATTTTTGCACCCAGGTCCATGTTTCGTGGCCCTCTATCAGAATCCAGAGTTTTGAGAAGATTGGAGAAACTTAATTTTTCACCCCCCCGAAAAAAAACATAAGGGGTAACACTGTCGTTTTTGGCCAAAATTTTGACCCCCTCCGATCTTCTTGAAACTCAGGATTCTGACAGAGGGCCACGAGACTTCGACCAGCGCGCAAAAATGGAGGCTCTAGACCCTTCCAGAACCGAGATATCGAAGGTCAAAATTTGGACCTGAAAAAAAAACATAAGGGGTAACACTGTCATTTTTTTTTCGGCCGAAATTTTGACCCCCTCCGATCTTTTTGAAACTCTAGATTCTGACAGAGGGCCACGAGACTTCGACCAGCGCGCAAAAATGGAGGCTCTAGACCCTTCCAGAGCCGAGATATCGGATGTCAAAGTTTTGACCTGAAAAAAAAAACATAAGGGGTAACACTGTCGTTTTTGGCCGAAATTTTGACCCCCTCCGATCTTCTTGAAACTCTGGATTCTGACAGAGGGCCACGAGACTTCGACCAGCGCGCAAAAATGGAGGCTCTAGACCCTTCCAGAGCCGAGATATCGGATGTCAAAGTTTTGACCTGAAAAAAAAACATAAGGGGTAACACTGTCGTTTTTGGCTGAAATTTTGACCCCCTCCGATCTTCTCGAAACTCTGGATTCTGACAGAGGGCCACGAGACTTCGACCAGCGCGCAAAAATGGAGGCTCTAGACCCTTCCAGAGCCGAGATATCGGATGTCAAAGTTTTGACCTGAAAAAAAACATAAGGGGTAACACTGTCGTTTTTGGCCGAAATTTTGACCCCCTCCGATCTTCTCGAAACTCTGGATTCTGACAGAGGGCCACGAGACTTCGACCAGCGCGCAAAAATGGAGGCTCTAGACCCTTCCAGAGCCGAGATATCGGATGTCAAAGTTTTGACCTGAAAAAAAAAACATAAGGGGTAACACTGTCGTTTTTGGCAGAAATTTTGACCCCCTCCGATCTTCTCGAAACTCTGGATTCTGACAGAGGGCCACGAGACTTCGACCAGCGCGCAAAAATGGAGGCTCTACACCCTTCCAGAGCCGAGATATCGGATGTCAAAGTTTTGACCTGAAAAAAAACATAAGGGGTAACACTGTCGTTTTTGGCCGAAATTTTGACCCCCTCCGATCTTCTCGAAACTCTGGATTCTGACAGAGGGCCACGAGACTTCGACCAGCGCGCAAAAATGGAGGCTCTAGACCCTTCCAGAGCCGAGATATCGGATGTCAAAGTTTTGACCTGAAAAAAAAACATAAGGGGTAACACTGTCGTTTTTGGCCGAAATTTTGACCCCCTCCGATCTTCTTGAAACTCTGGATTCTGACAGAGGGCCACGAGACTTCGACCAGCGCCCAAAAATGGAGGCTCTAGACCCTTCCAGAGCCGAGATATCGGATGTCAAAGTTTTGACCTGAAAAAAAAAACATAAGGGGTAACACTGTCGTTTTTGGCCGAAATTTTGACCCCTCCGATCTTCTTGAAACTCTGGATTCTGACAGAGGGCCACGAGACTTCGACCAGCGCGCGAAAATGGAGGCTCTAGACCCTTCCAGAGCCGAGATATCGGATGTCAAAGTTTTGACCTGAAAAAAAAAAACATAAGGGGTAACACTGTCGTTTTTGGCCGAAATTTTGACCCCCTCCGATCTTCTCGAAACTCTGGATTCTGACAGAGGGCCACGAGACTTCGACCAGCGCGCAAAAATGGAGGCTCTAGACCCTTCCAGAGCCGAGATATCGGATGTCAAAGTTTTGACCTGAAAAAAAAACATAAGGGGTAACACTGTCGTTTTTGGCCGAAATTTTGACCCCCTCCGATCTTCTCGAAACTCTGGATTCTGACAGAGGGCCACGAGACTTCGACCAGCGCGCAAAAATGGAGGCTCTAGACCCTTCCAGAGCCGAGATATCGGATGTCAAAGTTTTGACCTGAAAAAAAAAACATAAGGGGTAACACTGTCATTTTTTTTTCTGGTCAAAATTTTGGGTTTCAATATCTCAGCTCTGGAAGGGTCTAGAGCCTCAATTTTTGCACCCAGGTCGATGTCTTGTGGCCCTCTATCAGAATCCAGAGTTTTGAGAAGATTGGAGAAACTTAATTTTTCACCCCCCGAAAAAAAACATAAGGGGTAACACTATCATTTTTTTTTTTCTGGTCAAATTTTTGAGTTTCAATATCTCAGCTCTGGAAGGGTCTAGAGCCTCAATTTTTGCACCCAGGTGCATGTCTCGTGGCCCTCTATCAGAATCCAGAGTTTTGAGAAGATTGGAGAAACGTAATTTTTCACCCCCCGAATAAAAACATAAGGGGTAACACTGTCATTTGTTTTTCTGGTCAAAATTTTGGGTTTCAATATCTCAGCTCTGGAAGGGTCTAGAGCCTCAATTTTTGCACCCAGGTCGATGTCTTGTGGCCCTCTATCAGAATCCAGAGTTTTGAGAAGATTGGAGAAACTTAATTTTTCACCCCCCGAAAAAAAACATAAGGGGTAACACTGTCATTTTTTTTTCTGGTCAAAATTTTGAGTTTCAATATCTCAGCTCTGGAAGGGTCTAGAGCCTCAATTTTTGCACCCAGGTCCATGTCTCGTGGCCCTCTATCAGAATCCAGAGTTTTGAGAAGATTGGAGAAACTTAATTTTTCACCCCCCGAAAAAAAACATAAGAGGTAACAATGTCATTTTTTTTTCTGGTCAAAATTTTGAGTTTAAATATCTCAGCTCTGGAAGGGTCTAGGGCCTCAATTTTTGCACCCAGGTCCATGTCTCGTGGCCCTCTATCAGAATCCAGAGTTTTGAGAAGATTGGAGAAACTTAATTTTTCACCCCCCGAAAAAAAACATAAGGGGTAACACTGTCATTTTTTTTTCTGGTCAAATTTTTGAGTTTCAATATCTCAGCTCTGGAAGAGTCTAGAGCCTCAATTTTTGCACCCAGGTGCATGTCTCGTGGCCCTCTATCAGAATCCAGAGTTTTGAGAAGATTGGAGAAACTTAATTTTTCACCCCCCGAAAAAAAACATAAGGGGTAACACTGTCATTTTTTTCTGGTCAAAATTTTGAGTTTCAATATCTCAGCTCTGGAAGGGTCTAGAGCCTCAATTTTTCATCCAGATGCAAGTTTCGTGGCCATCTATCAGAATCCAGAGTTTTGAGAAGATTGGAGAAACTTAATTTTTCACCCCCCGAAAAAAAACATAAGGGGTAACACTGTCGTTTTTGGCCAAAATTTTGACCCCCTCCGATCTTCTTGAAACTCAGGATTCTGACAGAGGGCCACGAGACTTCGACCAGCGCGCAAAAATGGAGGCTCTAGACCCTTCCAGAGCCGAGATATCGGATGTCAAAGTTTTGACCCGAAAAAAAAACATAAGGGGTAACACTGTCGTTTTTGGCCGAAATTTTGACCCCCTCCGATCTTCTTGAAACTCTGGATTCTGACAGAGGGCCACAAGACTTCGACCAGCGCGCAAAAATGGAGGCTCTAGACCCTTCCAGAGCCGAGATATCGGATGTCAAAGTTTTGACCCGAAAAAAAAAACATAAGGGGTAACACTGTCGTTTTTCGCCGAAATTTTGACCCCCTCCGATCTTCTTGAAACTCTGGATTCTGACAGAGGGCCACGAGACTTCGACCAGCGCGCAAAAATGGAGGCTCTAGACCCTTCCAGAGCCGAGATATCGGACGTCAAAGTTTTGACCCGAAAAAAAAACATAAGGGGTAACACTGTCGTTTTTGGCCGAAATTTTGACCCCCTCCGATCTTCTTGAAACTCTGGATTCTGACAGAGGGCCACGAGACTTCGACCAGCGCGCAAAAATGGAGGCTCTACACCCTTCCAGAGCCGAGATATCGGATGTCAAAGTTTTGACCTGAAAAAAAACATAAGGGGTAACACTGTCGTTTTTGGCTGAAATTTTGACCCCCTCCGATCTTCTCGAAACTCTGGATTCTGACAGAGGGCCACGAGACTTCGACCAGCGCGCAAAAATGGAGGCTCTAGACCCTTCCAGAGCCGAGATATCGGATGTCAAAGTTTTGACCTGAAAAAAAACATAAGGGGTAACACTGTCGTTTTTGGCCGAAATTTTGACCCCCTCCGATCTTCTCGAAACTCTGGATTCTGACAGAGGGCCACGAGACTTCGACCAGCGCGCAAAAATGGAGGCTCTAGACCCTTCCAGAGCCGAGATATCGGATGTCAAAGTTTTGACCTGAAAAAAAAAACATAAGGGGTAACACTGTCGTTTTTGGCCGAAATTTTGACCCCCTCCGATCTTCTTGAAACTCTGGATTCTGACAGAGGGCCACGAGACTTCGACCAGCGCGCAAAAATGGAGGCTCTAGACCCTTCCAGAGCCGAGATATCGGATGTCAAAGTTTTGACCTGAAAAAAAACATAAGGGGTAACACTGTCGTTTTTGGCCGAAATTTTGACCCCTCCGATCTTCTTGAAACTCTGGATTCTGACAGAGGGCCACGAGACTTCGACCAGCGCGCGAAAATGGAGGCTCTAGACCCTTCCAGAGCCGAGATATCGGATGTCAAAGTTTTGACCTGAAAAAAAAAACATAAGGGGTAACACTGTCGTTTTTGGCCGAAATTTTGACCCCCTCCGATCTTCTCGAAACTCTGGATTCTGACAGAGGGCCACGAGACTTCGACCAGCGCGCAAAAATGGAGGCTCTAGACCCTTCCAGAGCCGAGATATCGGATGTCAAAGTTTTGACCTGAAAAAAAAACATAAGGGGTAACACTGTCGTTTTTGGCCGAAATTTTGACCCCCTCCGATCTTCTCGAAACTCTGGATTCTGACAGAGGGCCACGAGACTTCGACCAGCGCGCAAAAATGGAGGCTCTAGACCCTTCCAGAGCCGAGATATCGGATGTCAAAGTTTTGACCTGAAAAAAAAACATAAGGGGTAACACTGTCGTTTTTGGCCGAAATTTTGACCCCCTCCGATCTTCTTGAAACTCTGGATTCTGACAGAGGGCCACGAGACTTCGACCAGCGCGCAAAAATGGAGGCTCTAGACCCTTCCAGAGCCGAGATATCGGATGTCAAAGTTTTGACCTGAAAAAAAAACATAAGGGGTAACACTGTCGTTTTTGGCCGAAATTTTGACCCCTCCGATCTTCTTGAAACTCTGGATTCTGACAGAGGGCCACGAGACTTCGACCAGCGCGCGAAAATGGAGGCTCTAGACCCTTCCAGAGCCGAGATATCGGATGTCAAAGTTTTGACCTGAAAAAAAAAAACATAAGGGGTAACACTGTCGTTTTTGGCCGAAATTTTGACCCCCTCCGATCTTCTCGAAACTCTGGATTCTGACAGAGGGCCACGAGACTTCGACCAGCACGCAAAAATGGAGGCTCTAGACCCTTCCAGAGCCGAGATATCGGATGTCAAAGTTTTGACCTGAAAAAAAAACATAAGGGGTAACACTGTCGTTTTTGGCCGAAATTTTGACCCCCTCCGATCTTCTTGAAACTCTGGATTCTGACAGAGGGCCACGAGACTTCGACCAGCGCGCAAAAATGGAGGCTCTAGACCCTTCCAGAGCCGAGATATCGGATGTCAAAGTTTTGACCTGAAAAAAAAAAACATAAGGGGTAACACTGTCGTTTTTGGCCGAAATTTTGACCCCTCCGATCTTCTTGAAACTCTGGATTCTGACAGAGGGCCACGAGACTTCGACCAGCGCGCGAAAATGGAGGCTCTAGACCCTTCCAGAGCCGAGATATCGGATGTCAAAGTTTTGACCTGAAAAAAAACATAAGGGGTAACACTGTCGTTTTTGGCCGAAATTTTGACCCCCTCCGATCTTCTCGAAACTCTGGATTCTGACAGAGGGCCACGAGACTTCGACCAGCGCGCAAAAATGGAGGCTCTAGACCCTTCCAGAGCCGAGATATCGGATGTCAAAGTTTTGACCTGAAAAAAAAACATAAGGGGTAACACTGTCATTTTTTTTCTGGTCAAAATTTTGGGTTTCAATATCTCAGCTCTGGAAGGGTCTAGAGCCTCAATTTTTGCACCCAGGTCGATGTCTTGTGGCCCTCTATCAGAATCCAGAGTTTTGAGAAGATTGGAGAAACTTAATTTTTCACCCCCCGAAAAAAAACATAAGGGGTAACACTGTCATTTTTTTTTTTCTGGTCAAATTTTTGAGTTTCAATATCTCAGCTCTGGAAGGGTCTAGAGCCTCAATTTTTGCACCCAGGTGCATGTCTCGTGGCCCTCTATCAGAATCCAGAGTTTTGAGAAGATTGGAGAAACTTAATTTTTCACCCCCCGAATAAAAACATAAGGGGTAACACTGTCATTTGTTTTTCTGGTCAAAATTTTGGGTTTCAATATCTCAGCTCTGGAAGGGTCTAGAGCCTCAATTTTTGCACCCAGGTCGATGTCTTGTGGCCCTCTATCAGAATCCAGAGTTTTGAGAAGATTGGAGAAACTTAATTTTTCACCCCCCGAAAAAAAACATAAGGGGTAACACTGTCATTTTTTTTTCTGGTCAAAATTTTGAGTTTCAATATCTCAGCTCTGGAAGGGTCTAGAGCCTCAATTTTTGCACCCAGGTCCATGTCTCGTGGCCCTCTATCAGAATCCAGAGTTTTGAGAAGATTGGAGAAACTTAATTTTTCACCCCCCGAAAAAAAACATAAGAGGTAACAATGTCATTTTTTTTTCTGGTCAAAATTTTGAGTTTAAATATCTTAGCTCTGGAAGGGTCTAGGGCCTCAATTTTTGCACCCAGGTCCATGTCTCGTGGCCCTCTATCAGAATCCAGAGTTTTGAGAAGATTGGAGAAACTTAATTTTTCACCCCCCGAAAAAAAACATAAGGGGTAACACTGTCATTTTTTTTTCTGGTCAAATTTTTGAGTTTCAATATCTCAGCTCTGGAAGGGTCTAGAGCCTCAATTTTTGCACCCAGGTGCATGTCTCGTGGCCCTCTATCAGAATCCAGAGTTTTGAGAAGATTGGAGAAACTTAATTTTTCACCCCCCGAAAAAAAAAACATAAGGGGTAACACTGTCATTTTTTTTTTTTCTGGTCAAAATTTTGGGTTTCAAGATCTCAGCTCTGGAAGGGTCTAGAGCCTCAATTTTTGCACACAGGTCCATGTCTCGTGGCCCTCTATCAGAATCCAGAGTTTTGAGAAGATTGGAGAAACTTAATTTTTCACCCCCTGAAAAAAAAAACATAAGGGGTAACACTGTCATTTTTTTTTCTGGTCAAAATTTTGAGTTTAAATATCTCAGCTCTGGAAGGGTCTAGAGCCTCAATTTTGCACCCAGGTCCATGTCTCTTGGCCCTCTATCAGAATCCAGAGTTTTGAGAAGATTGGAGAAACTTAATTTTTCACCCCCCGAATAAAAACATAAGGGGTAACACTGTCATTTGTTTTTCTGGTCAAAATTTTGGGTTTCAATATCTCAGCTCTGGAAGGGTCTAGAGCCTCAATTTTTGCACCCAGGTCGATGTCTTGTGGCCCTCTATCAGAATCCAGAGTTTTGAGAAGATTGGAGAAACTTAATTTTTCACCCCCCGAAAAAAAACATAAGGGGTAACACTGTAATTTTTTTTTCTGGTCAAAATTTTGAGTTTCAATATCTCAGCTCTGGAAGGGTCTAGAGCCTCAATTTTTGCACCCAGGTCCATGTCTCGTGGCCCTCTATCAGAATCCAGAGTTTTGAGAAGATTGGAGAAACTTAATTTTTCACCCCCCGAAAAAAAACATAAGAGGTAACAATGTCATTTTTTTTTTCTGGTCAAAATTTTGAGTTTAAATATCTTAGCTCTGGAAGGGTCTAGGGCCTCAATTTTTGCACCCAGGTCCATGTCTCGTGGCCCTCTATCAGAATCCAGAGTTTTGAGAAGATTGGAGAAACTTAATTTTTCACCCCCCGAAAAAAAACATAAGGGGTAACACTGTCATTTTTTTTTCTGGTCAAATTTTTGAGTTTCAATATCTCAGCTCTGGAAGGGTCTAGAGCCTCAATTTTTGCACCCAGGTGCATGTCTCGTGGCCCTCTATCAGAATCCAGAGTTTTGAGAAGATTGGAGAAACTTAATTTTTCACCCCCCGAAAAAAAAAACATAAGGGGTAACACTGTCATTTTTTTTTTTTTTTTTCTGGTCAAAATTTTGGGTTTCAAGATCTCAGCTCTGGAAGGGTCTAGAGCCTCAATTTTTGCACACAGGTCCATGTCTCGTGGCCCTCTATCAGAATCCAGAGTTTTGAGAAGATTGGAGAAACTTAATTTTTCACCCCCTGAAAAAAAAAACATAAGGGGTAACACTGTCATTTTTTTTTCTGGTCAAAATTTTGAGTTTAAATATCTCAGCTCTGGAAGGGTCTAGAGCCTCAATTTTGCACCCAGGTCCATGTCTCTTGGCCCTCTATCAGAATCCAGAGTTTTGAGAAGATTGGAGAAACTTAATTTTTCACCCCCCGAAAAAAAAAACATAAGGGGTAACACTGTCATTTTTTTTTCTGGTCAAATTTTTGAGTTTCAATATCTCAGCTCTGGAAGGGTCTAGAGCCTCAATTTTTGCACCCAGGTGCATGTCTCGTGGCCCTCTATCAGAATCCAGAGTTTTGAGAAGATTGGAGAAACTTAATTTTTCACCCCCCGAAAAAAAAAACATAAGGGGTAACACTGTCATTTTTTTTCTGGTCAAAATTTTGGGTTTCAATATCTCAGCTCTGGAAGGGTCTAGAGCCTCAATTTTTGCACACAGGTCCATGTCTCGTGGCCCTCTATCAGAATCCAGAGTTTTGAGAAGATTGGAGAAACTTAATTTTTCACCCCCCGAAAAAAAACATAAGGGGTAACACTGTCATTTTTATTTTTCTGGTCAAAATTTTGAGTTTCAATATCTCAGCTCTGGAAGGGTCTAGAGCCTCAATTTTTGCACCCAGGTCGATGTCTCGTGGCCCTCTATCAGAATCCAGAGTTTTGAGAAGATTGGAAAAACTTAATTTTTCACCCCCCGAAAAAAAACATAAGGGGTAACACTGTCATTTTTTTTCTGGTCAAAATTTTGAGTTTCAATATCTCAGCTCTGGAAGGGTCTAGAGCCTCAATTTTTGCACCCAGGTCGATGTCTCGTGGCCCTCTATCAGAATCCAGAGTTTTGAGAAGATTGGAGAAACTTAATTTTTCACCCCCCGAAAAAAAACATAAGGGGTAACACTGTCATTTTTTTTTTCTGGTCAAAATTTTGAGTTTCAATATCTCAGCTCTGGAAGGGTCTAGAGCCTCAATTTTTGCACCCAGGTCGATGTCTCGTGGCCCTCTATCAGAATCCAGAGTTTTGAGAAGATTGGAAAAACTTAATTTTTCACCCCCCGAAAAAAAACATAAGGGGTAACACTGTCATTTTTTTTCTGGTCAAAATTTTGAGTTTCAATATCTCAGCTCTGGAAGGGTCTAGAGCCTCAATTTTTGCACCCAGGTCGATGTCTCGTGGCCCTCTATCAGAATCCAGAGTTTTGAGAAGATTGGAGAAACTTAATTTTTCACCCCCCGAAAAAAAACATAAGGGGTAACACTGTCATTTTTTTTTTCTGGTCAAAATTTTGAGTTTAAATATCTCAGCTCTGGAAGGGTCTAGAGCCTCAATTTTTGCACCCAGGTCCATGTCTCGTGGCCCTCTATCAGAATCCAGAGTTTTGAGAAGATTGGAGAAACTTATTTTTTCACCCCCTGAAAAAAAACATAAGGGGTAACACTGTCATTTTTTT
The DNA here is from genome assembly GCA_038021265.1 of Cyprinella venusta. Classification (NCBI taxonomy): domain Eukaryota; kingdom Metazoa; phylum Chordata; class Actinopteri; order Cypriniformes; family Leuciscidae; genus Cyprinella; species Cyprinella venusta. Next base: position 22,727,030 of record CM075867.1, read on the forward strand.
TCTGGTCAAAATTTTGAGTTTCAATATCTCAGCTCTGGAAGGGTCTACAGCCTCAATTTTTGCACCCAGGTCCATGTTTCGTGGCCCTCTATCAGAATCCAGAGTTTTGAGAAGATTGGAGAAACTTAATTTTTCACCCCCCCGAAAAAAAACATAAGGGGTAACACTGTCGTTTTTGGCCAAAATTTTGACCCCCTCCGATCTTCTTGAAACTCAGGATTCTGACAGAGGGCCACGAGACTTCGACCAGCGTGCAAAAATGGAGGCTCTAGACCCTTCCAGAGCCGAGATATCGGATGTCAAAGTTTTGACCCGAAAAAAAAACATAAGGGGTAACACTGTCGTTTTTGGCCGAAATTTTGACCCCCTCCGATCTTCTTGAAACTCTGGATTCTGACAGAGGGCCACAAGACTTCGACCAGCGCGCAAAAATGGAGGCTCTAGACCCTTCCAGAGCCGAGATATCGGATGTCAAAGTTTTGACCCGAAAAAAAAAACATAAGGGGTAACACTGTCGTTTTTCGCCGAAATTTTGACCCCCTCCGATCTTCTTGAAACTCTGGATTCTGACAGAGGGCCACGAGACTTCGACCAGCGCGCAAAAATGGAGGCTCTAGACCCTTCCAGAGCCGAGATATCGGACGTCAAAGTTTTGACCCGAAAAAAAAAACATAATGGGCAACACTGTCGTTTTTGGCCGAAATTTTGACCTCCTCCGATCTTCTTGAAACTCTGGATTCTGACAGAGGGCCACGAGACTTCGACCAGCGCGCAAAAATGGAGGCTCTAGACCCTTCCAGAGCCGAGATATCGGATGTCAAAGTTTTGACCTGAAAAAAAACATAAGGGGTAACACTGTCGTTTTTGGCCGAAATTTTGACCCCCTCCGATCTTCTTGAAACTCTGGATTCTGACAGAGGGCCACGAGACTTCGACCAGCGCGCAAAAATGGAGGCTCTACACCCTTCCAGAGCCGAGATATCGGAAGTCAAAGTTTTGACCTGAAAAAAAAACATAAGGGGTAACACTGTCGTTTTTGGCTGAAATTTTGACCCCCTCCGATCTTCTCGAAACTCTGGATTCTGACAGAGGGCCACGAGACTTCGACCAGCGCGCAAAAATGGAGGCTCTAGACCCTTCCAGAGCCGAGATATTGGATGTCAAAGTTTTGACCTGAAAAAAAAAACATAAGGGGTAACACTGTCGTTTTTGGCCGAAATTTTGACCCCCTCCGATCTTCTCGAAACTCTGGATTCTGACAGAGGGCCACGAGACTTCGACCAGCGCGCAAAAATGGAGGCTCTAGACCCTTCCAGAGCCGAGATATTGGATGTCAAAGTTTTGACCTGAAAAAAAAACATAAGGGGTAACACTGTTGTTTTTGGCCGAAATTTTGACCCCCTCCGATCTTCTTGAAACTCTGGATTCTGACAGAGGGCCACGAGACTTCGACCAGCGCGCAAAAATGGAGGCTCTAGACCCTTCCAGAGCCGAGATATCGGATGTCAAAGTTTTGACCTGAAAAAAAAACATAAGGGGTAACACTGTCGTTTTTGGCCGAAATTTTGACCCCTCCGATCTTCTTGAAACTCTGGATTCTGACAGAGGGCCACGAGACTTCGACCAGCGCGCGAAAATGGAGGCTCTAGACCCTTCCAGAGCCGAGATATCGGATGTCAAAGTTTTGACCTGAAAAAAAAAAACATAAGGGGTAACACTGTCGTTTTTGGCCGAAATTTTGACCCCCTCCGATCTTCTCGAAACTCTGGATTCTGACAGAGGGCCACGAGACTTCGACCAGCGCGCAAAAATGGAGGCTCTACACCCTTCCAGAGCCGAGATATCGGATGTCAAAGTTTTGACCTGAAAAAAAAACATAAGGGGTAACACTGTCGTTTTTGGCCGAAATTTTGACCCCCTCCGATCTTCTCGAAACTCTGGATTCTGACAGAGGGCCACGAGACTTCGACCAGCGCGCAAAAATGGAGGCTCTAGACCCTTCCAGAGCCGAGATATCGGATGTCAAAGTTTTGACCTGAAAAAAAAAAACATAAGGGGTAACACTGTCGTTTTTGGCCGAAATTTTGACCCCCTCCGATCTTCTCGAAACTCTGGATTCTGACAGAGGGCCACGAGACTTCGACCAGCGCGCAAAAATGGAGGCTCTAGACCCTTCCAGAGCCGAGATATCGGATGTCAAAGTTTTGACCTGAAAAAAAAAACATAAGGGGTAACACTGTCGTTTTTGGCCGAAATTTTGACCCCCTCCGATCTTCTTGAAACTCTGGATTCTGAGAGAGGGCCACGAGACTTCGACCAGCGCGCAAAAATGGAGGCTCTAGACCCTTCCAGAGCCGAGATATCGGATGTCAAAGTTTTGACCTGAAAAAAAAACATAAGGGGTAACACTGTCGTTTTTGGCCGAAATTTTGACCCCTCCGATCTTCTTGAAACTCTGGATTCTGACAGAGGGCCACGAGACTTCGACCAGCGCGCGAAAATGGAGGCTCTAGACCCTTCCAGAGCCGAGATATCGGATGTCAAAGTTTTGACCTGAAAAAAAAAAACATAAGGGGTAACACTGTCGTTTTTGGCCGAAATTTTGACCCCCTCCGATCTTCTCGAAACTCTGGATTCTGACAGAGGGCCACGAGACTTCGACCAGCGCGCAAAAATGGAGGCTCTAGACCCTTCCAGAGCCGAGATATCGGATGTCAAAGTTTTGACCTGAAAAAAAAACATAAGGGGTAACACTGTCGTTTTTGGCCGAAATTTTGACCCCCTCCGATCTTCTCGAAACTCTGGATTCTGACAGAGGGCCACGAGACTTCGACCAGCGCGCAAAAATGGAGGCTCTAGACCCTTCCAGAGCCGAGATATCGGATGTCAAAGTTTTGACCTGAAAAAAAAAAACATAAGGGGTAACACTGTCATTTTTTTTTTCTGGTCAAAATTTTGGGTTTCAATATCTCAGCTCTGGAAGGGTCTAGAGCCTCAATTTTTGCACCCAGGTCGATGTCTTGTGGCCCTCTATCAGAATCCAGAGTTTTGAGAAGATTGGAGAAACTTAATTTTTCACCCCCCGAAAAAAAACATAAGGGGTAACACTGTCATTTTTTTTTTCTGGTCAAATTTTTGAGTTTCAATATCTCAGCTCTGGAAGGGTCTAGAGCCTCAATTCTTGCACCCAGGTACATGTCTCGTGGCCCTCTATCAGAATCCAGAGTTTTGAGAAGATTGGAGAAACTTAATTTTTCACCCCCCGAATAAAAACATAAGGGGTAACACTGTCATTTGTTTTTCTGGTCAAAATTTTGGGTTTCAATATCTCAGCTCTGGAAGGGTCTAGAGCCTCAATTTTTGCACCCAGGTCGATGTCTTGTGGCCCTCTATCAGAATCCAGAGTTTTGAGAAGATTGGAGAAACTTAATTTTTCACCCCCCGAAAAAAAACATAAGGGGTAACACTGTCATTTTTTTTTCTGGTCAAAATTTTGAGTTTCAATATCTCAGCTCTGGAAGGGTCTAGAGCCTCAATTTTTGCACCCAGGTCCATGTCTCGTGGCCCTCTATCAGAATCCAGAGTTTTGAGAAGATTGGAGAAACTTAATTTTTCACCCCCCGAAAAAAAACATAAGAGGTAACAATGTCATTTTTTTTTCTGGTCAAAATTTTGAGTTTAAATATCTCAGCTCTGGAAGGGTCTAGGGCCTCAATTTTTGCACCCAGGTCCATGTCTCGTGGCCCTCTATCAGAATCCAGAGTTTTGAGAAGATTGGAGAAACTTAATTTTTCTCCCCCCGAAAAAAAACATAAGGGGTAACACTGTCATTTTTTTTTCTGGTCAAATTTTTGAGTTTCAATATCTCAGCTCTGGAAGGGTCTAGAGCCTCAATTTTTGCACCCAGGTGCATGTCTCGTGGCCCTCTATCAGAATCCAGAGTTTTGAGAAGATTGGAGAAACTTAATTTTTCACCCCCCGAAAAAAAAACATAAGGGGTAACACTGTCATTTTTTTTTTTTTTTTTTCTGGTCAAAATTTTGGGTTTCAAGATCTCAGCTCTGGAAGGGTCTAGAGCCTCAATTTTTGCACACAGGTCCATGTCTCGTGGCCCTCTATCAGAATCCAGAGTTTTGAGAAGATTGGAGAAACTTAATTTTTCACCCCCTGAAAAAAAAACATAAGGGGTAACACTGTCATTTTTTTTTCTGGTCAAAATTTTGAGTTTAAATATCTCAGCTCTGGAAGGGTCTAGAGCCTCAATTTTTGCACCCAGGTCCATGTCTCTTGGCCCTCTATCAGAATCCAGAGTTTTGAGAAGATTGGAGAAACTTAATTTTTCACCCCCCGAAAAAAAACATAAGGGGTAACACTGTCATTTTTTTTTCTGGTCAAATTTTTGAGTTTCAATATCTCAGCTCTGGAAGGGTCTAGAGCCTCAATTTTTGCACCCAGGTGCATGTCTCGTGGCCCTCTATCAGAATCCAGAGTTTTGAGAAGATTGGAGAAACTTAATTTTTCACCCCCCGAAAAAAAAACATAAGGGGTAACACTGTCATTTTTTTTCTGGTCAAAATTTTGGGTTTCAATATCTCAGCTCTGGAAGGGTCTAGAGCCTCAATTTTTCATCCAGATGCAAGTTTCATGGCCATCTATCAGAATCCAGAGTTTTGAGAAGATTGGAGAAACTTAATTTTTCACCCCCTGAAAAAAAACATAAGGGGTAACACTGTCATTTTTTTTTCTGGTCAAAATTTTGAGTTTCAATATCTCAGCTCTGGAAGGGTCTACAGCCTCAATTTTTGCACCCAGGTCCATGTTTCGTGGCCCTCTATCAGAATCCAGAGTTTTGAGAAGATTTGAGAAACTTAATTTTTCACCCCCCCGAAAAAAAACATAAGGGGTAACACTGTCGTTTTTGGCCAAAATTTTGACCCCCTCCGATCTTCTTGAAACTCAGGATTCTGACAGAGGGCCACGAGACTTCGACCAGCGCGCAAAAATGGAGGCTCTAGACCCTTCCAGAGCCGAGATATCGGATGTCAAAGTTTTGACCCGAAAAAAAAAACATAAGGGGTAACACTGTCGTTTTTGGCCGAAATTTTGACCCCCTCCGATCTTCTTGAAACTCTGGATTCTGACAGAGGGCCACAAGACTTCGACCAGCGCGCAAAAATGGAGGCTCTAGACCCTTCCAGAGCCGAGATATCGGATGTCAAAATTTTGACCCGAAAAAAAAAACATAAGGGGTAACACTGTCGTTTTTCGACGATATTTTGACCCCCTCCGATCTTCTTGAAACTCTGGATTCTGACAGAGGGCCACGAGACTTCGACCAGCGCGCAAAAATGGAGGCTCTAGACCCTTCCAGAGCCGAGATATCGGACGTCAAAGTTTTGACCCGAAAAAAAAACATAAGGGGCAACACTGTCGTTTTTGGCCGAAATTTTGACCTCCTCCGATCTTCTTGAAACTCTGGATTCTGACAGAGGGCCACGAGACTTCGACCAGCGCGCAAAAATGGAGGCTCTAGACCCTTCCAGAGCCGAGATATCGGATGTCAAAGTTTTGACCTGAAAAAAAAACATAAGGGGTAACACTGTCGTTTTTGGCCGAAATTTTGACCCCCTCCGATCTTCTTGAAACTCTGGATTCTGACAGAGGGCCACGAGACTTCGACCAGCGCGCAAAAATGGAGGCTCTACACCCTTCCAGAGCCGAGATATCGGATGTCAAAGTTTTGACCTGAAAAAAAACCATAAGGGGTAACACTGTCGTTTTTGGCCGAAATTTTGACCCCCTCCGATCTTCTCGAAACTCTGGATTCTGACAGAGGGCCACGAGACTTCGACCAGCGCGCAAAAATGGAGGCTCTAGACCCTTCCAGAGCCGAGATATTTGATGTCAAAGTTTTGACCTGAAAAAAAAACATAAGGGGTAACACTGTCGTTTTTGGCCGAAATTTTGACCCCCTCCGATCTTCTCGAAACTCTGGATTCTGACAGAGGGCCACGAGACTTCGACCAGCGCGCAAAAATGGAGGCTCTAGACCCTTCCAGAGCCGAGATATCGGATGTCAAAGTTTTGACCTGAAAAAAAAACATAAGGGGTAACACTGTTGTTTTTGGCCGAAATTTTGACCCCCTCCGATCTTCTTGAAACTCTGGATTCTGACAGAGGGCCACGAGACTTCGACCAGCGCGCAAAAATGGAGGCTCTAGACCCTTCCAGAGCCGAGATATCGGATGTCAAAGTTTTGACCTGAAAAAAAAACATAAGGGGTAACACTGTCGTTTTTGGCCGAAATTTTGACCCCTCCGATCTTCTTGAAACTCTGGATTCTGACAGAGGGCCACGAGACTTCGACCAGCGCGCGTAAATGGAGGCTCTAGACCCTTCCAGAGCCGAGATATCGGATGTCAAAGTTTTGACCTGAAAAAAAAAAACATAAGGGGTAACACTGTCGTTTTTGGCCAAAATTTTGACCCCCTCCGATCTTCTCGAAACTCTGGATTCTGACAGAGGGCCACGAGACTTCGACCAGCGCGCAAAAATGGAGGCTCTACACCCTTCCAGAGCCGAGATATCGGATGTCAAAGTTTTGACCTGAAAAAAAAACATAAGGGGTAACACTGTCGTTTTTGGCCGAAATTTTGACCCCCTCCGATCTTCTCGAAACTCTGGATTCTGACAGAGGGCCACGAGACTTCGACCAGCGCGCAAAAATGGAGGCTCTAGACCCTTCCAGAGCCGAGATATCGGATGTCAAAGTTTTGACCTGAAAAAAAAAACATAAGGGGTAACACTGTCGTTTTTGGCCGAAATTTTGACCCCCTCCGATCTTCTCGAAACTCTGGATTCTGACAGAGGGCCACGAGACTTCGACCAGCGCGCAAAAATGGAGGCTCTAGACCCTTCCAGAGCCGAGATATCGGATGTCAAAGTTTTGACCTGAAAAAAAAAAACATAAGGGGTAACACTGTCGTTTTTGGCCGAAATTTTGACCCCCTCCGATCTTCTTGAAACTCTGGATTCTGAGAGAGGGCCACGAGACTTCGACCAGTGCGCAAAAATGGAGGCTCTAGACCCTTCCAGAGCCGAGATATCGGATGTCAAAGTTTTGACCTGAAAAAAAAACATAAGGGGTAACACTGTCGTTTTTGGCCGAAATTTTGACCCCTCCGATCTTCTTGAAACTCTGGATTCTGACAGAGGGCCACGAGACTTCGACCAGCGCGCGAAAATGGAGACTCTAGACCCTTCCAGAGCCGAGATATCGGATGTCAAAGTTTTGACCTGAAAAAAAAACATAAGGGGTAACACTGTCGTTTTTGGCCGAAATTTTGACCCCCTCCGATCTTCTCGAAACTCTGGATTCTGACAGAGGGCCACGAGACTTCGACCAGCGCGCAAAAATGGAGGCTCTAGACCCTTCCAGAGCCGAGATATCGGATGTCAAAGTTTTGACCTGAAAAAAAAACATAAGGGGTAACACTGTCGTTTTTGGCCGAAATTTTGACCCCCTCCGATCTTCTCGAAACTCTGGATTCTGACAGAGGGCCACGAGACTTCGACCAGCGCGCAAAAATGGAGGCTCTAGAACCTTCCAGAGCCGAGATATCGGATGTCAAAGTTTTGACCTGAAAAAAAAACATAAGGGGTAACACTGTCATTTTTTTCTGGTCAAAATTTTGGGTTTCAATATCTCAGCTCTGGAAGGGTCTAGAGCCTCAATTTTTGCACCCAGGTCGATGTCTTGTGGCCCTCTATCAGAATCCAGAGTTTTGAGAAGATTGGAGAAACTTAATTTTTCACCCCCCGAAAAAAAACATAAGGGGTAACACTGTCATTTTTTTATTCTGGTCAAATTTTTGAGTTTCAATATCTCAGCTCTGGAAGGGTCTAGAGCCTCAATTTTTGCACCCAGGTGCATGTCTCGTGGCCCTCTATCAGAATCCAGAGTTTTGAGAAGATTGGAGAAACTTAATTTTTCACCCCCCGAAAAAAAACATAAGGGGTAACACTGTCATTTTTTTTTCTGGTCAAAATTTTGGGTTTCAATATCTCAGCTCTGGGAGGGTCTAGATCCTCAATTTTTGCACCCAGGTCGATGTCTCGTGGCCCTCTATCAGAATCCAGAGTTTTGAGAAGATTGGAGAAACTTAATTTTTCACCCCCCGAAAAAAAAACATAAGGGGTAACACTGTCATTTTTTTTTTCTGGTCAAAATTTTGAGTTTCAATATCTCAGCTCTGGAAGGGTCTAGAGCCTCAATTTTTGCACCCAGGTCCATGTCTCGTGGCCCTCTATCAGAATCCAGAGTTTTGAGAAGATCGGAGAAACTTAATTTTTCACCCCCCGAAAAAAAAACATAAGGGGTAACACTGTCATTTTTTTTTCTGGTCAAAATTTTGAGTTTCAATATCTCAGCTCTGGAAGGGTCTAGAGCCTCAATTTTTACACACAGGTCCATGTCTCGTGGCCCTCTATCAGAATCCAGAGTTTTGAGAAGATTGGAGAAACTTAATTTTTCACCCCCTGAAAAAAAACATAAGGGGTAACACTGTCATTTTTTTTTTCTGGTCAAAATTTTGAGTTTAAATATCTCAGCTCTGGAAGGGTCTAGAGCCTCAATTTTTGCACCCAGGTCCATGTCTCGTGGCCCTCTATCAGAATCCAGAGTTTTGAGAAGATTGGAGAAACTTAATTTTTCACCCCCCGAAAAAAAAAACATAAGGGGTAACACTCTCATTTTTTTTTTCTGGTCAAAATTTTGAGTTTCAATATCTCAGCTCTGGAAGGGTCTAGAGCCTCAATTTTTGCACCCAGGTCCATGTCTCGTGGCCCTCTATCAGAATCCAGAGTTTTGAGAAGATTGGAGAAACTTAATTTTTCAACTCCCGAAAAAAAACATAAGGGGTAACACTGTCATTTTTTTTTTCTGGTCAAAATTTTGAGTTTCAATATCTCAGCTCTGGAAGGGTCTAGAGCCTCAATTTTTGCACCCAGGTCCATGTCTCCTGGCCCTCTATCAGAATCCAGAGTTTTGAGAAGATTGGAGAAACTTAATTTTCCACCCCCCGAAAAAAAACATAAGGGGTAACACTGTCATTTTATTTTTTCTGGTCAAATTTTTGAGTTTCAATATCTCAGCTTTGGAAGGGTCTAGAGCCTCAATTTTTGCACCCAGGTCCATGTCTCGTGGCCCTCTATCAGAATCCAGAGTTTTGAGAAGATTGGAGAAACTTAATTTTTCACCCCCCGAAAAAAAACATAAGGGGTAACACTGTCATTTTTTTTTTTTCTGGTCAAAATTTTGGGTTTCAATATCTCAGCTCTGGAAGGGTCTAGAGCCTCAATTTTTGCACCCAGGTCGATGTCTCGTGGCCCTCTATCAGAATCCAGAGTTTTGAGAAGATTGGAGAAACTTAATTTTTCACCCCCCGAAAAAAAACATAAGGGGTAACACTGTCATTTTTTTTTCTGGTCAAAATTTTGAGTTTCAATATCTCAGCTCTGGAAGGGTCTAGAGCCTCAATTTTTGCACCCAGGTGCATGTCTCGTGGCCCTCTATCAGAATCCAGAGTTTTGAGAAGATTGGAGAAACTTAATTTTTCACCCCCCGAAAAAAAACATAAGGGGTAACACTGTCATTTTTTTTTTCTGGTCAAAATTTTGGGTTTCAATATCTCAGCTCTGGAAGGGTCTAGAGCCTCAATTTTTGCACCCAGGTCGATGTCTCGTGGCTCTCTATCAGAATCCAGAGTTTTGAGAAGATTGGAGAAACTTAATTTTTCACCCCCCGAAAAAAAACATAAGGGGTAACACTGTCATTTTTTTTTCTGGTCAAAATTTTGAGTTTCAATATCTCAGCTCTGGAAGGGTCTAGAGCCTCAATTTTTGCACCCAGGTCCATGTCTCGTGGCCCTCTATCAGAATCCAGAGTTTTGAGAAGATTGGAGAAACTTAATTTTTCACCCCCCGAAAAAAAACATAAGGGGTAACACTGTCATTTTTTTTTTCTGGTCAAATTTTTGAGTTTCAATATCTCAGTTCTGGAAGGGTCTAGAGCCTCAATTTTTGCACCCAGGTGCATGTCTCGTGGCCCTCTATGAGAATCCAGAGTTTTGAGAAGATTGGAGAAACTTAATTTTTCACCCCCCGAAAAAAAACATAAGGGGTAACACTGTCATTTTTTTTTCTGGTCAAATTTTTGAGTTTCAATATCTCAGCTCTGGAAGGATCTAGAGCCTCAATTTTTGCACCCAGGTGCATGTCTCGTGGCCCTCTATCAGAATCCAGAGTTTTGAGAAGATTGGAGAAACTTAATTTTTCACCCCCCGAAAAAAAACATAAGGGGTAACACTGTCATTTTTTTTTTCCTGTCAAAATTTTGGGTTTCAATATCTCAGCTCTGGAAGGGTCTAGAGCCTCAATTTTTGCACCCAGGTCGATGTCTTGTGGCCCTCTATCAGAATCCAGAGTTTTGAGAAGATTGGAGAAACTTAATTTTTCACCCCCCGAAAAAAAAACATAAGGGGTAACACTGTCATTTTTTTTTCTGGTCAAATTTTTGAGTTTCAATATCTCAGCTCTGGAAGGGTCTAGAGCCTCAATTTTTGCACACAGGTCCATGTCTCGTGGCCCTCTATCAGAATCCAGAGTTTTGAGAAGATTGGAGAAACTTAATTTTTCACCCCCCGAAAAAAAACATAAGGGGTAACACTGTCATTTTTTTTCTGGTCAAATTTTTGAGTTTCAATATCTCAGCTCTGGAAGGGTCTAGAGCCTCAATTTTTGCACCCAGGTCCATGTCTCGTGGCCCTCTATCAGAATCCAGAGTTTTGAGAAGATTGGAGAAACTTAATTTTTCACCCCCCGAAAAAAAACATAAGGGGTAACACTGTCATTTTTTTTTCTGGTCAAATTTTCGAGTTTTAATATCTCAGCTCTGGAAGGGTCTAGAGCCTCAATTTTTGCACCCAGGTCCATGTCTCATGGCCCTCTATCAGAATCCAGAGTTTTGAGAAGATTGGAGAAACTTAATTTTTCACCCCCCGAAAAAAAACATAAGGGGTAACACTGTCATTTTTTTTTCTGGTCAATTTTTTGAGTTTCAATATCTCAGCTCTGGAAGGGTCTAGAGCCTCAATTTTTGCACCCAGGTGCATGTCTCGTGGCCCTCTATCAGAATCCAGAGTTTTGAGAAGATTGGAGAAACTTAATTTTTCACCCCCCGAAAAAAAACATAAGGGGTAACACTGTCATTTTTTTTTCTGGTCAAAATTTTGGGTTTCAATATCTCAGCTCTGGAGAGCCTCAATTTTTACACACAGGTCCATGTCTCGTGGCCCTCTATCAGAATCCAGAGTTTTGAGAAGATTGGAGAAACTTAATGTTTCACCCCCCGAAAAAAAAAACATAAGGGGTAACACTGTCATTTTTTTTTCTGGTCAAAATTTTGAGTTTCAATATCTCAGCTCTGGAAGGGTCTAGAGCCTCAATTTTTGCACCCAGGTCCATGTCTCGTGGCCCTCTATCAGAATCCAGAGTTTTGAGAAGATTGGAGAAACTTAATTTTTCACCCCCCGAAAAAAAACATAAGGGGTAACACTGTCATTTTTTTTTTTTCTGGTCAAAATTTTGTGTTTCAATATCTCAGCTCTGGAAGGGTCTAGAGCCTCAATTTTTGCACCCAGGTCCATGTCTCGTGGCCCTCTATCAGAATCCAGAGTTTCAGAAGATTGGAGAAACTTAATTTTTCACCCCCCCAAAAAAAAACATAAGGGGTAACACTGTCATTTTTTTTTTCTGGTCAAAATTAAATTTGAGTTTCAATATCTCAGCTCTGGAAAAATATTTAACCCCAAAAGTTAAAACTTATGTATTTCGATTGGCTGTCAATTTTCCATCCAATTTAATCACATAAATCCAACGTAAAAGGTTAACACTTTATTTAAGCTTCACCATCATGTCCAGGTGACATGAACGAATTAAATAACTGTTATGTGAACCGATAGATTGTGATTTAAGATTGTCTATTAAATAAATTTTACTAATTTTAATTAAATCATTGTTACTTGCTTTATATAACTATCTTACATTTCCTTAATTCTATTGAATAAATGGTCAAAAACATGTTAAATTTTCAAACATTTATTGTGTGCAATTGCTTTAAACATCCAGTCTCACAAAAGAAACCAAAAAAATCGAAGCAGGACATAATACAACACTTTACAAATGAATGCTGTTTTAGTTTTATGCATACTCCCAAACTATACTTTCTGTGGTTATTACTCATGTTACACTTTTTAGTTTTAAACCTGTGTGCCAAGTAACAGGGATCCAAATTTCAACAGTAAACTTTTTTTCCCCCACATTTTCAAGGTAAACATTTTGCATAGTCATAATCACTGCATAGTACAGTAATCAATTTGTACAAACACGAATGTAATTTGTACCCATCTTCCTAAATAGTTGTTAGAAAAAATAAAACAATCAGGACACTTGGAGAAAACAAATAAATAAAAAAATTACACAAATTTGAAACACAAAAGGTGAAGTAACCTTAAAGGAATAGTTCAACCAAAAATGAAAATTCTGTCAGTAATTACTCTCCCTCATGTTGCTCAACCCCGTAAGACCTTTGTTCAGTTTTGGAACACAAATTAAGATATTTTTGATGAAATCTGAGAGCTGGATCACTACTTAGGGTGCTAGTTGATCTGCCAGCCCAGAAAAGTTAGTAAAGACATTGTTAAAAAGTAAAAGTATTCTTGTCGCTTGATAAACTTAAGGTTGAGCCACTGTAGTCACTTGGACTATTTTAACAATGTCTTTAACTTTTCTGGGCTGGCAGATACAATTACCTTGCACCCTAAGGAGTGATCCAGCTGTCAAGATTTCATCAGAAATATCTTAATTCGTGTTCCGAAGATGAACGAAAGTCTTACGAGGTTGAACAACATGAGGGTGAGCAAATACTGACAGAATTTTCATTTTTGGGTGAACTATCCCTACAAAAGGTGTTATAGTGTGTGTGTGTGTGTATATATATATATAAATATATATATATATATATATATATATATACACACACACACACACACACACACACACACACAAAGACACACACACAGTACACACACATTTTTTTCTTTCCTTTTTTTACATATAACATGTTTTCAACACTTTTTACATAACATGGTTTCAACAAAAACATTTTTGTTAAACATTTAACTTTAAACATTTAGGCCAGAAATAAGTGGTCTACTCACTGCCTCCGCAGCCATGGAGCATTCCACTGTTGCTGAACTCTGTGTTAGCTCTCTGAAGCTGATTTTCAGCAGAACAAAGGAACAAAAAAAATTGAGGCCAAGAATTTTTTTTAATAAAACAGTTTCTGCGCTGCTGCAAAAAGAGTCATCAAATAAGTTCCTGGACTGAGTTAACAGCACAAGGGCTAACATCTCTCGTGTCATGAGTTTTAGAGCTACAAAAGCAGGAATGGTGCATTAGGTCCAGTCTCTTGCATGCTGGAGTCATCAGTTGATAGAAAAATCAGTTTCAGGGTATCCGTCTTCAATTTGACTGGTTGACATGAGATGCATGTGTTCATTTCCAAAGTCCTTATCTTTGTACTGGAGCCTGAACTTTGGCTTCACCCCAAAAACAGTCATTATTTCAAAGACAAGGTCATCCATAGACTTTGGGATTCTTGTCTGAAGTGTAAGTTTTCTTGCATCGTCATCGACGCCAAAAACAATCCTCAAAATGGCCGGACTTGACATTTTCTCTACTTTTCTAAAAGAAGAAACAAAGCAGAAAAAAACAAACACCATTAAAACAATTTTTACCATTGTTACTTATACTAAAATACTAAAATATTTTTTAAATAAATTAAAAACACTTAAACGAGAATTCCGGCGAACAATGAACCTTTGGTCTAATAAAATATCGGTACCTAGTCAATCATTCTCTGAGATTGTTTTTGTGATAATTGAATGTAAAGAGTTTTATCTTTACATTCAATTATCGTTTTATCTTAGCATTATTTTATCACTTTATATTGCCACATTCCCGAAACTCACATATCTGAAATTCAAAAAGAGAGAGAAAACAACAGACATCACAGTTTTGCAAAGAAAATAGTCAAGTTTAACTTTATTATAAAGAAAAAAATACACCTACCATAATTGAGTGATTGTGCCCTGACCAGAGCCAGAAATGTTGAAATAGTGTCACATCGATGAGGACTCTGAAATAGCAAAGATATCAAGTTTTATTTATTTATTTATTTATTTTTTTGGTAATGAAATTACAACTCAGCATGAAAAAAAGAAAGCATGTGTTCCACTTCATGAAATCCTAAACACCTTTGCATGTAAATAACTTTCATATGCGGTCGATTAAGTATGTATGTGCAATGTTTTGGAATATTCAAAGTATTTTTCAAGCAAAGTAGGCCTAAACTGAACTTGCGTTCAGCCCTAACTTGCGTCGAGATGACAAGTTGTTACTAAAAATGACGCACATATACAACTTAGTCAGTCGACCGTAGTCTTTTAAATATTAGTTTTACTAGAAATCCTATAAAATTGTAGCTGTAGCATTCATACAGGCATACAGTACGTTCGATTGACTGTTTGTGCAGTGTTTTGGCATATTATGAAGTAACGTTAAGATGCACGTAAAGTAGACATCACGGAGCACTATCAAAAATCATGCTAAGTAATCTGCCTAAATTCAAAAATGATGCACATAAAAAAATTCGCCCAAAGAAAAAAAAAAAACATAAGGGGTAACACTGTCGTTTTTTTTTTTTTTTCTGGTCAAAATTTTGAGTTTCGAGATCTCAGCTCTGGAAGGGTCTAGAGCCTCCATTTTTGCACTCAGGTCCAAGTCTCGTGGCCCTCTATCAGAATCCAGAGTTTTGAGAAGATTGGGGAATAAAAAATCCCCCCCCCCCCCAAAAAAAAAAAAAACATAAGGGGTAACACAAGTGTAAATATTTCTGTACTATTTGTGTAGTTTGTGAGTTTAAAACAAAGATAATATTATAATTAATATTAGGTACATTATCTTAATATCAATTTAGTTTTTATATGATACAGTTTTTATATGAGATATACATATATATATATATATATATATATATATATATATATATATAGGCTATAATAAGTTTATTTTTTCTATTTGAAGAGTTCAGATGCAAAAGCCTCTAAAAGCCATTTGAAATTTTCTTCTAAAATGATCATTTTTATCAAGCTTGTATATTTAAGTTCAGTAATTTCACTTAAATGGCAATGAAGATTACCTATTAATTGTTACTTAACCTTAACTGTCACCGTCCCGGTACAGGGACGCCTAACTTTACTTCACTATATTTCTATTAAATCCTAATCTAATTATGACAAATTATATATCGTTGGAAAGGTCTAAGACTTCTAAATAGATATTCCACCCCTGTTTTGTGTTACAAATTATGTAGGAAGAGTAATTGATGAATTTATGACAAGAGTGCACCTTAAAAAAATCTGCATCATAACAGCAGTTCTGACCTTAGTCACAAAAAGTTGATGCACCCACTTTTAATCATCAAAACTTCTGTTTTAAAAAATAGTATAATATTATCCTCTAAAAATTATAATATTCATATTTATTATCCTCTAAAATATAATATTATTTTTTATCGCCTTTTTATTATATCACATATTTTAGTAGTTATCACAATTAGGTATCACTTGAAAGCTTATAAACTCAGAATTCATCCTGTGAACATTGTTTTGTAATTGAAAATTGTGTTACCATAGAAACCGTACTTATTTATCTGGTTCCTCTCCTTTTGGGCATCATTATATTTAATAATTTATCATCAAAACCTTTTCTAATCTTGACAAAACACATATTGTCAGAAAGTTCTGAGTCTCAAGGTTTCAAATTGTGTGATAAAATTGATATTTTGGACTGAAATGTATTCATTTGTTAAGGCAGAATGTAAACAACTAAATTCTATGGAATTCAATGGTGCCCGGTGGCTATTTTTGGTACTACGCCTAAACAAAATCTCATGGGAACTTCAATTTTTGTGATATGTACTTCAAATTTGGAACATAACTTGGTTAGATGTATGGCTTTAATTTTAGAGTAAAAAATATTTTGTAAACTATATATTTTACATAAAATATATAATACAGTGTATTTGATTTACTGTGACTTAAAACTTCAGTAACTTTTTCATACATTCATTTTTTGAAGTGTTTTCTCTTCAGCAATAATCTGCTGAGTGTTTCCTTTAAAACAAGACCAAACTTGGGTATTGTAACGAGGCTCGAGACAGATTGGAATCCATTTGCAGCTTTATTAGAGAGTAAACAGACAGGCAGGGGTCAGAGGGCAGCAAGGCAGGGTTATCAGAGAGCGGACACAGAGAATGGTCAAATAACAGGCAGTAGATCAGGGCAGGCGGCAGACAACGATAATCAAGAGACGATCCGGATCAGGACAGGCGGCAAACAGGCAGAGGTGATAAACAATCCAAGTCGATACACAGAACAGGCAGATAAGGAATAAACGCTCAGAAATTACAGGTTGTGGCAATGTAATACTTCGCACTGAATCACTGTTTGGATGTGGCTTAAATAGGAAGTCTGATGAGGTTCAGGTGTGTGCGTAATCAGTCCCAGGAGCGGTGCATTGTGGTAAGTGAAGTTCTGATAAGAGTCAATACTCAGGTGACGGCTCCCTCTGCTGGTTAAGAGGAGGCGGTGCGGGAGCCTGCTCCGTTACAGACCCCCCCTCCTGCGAGCAGCTCCTGAGGCGAGAAGGTCGATGGCGCCGGGGTCTTCCACGGGGTCTAGGGGCCGGTTTCTCCGGGTGATTGCGGTGAAACTCCTCCGTGACCGATGGGTCCAGAATATCACTGGCATTGATCCAAGATTGTGGCTCCAAGACTGGGGCTGTGGCTCCCGCTTCCGACACTCCCCTCGGACACTCAGCAGGTTTCAGCAGGGATACATGAAATGTAGGAGAGATGCAGTAAACAGCAGGTAAATCCAGACGAAAAGACACAGGGGTAACTTGTTTCACTATTTGAAATGGACCAACATACCTGGGACTGAGTTTACGGCAGGGAAGTCGAAGTCTCAGATCTCTAGTAGAAAGCCACACCCATTGACCAGCGCTGTACTGCGGACCGGGGCGCCGATGACGATTGGCCTGTCTCTCTTGTCTTCGGGCAGCGTGGAGGAGGTGTGTATGGGCCTGATCCCAGATCGTTTCACTCTTCTGCAGCCATTCGGTCACAGATGGTAATTCTGTTGGTTCTCCGGACCAAGGAAACAGAGGAGGTTGAACGCCAAGTATACATTTGAAGGGAGTCACCCCAGTGGCTGGTTTGACTAAAGAGTTCTGTGCATATTCTGCCCAAAATAAATATCTGCTCCATTCAGTTTGCTCCTTTTGACAATAGGCTCTCAAAAAACATGAAACTTCTTGATTCAAGCGTTCCGTTTGACCATTGGATTGAGGGTGGTATCCTGAAGTTAAACTAATGTTGATGTTTAGACTTTTGAAGAATGCAGTCCAGACTCTAGAAGTGAACTGAGGGCCTCGATCTGAAACAATGTCTTCTGGCAGACCATAAAAATGGAATACTTGATTGCAAAGTACTTCAGCAGTTTCAAAAGCGGTAGGGAGTTTGGGTAGGGGTATGAGTCGGCATGCTTTGGAGAATCTGTCTACTATGGTGAGTATGGTGGTGTTTCCTTGAGATTTGGGTAGATCGGTGATGAAATCGATTGCGATATGAGACCAGGGTCGTTGGGGTGTGGGGAGTGGGGTTAATAGACCTGCCGGTAGCTGTCTGGGTGTTATGGACATGTTACAGCAAACACAACTCTTCACCTGTTTGATGTTATCAGAAGTTAATGTGGGCCACCAAAACCGGTTCTGTAGGAGCTGGATAGTAGCAGTAATACCTGGATGCCCTGAGCTGGGGGTTGAATGAACGTGATCGATGAGTCTGGTTCTGAATGCTTCCGGGACGAACAATCGGTTGTCTGGACATGCCGATGGGGTCTGTGTGTGATTGTTAGCCTATTGGATCTCTGTGATAATATCCCATTTGACAGGTGCCACTAGCAGACTGGGCTGAATAATGTTCTCTGGATCACAGTTTTGAATGGTACCTTCTGTTTGACGTGAGAGTGCATCTGCCTTAGTATTTTTGGACCCAGGGCGATATGTGACGGTGAACTGGAAACAAGTGAAAAACAGGGCCCATCGTGCCTGTCGAGGGTTGAGACGTTTAGCAGATCTTAGATACTCCAGGTTCTTGTGGTCGGTGAAAACGATGAAAGGTTGACTAGCTCCCTCCAGCCAATGTCACCATTCCTCCAGTGCTAGCTTCATTGCCAGTAATTCTCTATTCCCCACATCATAATTCTACTCTGCCTGTGAAAGTTTGCGGGGAAAAAAAGCGCATGGATACATCTTTTCCGGATTACCTTGCCGCTGAGATAGTACGGCCCCCACACCGGTGCTTGAAGCATCGACCTCCACAATGAACTGCTTTTCGGGATCAGGATGATGAAGAATGGGTGCCGAAGTGAATCGAGACTTGAGTTCCTCGAAAGCCTGTACTGCCTCATTGGACCACTTTAGTTTGGACGATTGGCGTTTAGTCATAGCTGTGAGGGGAGCAGCAATGATGCTGAAGTTACGGATGAATCGTCTGTAGAAGTTGGCAAATCCTAAAAACCGATGTAGTTCCTTCAGAGTCTGAGGTAACGGCCAGTCCAGAACCCCCTTTACCTTCTTTTCGTCCATGGCGACCCCTTCCTGACTGATAATGTAACCCAGGAATGAAGTGCTTGTCTGGTGAAATTCACATTTCTCTGCTTTGGCGAAAAGCTTATATTGAATGAGTCGTTCAAGGACCGACCTGACCTGTTGAACATGTTCCTCCATGGAATTCGAGTAGATCAGAATATCGTCAATGTAGACTATCACCCACTTGTCCAGCATGTCTCGAAAGATATCATTCATGAAGGACTGAAACACAGAAGGACTGTTAGACAAGCCGAAAGGCATGACGAGATATTCGTAGTGCCCACTAGTGGTGGAGAATGCCGTCTTCCACTCATCCCCTTCTCGGATACGAATTAGATTGTAAGCATTGCGTAAGTCAAGCTTAGTGAAAAATCTTGCCTGTCGAAGTTGTTCGAGTGCTGCTGGTACTAGAGGAAGAGGGTAACGAAATTTCACTGTGATGTCGTTCAGAGCCCGATAGTCAATGCAGGGTCGCAATCCTCCGTCCTTTTTCTTAACAAAGAAGAATCCAGCAGCAGTGGGAGAGGTTGAGGGTCGAATGAATCCCTTAGCGAGTTCCTCCTGAATATAGTTCTTCATGGCTTCGGATTCAGGTTGAGATAAAGGGAATACACGGCCCCGGGGTGGTGAAGTGCCCGGAAGGAGATCAATGGCGCAGTCCGTGGAGCGATGTTCGGGAAGCTGGGAAGTCTTCTTTTTACTAAATGCTTCCAGAAGGTCAGCATAAACAGCAGGAATTTCAGTACCCTCGAGAGATATAGTTTCAGGAACAGTCTTGGATACAGGGCTTGAATTCATTCTGGGTGGATAAATCTCCTCAGCACTTTGAGAATCGCTTCCTGCTGCATGAAGAGGTGCACGGATTACGGGAGTCAGGCAGTGGTCATGACATAAAGTGTTCCATTGTACAATTTGCCCCTCTGTCCAGGAAATTTGAGGATCATGAGCTTGTAACCAGGGAAAACCCAACACAATGGGATGATGAGGTGATTGAATCACATAAAATTTGATCAGTTCAGTATGCAGAGAGCTTACACGCAGTTCAATTTCTTCGGTCATACTCTGAACTCTCCCCTCCCCTAAGGGTCCACCGTCTAGCGCCTCCACTGTCAAGGAGGAAAGACACGGGATTAACTTGAGCTTGCATTGATCAGCAAAAGTCTGAGAAATGAAATTTCCAGCGGCTCCAGAGTCAATGAGAGCCGTAGTTCTGAACTGTTCTCCTCTATTGACGATTACAACAGGCAATTTAAAGTTAGAGGATTTTAATGGGATTTCTGAGCATGAACTCACCGGGTGAGGGGCATTCAATGGACGAACTGGGCAGGAGAGTTTCAGATGTCCAGGCTGACCACAGTACATACACAGTCTCTGCTGTCTGCGGCGTTCTCTCTCTTCAGGAGAGAGCTGTGAGAATCCGATCTGCATGGGTTCAGGGTCAGCGGAGGATTCAGGCTGAGGGCGCTGGTTAAACCGGACTGGTCTCCATGAACGAATCAGTGAATCAACTTGAATGGCCAGATCAATATACTCAGACAGGGATTTACCCTCATCACGGCAGGCGAGTTCCGACTGAAGCTCTATGGTGAGGCCCTTGCGAAATAGCGTCTTCAGTGTGCTTTCAACCCAGTCAGTTTGTGCCGCGAGGGTGCGGAAGGTTAGAGCGAAGTCAGCGGCAGATCTATTCCCCTGCGAGAGTGATAGTAATTGCTCACTGGCATCTCCTCGCTCTGATACATGTTCAAAAACTTGACGGAACTGTTTGGTGAACTCACTGTAAGAGGCGAAGGATGAGCCGGTAGTATTCCAAACCGCGGTCGCCCACTCCAGCGCCCGTCCGGTTAGCAGCGAGCAAACAAACGCTATCCGACTAGCATCTGTGCTATACAGTGATGGTTGCTGCTCCACGAAGAGGGTGCACTGGAGAAGGAATCCTTTACATTTCCCCGGTTTTCCGTCAAATTTCTCAGGAAAGGCTAATCGCGGGGCCACGGAGGTAGTAGGATTCACTGGTGGATTTCCCACAGGGGAAATAGCAGGTCTAGCCGGCGGACTAGCAATGGCAGTTTGTAAATCATGCAAACCTTGAACGAGCTTCTCCGTGAGCGTCGTCAGGTGGCTGAGCTGCTGGTGGTGAAGATCCAGGCGGGATGCTTGAGACGTGAGCTCGGAGGAAAGCTGTAACACTGCTGGATTCGTAGTTGGCGAAGTATTCTGTAACGAGGCTCGAGACAGATTGGAATCCATTTGCAGCTTTATTAGAGAGTAAACAGACAGGCAGGGGTCAGAGGGCAGCAAGGCAGGGTTATCAGAGAGCGGGCACAGAGAATGGTCAAATAACAGGCATAGATCAGGGCAGGCGGCAGACAACGATAATCAAGAGACGATCCGGATCAGGACAGGCGGCAAACAGGCAGAGGTGATAAACAATCCAAGTCGATACACAGAACAGGCAGATAAGGAATAAACGCTCAGAAATTACAGGCGTGGCAATGTAATACTTCGCACTGAATCACTGTTTGGATGTGGCTTAAATAGGAAGTCTGATGAGGTTCAGGTGTGTGCGTAATCAGTCCCAGGAGCGGTGCATTGTGGTAAGTGAAGTTCTGATAAGAGTCAATACTCAGGTGACGGCTCCCTCTGCTGGTTAAGAGGAGGCGGTGCGGGAGCCTGCTCCGTAACAGGTATATATTCCAAAGCATTCCTAAATTACAACCATTTAAGTGTGAATAGTGCATTTTAACCCCCATTCTAACCCCCATAAAAAAATGGTCATTTTAGAAGAAAATTTCAAATGCCATTTAGAGGCTTTTGCATCTGAACTCTTCATTTTATTTTATTTAAAGTTTATTTTATAAACATTAAATAAAACATGCATCTTTTGCAGCCACTAAAATGTTTTATGGTTATGGCTTTAATTTCAGTTAACTAAGCCTGTTGCCTTCAAATTCAACAAAAAAAAATCTTACATTTAAATGATTTCGCTGCTCTTGGTCTTGCTTTTATCTTTTTAAATGAGAGGTAAAAAGAACAAAAAAGCTGCATTCTTCTGAGGAGCAGCAGAAGATAATTTTGTTATGTGGAGCTCTGCAGGTGAAGGAGCTCAATAAAGAGAGGGAGAGGGAGTCAATGGGTTTGAGTTAGTGTTTTACCATGTCGTGTCCCCACGCTCCTGTCTGTTTTTTTTGCAAGGAACATGACTCACTCAAAGGGCAGAAAGGCATCAGATGAGAGCTCAACAACCTGCTGCCAAGACCCAGAGGCTTCAGATCAATCAGCACACGGTTTCTGGCTGTTTCAATCAACAACAGGCTATGAGCATAGGCTTGAAGAATTCACAACAGGCAGTCAAAGAACAAAGAAGAAAAAACTTTTGAGGAAAATTATAACTCACCACGTGCTCGAATATGAATATGTAATAAAGAAAAATGTGGTTTTTGTAAGATGCATTGAATTGGTGTATTTACAGCTACATGTGTATGTGTTGGAGTGGATATACTACATGCACGCCACATCTGACCTACATGGGACACGTGATTTTTTGAAGGGACAAGTGAAAGAGAATGAGAATTGTAGTTGCCCAAGCGGACAAATGCCCTGATTAAAACAATGTTAATGTATATGTATGTATGAAGAGTTCAGATGCAAAAGCCATTTGAAATTTTATTCTAAAATGATAATTTTTATCAAGCTTATATATTCAAGTCCTGTAATTTCACTTAAATGATAATTAATAGGTAATCCTCATTGCAATTTAAGTGAAATTACTGAATTTAAATATACAAGCTTGATAAAAAATGATCAGTCTAGAAGAAAATTTCAAATGGCACTTAGAGGGGCTTTTGCATCTGAACAAATGTCTATATATATATGGCCAAGTAATAAAACAGCAGTATCAAACATCTGTAAATTGTTATGACATGTGAGAATTGAAAACCAAAAATCTATTGTTGATTCAGTGATCCTGCCATGTGTCTTAAATTGAAACAAACATATAATTACACTGTAATGTATAGTTATACTTAATAAAATAATATGTTCCATTGTAACATAATTAAACTATACACTGTGATTAAATGTATAATTAAACTATTAAAGTGTATAATTACACTGTAACAAATGTATAGTTACACTTTAAAACTGATATTATTACACTGTAAAAATATATAATTAAACTGTAACAAATACACGTAATACACTTTAACAAATGTATAATTACTAGAGATGCACCGATACAAAATTTCTGAATATTTAAATTTCCGTAGCTGAATATTCAGAATGACATCGGCCAATGTCGATTTAAGTATTTGAATTGAAAATTTAATCAAAATTTGAAAGCTGAGACTTTGTTGCTTTTCAGAAATAACAGAGCACAAACCTCTTTGAAATTATTGGATGGGAGGCGCAACAAATATTGTTTGATGTAGGGAAAAGCCACAGATATGGCAACCCTGGCTTGAACTACGGGTGGTTCATAGGGTCAAATAAAGCCTGCATTAACACTGCTATTTTTAAAACTGTTAAAGCATTAACTTACCCAAAAGTTTTCTTCACACGGATCATGGATGAAAATAGCATCATTAACGCCGCCAGACTCTTCTGTTCCACCCACCCGATCAACTTCACCTGAATACTAGTCGAGCACACCTGCACCTGCTCACCAGTACACAGTTCAGAAGCAGTCACAATTGTCTGGTCTTGTTGTTACAACTCGTACAACTTACCTGGCTCCAACCCGAACTACTCACCTTATGATCCCTCTCATCTTCATCCTTCATGCTCCTTGTATTCAGATCATCGTCAGCCTTACTGCACCTGCAAGGAAATCACAGACTGTTACCACTCAAATTAAGTCTACTCAAATATCTCTCTGGTTAACACTCTCCTGCTTATCCTGCTTGCTCTCTGCAACCTATAAATAAACTACCTGTTACTTGTGTTGTCTCCTTCTGTAAGCTTACAATTTATTTATTGTGTCAATTGATTGATTTGTTGGTTCTGAAGCAGTTTGGTTTTGATTTTTGGTTTTGAGACAGTATACGCTCGATGGCTTGTTTATACTTGCAGAAATGTCTGGGGAAGTTCCTCCAGATGTCCACTTCTGATTTTATGACTGCTCTCTTTTTTATGACAATAGACTCTTATTTATTTGGCATTTGCTGAGGGGGTTTGTTGACCGGCAGCAGTGAAATATGTGCCAGCTGGGATGGTGTGAACACAGAAGGGGTTTGCAAACTGGCCAAGATCTTGAGCTATGAGTTAATTCATTACAAATGACAAGGCAAAAAAAGTCTTTGATTGGCATCTTGTGATAAAGTTACAAGTAAGGGAAGCAGAAAAGACAACAGACGGATATGTTGGCATAGATCAAAATCTTAGAACCGCAGCTGTGACTGGAAATTTTAATCGCACTGTCCACTTAGATGAAGCAATTAAAATTGTGATGCAACAAGAATATTTTTTCAGTTATTTGGTTCCCTTTCATTGTCACTTCAAGTTCCACCAGATGACGACAAATGTGGTTTAGCTCAGAAAGCATATAAACTTCAAGTATACCAAATGAGCCAATGGCAAAGAAATGCCACCGGTCTGCAGAATTTGCATAGCGTATCTCCGCCTTACCTCGTGAGAATAAAGGAGGATGCCAGCAACATGCAGATATGTTTTTGCTTCGGAGCCAAGAGTATCTCTTCACTATAGCCATTGCTGACTATATATATTTAATTCAGTTTGGTTATTCTATCACTCTTCTAAAACAGAGGAAGAGAAAAATATTTTCTTTCAATGCAGATTTGAAGGGTTAGAAATTCTGTTATAATTTACTGACCCTAATGTCCTTCCAAACCCGTAAGACTTTCTTTCATCTTCTGAACATAAATGAAATCATTTTTAATAAAATCTAAGAGATTTCTGTCCTTCCATTGCCAGTCTACTTACCAATCTGCTTCAAAGAATGTTCATAAAGAAACTAATCCATATGAATTAAGCAGTTTTATTCAAAATATTCTCGATTGCTTTGTATGATGAACTGATTTAATTTTGGCTTTTTTCAGATATAAACATTCATTAACGTTGCACACATCAGTTTCCACAAGAACCAATGAGGTTTGTTGTCGTACATCAAGCAGTGTTCAATGATCAATGTTTATTAACACAGTCTCATCCCAATTCGTCATATAACTGACGTTTTGGGACGTCTTTTGACCATTCGTCAATATACGACTTTTTAGGGCCCCCTTAAACGTCGGTAGATGACGATCCCGGGTCGTCATACAACTGACGCTTTACCTTTAACGTCAGTTAGGTGACGAGTTGGGTTTAGGGTTAGGTTTAGGTATGGGGTAGAGTTAGGATCCCATAACGTCATCTACCGACGTTTAAGGGGGCCCTAAAAAGTCGTATATTGACGAATGGTCAAAAGACATCCCAAAACGTCAGTTATATGACGAATTGGGATGAGACCGGGTTGTGTTTATATGTGAATAAAAGCCTAGATTCAATTTGAAAGCGATCTTGTCTCTTCAGAAAATTTGGACTAAAGCGTTCAATTCATATGGATTAGTTTTATGATCTCTTTATGAACTTTTTGAAGCGTAAAAGTGGTAGATGAGTAGACTCTCAATGGAGGATAGAAATATATCAGAATTCATTAAAAATATCTCCATTTGTGTTCAGTAGATGAACAAAAGTCGTATAGGTTTGGAACAACATCAGGGTGAGTAAATGATGACAGGAACAAATAATAATCAAAAATTAAAGGGTTTACCCAAACCCTCTTTTCCTATAGATTTTGTTTTTCACTTGCAGTTTGAATGCTGTAAAATATTCAGACGAAGAACAAAAACCAACATGATGTGACAAACAACACAAAAGATGATGTCTGACAGAAAAAAAATAAATCTGTTGGAGATGTCAGTGAGTAATCTGACAATTATCTCCGTTGCTTTCAGTGACATGAATTCATTCACTAAGAAGCATTGAAGTTGGTTTTTGAAGATGTCATAACGGGTTTTGTCACTTTCCTCACATACTCATTTTAACTTAATTAAAGTTAATGACAGACTAAATAAGATTGCTGTGAGCATTTACTTTTTTGGACATCTTAGTAGTGAATTCGAGCAGATCAAGAAGATTTCAATCTTAAGCAGATGAATCACAGACTGGAAAAGCATCAGATTGCTGCATCAAGAGGTGTTGACTGAGACTGAGTGCTTATTTTTATCCACAAGAATAAAAACACTCACAGATGATGATGATAATTGGAAATGAGCGGCAAACAGAGAAAATGAGCATTATGTAAAAGCCAAACTGTTCATGCAATGTCAGAGTGACTGTGATTATATTCTTGGATCAACAATTATAAAGAAGAAACTGACATTTGATGTCAGCTGAGCTGCCACCTAATTAGGAGAGTGTCTGATTTAGTTCAGCAATGTCACTTTTTTCAGATGATTTTCCAAATTGTTCTGCCTGTTCTTCACATACATGCCTGATGATGACTGAAAGAGAAATAGAATGACTAATGTCACAAATAATTTACAGATTAGTTTACTTTCCACATCGCTGCTGCATTTTTTCTACACACTATTAGAGGACTATTAGATGTATAAACCTGAAAGTAAACATTTGTCATTATTTGTAATAATAAATTCCAACACAGATTGTAAATGGTAATCATTTTATTAGAATTTATTTAATTTGCTGCAGTGTCTGAACTCTGAAGTAATTTTACATACTCAATTCCTTGAGTGACTCCAAAAACCTTGATAATCTGGTTGTGTTTAGACCTGAGTTTAACAATTTTTGTTTTCAGTCTGCTATTAATAGAGCAAACAAATTACCACAAAGTGACTATGTACAGATTTAGAAGATACCTTTAGAATGCATTTTGAATCATTATTCAAATTTGATCTGTTTTTGGAAAATAGAGTGCACTGCAGCACTATCAGAGCCAAGGGCAACAAAGGTTTTATTTTAAAATTAATCATATATAGTAATTTATATACAAGCCTCAAAGTGGCCAGGCTGATCCCATTTAGAGCATGACAAGTGTGTTTATATGTTAACCCCTTCATGCTTGTTTTAAAGGAGAAAATAAAATAAATAAATAAACAAATAAATAAATAAATAATCAAATAAACAAACAAACACATAAATAAATAAATAATGTGGGTGTCACCTGGTGGCTATTTTTTGTATTATGTCTTAACAAAATTGCATAGGAACTTTTGTGATATCAACAACTTTACATGAGCTTTAAATTTGGAACACAACTTTATTTTAGACATATGCCTTTGATTGTATAGCTATTTTGGAGTATGTTTTTTACTTTGTTTTAATTTTTCTTTTTTAAATTGTATTATTTGGTAAAATATATATTTTGTATAAAATGTTTAGTACAACTTGCTTTACAGTGAACTTAAATTTCTGTAACATTTTTACACTTTCATTTTTTTGAAGTGCTTTCACTTCTTTGAAAAGAGACGCACCTTTGGTCTGTATTCCATTCTTTTTGTTCTTCTATTTCTGAAGATGTCTATTGCCCTTTGCAGTCTTTGTCCTTATCCGCTCGAGCACTGAGCATCTCCACAGTTATGAACCCGTGATAGGTCAAAAAAGAGGCAACAATGTGATTATCGTTTGGTTATCTCATTCCCTATTGAATGCATTGTTAGCGACAAAGCCTTTCCATGGCAACAACTGGCTGTGTGTGGAAGCGAGTTTGTTGATATCTGAGTAGAAAGCAGAGCTGGAGGGCTAGTGCTGATGTACTGTCCAGTGACCTGGAGCTGTTTTGAGGGTCTGCAGTGCAACTTATCATGCTTTCTATGACTGTATTACCATTATGAGCATTTAACTTCAAAAGACTAATGTATCGATGGTGTCCATTTACATTGTGTAAGAAGCAACACATAGACAACATTCAATTAATGTTTTATCAGTGCCATGATGCCATCACAGACCAAAAAGTATAATTCCTTAAATCAGAAATATAGCTGCC
Organism: Cyprinella venusta; assembly: GCA_038021265.1. Classification (NCBI taxonomy): domain Eukaryota; kingdom Metazoa; phylum Chordata; class Actinopteri; order Cypriniformes; family Leuciscidae; genus Cyprinella; species Cyprinella venusta. Next base: position 22,754,865 of record CM075867.1, read on the forward strand.
AGTAATCATGGTACAGCATCACTATATCTCCAAATGCCAAAATACAGTTATAGCTAAGAAATGAGGCAAGAAAAAGCATGCAGCTGAAAATGATGTTACAGTAATATTTGCATAACTTATTCATTACTGCACCTTAGCAACTTTCATTTGTGCTGCTAATGAACCAAGCAGAATAAAGACCAAAGGCATTCTGTCATAGCACCGAGATTATTACAGTTTTTCTCAGTCGCTTTGGTGCATTTCTCACATCACTGTAACTGTAACAAAAAAATTAGAACAAACTGCAAAACCTAGTTGATAACGTGCAAAAGTGTGTCACTTAGCTCATTCCACAAAAGCAAGTATTCATGTCATGTCAGTATCATCAAGATGAAAAGTCCTGACACCTTTGTTTATGAACAAGATAGTCATGGCTTTGTCATGTTTTCATTATGACAGTTTACTCTGTAAATGTTTTCCAATGCAAAAAAGTCAGATCTTGGCGACACTACCTGAAAATACTCCAGACAGCCTTATATACTATTTTCACAGCCATTTGAAAACTGCAGTAAAGTTCACATTACTGTTTATTGTGAGGTAACTGAGTACAAGACACTGAATATGTATGTTTCACATTTTTACTACATGCTGTTTTCATTTCTGATTTGTTCACAGCATTGTGCAAAAGAAAAAAAAATACATGTTATAAATGTTGTAAAACAGCAGAGAGTTTGTATGAAAGCAATTGATGCATGTCCAAAAGCATTTGCAATTTTTTGGAAGGAATGAGAAACTACTACTGCACAAATTACTTAATGTTGTGGAGGTTGATCTAACTGTTGTGCAAATGTAAATAGTGATCTGAGAAATGCATCAAAGTGATTGGGAAAAACTGCATTAGCAAATATTTCCATAATTTAAACGTTAAAGTACAGGACTGAACCTGTAAAGAATCATGGATGGACGGACCGTTATAAGTGATTTAGAGCTAAATATTTCAACAAAGCTAGTTAAATATTAGTAATTTAATTCCTCCATGTCTGAACAAATCTATAAATCTGATCGATTTTTTTATTTATTTTTGAATGCATGCAATGTGTATTATACGTCTTCTGTATAGAGAATAATTCAAAGGTCATTTCAATATCCCTTGTTTGCTAAAGAAACAGCTTGCATGTGTGTGTGTCTTCTGTAAACATTTAATATGTAAATCTATGAATAGTGCTCATTAAAAGGTGAGATCTTATTGGAAGTGAGCTATTGATAGTCCACATCTGACAGGTTCATTTTTTACTAGAGTCTCATATCAATGGTCAACACTTTTCATTTCACACCACACGCCGTATTCACACATGCGCATGTAAACATTTATTCTACAAGACATGACTGCCAGGTTAGATGTACTACAAAAAGGAAGATAAGCGGCACAGTGCTGGGGGTAATGAGACGGTTCAAATGTAAATGGAAGTGTAAGAGGAGAAAGAGAGAGAGAAAGAAAGATAGAAAGCTTGAAATATATTGCACAACTAATGCCTGTTGTGTGAGAGAAGATGGATTGATGGATAAATGAACAGGGTGAGGGACAAATAGACATTTAGACAGACAGACAAATAGACAAATGATAGATAGATAGATAGATAGATAGATAGATAGATAGATAGATAGATAGATAGATAGATAGATAGATAGATAGATAGATAGATAGATAGATAGATAGATAGATAGATAGATAGATAGATAGATAGATAGATAGATAGATAGATAGATAGATAGATAGATAGATAGATAGATAGATAGATAGATAGATAGATAGATAGATAGATAGATAGATAGATAGACGGATGGATGGATGGATATATGGACAGATATAGAGGGATAGGTAATAGGTAGACATTAAGATGTATGGAATGATCCTTAAATATTGTGATATTTTAACTTTGCATATTTATTTTCTCAAGGTAAGTATGTGTGTTTTATATATTTGTCTGAATTCTATTTCCGCTATTTCCATAAATCACATTTTCTTTGGGCCTCAAGAAAGTGGAGAGTGCGTATTTATGTCACACGTCACATTATATAAGCTCTCTGATTCATCTTGGTAGTTGCAGATGCAGCAGCAGAAGAAAGAGGGAACACCTGAGGAACTTTCACTAAACCTCTGACTCACCCCCCCCCCCTCCTCCCCCCTCCCCCCTCTCTCTCTCTCTCTCTCGCTCTCTCGCTCACTCTCACAGCACAGCTGGATTGAACAGAATGATCACTGACTTGAGGAGGACCAGACTCTGCTTGTTCACACACAGCCAGAGAGAGCAGAGAGAGGGAGCATGAGAGAGAGAGAGAGAGAGAGAGAGAGAGAGAGAGAGAGAGAGAGCATGTGCTCAACAACAGGTCATCCAGCTCATAAAATCTGACAACGAGAACAGAGGGGAACAAGAAGACTGCGCGTTCTGAAATGCATGGATTATGGAAACCACGTTTTATCTGTACACCTTACATTTCTAGTTTCCAGGCTTTTTGGTGATAGTAAACGAGTAGAAGACTTCAGGAGTGTTTTCAGACTGGACAGAATGAAGCAAACCTCTGGACTCGTGTGAAATATGAAACCTCTGGACTGTGTGAAAGATGCCATGAAGAAAAGAAAGCTACAACACCTCTAACTGAACTTGTTTTTGAGAGTCTATCAGTGTTAAAAAAGGGACATTATGAACTTGCATGCCAACAGTTCAAAACCTGTGTCCAAAAGCATCTTCACTTCGTCGAACCTGATGCCCTTTGACCCAGACACCTGGACACCGAACACGGAAATCATGCTGGGTAACGTGGTCCGTAACAGTACGTTTGGCTGTAACAGAAGTTGGGCTGATACAGAAGAATCTCTCCTGCCCAATCTATCCATTATTGGCACTTCCAGTGAAAGGAAAGAACCACTGTCATGGCTAAGGTGCAACGGCGAGACGAGTAAAGAGGAGTTAGTTCGGAAAAATTGGGTTGCGCTGCTGATTTTGATTGTGGTCATTGTTACGATTTCTGGAAACATTCTAGTAATCTTGGCTGTCAATCTGGAACGAAAACTGCAAAATGCCACCAATTACTTTCTCATGTCACTGGCAGTAGCAGATATGCTTCTGGGACTTCTGGTCATGCCTGTCTCCATGGTGACCATTGTGTATGGTGAGTCTGCTTTGATTTTGACAGCTGCAATAGGTGTGTACTGTTGTGATTGATTAGGCAGTGATGCTTGGATGTAAGTTTTCCCATACACAGTGTTGAATGTTCTTGTGTGATTATGAATAACAGTAATGTGTTGTGATCTAGTAATATCAATGTCAAAAGCCACGGTGTGTATATCTATCAGGTTTCAGTAGTTTCAGTACTTCTAGTGATTTGAAACCATATGACGAGTTATTGCCATATGAGTTTCCACTGAAAAAGTTGGAAGTGAACCTATGTCTGATGTTAATTGGGGACAGAAGAAATTTTGAACATTGATCATAGTCACATTGCATCTCTCTCTCTCTGAAATATATATATATATATATATATATATTTCAGCACCATTCAGAATAGGATTTGACTGTTTGATTCACATTGGGATCGCATATACACAAAATGTTTTTTGGTTGTCTTCCAGGGGTTTGTTCACTTTTAGACTATAGAGATGTTTGCATAATTTTTGTTTGATAAAAACACATTAGTAGTAGCACATCCCTATTGATGGTACAGCCTTGAGACAGACGTAATTGGACTAGACAATTTACCTCAGTAACCCTGAATTATAATATATAAAATCGTAATAAAAAACTTAAAACAAAACAAGTTATGGACATGCATTATTTCTTTATTTCTTCAATGTAACAAATCTAAACCAATCAATTCCCCATTTTATATTTGTAAAACTGTTTGAATAAAGTAAGGTACATGGTGTATTAGCACAAAATTTGAAATTACATTAAACATGACTGCCACATACAGTATGTGCATTTAATGGTAATTTTCTAGTTCTACTATTCTGAACCCCGGTTTAAGGTATTCACTGGTTAGTTTCACTGTGTTGATATTTCATTTTTTATATATACTGCATATATAGGGTCATGTTTATTTATCATTTTCACATTGTGTTGTTAATTTTGATTCATCATCTTTCGTGTTTCATTAGGGAAATGCTAATTTCTGTGTAATTTGTTATTTGTCTACTTAGAGTGGATGTGTTAATTGATCATTAGTGGCCTTGTATACACTGACGAGTGTATTTTCATGCAAAGGGCTTGCTGGATGACATTGTAGATTATTTTAATTGCTCCTCTATTTTATAATGAGTCCTAACTCATAAAAAATGCATGGTGTAGAAACAAGCTTTTATATTAGTAAATGATTGAGTTTAAAGGTGTTACTATTCGAGTGTGTTTTTCTGATGAAGCTTGACTGTGAAATGTTATTGTCACGCTGTATTTCAGTCTGTTATCAGTGTGTGAGGCAGCCGTTTTGAAGAACTCAAAGAGACAGAGAGGATAAAATCACACAAGAGTGTGCATGAGAGAAATATGCCACCCTCTTTTCCATCCCTCTCTGTCTCTCTTCTGCTCATCTGTCCCCTCAAGATACTGTATGCTGTGGGAAGTATTAGTACTATTAGTCAGACTGTGGATGTGAATGAAGGACATCATGTCACGGTTTTAGGACAGAGTCACGTGTTACAGCTAAAACCTTGAAAAGATTCAAGGTATGTGTGTGTTAGTAAAAGTACCTCTGCTGCTTAGTAAATGCATTTGTTAAATGGTCAAAGAAAAGAACCCATTAAAGGCGATGATGTGGAAGTAGAATTTCGAAAGAAAGTCTCATTATTTTCTGCTGCGCAAATCCTGGACTGATGCTATTCAAATCTACTGGATGCTGGTGAGATTTTCATCTTTGATCACCAAAATTACATACGTATTTAAATGTTGTTGTTTTTCCCGTGGAAAAAAAAGTCTTCATGCCATAATATCGCTTGAATAACTACACTCTTGTCTCATTAAGTATTCTATGCATATGCAAATTAGCCCCACCTCCACTCACTCACATCAACTCAGAGATCCACTCACTGATGATCACGTAGACGATTGGTTACAAGGTCGTTTGTGACATCAGAAACACCAGTGATTTCAAACCATGTTTTTGAGACTTTCTTTGATTCACTGCAGTTTTAAAGGGGTCATATAATGCCCCATTTAAATCAGTAAATTTGATTCTTTAGGGTCTAAATGAAAAGTTTGTAATATACTTTAATTAAAAATTCTTATTAGTATTTTAATAAAACACTCATTTTACCTGGTCAAAAACAGCTCTATTTTCAGCACACCGTTTCAGTGCATATGCCTTTAAATGATAATGAGCTTCCCTCACTCCTTCCCTCTTTACTGCGGTTTCGACACAACGCACATGGAGTGTTGCCTTGACAACAGTTTAGGGTATATTTTGGAGAAAGAATGGCAGCAGGAGTTTCTGCAGACACGTTTGTGCAACTGTATCAATTTGTACCGGAGTCAGACCCGGAACAAGATGTCGGAAAGAAGTTCGATAATTTTATATTTGTTCGTTATTTTACAATATATGTTCAATATTTTAATATTATCGATCGATAATAAGGGTAATTTCACCGGTGGAGACATGAATATGTATTGAAAGTGGGTCATATATGTAGTAGAATAGGATCATAAATTTCTAATTTGGCCGATAAAAGGCAGAAAATGACTTTTTAGTGCTTGTGGATGGTAGACAACAATCCCCATAGTGCATTGCAATGCTCAGCTCCGCAGGCCACTCCCACAACTCCGCCCATCAATGTCGACTAGATTTGAGCTCCACTCTATGCTATTGCCTGGAAATCATTTCATACAATTAAACAATGGAAATCTTAATGCAAATGAGTTGAGTGTCCGTTTAAGGCTCCAACAGGACGTTTCTGAATGGATGGTTAACTAATGTCACTTTGATATATCTTTGTGTACTGGCAGGGTAGAGTAACTTAGTGAGATGTAACTACGAATGCTAGTGTAAGCGTTAATAAAATTTTTCTCACTTCTTCTGGAGGTGCAGCAGGGATATGAATAGTTGGTACCAATTCTTTTTCCATGAGCAGCTTCTTAGCAAAACCAGCTAATACTGACCCTCGTTTATAAAGCAGTCTGGTGAGGAATATTCCCTTCAAAAATAAAACTCAGCCACTGCGTATTCAGTGGTTCGAACAACAAAATAACTGTGTTCGTTATTGCATCCAAGAACAGAACACCACAATCGCTTAGATGCCATTTTGCTCCACAGTATCAATTCTCATTCCCCATTGACTACAATAGTAGGAAAAAAATACATATGGTAGTCAATGGGGAATGAGATCTGTTTGATTAAAACATTCTTCCAAATATCTTCCTTTGCGTTTAGCAGAACAAATAAACACATAGAGGTTTGGAACAACACGAGGGTGAGTAAATACTGTCAGAATTTTCATTTTTGAGTGAACTATCCCTTTGAATAGACATATAACATCTATTAGACATATAAACATACATCACATAGACATATAAACAACATTAAAAGCTTGATTTTCACCACAGGGATTTAATCAATTTGTCTCTTGGCTGGCTGTGCATTTTTGCGTTTATTGTTCAGGAGAAATTACTATTGTTATTTTGTCTGTTAATTGGCTTGATTAAACTCTTTGTCCTTGTGTTTGTGAGTCACAATGTCTGTTCCATTCTCCTTTTCTTTTTGTCTCACATGAATGCATACACAAACACAGATTTTCCAGAGAATGTTGCAATGAATTGTAGCTTCTATATTTTTTTCCCCAAAATATGAAAATATTATATGAAAATATACTTTTAAGAATATATGAAAAATATTGTGAATTAATACCATATATTTAGAGAAATATTCTTTTTTAGTTAAGCTTTGGCACATAACTCATTGCAGTATGCACCGATATTACAATTTCACCAATAATCGTTAATTATTTTCATATTGATGTTATATTAATAAATGTTCATGTATATTCTTTTTTTATTTACATTTTCTATTGATATATTTTCATATAACAATTCTATGTGGGTTTTGTCTGAAATTTAGACGTCACAACTTCATAATGTACAATATGAAAAATAAATATTTATTTTGTGATTTGCTAAATATTAAATTGTTCTGAAATTATTTGTGTTTAACTTTGATAGATCACAGGCAAGTTAATCTAAATGTGAAATTAGGGAAATGAGCTGCACAATTAAATATCCATAATATTGATTGATACAATAAATTCAGAAATTTATTAAAGTTTGTGTAACCGATATGGTATTGTTAGATTGTGCATCCATATAACAGTGTTATTGTTATACTATTTACATACTATTGTTATACATATATGTATATATATATATATATATATATATATATATATATATATATATATTTCACTTTTAATTTTAGTAAATTTAGACTCAAGCATTGAATCATGTGGCTTGTTAAGGAGAGGTGTGCAATCTGGAGTTTTTGACTGGCAGATTAAAAAAAAAAACATGGAAAAAACAAAAATGTAATATTAGAAGCAATCACTCAGCAACCACTCAAAACACTCAAGCAATCGCATACCAGAATGCTAACAGCCAGTCAGAACACCCTAGCAACCGCAGTGCAATGCCCTGGCAACCAAACACAACTCCTAGGCAAATCAGTAGCAAGTTTTACGCAGAAAAATGGCAATTACATTTTCTTCAGAATAAAAAAAAATGGTATTGTTCAGTATAAGCTGTTTAAACAGATAATAATTAGTGTGTTTTTGAATTGATAATGGGTGGATTCAATAGGCAGCTGCTCTGTATTGTTCCAGCACTGACCACATGCAGACACAGAGGAAGGAAACAACTCGCTATAATATTGGCTGCTCCCCCACTTTAAGATTTTAGAACAGTGTATTTTAACACAGATTTTCTGATAAAGAACATTGCATGTACACAAACATTCAAGAGAGATACACACACATTGAGAGACTCCAATAAGAGTATATCTTGTCTTTTATCAGAGACTTGGCCTCGTGGATATTGCTCATTCGTCCCGGTTGCACTGTTGGGGGCAATGAGCTTCAATCTAGCTTGTGTCATTTTATGTCTATTATCTATCCACCCCCTTCAGCTTCCAGGCAATTCTTTTTTGTACTATAGAATAAAAAGCAAAAAAGTGTATTTGAAGAGTTCAGATGCAAAAGCCTCTAAATGCCATTTGAAATTTTCTTCTAAAATGCCCATTTTTATCAAGCTTGTATATTTAAGTTCAGTAATTTCACTTAAATGACAATTAATAGGTAATCTTCATTGCCATTTAAAGGAGAACTCCGGCAAACAATGAACCTTTGGTCTAATAAAACATCGGTACCTAGTCAACCGTTCTCTGAGATTTGTTGTCATGATAATCGAATGTAAAGAGTTTTATCTCTAAAAACTGTTTAGCGTATAATGCTAGTACTGGGGGCATTGACTAAGTAAAAAGAAATCGCTAGTTTATACCACTAACAAGGCTCAAAATAGCCCCACATTCACACAGTAACATAACGAGGCTCCATACATGCAAAACGAAGCATTGAGAACTTTGTAAGTGTAGACCGTTTAATAAGAAGATACTTTATGAAGACACTTGAATTCGCGAATACAGACAGGAGCCATCTTAAAAAATAGTCTCAATAAGTCGAACCATGAACGTCGAGCTGAGTGATCTGAACTGTATGAAGTTCAACGAACTTCTGAACTGTATGAATGGCGTTCGGGGATCGACTTATGGAGACTATTTTTTAAGATGGCTCCTGTCTGTATTCGCAAAGTCAAGTGTCTTCATAAACTATCTTCTTATTAACCCCTTAACTGTCACCCCCCTTTTTTTGAATAGTCATGGAAATTCTCATTTCAAACTTAAATGGCTGTAATTCGAGAATGCTTTGGAATATTGACGTAAGATTGGTCTCGTTTTAAAGAAGACATTTGGCAGACTTTTCTCGAAGTGAAATAAATTAAGAAAGTGAAACAGAAAAAAAGTTATAGAAGTTTGAGTTTATGGAAATGTACAATGTAAAAAAATAATTATTCATATTTTATATAAAATATGTATTTTCAAAACCTGGGCTACTCTAAAACGGCAGAAAAATCAGAGCCAAAAATCTGAACAAGCTGTGTTTCAAATTTTAGGTTGATATCTCAAAAAATGAGCTTTCAGTGAGATTTAGTTAGGGCGCAGTACCAAACTTTTTCTCTAGGGCACAATCAGACTCCATTACTGCCCATAAAAGGGCACCTACATTTCCATGTGTTTTGAGTGATCTGAACCATTATTTTCACAAATTTCACACAATTTATGAAATAGAAATCCTATTCAGAAGTAGTATGGGAAGTTTGGCAGATTTTTATATGAATTCAACCTCTAAGAATCACATAAAAAGAATACGCATGTGCATTATAGCTTATTGCCATAACACAAATGGTGAATTTATTATGTTTTTCGTAATATCTAAAACATTTTCAGACCTTTTTTTTCTAAAATAATTGAATGGATGCAATCTTTTGAACTCTTGGCATGAAATCAAACTGAGGTTTCTAACTTTTTTTCATGATTTTTCATGTTCATTGCTATTTCTAAATAAAGGTCTGAACACGCTTTATGAGTATGAAAATATTCTTGTTGCAAATTGATAAATTACGGCTCCTGTGTAAATGATTTTGAAAATCAATCACCAAATATGGAAACTAGAGATTGTAAGCTTTCAAATGATATATAGTTTGTCAATATTATTTAAAGTCTTGTCTAAGATATTACTGTTTTAAAAATATAGTGGCAAGCGTCCCACCTGTGGGACGGTGACAGTTAAGTGGTTAAACGGTCTGTACACTTATAAAGTTCTCAATGCTTCGTTTTGCATGTATGGAGCCTCGTTATGTTACTGTGTGAATGTGGGGCTATTTTGAGCCTTGTTAGTGGTATAAACTAGCGATTTCTTTTCACTTAGTCAATGCCCCCAGTACTAGCATTATACACTAAACAGTTTTTAAGAGATAAAACTTTTTACATTCGATTATCATGAAAACAAATCTCAGAGAACGATTGACTAGGTACCGATGTTTTATTAGACCAAAGGTTCATTGTTCGCCGGAGTTCTCCTTTAAGTGAAATTACTGAACTTAAATATACAAGCTTGATAAAAATGATCATTTTAGAAGAAAATTTCAAATGGCACTTGGAGGCTTTTGCATCTGAACTCTTCATTTGTTCCATAAAAATAATTGGAAAAAAAAAAGGTTATTACAGTACAGGGGAAACAAATTGTGCCTGCTGATAGAGTTGATAGAGATTTATTTAAATGGATCTAAAGCCATCTCCATCTTCACATTATCTTTTGAGGGAATGTCTTTGTAGGGAGATTTCATGAGAACAAGTGATGAGGATTAGTGAAACATTACTGAAACCTCTACCGAATTAAACTTACAGAAGAGCAGAGAGGCTAAAGTGCTTTCAGAAGAGAGGAGATGACAGAGCGAGTGAGAAACTGGACACATTGGACAGAGATCTTTTAGTCCATGAGAATGGGATCACAGCTGAAGCAGCAGGGGTGAGGAAATCAGAGAGGAACTCCTATTGAGTCTCAGCAATGCACTGACGTATTAGAGTTGTGACGGAGCACGCTCTGAGTAATCCAATGGTAATCAGAGCTGTTTTATAAATAGCAGCGTGTGTTTCTAACCTGTTATCTGAACAGGTAAAAATAGGTATGTGTTTGAATCAGGGCCATTATCTCTCGGAAGCAACTTGAAAAAAAAAACTTGATTATAAAGAATGTTAATTATGTGAATGAAGCAAGGTCATGTGTTGTAGTGAGTATACTATCATGGTAATGAGAATTAATATGATAAAGACATACACCAGTGTCTTTGCTGTTCCGCTTTCTTTTTCTTTTTCCATTGAGTGACAGTTAGGGAAGCTAAAACAAATGGAATTAGAAAACACACAGACACTAATTTCCCCCTGATTCTCTAAACCTCTCAATCTCCCAAACGGCTCCACGGCAGAGCTCTGGCATAATCCACCAACACGTCATGTCACCATGACGATGGAGTATTCAAAAGACAAAGCTCAATAGCTGCCGTTGATGCAGCATTAATGGTTCTCTGGCACAGGTGGTCTCTAGGTTGCTACGGCGCTCACCGACTAAAAAGAGAGGAGTGACTTAATGAGCAGCATGAAGGGCTAATGACGAGCATCTGTAGACACTGAAACATATCTTTCACTTCATTCTTATTAGGGTCGTGACCATTTCAAACGCATGCAACCCGTGCCACATCGGCTTAACTATTCCCTCTTAATCATACAGCATGGTACATTTGGAGTGACTTATAATATCTTTTAATAACTAATATCACTTTGGGGGAGTTGTGGCCTAATGGTTAGAGAGTTGGACTTGTAACCCGAAGGTCAAGGTTTGATTCTCAATAGTGGCAAGAAACAACTGAGGTGCCCTTGAGCAAGGCACCTAACCCCCAATCGCTCCCTGGGCACTGCAGTGAATGGCTGCCCACTGCTGCTCCGGGTGTATGTCCACGGTTTGCAGTGTGTGTGTTCACTACTCACTGCTACTTATGTGTATGCACTAACTTTTAAAGGTGCCATCTTGCACATAAAATCAAATCATATTCCATATTCCATAATAGATGGGGGCAGTATACCTCCAGAAAGTGAGTTGTGCCAAGGCCGCGAGCACTCTCACGTCTTCAAACAACACAAACGAGCGCTGTTTTGCTCTCTCTGTCTCGCACATACTATTCAAATCATTTGACACGATAGTAAAAGGTTGGAAGACCGCAGTTTCACGTGGAGCATTTGGAGATTTTTAGAGATCAGAGACTCAATGAACAACATCTCAACACTAAATGATGAAGACCGTCTCATAGACGCCTGTCTCAAAATCAAGCTGGTGCATTTCGACAATATAAATAAAAGCCTGGGCTATTATTTTAAGTTTACGGTACATATTACACTTGTATTGTCTTTTTGTTCATATTACACTTTTATTGTTAGTTTGAATTAATTTGACAGACAACATTCGCTGATGTTTATCAAGCTAGCGCCATTCAGAGCTGCTAACTCTCACAAATTCACCGTGAGACACACGCAATTGACACTTAGCAAGCAGGTTAGTTAAGCTCTCAGATTCTGTCAATTTTATTACGCAATTCAAACAATAAATACCGTTTTGGCGCTTGTACATGTTACACCACAGATCCCTAGCGCACGTGAACCGATCATCTCTACTAGCTAATGGAAAAAGAACACGAACACTGTTGAAAGATACAGTATGCTACGACTTACCAAAATGTATTCCTCATGCATAATGTCGACAAATCATTTTTTGAACTCTTCCCTGAACTGAAATGTAGTAGTGGGCTGTATTTCCACACGACTGACATCAGGTTCAAGTACACACACAAGCCGCGTGAGTTACTTGTCAGTTTGGCTGGCGGTAATGTTGCCCGTCCGCATACCGCCTCCCATGGCCGAAACTGGTATTACGACACCTGCCTCAATTTTTACCTCAATTATTCCATATGGCACCTTTAAATGATCGGTTAAATGCAGAGGGCAAATTCCGAGTATTGATTGTCATTCTTGGCCTTTACCTCACTTCACGCCACCTTTCTTAAATGTTGCGTCCACTATTTCAACTCAAAAGCCTGTGTCTTATTCATTAACCACCCAGAGTTCAGTTTAAGCAGTTGCCGACTGTGCTTGAATAGCACTGCGATGTGCAGATTCAAATTAGATCATTGTCATTCTTTTCAGCACATTCCTTTCTATGTAAATTAGGATTATAAATTGTGCAAAATTAAAAATAGCTATGTAACTATTGTGCTATTTAAAAATAACTGTGCTTTTTGCCTGCCACAATCAGCTTTGCTGAAGAAAAATAGATTTCATTTTTTATTGTACAGGAGAGCAGTTATTCATCAAATGATGGAGAAGAGCGTTACAAGGTGTACAGTACATCCAGATGTGTGGTGTCGAGCACATTTTCACATTTTAAAGAAAAGTGAATAATAGTCTCACTAAACCAATGCAAACAGCATGTGCAAATCATTCTTAATTCATTTACCCCGAAACGATTGTAGGGTTTAAAATTGGGTTTCCTAGTCTAACCCTCCCTTCCATTACAAAAAGGGCCATTTGTGATTCCTAAAGGCACAGATGTGTTGATAATGATCAAGATCTAAAGGCCAAGATGAGTAAACATAGCCTGTAGCTATCACCGTCGCCCAACACTGGTTGTCCATTAAAGCTAAGCAGAGTTGAGCCTGGTCAGTACTTGCATTTTAAAACTAGGAAAACCAGGTAGCTTCTGGAAGAGGTGTTAGTCAGGCCAGGAGAGGTGCTGACCCTGTGGTCTGGGTCCTAACTCCCAAGTATAATGATGGGGAATCTATACTGTCATAAATCACCGTGCTTTAAATATTAGGGGAGCGCGGGGCACAACCTAACGAGGGGTTAAGTGTAACACGGACTTTTTACATAGTTCGTCAGGATCAAGCAGGCTGTCTTTCTGCTCTTTTTCTCTTGCTGCCAGGAAACGGTCTCCCACGAATTTGCGGAAAGTTTTGATTATATTTTGAGAAGATACTGGACAAAGAGTGTTTTGACACCATAAAAGTAAAATATTTCATCATATATATTTTTTTCGATTTCTGAGTTGGCTGTATACGTTTCCAAATCTAACTTTATATTGCCTTAATCACAGTCTTGTTTGCTCAAACATAGCACCGTTTTGAAACATGTCAGCAATTCCTATAATGACTGTTTGCTAGGTTTAAAATATGTAATACACAGCGGGGTTAGTTGTAACACAGTGTACAATGAAAATCAAATGAAAACGGAGCCACACAACTTTTCAGGTTTGAGTATACATTTAACTTTGTTGGACTCTCACAAACAATGTTGGAATTTAAAATTTAGTGTACTAATGATAACTTGTTTATTTATTTAAAATATGGCATGTTTTTAATGCAATAAACCCTTTAATTTTTTATTCTAAGCTCATTTGTATTATTATTACTGTTATTATTAATAACAATAATAATTGTACATGCAGCTGCCACACAAAAATCTAATTTAATTGCAATTACAATATTTTATATTTTTATTTATTATTATTTATTGCAAAACTGTGCAGCCCTTTTCTATGTCTCTATCCATGATATTGATACACAATAGAAGGATGATTGGATGAGGGATGGATGTATGGATATCTGTCTATATACAGATGCACAAACAATATCAAACTATACAAATAAAATAGTACTGAATTACGTGAGTTACACATAAGTGTTACAACTAATCCCTCTGTCTGTTACAATTAACCCCGCATGGGGTAAGTTGTAACATTTGCACTTCTGTCACTTTCACTGCAACTGTACGAAAATTGTGTAAAAAAATGTTTTGCTTATGTAAAAAAAAATATTAATCTAACCTAATTATTTTTTAATTGACTGAACCAAAACCAAAATGCGTTAGGTTGTGCCCCGCTCTCCCCTTTATCCTGGAATGTACGTGGCCTGAATACAACGGTTAAGCGTACCCATTGTTTAGAATCTTTACATCGTAAAGCAATAGCTAGCTTTGGTTCAAGAATCACACTTGAAAAAATGTGTCCCGCTTACAAAATAAAAACTACAAGTTACTGTCATCTCCTGCACCCCTAATAAATCCATAGGTGTGCTGATACTTGCAAAGAGGTCGCTACATTTATCCATATACTTACTAGGAGGAGATGACCCGTTTTGCGTATGTGGCTGTAACTCTAAATCATTCCAAACTCCTGCTAGTATCAATCTACGCTCGAAAAGAGCCTTATCAACATTTTCTGAATAATATCTGTCGACAACTACTACAATTTCGTGATCAGGATGTCGTCATAGGGGGAGATTTCAATGCCTCAATTCATCCTCAACTTCATCGCTCATCTGGTTGTAAACCCTCTGGAATGTCCACATCCTCTCAAATCTGCACAAATCCGCACAAATACTTTTCAAGAATTGATTATATCCTGGTTAGTGCCACCTTTCCTCAGTATCCAATGTTGTCATATTGCCTATCTTGATTTCAGATCACACTACCATTAATTGTATTATCACTCCTGCTACAGCTCATGCTAAATCCTGTAGATGGTGCTTTGACGACTCCCTGCTGTAGCTATGATGCTACATTTATGGACCAACTCAGATCTGGGCTTACAGAATTCTTGGAAATTAATACGGATCATTTCTCAACCCTTAGGTGTTACTAAATGCTATCTATGAGGGAACTGCAGCGCCTTGCCTATCTTGAACAAGAAATAAGGTCTTTGGAGCATCAGCAGACCCAGTCTTTCTCTGAAGAGGCTGCTGTAGAGAGGAAACGAAAAAATAAAAAAGATTCATTCAAAAAAAAACAAAAAAAACAAAAAAACAGTCATTATGTATTGTGTTTTTGTATCACATTACGACACAGCAAGTTTGAATATGTCCAAGCACAAACTTGAATACGTGCAAGCATAAACATTTTAATAGCTTAGTTTAATAACTCCATGGTCACTGCATGTTTTTTGGGGGAAAAAAATCATCAACCTTCTTCAAAACATGCATCCAGTCATGATTATGGAAGAATACACATTTTTCTGTTTCATGACAAACAAGAGGTAAAGAGACAGTGAAAGAGGTGTGTGTGGGCAAGGAGGGAGAGATTAATTAGTCTGATAGATTCAGGGCTGTTTAACGAGGCAGAGGATGAGTTCAGTAAGGGTCAGGGAAAACGGGGTGAGCCAGCGGTATCGTAATTATCCATCTACCGACACAAACGCACATGCAGACACACTCCTTGTGACATTACAGCGAGTTTCCTTCTTGCCTCAGGCAAATGACATAGACTTAGAAAAAGTCAACATGGTGACACAGTGACGCATATGCCCTCAGTGGTCATTTCCCAGGCATCCAGCTCAAATCAGTGCTTACATGAAATGCATTTCAAATTGTGCTGGCACTCTAGAGTTAAGTTTTTGCAAAGACTTGTCATTCAGCTTGCTGAAATCTTGGGCTTGTGGTTAAAAGGCAAAGCTATAAAGGCGGTGGTGCTGTTTGTCTGTGTGTGTGTAGTTGATGTTGTCAGAGAGGCTGTATGGTTAAATTCAGTGTGCTATTTGTAAATAGTATTTTATAAATATAACCTAACCATAACAGAAAACATCGTGCTATTTACAATTAAAAAAATGTTTACTTACGCATTTCTTCTGCTGAAAAGAAGATATGTTGAAGAATGTTGATTAGCAAATAGTTCCAGTTCCTAATGATTTCCATTGTATTTAGTGTTCATACAATAAGAACCAAAATAGATTAGTTACCAACGTTCTGCAAAATATCTTCTTTTGTGTTAAAGAGAAGAAAATAAGTCAAACATGTTTGGAACAACATGAGGGTAAATGATGACATGATTCTCATTTGTGGGTGAACTATTTCTTTAAAGGTGCCATCTGCCACAAAAAATCAAATCATATTCCATACCAGATGGGGGTATATCTCCAGAAAGTGAGTTGTGCCGCGGCCATGCGCACTCTCACGTCTCCAAACAACACAAGCAAGCGCTGTTTTGCTCTCTCTCTCTCTCCCTCGCGCATATTATTCAAATCATTTGACACGATAGTAAAAGGTTGGAAGACCGCAGTTTCAAGTGGAGCATTTGGAGATTTTTAGAGATCAGAGACTCAATGAACAACATCTCAATACTAAATGATGAAGACCGTCTCATAGACGCCTGTCTCAAAATCAAGCTGGTGCATTTCGACGATATGGGAAAATAAAAGCCTGGGCTATCATTTTAAGTTTGCGGAATTCATTTTGTTCATATACTTTTATTGTTAGTTTGAATTAATTTGACAGACAGCATTCGCTGATGCTGATCAAGCTAGCGCCATTCAGAGCTGCTAACTCTCACAAATTCACCGTGAGACGCAATTGACACTTAGCAAGTAGGTTAGTTAAGCTCTCAGATTCTGTCAATTTTATTACGCAATTCAAACAATAAATACCGTTTTGGCGCTTGTACATGTTACACCACAGATCCCTAGCACACGTGAACCGATCATCTCTACTAGCTAATGGAAAAAGAACATGAACACTGTTGAAAGATACAGTATGCTACAACTTACCAAAATGTATTCCTCATGCATAATGTGGACCAATCATTTTTTGAACTCTTCCCTGAACTGAAATGTAGTAGTGAGCTGTATTTCCACATGACTGACATCAGGCTCAAGTACACACACAAGCCGCGCGACTTACTCGTGTACTGCAGTTTGGCTGGTGGTTATGTTGCCCGCCCGCATACCGCCTCCCATGGCCGAAAGTGGTATTACGACACCTGCCGGGCCAGGGCTAGTAATTTAGCATGCTAATTTAGGTTTATATCTCGGCAGCACTATAACTTGTCAGTTTTTTAATGACATCATTGCACTTATTTCTTGTCGTTCTTTTGATGTGTGTAGCTCATTTTTGGGTAATTTTTACCTCAATTATTACATATGGCACCTTATTTTATAACGTTTTTACAAATGACAACATTCCAGAAAGGACTTTTAGATTTAGCTCACTTCCGGGTACAAATTTGTTTAAGTATGTACACAAACACACTCACTTCTTTCTAAGTTGTCCTTTCTAAGGTGTCCTCCTTGCAAAATCAGGCTATTATCCTGCATGGCTAGATAACATTTGGCTTAGACCAGAGGCACAAACAATCTAAGGACTTGAGGGAATTTGTTAGTTTTTTTTTTTTTTTTTGTATTTTTTTTTTTTTTTTTTGTAAATTTTTTGGGGGGGGGTCTTCAGCAAAGTAATACAGGCATCCCCTGAGCCTGTGCCAATGAGCAACTCCAATTACACAAACTGTCTGAAGGGTTTTAAATCGAGTCTTTGCCCTTCATTGTTTCTGTTTCCCTTTCAGTCATAAGCACAAACCCCAATGCATGCATCTCATAGACAGCACACACACATCCACAGCCATTTCGTATTAATGGATTATTAATTAGCCTCTGGTTTTGATGCAGCATCTCTTGTTTTTTTTTAGCTTTATTGAATAAAGCCACAGCTGGCAGAAGCCTCACGGAGAAAGGGATGCCGTTCTTCATATCTATTCATAAGCACCTCTGATTCAACTTTTATTTGTTTAGTTCTTTAGTTTCCTTTTTGTGCAACTTTCATCAAGACTTTGATTTTTATTTATGCCATGATGCATACCGCTACATCAAACAGTGCGCCTCATCTTAATATTTTCTAAAAAGACCTTCATCTCTTCATATCATAAGCCCTGATCCTATCTCTCTTTCAGCCCGAGCTCTAATCACTTTCCATGCAACTGAGTATAAAAAAAGGCCCGGAACCCTTTTTTTCTTTTTTCTATATAGTCATTGAAATGAGAGGCTTAACCTTCTAATAATGTTGATCAACAAGCTCAGAAGACTTTAATTTCTGTGTGGTTTGATATGATAATTACTGAAATTTCTTACTGTTTTTTGTAACATAAATTGAATTAAAATGAATTTAAAAAGTCTAAATACAGTTTTAATTTTTGGTAATCAAAATATGCTTGCATTGATTTAGTTTCAAATGAATTATTACAAGCCCTACAATGAGTTTAATATCAGGTCATCAGATTATGTTGAAATTATGATGAAAAAATATGTATCATACTCACAGGGAATGGCAGTAGTTTCAGTCTGTTTACATTTAGATGGGTAATACTGCCTAAGTTTATGTTTGAGTCGTGATGGCAGTCTGCGTCTCATGTTCATAGTAAAAGACATGAAGAGTTCAGATGCAAAAGCCTCTATAGTACCATTTGAAATTTTCTTCTAAAATGATCATTTTTATCAAGCTTGTATATTTAAGTTCAGTAATTCACTTTAATGGCATTGAAGATTACCTTGTCATTTAAGTGAAATTACTGAACTTAAATATACAAGTTTGATAAAAATGGTCATTTTAGAAGAAAATTTTAAATGGCATTTAGAGGCTTTTGCATCTGAACTCTTCACATCTATCTTTAGCTAGTGTGTTACCCAGACTTCTTTTTGTACCTCAATAGTGAAAGGGAGAGAGCGTGGGAGCTTTACAAAACTAAAATAATGTTATTTACTCACAATTTATCTCCCATGCTGCCACATACGTTTATTACACTGCAGACTGAATTTTATCTGATTTTTCTTCTGCAGAGAAATTCACAGAATCTGTTTTTTGAGCACTGTCTTGAACTGTATAGAAACCACAGGTTTTCAATCACTTTGAAAGAACACAGTAAACACAACACACACAGGGAAACTAATGTAATACTGTGGCTCTGCTGAGGTAACAATCCAATAACAAACCTGAGTGAGTTCTGATGAAGAATGCTGTTTCTGAAACTCAAGTGTTTGATTGTATGCTCTTTGTTTTGGTGATTGATGGTCTTTATCTATTTCTGCACACAAGCTCTGTATATTCATTCATCCACATTCTTCCCTTCATTTCCGACAGCTACTCGTCCTGTTCTCCTTTCACCCATTTCTTTTTTTATATACTTTTCTCTTCCCTCGAACGTCTATTTTCTTTGTGGCACTTCATTTGCATTGGCTCTTTTGGCTTTGCCGCCATGCTTCATTTCAAACTTTTGTCACTGGCAAAACAAACAAACAAAAAAGAAAGTACCTGAAAGCTGTAAAATATTAATTCAGCATTTCTCCCCTTCATGGTGTGTGTCTGTGTGTGTCCTGTACAAAGTGCCAGTGTTAACAATGAACTTTACAGTTTCAGTCAGTCTGGTGGATGGTCATTTTCTGCCTGGCTGCCCACAGTGGAGTGAGTTAACTCTTGCACTTAAAAAACTAAACTAGCTTTTCAGCATGGATGGATGGATGGATGGGCAGACAAACAAGCTGATAGACAGACAGACAGACAGACTACAGTCTTGATGAAATTAATTTCTAGAGGATTGTAGAATTGTCAGTTTCATTCTCAATGTGTTTCTCCTCTTCAGGTTACTCCTGGCCGCTCCCTGCATCACTCTGTCCCATGTGGATCTACTTGGATGTTCTTTTTTCCACCGCCTCTATCATGCACCTGTGCGCTATCTCACTAGACCGTTATGTGGCCATCCGGAACCCCATCCGACACAATCGATCAAACTCACGCTCCCGGGCCCGGGCCAAAATCACAGCGGTCTGGACCATCTCTGCAGGTACAACATGTGGGCCTGACACTGTGCTGTAGTGTGATGTGAAGCCATCAAGCTGGATGTCATTCTGTCTGATGAGTCATGACTCTGATCTAATATATATTCATGATAACATTGTATTAACCTCTGACTCTGCTTTCATACTTTGTGAAATCTTAGAATAATTTCCTTATTGGTGCGAGATGACATTAGCTGTTTAGAGACGCTACTAAAAAGAAGAGTGATCCATATAGGGTTTAAATGTTTAGGCTATGTGTACTAGGGCTGCCATGATGTCAGAATTTTCACAGCACAGTTATCGTGGCCAAAATAATTTACGGTATATAGAGTATATCACGATAGTATAGATAAATATATTGGTGTGTACACACACACACACACACACACACACACAATATCTATAATAAAGTATAAACACACATAAACATAAACTTTTATGTTAGATGCGATTAATCAATTTGACAGCACTAGTAAAAATGCAACAAAAATATTCCTCAATAGATATTTTAAGTTAACATAATCCAAGTTTTAATCCAAATAAGCACATTTTTGGACTAAGGATTATTTGATGCAGAGGTGGGTGAACAGGTTTCTGATATTGCGCCCAGAATCGACAAGTCCTGCAGACTGGGGTGTCTAATGACCCATTTTCTCTAAATCCAAAAAACTCAATACCCTTAATGAGTTAAAAGGTAAAGTTCTGTACAGCAAACTTAGTTCATTGACAGTTTAACAGCATTTGGCTCCGCAGTACCTTTTTGACGTGTCCGTATCGAGCTCTTCCCATTCGATGAAGAATCTTTCGTCCTTTAGAGGAATCTTTGCCGCAATTCTCTGTCTCGTGGACCATTCAAAAACCAGACCAAGGGGGCAATCCATCGACCGGAAGTTGAAGCCTCGCAGGAGCTGCCATCTTGTAGCAGAACTTCACTTGCTTTAGCATTTCCATTGACTCCCATTAATTTTGGCATCACTTTGACAGTGAATAACTTTACATCTGAGACGTTTGAAGACCCCATTTGTCCATTATTTATTTCTAAAGCAGAGGTTCTCAACTCCAGTCCTCATATTGTGCATGTCTCCCTTGCTTAACACACCTGATTCAGATCCTCAGCTCGTTAGGATAGACTCTATAGGCTTGTTTGAGATGCGCCTCGCCTCGCCTGCAATGTAGTCGAGAGTAGGCGGCTGCAGTGAGAGAAGGAGTGAAAAAAGCGGAGTCAAGCCGGACAGATCTCGGTTCTCGCAGTGGGTCTGACCGTCTGTCACCTGTGAGATCAAAGACTATTATCGCGGGATTCACGGGATTCACGCTCGTGCACGTGTTGCTAATAAACTGGATGTAATTTTAAGTTCTGTTTCTTTTATATGAAAATAAATATAATGAACAAGACACCCAAAATACTTGTTATTTAATTACATTCCAAATATGTGTTTAACAATATTTTTTTTTCATTAATACAGACATGTATTTTTATATATTGTTTTAATAAAAATATAATGTGCACAAAAATATCATATGTGACATGGCACTGTCAGAGAGTTTATTCACCCATAACAAATATGTATAGGCTACACATAAAACATGATATCAGAGTTTACATCACGGTTTACATTACATCACAGAAAATACATCACGGTTGTTTAAACCAATGAGCATTAAGCTGTGCAAGTCGTTTCCCATCATGCTTTTGATCAGCGCAGTCGGCGGAGAGCAACTGCGCGCGACTGCAGAATCCGACAGGTGCGCCTTGCGCTCGCGAGAGTTTTTTGACATACGTCGGCATGACATCAGAGCCAGACGATGCGCTCTCGGACACATTTCTAACCGGCATGCATCTCGCGCTGATCACCGGTGATCGATTCTGCGCAGATTTTGCTCATCTCAAACAAGCCTATTGTCTATCTTAACGAGCTGAGGATCTGAATCAGGTGTGTTAAATAAGGAAGACATACACAATGGGCTCTAGGATGCTCGATAACTTCCACCGATCATAGAGTAGGCTACAATGCAATACTGAGAATTTATATTGAATTTTATACTCCATGGTTACATTAAAGAAACGTTAGTCACAAACACAGATAAAACAGACACACCTCGTTGTGTTTGTGCTTCTTTTTAATTTTTTTATTAAATAAACATAACTATATATAAAATTAAATCTAAACGTATGTACTTTTCGTTTCAAGGACAGGAGGACAGTAAATTTTGAAGACTCTGCCATAATCCCATTTTACTCGGTTTTCCTTTCCTTCATATAACAAAAGAAAAAGAAGCTATTAGTGTTAATTAAAATGACCCTGCAGTGACCGAAATTGAAGAAATGCCTAAGCTCTGATCTTTTTTAAAATGACCTCAAACCAGCCCTGTTTTTCAATCTGCATGCAGCGGAGACAGAAATGAGCAGAAAATGTAATAAAGTGCATCACAATTTGCACCGCATTGATGCAAAAAGAAAAAAACAAATAAGCGTAATGAAACACATTTATAGTGCAAAGCAATATAACTACAGTCCATATAACTATTTTAAAAATATCTACACAAATAAAGCAGTTAAACTGTGCCGGTACACTTTTGGATAGAGCTTCAGTTGCCTGAACTCCAGTCTCAAGCCTCTGCCAGATTCAGACTGGGCATAGAGCTGAGAGCTGGTGTTGCTTTAAAGTGATTAGTAATAATGTATCGTTTGGGGATCAAAGAAGACCTACTAACATTTCAGAGATTAGGGCTCTTTGAGCATGAGTCAGATGCTTTTCAAAGAACAGCATGTCTGGTTGGTAAGACAAAAAAGTGCTTTTGTAATTATTACTGGAAAAGGCACATGCCACTGAGATATGTAATTATCTGTCTTTTGTACTGGAACATTTTATGGGTGTAATTTTTCTTGCATAATAGTATCCATACGTGCGTCCGTCCGTCCATCCAGTATTTGTAATGCAAACATAACAAATGAATTATCATTCATCATCTCTATGTTAAAAAGCTCTTAATCTGCTTCAAGGCAAGCCATTACAAACAAAACCAATGTTATTTCAAGCACTGGTCAATTTTGAGACTGTAAGCTGTTTTGCTACGATAGCATGTTCTTTCAGATCATTTTTTTTTAAATATATTTGTTTTTATTTATTTTTTGCATGTTGACAGTGCTTTCTGATTTATAGAGTGATAAAAAGAGACATCCAAAATAAACCGAAGTATGGTGATATCTAGTTAAATTTCACATGTACTCTTTCCTTGAAATGTCATCACATAGCATCTATAACTGAGATGAGGATGAGTGCTGTCAGTGGATTTGAGAAAAGCACCATAATCTCCATTTACATTATAATGCTTCTTTTCTAACTCTGTGTACTCTCATCTCCAGGGAAGGATGAGAAATGGGATGTTAGAGGAGGTTGATAGTGTGTAAGATAAAGTAACCCCACTCACTTTTACAGGAGAAAACTTACCATTGTATATTTTTAATCTCCTCATATTTCTCTCAGACTTTGACACTCTTATCATAGTCATCCAAGGCCTGCGGTTATCCATAGATTCACAGCCAATTCCAGATGCATCCAGTGACACGGGGTCCATCATGGCACCCCCCGCCCTCCTTACCAGATCTGTTTCCCCCAACAAACCCCAGAGATCAGGATTTTCAGAGATTTACTGTTGCTATGGAGATGGTTTGTCACCATGGCAGTTTCACTGAAAGTTTGTCCTTGTGCGATTGAAGCTTTCCATTTGCAAGATGCTATCGGAAATGAGAAGTACAGTATATTATAAACAGTGTTATACAGAACGGAACACTAATGGTCAAAGTTGTTTTGTTACACTTCTAAACTGTTAATGAGAGAAAAAAAAATCCCACTAATTACTGTGAAGTAACCCAAAGGCACGTGACAAAGATGGACATTTTCACTGCCTAAGCATTAGCAAAATATCTAAGTAGAATAATATGAGCATATCCTTCAACAAGAGATCCATCAATAAGAAGGTTCACATTGAGCCACATAACATGTTTTTAAGAAATATACGCCTCCTGCACTCACAGTTTAAAGCAGTTTATTGATTTGTAACTAAATGATGTATTAGTGCTAATAATCAAGTGTAAACAATTAAAGTGTTCACACTTGATTATTAGCCAAGAGCTATTTAAAGATTATCATCTCTTTTGAAACTGATGATATGGATCAGACAGAATCTCTGCGGTGTGTTAGAGTCGTTTTTTCCTTTGAGATAAGAGATGGTTCATGGACTAAAACATTTCTTGGATAGTTAGGTGTTTAAGTAATGTTCCTTTATACAGTATGTACTCTTTCCAGTCCAAGTGAATAGCATAGTAGTGTGTGTCTTTATTAATTATATATATTATTACACAATTATTTTTACTATATATATATTTTCTTTTCATTTTTAAGGGCTGTTAATAAATAATATTATTTGTATTATTATTATATCATTAGTAGCCCATCATATGCTTTTATGAAAACACTGTTTATATCTACACAATTACCATACGTTGTGAAAACAATTTTTTTATTTCTTATTAATTAAATTGTAATATTGATTTATTATTATTAATTACAGTGAACACCATTTTGATTGTAAAGTATACATAAATTATTTTACCTTGATTTACTGATACAAAATAATAATGACAGAGCAGTTATAATGTCAGAATTGCAAATTGCATTTAATGCCATTAAAGAGAATACTGCATGCTAATTTGTTTTCTACGGAAAGTGCTATTTTTTTTAGAGCACTACAGTATATTAACTATTATTTATTTATGCCTGCAATTGGACAAATGGGCTGTGAAGGGGACATAAATAAAATGGCTCTATCTATGCAACTGCAGGTCACACAACTTTACTGCTTTTGTGTTTTGTGTTTAGGCAACTGTCATCATTCCTTCTCTTTTGTTTAGTTATTGCCACCTTGTTTTTTTGGGTCTGTCACATTTTCCAGAGACTAAACTAAACTACAAATCAAATGCACTTTCTTCCCTCTGTCTTTCTGCAGGCATCTCCATGCCGATCCCAGTGCTGGGTCTGCGCGATCACACCAAAGTTTTCAAGGATGGCAGCTGCCTATTGACTGACAATTCATTTGTGTTGATTGGGTCCTTTGTGGCCTTCTTTGTGCCATTGACCATTATGGTGGTGACCTACTTCCTGACTATCAGCGCTCTGCAGAGTGAGGCTACTCTCTGCCTCGACCAACTGGTGCCCAGGCCCAAATGGAGCGCAGGATTCACTCTGAACTTCCTCCCTAACCCATCATTCTCGCCTTCAGAGAAGAAACTGTTCTTGCGGCGTTCGTTGAGTCGCGAGGTAGGGACCGAGTCAGTGGTTGTGATGCCACCTTTCGGACGGCACAGCGTACAGTCCATCAGCAACGAGCAGAAAGCCTCTAAAGTTCTGGGCGTGGTCTTCTTCCTGTTCGTGGTCATGTGGTGTCCCTTTTTCATAACCAACGTTTTAGCGGTGGTTTGCGAGCCGGTGGCATGTGACGCCGATATAATGAATGGACTGTTGAATGTGTTTGTATGGGTCGGTTACCTTTCCTCCGCCGTTAACCCGCTGGTTTACACGCTCTTCAACAAGACTTACCGCTCGGCCTTTGCTAGATACATCCGATGCCAGTTTCACGAAGAGAAGAAACCACTACAGCAAATTCTGGTCAACACCATTCCACCGCTGGCCTATCAGTCCACACACCTGCCGCTTACTGGATCAATAGACAATGGGGATTTCTCTCTGCACCTTCCCAATAAAAACCACCATCTGTCCAAAAGCCACAAAAATGAGAGTGTCAGCTGCTTGTGAATTCACTCAATGAACTCACAAATGCCAACCATAACCCTGGATTGACTTCTGAGTTCGTGTTTGGCACTCTATCCCTCTTACCTCTACAGAAATCAGCTCAGATTGATCTAAAGTATTAGTATTCAAAGCCCAAATGCATCTATGTACAAACAGCATCACAGTCCATGACTTGATCACAGGGCAGTGAAGCATCAAAAGACCTTCATCTGACTGGGATCGGTCCTTACCATCAGTGTCAGTTTAATCAATGGGATAAATAAAACTTGTGTAAAAGTGTGAAGTCAGAGTTACTGTTTGATGTCAAGACTTTTCATTTTTATTTAGCACTTTATATTCCAGAAGGCAAAGTCTAAATTCATGGGAGATCAGCTGTGTTTTGTTTACAATGTCAGGTTTTAGAAAACAAGTGTGGATAAAATTTGTGATGTGACTAAAGTTTTGTACTGCGTCAAATGATTGTTGCTGTAGCATCATTCATATGAGCTGACGTGTATGTGCTGCTGGTTTATCATTTTACCATACATTTGCATCCAATGTCATGGAAAAGAACTAAAAGAATCATGTTTCTGTTTCCTGTTCAAGTGCCTGTTTCCACTTCAGAGTTTAAAAAAAAAAGTTTATGTAATGAAAAAAAAAAAAAAATTGATTAAAATAAGAAATAAAGTCAAACTTTAAAATATAAATATGTGAGATACACTACTTTTCAAAAGTATGGGGTTAGTAAGATTTTTAAATATTTTTGAAATGGTCTAATGGTCACAAAGGCTGCATTTATTTGATCAAAAATACAGTAAAACAGCAATAACAAAATATTACAGTTCAAAATAACTATTTTTTTTTCTATTTTAAATAATATATTTTAATATGTAATTTATTCCTGTGATGGCAATGCTGAATTTTCAGCATCATTACTCAGTCTTCAGTGTCACATTTGACTCTGAGGTGGATATGGGCTTTCACAGAAACCTCCTCAAATGATGAATACTATCGATGGAAAGTCAATGCTATTCTTTTCAAAAGGGAACTTAGTATGCACTTTTGCTTTTTCTGATTTCTGAGAACATTTTGAAGTTGAACATATTGTTCAGATAGTGGCAGTACTCAAACCCAACATTTACCTTTGTCAGATTTGAAGTTCATTGAAAACATGCTTTTAAGATAACCGGTACGTTTTTGGTTCAGCATTCATGGCAACAGAGAGCAATCTCGGGACCATTCATGCGTCTCCTGAGGTTACTTGTGATCAGCACCTTTCTGATTCTATTTCTAGCGTCTGTATTGACAATGGTGTTGTTGTTGTTATGGTGACGGTCATAAACTTGTTTGCAGATATTGAATGAGTCATCTCTGTTTCATGTTTCTGAGTGGACGAAGAATACTGAGTTACAAATATTTTTCTAAATCCAACGCTTGACCAGAATGGTCATAATTTGGCTCTGTAACAGGTGGCCATGACAGTAACCCATGAAGTTACATTAATCCACACTGCACATGTAGCCTATTGTACACTGCAGTTTTTGGACATTCTGTTGAGAAGTGAAAACGGAAAGTATTTCCATTATGCCAGGTCTTCCCTGGGTTATTCCACAAAATTTTGAATACGAGTAAATACGATATGATATCCTGTTCCATTAGCCGGAGTGATTTGCCAATCGGACGCAGGCTCAGAGCAGCTGTCTGAATCATCACTATGTTTGTTCATGGTTAATCAAATACAGGAAAAATTGTCTTTTGATCTGGGAAACTGATTGTTGTTTTCAATATTAAGCAAAATAATGAAATAATGCTTGAGTACATTTCAACATACAATATAAGATTTTATCAAGTTACTGTATATCATTCTATAATAATATATAATTTGGGGTTTTCTCTTAGTGTTTCTTAACCTTTTTGACTAAAAGGCTCCCAATATTGGCTGAGATATTTTGATAAAATAAGAGTGTTGATGTATTAAATTAACCATGATTCAGTTTGTGATTCCAGGATATTTGGTTTGTGATAACCAAACCACCTTTGGAACCGAAGATACAATATTCACACCATGTCTGTAAATATATAAAGACCATTTCACAAGATGTAAACAACACTGGTCCAGAAGCACTTCCTGTTTCAGTTTTTTAACACTACATAAAAGCTGGAATAAAATACAACTAACATAACATTTAAAATTGAATCAAAAAGTTAAACAAACATCTTTAAGATGTTTTCTTTACATGTGAAATAAAGAAAACAGTTACAAACTGAAACAGGAAGTGTTTCTGGACCAGTGTTGTTTACATCTTGTGAAATGGTCTATATGAAGAGTTCAGATGCAAAAGCCTCTAAATGCCATTTGAAATTTTCTTCTAAAATGACCGTTTTTATCAAGCTTGTATATTTAAGTTCAGTAATTTCACTTAAATGACAATTAATAGGTAATCTTCATTGCCATTTAAGTGAAATTACAGAACTTAAATGTACAAGCTTGATAAAAATGATCATTTTAGAAGAAAATTTCATATGGCACTTAGAGGCTTTTGCATCTGAACTCTTCATATATACAGTATATATTTCATTCAGTATCTGTGTATGACTGGACTGTGTGTGTCATAATCTGCGTGTGGGTTGTGTCAAGAAGGCTTTTATGATATGACTGGCACCTGAGCGATTCCTAATCAGCAAGGTGCAGCAGCAGCTGCTGGGATTCAGAAGGCATTTTCTTTCAAAATGAAATAACCTTAAGGTGAATTTTAATACATTCATGTCATTTACTGGGCCAAAAAACATGCACACACACACACCTACACACAGAAACACACATGTAGCCTACACAGCTATTTAATTCAATTAAAGAATGCTTTGTAAACAGTTTAGTCTTCATGCTGGAGGGCTTCAACCAACCCAGAACTAACTACTACGCCCACCTAGAATATGACTATCTATCCTCCAAGGCCAGTGTTATATTTGAGGGTGAGAGAGAGAGATAGAGATTGGAAAGTCAGGCTCAATGCAAAGTTCTTTGAACTTTAAGCATGAAATGGCAACTGTCACATTTGCTCAAAAACGAGAGTGTGGAAAAAGAGAGAGAGAAAGCTGCCATAAGAGGCACGAGTTAAGAATGAACCCTGCTTGACACTCCTTTCATGAATTTTCTGGGGTTCTCCTGAACCCTCTTTTGAGCTGATGCTAAATTATTCACATATGTCACATCACGCCTGTAATCCTATTAATGAATCATCTCCGTGATACATGGGACACTCATTAAACGAGAGCAGGACCGAATCAAGGAGCAAAGGCGAAAAAGATTTCTGAAATTAAAATGCCAATATCACCATTATTTTATGGCCATATACAAACAAAACCCCTCTGTTTTTTTAAATCTTCTACCTTCTTTTTCTCTCCCCTGTCCTTTTCTTACCTTTTGTTAAATTGCTTTTAGACTGACAGGTAGTAGATGAAATGATCTTAGAAGCCTCGGATACAGCCAGAAATTGGCAGTAAAAATTGGCAGTTTTCACCAACCGAAGTGATGATTTCAAGAGCTTAATGTCTGCTTCCTTTTGACTATGGATGCATGACCTTCGTGGCTTCTTTTTTCAAAAGCTGTTGATAGCTTCATCTCCCTGATGGGATCAACCATCCAGTTCATATGTATTTTTCACACATAGGCAAGTGTGACACTTTACTATTACCAATAATACGGTCTAGGCACATAAATATGTTGATGTTCATAATAGCTGAAGACAATCGGAGATGCAGGGCTTTGTGATCTACAGGGCTTTTTTCTGGCTACTTAAAGATGTAATAAGATGTATTATGTGTTCCCTTTCAGTCATTCACGTTCAACGTAATTGTTGTCTATCCCTTCAGAGCCGATCGTGTTTGATGGAGCCCAATCTCATGAAAGTTCGTATCAATAGCACGAATGTCATTTCTCGTGCCATTTATACACCAAAACTAGTTTTTGCGTGTGTATGGTACGCGTTTTTCGCGTGCATATGATACGCACTTTTTTGGCGTATGATAAGTACGAACTCCCCACCCCCCTTCCCCCTAAACCTACCCAGGGGGTTTTCAGTGTGTAGCATATGCACGCAAAAAACATTTTTGGCATATAAATGCCACGAGAAATGACAATCGTGGTATAGATACACACTTTCATGAGACTGTGTTGGTTTGATGTCTCTGAAGAGAGCTGTTGTTTTCAATGAGCGAGAGTGGAAAGACTTCTGGAAAAGACGTCTGGAAAGACTCTCTCAGTGCTGGTGGTTTCTACAGTGCAATACAGTGGTGGTCGCGAGCTTTGAGCTGGAAGGCCGGAAAAGGCTGGACAGGCTTGAAGGCCGGAAAAGTGAGTGCTTAACTGTTTCAGTTAGCTGAATTCAGTGTCGCCGCGGCCATTCTCTGTGTGCTCCGGCACTTGTGACGGGTCCCATTTCTAAAAGCAACACGGGTGCGTTTGCGTCTTTTTCAAGATGCCATTCTATCCATTTGTTTCTGGGTGTGGTAGGGCTCTGTCCCCCTCTGACTATCACCAGAGTTGTTCACGTGTTTGGGCTTACAGCACTCTGAGGCAGCTCTTGTGGATGAGTCATGTTCCCATTGAGGGAATATGACCGTCTCGGTGTTAAGGTCGAGACTCACCTTCGTTCGCAAGGTTGGAGTCCCCACTTTCCCGTGCCCCGCTCTGGTGTTTCTTTTGGACTACCTTCCCAGAAGAACGAGTGGAATGGTAAGCAAGCAAAGACACCTGAGCAGATCCAAGTACCGGCTGGTTGAAGCGAGTACATGAGAAGACACAGGCTCCACTCGGAGATTTTAGAATCTGGTGAATGTGTTGAGTGTCACCCTGCAACTCTGCAGATGTCTGTTAGCGAGGCGCCATGCGCTAGAAAGCCACACTTCGAGGGGACCTTCACACAAGGGGGAATGGTCGACCTTGCTGCTGGTATGGCCTTTTCCTTCAGCTCCCCATCATAACAGACAATCAGCTGATCAGAGGTCCTGAAACACTGCATTCTGTCTATGTAAGCATGGAGGGGGCGTACTGGACAGAGCGGGGCAACGCTAATAGGTTCACCACCTGATCTCGAAAGGGAGAGGTGGGAACCTAGGGCACATACCCAGGCCTATTCTTACGTGTCCTCAGGAACACGTATAGGCTGGCCCGAATTCCAGGCACGCTTCGTCAACGGAAAAATGCATGCAGGTTCCCTAACCTCTTATTGGAGGCCAATACAACCAGGAAAGCTGTCATCCACTGATTGCAGAGAGTGACTCAAAGGGAGCACTCTGCAGGGTAGTTAAAACCACTGAGAGGTCCCAAGAGGGAACCTTGTGTGAAACAGGCATGCACTAAAGGAAAGAAACCCAAATATTTAAGCTATTTTATGTTAAAGTCTCTGCAGCTAGTGTACTTGAATTTTATTTATCTGCAACATTATGTTAAATTATTATGTATAGTTACAGTTTTGCATAATACATGTTCTCAAAACTATGTACGTTTCTTAAAAAAAAAAAAGTTTAGGAGTTTGGCTTTGTTTATGTTCTAACCTGTTCTGAAATGGTTCTTTTATAATTTATATATTATGATATATTTTAATCGCAAGAGGTTGGCTTTTCATTTGTTAAGTAGAAATCCTTCGTCCATGCTAGTCTCACAACAGGGAGCTCGGACTTACGCTGGGCACTGGAAGACAGCCGACTAGAGTGATTAGATCCCCATTTCATTGCACGGCATAACTCGTATTGACTACAAAACAGAACGTCTCGGTTACGGCTGTAACCTTCGTTCCCTGAGTTGGGAACGAAGACGTTATGTCTCCCTGCCCCTTTTGCTGTACCGCTGGAACAGCCTGAGTTCAGTCTTCGCTCCTCAGTAAGTAACATAACTGCATGTTGCCAGCGTACTGTACTTCCTTATATGAGGTGGGGTGGAGTTACGCTATGCAAAATCCGCAGATGGCATTTATTTGCCTTTGACTCGTTTTGTAATACTCAAAGTTGATAGGCTTTCTAAGCGAAACCCCACTTTGTAGTCACAATGTCTCTGTTCCATACTCACGGAACGAGGGTTACATCAATAATCGAGACGTTATTTTGTCATCCAGCATCAGAGGAAAACTTAGAGTTATTGCGCTCTTTCTGTTCAATAAGTGCACTTTGTCTTTTTGGAATTTTCAGTGTCAAACATACAACTCATTATTTATACACATTTTTTATAATTGCATAGAATAGTTTATAATATGTGAGGGGTCCTGTATGACTCTGAAGTTATCACCAGCAGTGCACAGAATAATTTGGAAACATTAGCACAGGGTGGATTGATGATTATAATTGTTTAATGGATTAATGCTGAGACCAGATAAGGCAAAAGACTTTTGGAGGTTTATTAGGAAACCTATAAAAAAATGTTGAGTGTAAAATGCCTTTACAGATGGCTGATGGAGAGAGACTGATTGTGTTCTTCCTGTTCTTCAGTGCACTGTGTTTCTGCAGTTAAATTAAGTAAGCATTCCGTTCCATGCTCTGGTAATTGTCTGGACAGCCTACAATTTGACTTTAACAGGGGACACTAATGTATTTTCGCTGTATGTGGTCATTACTGTTTATTTCGTTTTTAGAAAGAACTAGGTTCTATTTGGTTTCAGATGCTTAAAGTGACACGTTTCCATGGAGCCTGTCATTTCATCCTTATCACATTTATGCTGTGCCCTGGAAGCAGGCACTGAATCATGCCGAGTGTTTGTAAATGATGGCAGTTTACAAACAGAAATCAGTTGAAGGACACAAAAATAATAAAGTTAATCAATGGTCTAACGTTATAAGGATAAGCGACGGCTAGGGCATTATAGTGACAAATAGTTTGATTTCATTGGAAGGAAAAATTATGATTTTAGTAGAACACACACACACACACACACACACACATTATTGTAACTGATGTAACAGTTAAAATCCACTCGTTAATATGCTCCACAGTACACAACACAACCATCAAGTCCTAATTTAATCTTGACTAATATGGCCTACATCATGAAGTTAATACTTTGTATTATATCATAATTAACAATGCACAAATGTGTTCAGTTATAAGTTTTCAATTAAGTGTTCACATTTATTAACACTTTCAGAACATAAGTGTATACATTAATATAAACACTGATGAATTATCATAAGGACATTATACAAACATATCTCTCGGGCGCCCCTGTATGACCAAACCGTAGAAGGACAGACCCATGGGACAGACCAAAAAACGTAAGGGGGCGTCATTTTACGTCTTACGCTAAACCCTGAAGTCACAGTCACACTGGACTCTGGAATCCGCTAGCTGCAGAGGTAAGTGCTACAAAAACCAGGCCATTATCCTGCATGAAGAGGACTGTTACTCGGGAGATAAATGAAACTTAAATTTCTTCAGCGTAGCCTACGCTTTGGCATTTTTTTAAGCATACCGAGGCGCTTCTTTTGGGTCTTTTCTTTTGCGTAAGTGGAGCTGCGAGTTTGGCAAGCCAGTTACTGCAGTGCGCATGCGCAGACTCCATGATTCTGTAGCGTTGAAAATGAATTTACTGTTATCGAAGCTAAGCTTCAAATGTTGTCCAGATTACGTGATATTTGTATGTCACCCTTTATGTATTGAAGTTATATCATGAAGTAGTTTGATCATATGTTTGCATACGTGTGCAAAGTGAGTCTATATGAAATGTGATCTTACTTTGATTTTTCTTAACCCAGTAAACGGCGCAATGGCACTGACGCAAGTTTCTTCTAATAAGTGCTGTGATGGATATCAGAAAGTGTTCGAGCATGACAGGTGAGAGACTGTAGTTTTCATCGAAACCACGGAATAAAACATACCTTGATCTTAACATCAACTCTATTTCCAGCTCTGAGTTAAAATGTAAAATGAAGTTCGCCATTTACCTTCCTCCCAAGGCTGAGAGCTCCAAATGCCCAGTGTTTTATTGGCTTTCAGGTACTTAAATTCATTCATATTTCAGAGTGCATACTAAAGTATACTGTATTGGTGCCTTTAAGTACGTTTACATTTAAGCTTTTAGCAGACAAAGTGACTTACAAAAGAGGAGGGTTTCCCAAACTCGGTCCTGGAGGGCCGCTGTCCTGCAGAGTTTATCTCCAACCCTGATCAAACACACCTGAGCAAGCTAATCAAGTTCTTCAGGATCACTAGAAAGTCACAGGTAGGTGTGTTTGATCAGGGTTGGAGCTGAACTCTGCAGGACAGCGGCCCTCCAGGACCGGGTTTGAGAAACAAAAAGAGGAACAAATCAGTTCCCCTGCAAAAGAGGAACAAATCAGTCAAAGAGCCAACAACAATTGTAATACGTATCATGTAGGCTACCTAAAATGTATTTAACCATACACTGTTTGTTCTAGGTTTGACATGCACAGAGCAAAACTTCATAACTAAAGCAGGGAGCCAGCAGGCAGCTTCTGAACATGGGATCATCATTGTAGCTCCTGACACCAGTCCACGTAAGCATCTCAACATTTGTTATACACCACCACTACAGTTTCGAGTCTTGCATGTCCATCTCAGGAGACATTACACCCTATAATTATGATTTCTGCCCCAGCCGAATTCTTGAGAGACATGGACACGTTAATTATGGAAACGGGTGGATTGTGAGGCCAAACAATACAGAACATTATTGAAACAAATAGACAAAAAGAGCTTCTCCTTAGGATCAAATAGCATCGTCACTTACCAGTTTAGGTCAGGCTTTAGATTTGCTCACCAGACCGTCAATCCACTGCTTGAAAAAAATCCAGTTAATGCAGTACGGTTGCAGTAAGAACGTGAAAACCTCTGGCTATTACTATGTTGTGGTCAGAAATATTCGAGTCAACAGACACTAAAATTTCCTCATTTACACATAAGCCCATGGTCAGAAAATGAGATGAATCTGCTCTCGTCAGGTGGCTGCAACATTGAAGGAGAGGAAGAGAGCTGGGACTTCGGGACAGGTGCAGGATTCTACGTCAATGCCACCCAGGAGCCCTGGAAAACCAACTACCGCATGTACTCGTATGTCACCGAGGAGGTGTTTACTTTAGCTCTGTTTTATACTCTGATGACTGTTACAATTAAAAAACAAATAAACATTGGATCTCGCACTCATCATCTTCATCACGTTTCTCTTGTTCTCAGCTCCCACGACTGATTAATTCTAACTTCCCTGCTGATCCGGAGAAAATGTCCATCTCTGGTCACTCCATGGGGGGCCATGGAGCTCTCATTTGTGCACTAAAGAATCCTGGGAAATACAAGGCATATTTCATATTATTTGCACTGCTTCATCATTTAGTTATTTGAAGTTCAGATAGTCTGTATCATTTTTTTTTCTTGTGCATTTGCCTGTTTCAGTCAGTGTCAGCATTTGCACCCATTTGTAACCCCATACAATGTGCATGGGGACAGAAAGCTTTCGCTGGCTATCTTGGACCTGACAAGTCCACCTGGGAGGTAAGAGATGATCATAAATAATCAATATGATCAAAATAATAATCAGTGCATAATATTTTTTTTTACCTTAGCACACTGCATTGTACAAGTACAACTTCCTCTGTCGTTTCCACAGCTGTATGACGCTACAGTATTGGCTGAATCATATTCCGGTCCTGAGCTCGATATTCTGATTGATCAAGGCCGTGATGACCAGTTCTTGTCTTCCAGTCAGCTTCTTCCTGACAATCTGATCGCTGCCTGTTCCAAGAAGAAAATTCCCGTAGTTTTTCGCCTTCAGCAGGTCAGTACTGAACCCACTGTGATGGATGAGAGGAATGATAGGTTTGGAAATCTCATTGATTATCCAGTACCTGTGCTTTGATAGCCACACGCCAAAATGGACCCATACCAAGAACTGTAAAAATGCTTGAATTAATGAGTTTTTTTTCACTGGAATTATTACTGTACGCTGATGATATGATTAAGGAACATTTTTACATTAAATTAAACTAATACAATGAAAGCATTTTCATGGTGGTAGGACAGGTCTTTGAACTTTAAATAAACCTCAATAATAACACCGGCTTTTGACATTTTAAATGAATTCTCCATCAGTGCAACTAAATCAGCTCTCAGAATTAGATGTCGCCCTATACAATGGAGTATACATTTTATGACAAAATCTGCTCTTTTCTGTTCAATCTTGTTTTTCTTTTGCTCTGTCAGGGTTATGATCACAGTTACTATTTCATCTTCTCCTTCATCAACGACCACATCAAGCATCATGCCAAATATCTGAATGCCTGAAGCTATACAACATGATTATGGCAGCCAGCTCTTGTGCCTTCCAGATCATTACAAAACCGAAAATCTACACACCGGGAAATTGCATCAGAACCACGTCTTGAATGGTTCACCATCTCTCAAACTACAATGCAACCCTTTGTTTTTTCATATGCATAATTAACAGGGTGATGTTTAACTGTAGAGAGATTTCCTTAAATAAATGCATTTGGTTGTGGTTTTGTATTTGTTGTTCTGCAGTCAATTATTTTAATTAAGTATTACATAGATTCTGCAAAAATGAATCCATTGCGCACAATTATTCTACATGTCCTCATTTCACACGCAAAGCAGGCTAAATGGTTCAGACATCTGATTAAATGTGGTTTAGCAAATTAATCACTTATGTCATGTCTACAGTATCCTAGTTATTTAAGAAACAAACTAGTCTTTGAAGGTGAAAGTTTTTACTGGTAGAAGTTGGTACAAATAAACCATATTTACAGAGGTTAAGGCAAAAGGTGGAATGACAAGCATGCTTTTCCCAAAAACATTACTGTACATGCACCTTAAAAGTTCACAGAATTACAAAGGGGTAAATTCCCAAACACTGAAAAGACATGGAAAAATAAGTCCTATTTATAAAAATTGAAGTACAAAAATGTTTAGTACAAGACTTTTCTCTTTACAATACATTGAAGATGACAAAAAAAAAATCCCAACATAACATTCAGCAGTTTAAGGTGATTTATCAAAACACATTAGTCAGCTGATATAGTTCCTCCAAATACTGTAATATAAATACCCCGCATAATACTATTTGCCAGTTGCCAAAAAAAGACAGTCCCAAATACATAAAGTGCAAAACACTGTCATTTCAAAATCAAATCTTCATTAAAATCTAGTGTGTAAAGTAGTTTCACTACATTTTCTCTAAAGTGGTGGGGAATGTTGATAGTACAGTAATGATGCACAACTTGCCCACTGCAGCAGAGATTTGGAAACTAAGGACAGAATCTAAACTAAGGACAGAATTTATCAAAAGATACAGCAGTGAAAATGTGTATAGGATAGAAATATTGTCTAATCTATACTTGATTTTAAAATAAATACAAACGTTTAAGGCTTACCTCTTGTAAAACTACCACCAAAAACCAAAATCTAAGTGCTCTCCCTTTCAAATGTCTCTAAAATTACACTTTCTAATCCATATTTCTATTCCATGCGTTTTAATCGAATCATGACAGTATGAAGAATACCATTAGGATACCCCCTATTTTGGTGTTTAAACTTCTGGGTAGTGAAGTACTGTATACGAATGTGAATACGTTTTGAAATTGTCAGTTTCTGTTTCCAATTAAAGGGATAATCCTTATGAATGTATTTTATTTTTAATTATTCGCATCAATAAGTCTCTGAAATTATATTGTATATGGAAGTGTTATAATTGCTTTCATAGAAGAAATTAAATCATAATAAAGCTGTGTTTTGCCCTGTCGGTTCACATTAATAAAAAGTACATTTAAATGTAAGTAAAATACCCAAATATATTCTTAATAAAATAAGCACATCAAATATAAATGTTCTGTACATTTTTCACATTCACACACCACATCACATCACATTACAAATCCTTCTACAAATACAAAAGTCTTATTTTAAAAATAATTGTAAAGAGCTGTATAAAACCATTTGTGTTTGTATCAGTTTAATACGAAAATAATTTTGGCAACTGTCAAATAATCTCCAGTGAGATTCCAGCTTTAAATGTTTTGGTCTGTTTCATGGCTGAATCTATGAGGAGATGAAGCTTTGGACATCAGACTTTCCGTAAGCAAATACGCACAAGTAGAACAAAGTAAAAAAAAAAAAAAAGAGAAAAATAATAATAATGTCCTTAGACACACAAACTTAACATACAAAAAGTGCAAACATGTGCTCCCGTTCTGTCACTC
This sequence comes from Cyprinella venusta, assembly GCA_038021265.1. Classification (NCBI taxonomy): domain Eukaryota; kingdom Metazoa; phylum Chordata; class Actinopteri; order Cypriniformes; family Leuciscidae; genus Cyprinella; species Cyprinella venusta. Next base: position 22,793,133 of record CM075867.1, read on the forward strand.
TCACAAAAGAAACCCTCTCCTTAAGATATCAAATGCAAATACACAAAGAAAGAAAGGTATGTTGCGTTCTACTGTAAACACACTCGGACATTTTCTTTTAGTGATAAAATACCTGACTGACAAGTAAGCAAGACAGTATAAAAGCCACACTTCCCCTGAGACAAACATCAATGGCTCCCAAAAAAAACAAGTTAAAAGTGGTTTATGGTTTTTCTTGATTGCCAACACACTATAACTGATTCAGTTCATTCAATTCTCAAAACAGACACATTTCTCAAACCATTTAACACATCCCACCTTGTTTCACATTCCAATTTTTTCATTTTACACCCGGTTTAACCACGTTCTCATTCATAAAACAAACACATAATATAATTAACTTAAGTGTGAACTCAAATGTGAACTCAAATAGCACATGTAATCCATGAGTGAACATGAAGTTTAGCAAAACTGATGACAGGATATAAATAGGAGCACAGGTGATTGTGCTTTAGAAAAAGCACCCTAACATTGGAGATAGAGCTGAACGAATTATCTACAGGGTTTTTTTACTACGTCTTACAGAGAATAATAATGGTACTTTTACTATTCTACTGTGTGCACAGTAAACTATAGCACATGTTGTACACCCTCAACCTTGTGATTGTCAAATTAATTTGTTACTACATTGTACTATATTTTTTGCAGAACTGAGAGAAGACTGTCTGAGGGAGGTACAGGAGGTCTTTTGTCAGAAGACCAAGAAACTGCTATAGTGCTGCTGTCTAATGTAATGACATTTGACCGAAAGTGCAGAGGATGAAACGGTAATTGACAGCACACAGTAATGTGTTGCATACCAGGTTTCTGTTCAGTTCTTTGGTATTTGGTGCTTTTCATCTACTGTAAGATCACTTTAGTGTAATGGAAATATATTTTTTTTCCTAAAGTTCAGTGTCGTATTTTACTGTACCAGCGAATATATTATTGCCCAGAGGTTTTTGTTACAGTGTTGTGAATTGATCTCGGCTGCTTTCTAGGCAGGAATGTAATCTGTGTATTTGTTATTTGTTTCTGAGGCCAAAGTTTGATTCTAAAAATAGAGGATATTTTGACTAAAATTAGATTTTGACCTAGAAGTTTAAGAATGGTTGGTGTGTAGTTTTGAGAAGTTGTAGTTTTGAGATGGTCTTTATACTGTAGTTGTGAGAATTGTTGAATTGATTGTGTGTTCGCAATCGAGGAAAAAAAAAAAAAAAACTATTTAAAACGAATCAATATTAAAACTGGGAGGACAAGTGTTTTAAATCTAGATCACTAAAGGCCCAACACAAATACCACAAATCTAAACAAACAAGCACACACACACAATATATATATATATAGTGTTTATCATAAGTGAACACACCCATGCTAAAGTTGACTAAAAAGAGGAATACAAAATCATCTTTCGGAAATTGATCTTAATGGCTTAATTAAAAAAAATGAAGAAAAATCCAACCTTTAAGGACACCAATTTTCTTTGTGAATAAATACTGTATCGTAAAAACATAAATGTTCTTCCTTAAAATACAGTCAGTCAATAAGTCAGGACACCCCTATGTTAAATTCCCATAGAGGCATTTTTTTTTTTTTAAAGGCCAGTTATATCATGGATCCAGATATTATGCATCCTGATAAAGTTCCCTTGGCCTTCGGAATTAAAATATCCCCACATCATCACACACCCTGCACCATACCTAGAGATTGGCATGTTTTTATTTCAGTTAGCCTAATAGCTGGTTTGATTTGCACTGAGAGATGATCTTATGGAAAGTACCCCATAAAAGATGATTTTTTATTCCTCTTTTTAGGCAACTTTAGAATGGGTGTTTTCACTTATGCTAAGCACTATATATATATATATATATATATATATATATATATATATATATATAAATCGGGAATTGTGCATCTCTCAACTAGCTGCTTAATAAATATGTATATTAAATAAAGGAATTTCATATCTTAAGCTAGTTATTTTTAGCTACATTTGCATACAAGACAATGGCCTGGGCAACAGTGATCACATAACAGTACTAAATAAAAAAGTAAAGAAAGTTAGAAAAACATGAGCAAATACCTGCAGTTGAGGATCAGCTACGATAATAAGAATAAATGGACAGTGTTCAGGAAATTTCTCAAAGATCATCTGGTGGCAGAGGTCCATCCACAGGGACTAGTGTGTGTGACTCATGAGAAGAGTGTCTGGTTGGTGGAAGTCTCATCCAGCAAAGCTTGGACAGTAATGCCAACTTTGATCAGCCCCTTCTCCTCCAGAATATGATGTGGCAGACATAATTTATCCTGGAGAGAGAGATTCACAAAGAGGACAAATGAAGTGCTTAGTCAGAGGAAAGAGACATGGTCCCCAAAGCTATATAAGTTAAGGACTTTTTCAGGCATGAGAATCTCAAGACATGTAATGTTCTAAAACTAATTATCTTTATTTTAATTATTTTTACATTTATGCTCAGCTCAAAACATTTAATTGTTATCAAGAGCAATCCTAGTATTCACAACAACTGTAAATTTGACTGAAAACCATGAAGAGAAAAAAATGACAAAAAAAAAGCTTCATTAAAACTGAATGCACTCTTTAATAAATGCAGTTAATTAAACTCATAAAGACTCACCTCATTTAGCAGTGATGCCTCTCTCTCTCTTATATAATATTTGAATCTCAAACACTAAAGCCCAAACACACATACTGTACTGTTCAAAGATTTGGGGTCAAAACAGCTTTTTTTCTTATGTTTCAAAAGAAGTCTCTTCTGTGCAACAAAGATATTAACAGTAATATTGTCAACTATTTTTTACAAATAAAATAACTTTTTTTCCTCTTTCAATGTAATTTATTCCTGTGATGGCAAACCTGAATTTTCAGCAGAATTCAATCTAATATGTTGATTTGCTGCTCAAGAAATATTTATTATAATTTCAATGTTAAACAAACCGCTTTATATTTGCTGCTTTATATTTTGGTGAAAATTGTGATACATTTTTTTCCAGGATTCTTTGACCAAAAGAATAGCATTTATTTGAAAAAGAATTGATTTGAAATACAAATCTTTTGTTACATTATAAAAATCTTTACTGTAATTCATTATACATTATTTAGACCTTGTTGAATTCATTCATTCTTTTCAAAAACAACAATAAATATTACTGACTACAAATGTTTGAGCATTAACAAGAGCTAAATTGACAAAAACGTCTTAAAAGAAACAACCACAAATCTGAGAAAAACAACCCAAACTGCACATTTATTCCTTTTCATATATATAGGATCATAAAAACCAGTGCCTTACAAAGTCCATAAGCGGCAAAAGCAGCAGCACTGCACATAATTCAACACTGAGACGAGTCAAAGAGTGTAAATCTGGACAAACAGAAGCAGCTGATCCATCAGAGCACCCCATGCAGTCTCGTTTAAGCCTTTTACAAACACTATTTGCATTTGGTAGCTTTTTTGAGATATGAGCAAACAACTGGGGAAAAGTCAGTATTGAAGAGTCAGTATTGCCTTTTATTTTTGACAAACTAGATGATGAAATACAGAAAAAGTGTTTTATATTTTTAAGGGAATGATGTCAAGAGGCCTCAGTGACATCACTGTCTGCTCATTTGATAAAAGTTCTTTTAAAAGATTCCTTTTATCTGTGATGAGATGGACAAGGTCATTCTATTATGCGAGATAAATATCAGAACCTAAAATAGAATCAGAGGATCCAATTAGAAAGAGACCAATTAGAATCAAAAGAAACTCTGTGCACAGACCTTTACAGCAGGTAATTAGATACAACAGAGATTGCACTTGCAATTATTGAACTCATACAAATTGGGTTAATGTAATATTTCATAATTTAAAAACCTGACTTAGCCCTTTATTACAGATCTCTGATAGAATGCATAAAGAAAATCTTCATGAAGAGCCCATTATTCCTCATTGTTTGGTTTGGATTAGTCACCTCTCTGTAGAATTATGCATATTACATTAATTGAAAAATACATTTGTTTGCCTCTGTGTGTTATTTTCCTTTTCTGATTAACAGGAAATTAAAGAAATTATCGATTCGTCCTATTCGGATCTCTCTCATTAGGAGAAAGAAAATGCTATTGATGGTGTTTGGGATAAAATAACACTGTAATCATGTATGACTGTGCATGATATTTAATCATTTTCAATAACACACCAAACTTGAAAAAAACACTGTTAACCAAAAGTTGCTTTTTACATCCAACAGATTAATTAGCCCTTATGCTAATGATTCACATTTTTAACCTCACCATACAAGACTTCTGTGCAAAGCAAAGCTATCGTTTTGCTTTAATGACATTCTGGGCCTTCACTTACTCAAGTGTCCTCATATTATCAACTAAAAATTGTTTCTTTGAAGCAGACCTTGATTCCTGTAGATACATTGCTGGTCACTGGCATGACTGGCATGAGGCAAAACCACCATATCCGTTTCTTTTATTTTAGTTTTGTCATGCAGATGCAAGTAACTATGCCACTTATATTGTTTATATGTGAAGTTTACAAGAGGACCAGCAACGTGTTCAGCGTTATGACTGTTGAAATTCAACTTTACTCTTAAAAATAAAGGTTCCAAATGAAGGTTTTCGCAGTGATCACCATTTTGGGTTCTTTAAAGAACATTTCCATTATTAATTCTTAGAAAAGTACCTTTTTTTTCTCGGTGTGAAGAACATTTTATATAATCTAAAGAACATTTGTCCACCATAAAGAACATTTCGTGGAATAAGAAAAAAAAAAAAATCTATGGATGTTAAAAGGTTCTTCATGGAACCAATAGAGAACCTTAATTTTTAAGTGTTTCTGCAACTAGATTTTGAGACTGAAAGTGAGTGAGAATGTGGCCATATGCCATTCCTTATTAAAGTGCTCAGTGCACCCCTAGCGTACATGTTAGCAAAGAGTCTGTTTAAAGATGGCTTCCTTAGCATTTTGCAAAGACTTATAAATATTATGTTCGCAAACTAATAAATAATATTTCTTCAAACATGAAATCATCAAGTTCCTGTATTAAGGAGCACATGTTGTATTACAAAAAATGTTTTGTGTTATGTATAGTTTCACCATAGCCAAGTTTTTTACAAATAAAATTTGCTCCAACTAGGGTGACCACCCATCCTGCATTGCGTTGTACCGCACAGCATTTTCACCCCTTGTCCCGCACGTCACATATTAAGGAAATGTCCCGCATATTCATCAGTCTATTGATTTTTAATTATCATATTAAGAAAACGTACATGCGTTCTTTTACTATTTTAAGAAAGAATTTTATTTACTCTTTCTGCAGCGTAGTTTTTCACCTATACAGCGCTTCGTCATAAGTACAAATAGCTGTGGTTTATATCCTATCCAATAGTTGAAAAGAAAGGAGTAAACACAGTCACTAGTAGGCTGTCAATCAAAACGTGGACCGGTGATTCGTTCCATGTGTTCCCTGTCAGAAAACAAATATAATTTGGTCAATTAAAATTTTAATTTAACAGAATTTATAAGTTGTTGTTTAACCTGTTGCTTGCTGTGGTTGTTTTAAATCACATCCTTTCTAAAAAAAAATTGAAAGTTAATGGTTGTGGTTTTAAATATATTCGTAATATATAAGACTGTTGTTGGACTTGGTCAGAACTGTTTTTTTTTTTTTATAATCTTATAATCGTATAATCTCACATTTGGTTTGTTTGATGGTGGTCACCCTAGCTCCAACTGACAGGGATACATATTTTCCTTCAAAAAAAACAGGCAGTGTCCATTTTAAGACGTTCAATGTGCTTTCTTAGACAATAAGTGATATAATGTGTTATTTGTGTGTTTTAGAGTATGCATGTTATTTAAATTCACTCCAGCTGTAGGCCACAAACAGCATCACCAGACAGAAAACGTGCAGCAGACTTGAGCCAATCAGATCCCACATTTGCCAGGAAGGAGGTGGAGTCTGAGTGGACTCGGGGATAAGCTTCTTGACCTCTGTCTCTTTCTCCCTGCCACCCTCCACCTTTCCTTCCTTCTGCCTTGTTCCTGTGCTCTCCAACATGAGCAAGGCCGCGACCACGGCCCAGAGCGGACGCAGGTTACACTGCAGAACGTCATAAGCCGAACAGAGAGAGGACTGAGAGAGATTCAAAACATAGAGGAGGTGACAAAAAAGAACCAGGAAGAGGAAGAAGAGAGGAGAATAGAGTAATAATGAAGTATAGATGGAGAGGGAAACAAAGGGAAAATAAAACCAAATGAGAAGAAGAGAGATCATCCGTTCGGCACCAGAGAAAGATAAGGAAGGTGATTAGACAGTGACAAAGGTCAAAGGTAAAATGCTTTGAGCTCAATAAACGGTAAGAATTCTGGATCATTCTCAGGAAACAGTGCCATGTGTAAAAAATGTGTGTACCTATGACTTACTTAACAAGAAGATACTGGACTAAATCACATTGTTTGATACATTTCACTCGATTTAGTGTGTACTGCTAAAGACAGTTTGAAATGTTGTTTTTCATCTCCATTACATGGGTTATAAACAGCGTTCTGTTCATTTACCTCTTCATAAATGACGTTTTCTGACCTATTTAAAGAAATGACATCATAATATTTGTGTGGTTTAACCACATGGTTCAAACAAAGGTAGGCCTATATTATTGCAGTATTTTATGTATTTCTATTTGCTCGCACATATTGGCATCATCATCTCAATAGTTCAGCTTTTCTTTTATATATTATTCTTGGCACAATACATTTGTTTTTTCTTCAGAAATCAATCTGATATGCTGATTTGGTGCTCAAGAAACATTTTTATTATTAACAAAGTTGAAAACTAAAAATGTAAATGACTGTCACTTTCAAACCATTGACTGTGTCCTTTCTGAATAAGTATTAATTTGAAGAGAGGGAAATATGAGGTGATAATAAAGTATGGCTTTTCTTCTAAATTATCTTTTTAACCTTGTAAAACAAAGTAGGAAAAAATCGAAGTTTTCAAGCACAAATGGCACCATTTCCAGAGAAGGACCCTCTTACTGCCTTCTGAAAAAAGAGTTTTCCGAGAGAGAGTTGAACGTTATAAGTCTCTGTTTCAGAGGGCAGCTGTGGCTGGGACAGATGCTGTTAGTATGGTGGTTAGCAGAGCATGTGAAGTAGTGAGTAGTGAGCGTATGCCAGGCACAAGTCAAGCTACAGCGTTAAAAACTGTACAAAGCAAGAGAGGTGCAAAAGCCAGCAAAGAGCAGAGCAGGTCAAGCTACACTAGTGCGTCATTCAACAATTACACTACACCTCTAGTAAGTTAATAATAAAAACAATGATATAATCTATAAACCTAACCTACTGTATATAAGACCAGAAGTTACCAAACAAACAAGGCTTGCCACATTATCCCTAAACAGAATAAACGAGCCTGTTAGCAAACACAAAAAACACATACTGACAAAGCTAGCTGCCATGCAGACTTGTAGTAGCTACTGCTACTACAGACACAAGCTATGACAACTACAAGGTTCCTGTATGGCACACTCATCAGAACAGCCTGTTATGAATGGCTTGGACCAAGCTCAACCCATAAAGACATGAAGACAACATCTGGGTTCCTACTAGAAAGGCCACTCTGATATGGTAGAATAACCATTTTTTGGAGGGCAGGACGGCACAACCAATAGAAACGTTTGCACAGTTTGAGCGAGAATGTAAAAAGTGGACCCAAAATTGACCACATGCACACAAAAAGAGATCAGCAACAAACATTTCGTCCATGTTTCAAAGGAACATGGTCGTTGTGCTCATTGTTACTAATTTGGACAAAAACGAATTGCTTCTAGTTTTGTGTTCAGGATAATGCATTTCGCACGTTGTTACACTGAAATAATGGATTTATGGACGATTTACACAGAAATTCACTATTCCATTCCATTGTCTGTTTATCACTCTCTGTCACAGCTTGAAGAAACATGATCATTTATCAGAGAGCAGGTCAAAACCAGTAACAGGATGGAATGAAGCTCTGGAAATGGATAAAGCCTAAAGCCATGATGATAACATCTTTATACAAGGCCATGATGCAGCTCTAGAATGAGGTTGTGAGAAAGTGCCTGTTACTGCTGTTCTATGATCAGTTTTCCCCCAAATCTACTGAATAGAGAAGGTCCAGGAGGTTTTTGAAGCTGCTAAACACAAGGCTCCAAAACGTTTAAAGGCATGACTGATCATAGGCCAGTTTGAGGCAATCTCAGCTGCTTTAACCAATCAGATTAGGGGTAGCTGATCGAAATAAGATATGTCATCAAGTGATAAAATGTTTTGTTTTGTTTTTTTAACCAGAACCTGTTTTTAAGAAGCCCTGGGTGTACAGGTTCATTTTCACAAAAACTCATTTGAACTATTCGGGCAGGTTTCCCAGAAAGAGATTTAGGTAAATCAGGAAATTCAGTGGAAATCCCCTTTAACAGTCCATTTCAATGACAGACAATTTATAATCTGTCAAATGTATAGGATCAGAGTCACAGGGTGAATTTTTCACCAAATACGAATTACACTACAGTCTCTTAAACAGCTCAGTAATACCAGCAGCTATTTTCTATGTAGGAAATATGAATACCAAAAGAGCTCCTATTTACTTTAATGGGGAAAGACTGGAACTGTTAGAAACTGTCAGTAATAGCACATTGCAAATAAGCAACCGAAACAGACAAAAATAGTATGATAAATTGTACTTCTTTCATTCAGTAACACTAACAAAATATTTCATCTATGATTGACTTCTTATACTGAGAGAAGAAATCATTTTACCCCACCACAAATAACTGAATGCTTTTAATTTAGGACAGTACATACTGTAAGAGACTAGTACAGCAAAACCTGTACAAACAGTGGCCCTTGAAAAAACAGATCTAGTTAATTTGGCATACACAAAAAAAATAATTACATATTCACCTGAGGGACTCCCATTTTCCTGCAGGCGTCCAAAAAGTTTTCAACGTTTCTGCGACACTTAGCCATGCTAAGCTTGGGCTGAAGGTTTAACATGTCCATGTGCAGATATCAAACAAGAGAGAGAGAGAAAAAAAAAAACAAAAAAAAAAAAACAGGTTAACAAACTTCAGTCAACATACTCTACTGTTCAAACTTTTTGGGGTAATTACGATTTTTTTTTATACTCTTAGAGATTAATGGAACAAAGATTTCCATTTCTCATCCATTTTAAAATATATAAAAGTAGAAAACAGTTATCTTAAATTGTAATAATATTACTCAATATTACCGTTTTTACAAAATGTAGAAGAGAATTCAAAAATTTAAACTTAAAAAAAAAAAATATTACAGACCCCAAACATTTGAAAGGTAGTGTACAGTGTTTGTGTGAATGTGCAGATCATTCAGAGATGACTCACCACTGCAGGGGATGGTACGTGGATACTGGCCACTGAACGTGGCTGAATGTGATTGACTAAGTGACAAAGCACGACCCCATCCATGAGAGAGGAGCCCAGATCTCCAGGAAGAGCTACTTTCAGTCTGCTCTCAATGCTCTGCCAAAATGAGATTAGGTAATAAATACACTCTTTTAATCTGAATATAAAATCTTGTGGGGTCATTTTTAGTCAGTCAAGTTAACTGACCAACTAACTAATACAGTTAGTTTATATATACTTTGCTTCTGTGTGGGTTTGTTTCGTACCTCTCGTAGTTGCTCTGTGAGCTCCAGCTCCTCTCGGAGCTGCTCCATCTTTCTCCTCATGGTGAACTGAGGATCCACTGATTCCAAAGTCTTTTGCGTCCTGAAAAACACTGTCACACAACTGAACCGTCATCAGTCTGCACAGAGCATGTTATATCTCATGTCTTGATCCCACATGCATAAAGACACAATTTAAAGTCAAATCCATCATGATATCTGAAAACTCTAAACTTTTGGCAACATCTGGCGATTTTGACATTAAATGTCACTACTTTTGGCATTATGTGCTTTTAATGGACAAAAGACTTTTATTTTGATTCTTTATCACAATGAACATCCTGTTAATATTTGACAGCTCACAGCCTTTATTATGTGACATTTCCCCACAAGGGGGAGCACTGGTCTAGACATAAGAGAAAGGAAGATTTAGAAAGACAAGAGCACAACACTTCATTCCACACATCTGAGTGTGCTACTGTAGTTGCATAACTAGTCATCCTGTGAAAAAATGAAAGGAAGAGGACAGTATGAAAGGAACACTAAAAGGATGTTATTCCAGAACATTCCTCTCTCTTTTTGTTGTCTCACAGTATAAAGCCCTGGAGCCATGTTTCTGTGCTTGGACATTGATGTAATACAGCAAGCATAAACCAGACTTCTCTGGGCAGCATACAAATAAAAAGTGTGTGTGTGGTCCTGGTAAACCCTATACTAACAAATGTCCCCACAAATATGACAATATCCGAAATCTTTATGAGGAAAACAGCTTATAAATTATACGTTTTCTGTGATTGGTAGGTTTAGTGGTAGGGTTAGTGTAAGGGGATACGTGTACAGTCCCCATAAAAAAAAAAAAAAAAAAAAAAAAAGCAACATGTGTGTGTCTGTACCTACTTAAAATTTTGGGACAAATTTATACCCCAAAGTGAGCTAAATCTGACAAAATCTACTTTGGTAAAAATTAGCTTTTTTTATTGTAAAAATCCAGATAGGATAACTAGCAGTATATAAAAACAGTCAACAGAATGTCCCCATGTAGATGGCTAAATGTGTGTGTATGTGTGTGTGAGAGGGAATTAGAGAGAAAAAAAAAAGATGGCTCAAAAGTCATTTATCATGCTTCAGGGAGGAGACTCTTTGTTTTAAAAGTGTGTATTTATTATGTTTATTTTTTTTTTTTTTTCTGCCAGCCTAACATAGAAACACTGACTCAACCAATGGCTTGAGTTTTGGGGCAGGGCTATCTGCTTGTTCACCAATAGCAATTCGAGCTGTGTTTGAAGTTTGAAAACAGTTTTTTTTTTTTTAAGCTAGTGACACAAATTAAACTTTAGCTTAAAAACAAAGTGTCTTTCTGCCACATTTTCTTTAGTTTCTATCTCACCATCTCTCTAAGAGCAACACACATATCAATTCAACCCAGTATTGGTAAGAATAAATTCTCGCATTTGCGGTTACATCGAGTGCTAAGACAGTGAGAATTATCAACAAACTTACAGGTCAAGTAAGTGAATTTCTGGAGACCCCCCCCCCCCCCTCCCCCCACCCCCATCACTACCTCTTTCTCTTTCTTTCTCGTAAGACGATGAGCAAGTACACATGTCTCCTGGCAGTTTTTCATCCCCTGAAAGCATTTCCTCTTAAATGGAGGTCTGGTTTTCCCTCTGGGGCCATTATCTAATGCTTCAAAATAGCAACTCTATAAATACACGCATCTCCATTTAAAGCCACTGGGCCACCCCAAATTTCAGCTCAACCACATCCTCTCTTTCAACCCAATGTGTTTTAAAAGACCATTTAATGCTACACAAACCTCAGAAACATTTTTTTTACTTTCAAACAAAAAAAAAAATGTCAGTACATGAATGACTACTTTACTATGGTCAAAGGAAGTTCACTCAAAAATGAAAATTCTATTCTCATTTACTGACAGAACAGTGGAACATCAAATAATATATTTTGACATATGTCTGTTATTTTTGTCAGACAATGGAAGTCAATGGTCACCACCACGGTTTGGTTACCAACATTCTTCAAAACATCTTATTTTGTCTCCCACAGAAGAAAAAAAGTCATACAGGTTTGTAACGATACGAGTAAATGATGACAGAATTTTCATTTTTGGGTGAACTAACCATTTAATTGGAAGCTGGTGCTAGGGTATCTTGTCAGGAAATGATTATTTAACTAATTTCTTCCACATATGAACTTTCAAAAATATTGTCAACCAAACACAGATTGAAAGTGAAATGTTGGTCAATGGGCTGAAGTATTCCGCCACATCTGAAAAACAATTTGCCATTTCTAAAACCGGTAACACATTATTTCGATAGTCCACTTTAGACATTCTACTAACTATAAGTAACTTTTCAACTACATGTCAACTAACTATCATTAGAGTATTAGTAGACTGTCAGCTTAATATCTGCTAAGACTTTATTTTATTGATCCCTCAACAGACATTGGTGACAACAAGTAAACTTATTCTCCTAACCCAAACCCTAACACCTAACCATATCCCAACAGTCTATTGACAGTCTACTATAGTCTACTAATACTGTAATGACAGTTAGTTGACATGTAGTTGAAAAGTTACTTATAATTAGTAGAATGTCTAAAGTGACTATCGAAATAAAGTGTAACCCTAAAAACTGATAATCAAGCATTAAAAAAACAAGAAGTTGGACAAACAGATTTTTACATTGTCTGAGGATAATGAAAGTAATAGTTGCCAAGCAAAAATCTGCTGCTATCATGCTCGGGTACTGTGGGTGCTTGCCAGAACGTTGCAGTTGAGGGTTGCAAAGCAGTTGCTAGAGTGTTCTGGATGTTAATAGGCATTTATATGTGGTATCTAGAGAGTTGTGTGTCCTAGGGTGTGGCTAGGGTGTTCTGGGTGCTTTAAGGTGTATTCACATTTCTATGATAGTGACTCAATGCCTTAGCAGTCAACAAAAAAGGGGAAACAATAAAGAAAAATAATACAAATTATAATATATTATAAAGAAGAATAAAAACACCTGATATGTTATTTTTGATAAGAAAACACAAAGAGATAAACTGCAAGGTATGTGACTGTACAGGACGATACATTGAGCAGACCTACCACTGCTTGGCATGTCTCCTTCAGCTGGGCTAGGGGGCGTGTCTCTATCGGTGGGCAGGGCCTGTGTAAGTGGGAGGGGACAGGGCCGAGTCGAGCATGGCACAGAGGGCGAAGCTAGATGCAGGTATCAACATAAAGGGCAGTGCCAGTAGGAGGAGCCAAACAAGGGATTTTCATTGGAAAACCAAAGGAAACAGGCAGGGGTTTCAGGTATCAGTCAGAAAATGAGAGGATGCCGAGCAACAGTGGTTTGTGTAATAAGAGCACACAAGCAGGCAAACAGCAGTTCAGGGAAATGGGAAAATAAAAGGGAAGAGAATGAAACGTGAAGATATGCAAAGCAAAGAGACATGTAAATACAGCACAACACAAAAGAGAAATGTTAAAAACAAATGAAGTAAATGTTAACAGTATTTCAGTACCAGTTTGTTAGCATGCTGTTATGCGCCTGGTACAAATGACTATGATTTATGTCAAACTCTGGGCATGATAATGCTGTTAAAGGGATAGTTCACTCAAAAATAAAATTCTGTTATCATTTACTCACAATTTGTTCCAAACCTGTATTTCTTTGTTCTACTGAACACAAAGGAAGATGTATTGAAGTTTGTAACCAAGCTGCTTTAAGGCACTGTTGACTCCCATAGTATTAAAAAAAATACTATGGAAGTCAATGGTTTCCTAGAGCTGTTCAGTTTCCCACATTCTTCAAAATATTTTCCTTTGTGTTCAACAGATTAAAGAAATGTATACAGGTTTGGAACAACCTGAGGGTGAGTAAATGATGACTGAATTTTCATTTTTGGGTGAACTATCCCTGTAATGTTAGACATAAATAACAGATCAAAGATAATGACGCAAACACTTGCTTAGATGTTAGAGGGTGAAGCAAAAAGAAGGCTCTATGCAGCTAAACAAACAGCTACATCAATTAAACTGCATCCAGATGAAGTCAAGCAAGTTGTTTTGTCTATTTATTTAACTACACATTAGTAATGCGTGGTATATATGTGTAATATATAAATGTATGTGTAAATAAACAGAAATTTATAGGAGATATTGAGTTGCCATGTATTATTTTCTAAACCAGATGCAGTTTAGCCCCCAAAGCCAAGAGAGTAATAATAAACAGCAGCATATGTATGCATAAAAAGCCTGACTGTAATGTTGCATGGCAGTTATGAGCTTGACAGGATAACAAGAGTTTGCCAAAAAGATCTTTATACGCAAACACTTCGACCTCTTATTACTTAAATTTGCTGATAATAATGAGAGAGCCCAAAATGTGGACCATCCTCTAAAGTGCAAAGCCACCCATGCCAACCGGCGCATTGGCACCATGTGTGTTAGTAAAACAAAACTGTTCTCACCTGATCTGGGCTTCAGACCAAAGGGAGGTGAGCTCAGTGTGGGGCTGGAAACTGGGGTTTTGTCTTCATTCTGCTATGACACAAACACACTCAGCACAAGTGCACTGAACCAAGTCAAATTCAGTTTTAAAAGTGTAGAGTGCACCTTATGATCAGAGCAAAGCCATGGTAACATTAAAAAGATTTACCTCTGTAACTTGGTTCTCACAACTATCATATGATCCTTCCAGGCCAATTACGTCACCCTATGAGTGAGAAAAAAACAGGCTGTGAGATTCTTGAGATGATGTAAGATGTTAACAAACAAGCACTTTAGACATAGTGAAACAATGCATCACTGTTCTCTGACTCGATTCGATGTGACTCAGTCTTTCTTTCTGTCTCTAACTGTTAGTTTTTCCCTCTTTTATTAGATAATTGCATGATGCTCAATCCCCACAAATACATTTACTTTTAATTTTATTCAGTTCATGTAGGCTACATCATGGGCTAAAAGTACATGGACCAATATGCTGGCTCCATAATGTAACATTAGATGTTTTAGATGTTTATTTACAGGTTGCAAATTTGAGGTTGGACCCAACAATGTAGGGACTGCAGCATCTTTGATGAGTAGCTTTTTTTCTGTGCCTGATTGACGAAGCAGTCACTCTTGAAATGTGCTGAACAGACGGTTAAGGTTGAGCTAATTTCCTGTGGAATTTCTGAATAAAACATTAGCCACTGCTCTCTTATATTAATGTTGTTCAGAAGCCTGTGCAATGATGTAGTTTCCTTACATCCATTGACTGAACAGCATTTTCTCGACAAGTTTATGAGTTGTTGTTGCTCATCAATGGCATGGATGAGATGGCATTGTCTGGGGGTTGGGCAAAAGGAGAGAGGGACATGGGCAGTGTTCGGGGTGTTGACTGCAGGTCAGTGACTGAGTAGTTCTGAAGTCACATTTTTCAAGTCAAGTCACAAAGGCTTGTGAAAAGGAAAAGCTACTTTATGCAGGCAGTGTGTGTATTTGGCTGTCAATTGACTGTTTTCAAAACTTATATGGTAGTTACATACTGTAGCCCTAAACCTTGCAAGGTTTAGTTGCACATGATAGAAGTCCAGCCAGAAGAGCCTAGAAATAACCAGGGCCTGGACAAACTGAGCAGATGAAACTGAGCAGGTGACACAGCTTCTTGTCCAGGCCCTGGTTATTTCTAGGCTTGATTATTGCAATGCTCTTCTGACTGGACGTCCATCATGTGCAACTAAAACTCTACAAATGATCCAGAACGCTGCTGCACGTCTTGTCTTCAACAAGCCCAAAAGGGCCCATGTCACTCCTCTGTTCATCTCCCTGCACTGGCTGCCACTCGCTGCTCGCCTCAAGTTCAAGGCGTTGACACTTGCTTACAAATCGACCACTGGCTCAGCTCCCTCCTACTGTCACTCGCTCCTACGAGTCTACATCCCTACCAGAAGCCTACGATCGATCAATGAGCGACGGCTCGTGGTACCATCACAAAGAGCCACAAAATCACTCTCCAGAACATTCTCATTCACGGTTCCATGCTGGTGGTATGATCTGCCCATCATCATCCGGAATGCAGAATCCCTGAGAGCATTCAAAAGTCAACTGAAAACTTATCTCATCCGCGAGCACTTAACACGACTTCTTCACGATGGCTTATTTGGTTTAGTCCTCAGATGTAAGTCGCTTTGGATAAAAGTGTCTGCTAAATGACTAAATGTAAATGTAGTTATCATGAAAAAAAGCAAGGAAATTTCAGTTTTGACAATATGGGGCCTTTAAGTGAAAATCTCAAAATATATGGATTTAAACATGGTAAAATCTGCTAAACAGAGCTTGGAGTACTTCAATCTTTGCAGTAGATGACAGCACAATCAAATTCTAGTGTTTTTGTGAATGATTCATCAAAGCACATTATTAAAAAAATCAGAACGGAAACGAACATGGGATGTTGGTTAACATCAGACTAAAATGCATGTTTGAACTGTTTAAACTAAAAGCAACTAGCATTTACATATCTTACAATAGGTCAGTGGCATTGTTTTGTCTCGAGATGCACAACAGTAATGTTTTTCTTCTAAGGCATGTTTATAAAAGCTACTTAAATGACCTAATTGAACTAAGGCCTAATCCTGTCTTAATCTAAACCCAGTCTTTAAAACCAGGGTGTCCAGAAAGAGAGTCAGTTTTGGAATGACAAGAGTCAGAGTAAGAAATGTATATTTTTGCTTGAACTCTCTCTATAACTATAAACGATAACACAAACCAATAGACAAAAAACTATTTTAGCACTCTAATAGCAATCTGGCATCTGGTGTGGAGCACCCACTTTTCAAGATCCAGTCAATTCCAGATGGATAAAATCAAGCTCAGCCCAACATTTCTGTTTTCACTCAGAAATATGTCAAACTACAAAAGTAAATAGGTTGCAGGAATGAGAATTCACAAAGATTTTAATGAACAAATATATAAGGGCAACAGGGTGACAAACAGACGTTCCAATTCTGCCGAAAACTGCAGAGACTTGTTATGAGTTCTGTGGACACAGATTCTGCGTGGGTCTTCTGGGAATGAACTGTATGTTTACAATAGCACAACTACAACAAGAATGAAGTCACCACAGCACAAACAAAAAGCACATATGTGGCAGCTACATCGGAACCACTTGTTTGGGTATTTCGGTACAAAGTGAACTGCATACGAATGACAAACACATTTGCACCGAAATATGAATCATCCACATGAATCAGCAGCTGACTTGTACAAGTTGGCCAAACAGGGTGTATCTATAGGCTGGATGGCAGGATTTTCAGATTACCTGTTGTGCCATGTGCAGGGCATACTGTTGGCATGCGAGCTGGGCCTCGAGCCGGGCCCGTTCTAGAATGTACTGTCTCTTCCTCTGGAACTCCCAGCATTCTCCAGGAGCCGCCTTCAATGACAATCACTGCTCTTAAGACCATGACACTACGGCTTACCAACCACAGCACACATCACAATGGTAAAAGCAGCCCTGGAGTCTAACTGCCTGTAACTATAGCATAGAAGCTACCAGGCTAACCAGAACCTTTGCACACCGTGGCTACAGATAATTACCGTTTTATCTTTAATAATAGTCAACAGCCTTTTCATCCAAATAATCAGATCACAACACAACACAGGAAACTACGCACACAAACAACAACAACACACAAAAACCACACTGATAGAGCACTGCACACCGAAAGCACAACATATACTACCGTACAAAAGTTTGGGGTCAGTACAAGTTATTTTAAGAGAGAGATAAATTAATATTATTAAGCAAGGATTTTGAAAAAAAAAGTATTTCAAATAAATGTTCTATTTATCATAGAATTAAAAAAAGTGTTTCTACAAAAATCACAATATTACTGCTTTTACTGCTTTACTGTGAATAAATAAATGCAGTCCTGGTGAGCATAATAGTCATTTAAAAGATTCATACCAACCCAAAACTTTTTAAGTGTAGTGATGGTACTTCAAACCACAAAGCGCTTTGTAATCAGAGAGGCTACTGTGACTGTAGAACTTCATTATTTTCTTGGTTCGGTTTAATGAAAGACTAAACTTTTGATATTTTAAACCCTATGCAAAATGATGTCATATAAACATTTTAAAAGGTGTATGAAAGGCAATCCGACTGGGAAACGAGTCAACATTTAACAATAGCCCACTGATCTCAGAGGAACTGAGAAGAGAAACACTGTAGTCTACAGAGCAACTAAGAAGAGAAACTGAACAGGATGCTCAGAGGAACTGGTAAGGTGCTGTAAGTAAAACTTATCAAATATTCATAACTTCTAAAAAATTATATAACTTAGACACATATGTACTGGCGTTTTACCTTAAGTGTCGCCTGACTCTCGTCACTCTCTTGGCCACTGCAGGAAGACAAAAACAACAATGATGTGTTGGTAACCAATTAAAAATTCAAAGCAGCATTTGAATGTACTACTACTACTATTTTGTATTTACTGTAAAATAGTTAAGTTGTGACGCTAAAGTCACTTACTTGAGCGACTCGTCTACTGTAACCATTTCCACGGGGTAAAGCTTAATACCAGAGAGATCAGCCGAGTTCATGTTAACCCTTAACATAGACAAAAGGGTCAAGTTTATCTGTAAAGCACTTTTCACAACACATATTATTTCTACTGAGACCACCATGCATGTTGTGGCATGTTGTATAGTTTTTTTTACCAATGCTAAATAGCTAACTCAAAGAAATGCATCCAATATTAACATTATTGATTAAATATAGAACTCATTTGAAAATCACAAAATACTGACTTGTAACGGGAGGAGGACACAAATAAAAGAGATTGACCTACCTGTTAGGATCCTGTAGCATCTCCACAGCTTCCTTAAGCTGATTGATCATATTGACCTTTGACCTGTTGAACACAGTAACATGAAATATATGTATAAGTTTTAACTACTGAGCAAATCAGTAAGAAAAGATAGAAGAGATACAGGCATAAAACAAGAAGAATAAATATAGAGATATAAACATACGTTTGTTCTGAAGCCCAGTTGGTGTCTTCCTCTATCCTGAGGGGCTCATCGAAGTCAGCACCTCGACCCTTCAAACACACACATACACACACACACATCAACTCCAGCTGCAAACTCAGTCATGTGACTGCAAACTAAAGGCCTGATTTGTTTGAATTTAAATTCAACCAGATCCAGCACTGGCTGTTTGAGAGGGTGATGCCAGACACAGATGGGAATACACACACCCCTTCATACACACAATGTCCCTCTAGACGTGGATTAGTTCACAAGGGAACTGCTAATGCACAAATAAACACTGTCAGTGCCAATCCTATGATGTAACAAGACGTTATCAGATAAACTAACAGTTACTGGAACATAGAACAGTATGCCAAGAGAGGTAGATTCAAAATATGACAAGAAAATAATGGAATAAAGGGAAATAGGGCAGATCAAAAAAGGAAAAAGATGTTTGATATACTCCAGCTAGGGCTCAAACTAGAACACTATTAAAAACTATTAAGTGAAACAGCCAACATTAAATAAAAAAATAAGCATAGTAAAAAACAACAACAACAACAAAAAAAACCAGATCAAACCTGTTTTAAAACAGATCAGCCCACCATGTTTTGTAAATTAGGGCAATTACCTATGAATCTTTCAGGGGGGAAA
The DNA here is from genome assembly GCA_038021265.1 of Cyprinella venusta. Taxonomy (NCBI): domain Eukaryota; kingdom Metazoa; phylum Chordata; class Actinopteri; order Cypriniformes; family Leuciscidae; genus Cyprinella; species Cyprinella venusta. Next base: position 22,812,525 of record CM075867.1, read on the forward strand.
AGAAGTAGAAGATAAAAACCTTAATGACCATTAAGTTTTTTTTTTTTTTTTGTTCTCAACCGCAGGCCTCAGTACACCTCAAATGGGATCTCAAGATGACTTAAAATGATTTAAAATAAGATAAAACTGCCAACAAATGGGACATTTAATATTCAACAATATTATTGATCTGTGTTGTATGATTTTCATGTTATCACTGTGTAGCTGCTTTGATACAATATGTATTGTAAAAAGCGATATATAAATAAAGGTGACTTGACAAATATTTGTCAAACTGCGGGAAAAAAAAAAGGTTTTAATTCAACACATCAACAAATACCACTCTTTGAAGAACCATGATTCCCAGTCTAGGAAAACCAGTATACATGAGGATATATGAGCCTAATTTTGGTGATTTCAAGACTTGAAAAATTTCAAATGATTGATATATAAATAAAACTGCATCTGCATGTTTATTATTAAATGTATGAATACATACATTTCTAGTTATGCCAAATTCTTATTATTAATACATATCCAGGAAGTAACAAACAACTAGAACAGTCATGAATATTGTTGTGGACAATGGGAGGCGCTTGGTGCCAGTGCTGGAGCCAATCAATGAATCAGTTATAGATATGAATACATTTCTAACAGAGCATGAAAAAGAACAATCTTGAACATTCTTACTTTGATATAGTTGACGAACGGAGAGCTGAGTGTAGAGTCTCGATAACCCAGATGTTCCTTAAGAGATTCCGACGGACTTCTGTCTGCTACAAGACACGTACATATGGCAAAATTATTATATTGACTACGATAAAGAGTTCTTTTACAGACACTAAATGTAAATCTTAAAGGAATTATAGTGGAGAATTCACAGTCCACAACTTAAAATTACCTTCCATGTAAATGACTTCCTGTAACTAAATTTGTTGTTTTAAAAAAAATAATATAAATCTGACATTATGTCCTAATTGCTGTCATTAGAGCTTAATTGGAACCCTGGAACATTCCTCTAACTCAAAACAAACAGAGACCTAAATAAGTTCAAGATCTGCAAGTACACACTGCAAGTTCAAATTCACAAATGCAGTGTGTACATGTCAAGTAAATCTCATTGAAAGCTTAAAGAGTAAATGACCCTCCCATCAGCTTAACAGCACACACACACACACACACACACTTCCTGCAATATTCTCGGTTTTCATCTCCCCTCCCTTAATCCTCCTTATGTGCTGACACTGACTTCCTAGCCAGTATCCACACTTCCTGACCAGGACCCTCCCCTGGGCTTAACCTGGGTCTCTTGCACACACCCGCAGGCTGTCTAAAGTCTCACAGCAATGTTATGTCAGCCCAGTAAGAGGATGTTTTTCTTCACAGGCCTTTAATATCCTGTCCACACATGAGGGTGTGTTTGCGTGTGCAAGCAGCACCTGTCAGGGCGCTAATGTGTTCATTGGAGTCGTCCTTGCTCAGGCCCTCCTCCTCTGTGATGTTGGTCATGGGCACATTTAAGCTGACACTGTCTTCATCTGAAGGCTGAAACACAAAACAACAACAACAATAACAACATCTAAATCAATTGAACAAAGTGAATTCACATTAGTGCAGGACTTACTAGCGCAGCATTCAATTAATTTTTTTTAAAGTTTTAATTGCCATTATTTTATGTTATTTTATTTTAACCTTCCCACTCGCGCATTTCACCTTGCTTATTGGTCCAGTCAACCCTTGGTAAACCCTTCTCAGGCTTTATTAGAGACAGTCCACATGTGACCTCCCTCTCTTAGTTTTTCATCCAGCCGCAACACTGTTTCTGGTGGTGATACCCCATGGCCCAGCAGGCCTTGATCCAACCAGATATGGGCTCATGCCGAAGAGAGAAGACTCTCTCACAAAGAACCAAGGACAATTTCAGGAGTTTGGAACCAGGACTCCAACCAACGACTCTAATTACCCACTTTTCCTCAATTCTCATTGGTGCTCTATGTGCTCCCCAGGCCTTGACCAAACCAGCCATGTGCTCATGGAGCACAACTTCCACTTGCCAACAACTTCAAGAATTGTTCCCACGACAAATGCAAGTATTCAATTGAAAATGAAATTCTGTTGGTTCATCTCGTAGTTAGATGGATCTCACTCCTTTTCACTACACATGTATTTATGTATGTTTTTTTAGTTTGTTCATGTTTCTGATTTAGTTAATAAAACTTGTGCACTTTATGTATTTGGTTCGGATTCACTGTTTCCAAACAAAGTCTCTTTTACGATCTTGATACATGCTCAAAGTGCTGTACATTCTAAGAAATAATTATTCTGTGTCCATGGAGGATAAGCTTTTCTTAGAATAAATTAATAATCAAAAGAGTTCGTTGGACGAACTGATTAACTGATATATTATAATCAATTAATCAGTTCATCTAATGAACTCTTTTGATTATTAATTTATTCTAAGAAAAGAGTATCTTCCATGGTATCTTCTTAGCCATGTCAAATTAATCCAATTAACTGACCCAAATATTAATTCTAATAACAAGTTATTATTGATTATTAACATTTCCTTGAGCCAAGTTCCTTGCACCAGCTAGACCTTTGTCCCTAAATCATATGAGCTCAGATCAGCTAGTTTTCTACTGCAAACCAGCCATAAGCAAACTAACACATTAAGTTAACACATGCTTTTAATAGTGTTTTTACTTAAAATTTGCAGCACTGATGAAAACACTATATAGCAGATAAATAAATCAATGGAATTAGACATGCAAACATGCAAAGAACATAGGCAAGATGGTCGCAATCTTCTCTTCCATTCAAACATGCACACACACACACACACACGCACACACTGACCTCTGTAGCAGAAAGGCGTTTGTCTCCATTATCACTGCCTACCCCAGAGTCACTGTCAAGTTTCTTGTGCTGATCAATGTCCTCAGTGCTGAGACAAAAAGAAGAGCGGGATTAGATGTTAGGGGTCGTGTAGGACAGAAAGAGAGAAGTAGCCTATGTCCCTCAATAACACAGGGAAAGAAATCTTTCGGTCTCTCTCTCTCTCTCTCTCTCTCCGCCAGAAGAGTGACCCCCTGCAGTCTATTAAAAGAATTCTCCTGAGATAAGGATGATAATGACAGCCAACACACAGACACGCACGACCTGGATTTTTGAGATTCTACACTATATTCCGATCTTTTTACACACCCACCAAGACGTGCATGAATTGGTAAAATGACAGATATTCTGACTATATAAAGATTTAATATCTCATTTGGCTGACTACGACTAAAAGAATAAAAGAACATTGGTTTTGACAATGTATTCGGATTTCTTTTCAGTTTATAATTTAATATAATATAATATAATATAATATAATATAATATAATATAATAATAAAATGCAGTTGTTGAAAAATATAATATATTGCCTAAAATTGTTTTAACTGAATTAAAGGGGTCATGACACATATATATATATATATATATATATATATATATATATATATATATATATATATATCATTTTCCTTTTAACTATCACAACACAATTTAAATTATCTAATTTTATCATTCTATTTGCTAATCATGAGGACTGACCTCCCATTGGTCGGCCTGGTCAAGCTGAGGCGGTCCGTGACAGGAAGGTACAAGGCATCGGCTATCTTGTCACTACGACACGCCTCCATGGCGAGGTATTTAAATATATGAATCTTGCCCTTCATGCAGATCTAAAAGCAGCAAAAATAAAGTCAGAAATAGTTGTGAGAGCACGGAAGTAAAATGTGTGTGTGTGTGTGTGTTACCTGTGCAGGAGGGCTCTGAAGTGGATTGATCTCCAGATGTAGTGATTGGAGTTGGGTCATTTTTCGATAGCAGACAGGAATAGTAGAAACCTTATTGCAGGAGAAATCAAACTTGACCAGGGGTAAATCTGCCAAATCTAAAACACACACAGAAAATTATTTTGGGGGGCTGCCAAAAGTTAAAGTTGCCCCTATTATGCTTTTTCATATATTACCTTTCATGTAGTGTGTAATATAGCTGTTTATGAATGTAAAAGGCCAACAAAGTTACAAAGGTCAAAGTGCATGATAAAATTGAGTTATTGTATCTTGATTCTGAACCACTTGAAAGGAGCTGTCAGTAATTCCTCGACCTCAAATTGATATGGTAAAAACGACGTCATCATCACTGTCAAGGCTGATTTATACTTTTTTGCGTCGGACCTACGCCGGAGCATCTACGCTTTAGACTACGCGTTGGTTTTAATTTATATTTCAATTACACATGCAGAGGGAGCATGTGAAACCATGGGGAGCAGTTCTAGCAGGCCCATCACAGTGCTTGCGGCACGCGTAGAATTGACACGTTGTTACATTTTTGGGAGAGGTGCATGTCAGGGCTGTGCAGGGTATGCACGCTACACACAGCCTACGACGTAGCTACGGTGTGAGTTCGACGCAGAAGTTTAAATTGGGCTTTAGTATCACAGGCCACCTACCCCAGATATTATTTTAGCTTCATGTCGAAATCTTGTAGTTAAAAGTTTAACATTTACAACACTGTGGGTATGCTGTGTAAAAATAAGGTTCAAATATAGGTGAATATGCAAATTCACTTTCTGTCAGTGGGTGGTGTTTATGTAACAGTAGAATTACAGCAGTTACACAAACAAAGGAGAGTTACAACACTAGCAACACTATGTTATTACAAGCATTATAGAGGCATATGGAGGTAATATGAAAAGAAAATGCCATCAAAACCGTCCTGCCTGAAATGTAACATAAACATAATAAATTAAACTAAAAAGTATTAATTATAGGGATGCACCAATATGAAAATTTTGGCCGATATGATAATCAATAATCATTTACATTTGAAAGCCGAAAACCGATATATTGTCTTATAAATCTAAATTCAAATTTTGATAAACTTTTATAGCCTCTATATAAACAAAATTCTCACCATTAAAAGCTATGTCCTAAACACTTCAACATAAATCAAGCATATAAAATTCAGTAGCCTAGTTTAAACCAGTGTAAGATTCCATTCCTTTTAAAATTAATTTTACTCTCCTATGGCCAACTTTTTTTTTATTAAAAAATGATAACACGTTATAATAAGGTTTAATTTTGAAAGCATTAGTTAACATGAACCAGCAATTAATAAACAAAATCAGACTATTTCATCTTAAATCCAGAAAAAACTTTACTAAATAACAGCAATAAACCAAAGTTGATCTCTCAGGCAATCTATATTAAAGCTTCAGCTCCAGATAAGTTTGGCACAATGTGCGTGGACAGACCATTACGTACTTTTCATAACCTGCCAGCATAATTTAGCTGAATAATTAGTTGAGCAGCAAAATCTAAACCACAGATCGTTTTTGCCAAGATAAGCTGTTGATGTAACTCCAGCCACTTTAAGACAGTGCTTGGCTCACGTAATAATTTTAGCACTTTCACTCGCCGTTTTTTAAAGGAACACACCCACACTTTACGTTTATGTTCTTGGCAGTCAGCTTTTCTTCAGAACAACTTACAAAATTGTTGTGTTAATGGTAGATTATGTAAGTACAACATAAAGTTGAGCGTTTTATTTGGCTTTGTTACAATATGTAGTGAATCTGTTGTTCCGAAATGATTGCTCACCAAAAAAACATGGACGAAGTAGGGATGTAGAGGTCAGACTTTAGCGAAAGCATGAGATGTTTAGTATTTTGAATATTAAAGTAGCATTTTGAATGCGCTCAATGGGTGTCACAACTGCATTAACATGTCATTTTACCCCAAACTTTCAATTCTGTCATCATTCACCCACCCTCTTATCATTCCAAACATGTATGTAATCATTTCATCTTCGAAACACAAATTAAGTTTTCTGTTTCTCCATTGAAAGTCCATTCCGCCGAAACTTAAGCATATTAAAGAATACAAGAATGCATTCGATATGAATTGAGAACAAACCTCATCAAGCAAGGACATTTGAGTGTTTGCTTACCATATTTGATGTGCTCTATATGTACGTATATGCGTTAGTCAATGTTTATGTTTGATAAAAGTCTAAATTTAATCTATTGATAAATAAAAACCAATTTTGTCTCTTCAGAATTCTTCAGTTACATTTACATTGTCTTTATGAACATTTTGAGGCATCAAAGTTTTGTTCGTGTGGGGTATTAATTTGTGATTTGAAGAAAAATAATTAAAATCTTTTGGGTTTAGAACAACATGACGGTGAGCAAATAATGATGGCATTTTTATTTTGGGGTGAACTAACCTCCCTTTAATTTCATGACACTGAGAGGGCATGAATAAGAAGGTTGGTGGAGTAGAGGTCAAACAAGGGCTAGATTTCCTGTAGCTGTGGATCTACCGGAGGATGTTTTTATGGGTAATGTGATGAGTAGCGAAATCTTTTCTGCAGAAATAAGAAGGTTGGAGGAGGGACACACACACACACACACACAGATTCCACACTTACCCTCTGGTAGAACACAGAGAAGGTTTCTGTGCACATTGAGTTCCCTCAGAGCTTTGAGTTGGCCAATGTGGCGTGGAAGAGCTGTGATTTCATTACAGCTTACGTCCTGAGGAGAAAAAGATAGGGAACATTTTTTTTTTTTGAGTTGCATGTTTATCTTCTTCTCAAACACAACTTTCCGCACAAACCTTTCATTACAGTAAGTACTAAGCACTTGTTGTACTGTATTTGGTTGGAAAGTATGAGGAAAAATAACAGTGAGAAGAACTACCAGAGGATAAAGACTGGAAAGAGTGAAAAGCAGTGCATTTAACATAGGCAGATATGAGCCAAGTTGAGAAAGGGTGAGTCAACAAGGGTGATATCACAAGTATCGCAAACATCTCATGCATACGCAGACATCAGAGATACAGCGCACACGCTCACACTTACCAGCTCCATGAGATTGGTGAGCTGGCCAATGCTTTCTGGAAGTGCGTTGAGTTTGTTATTGCTGGCATTGAGCACTCGCAGAGGAAGACCACACACACATGCTGGCAGCACTGACAGCTGGTTCCGGCTACAGCACCAAAACAATTAAACAAAACACGTTACAGCATTTTTCTCAATGCTGCTACTCAAGTAGAAATATTTATCTGGGGGGAAATGTTAGAATCAAATTATAATTTGAACCTGAACATAAAAGAAAGAAAGAAACAAACAAACAAAAAAACATGGGAAAAAGAAACATTACAGATGTTAAATATATATAAGGACATACTAAATACTGTACTAAGAAATTGTGAACAAGAAACATTTGATGTTTGATTAGGTGACATAATGAAATTTAGATCAATACTGAAAAGTTATATTTATTTTGAAAAATCTGGAAGCTTTTATCAGATTATCTTGTGTTGCATTTTTGTAATTTGTCATTTTATTTTATTTTTGTAATGCATGCTATTTAACAGCTGTAATCTTTTAATTCGCTTACCCTCTTAGTATTTTTTTAAATATAAAGAAAATATATTTTCTTTGACATTTTTACATTATTTCGCTATTTTCATATATTTCTGTGTATTTAAAATTAACTTTAGAAGTGTACACCTGAAGAGTGTCTGAAAATTAAATTACATTAAATTTAAGTTCAATTTTTTACAATTATTGTGATGCTAATATAATCTGTAACAGGGGAAAAAAAAGAATATTCCAATAGGGTTCTCACAACATCGGTGCTCGGGCCCTAATAAAAGAATAAAGAAAAAAAATCTATTTTCATGTAACAGTATAATTTCTGTCTATATGATATTAAACAGGAAAAAGGCTGACTTCAGGGAATTGTTCATGGGTTCATGAGAAGACAAACTTTGCCTGTTATGACTAGAGGATGATGGACAAATAAAATTTTTATTTTAGCTGTGTGTGTGTTTAGGTTTAGGGGTAGGGTTAGTGGGCTTCATATACTGATTATCTTCCATGCATTTCCCATGACCTCATTGGTTTTTCTGCTTGATTTTCCTTCTCCAGTTTGTGTTCACTCTTCTCAACCATTCAAAAACTTAGTGCTTCATTAACTTCATACAAAATAAATTCCATTGCTAATTAACTCAGTGTGAATATCAGGCCTCCTGCACGAGATATTTGGATAAAGAGAGAGAACTCAAACAGAGCAAGAAAGAGAGAGAGAGAGAGAGAGAGAGAGAGAGAGAGAGAGAGAGAGAGAGAGAGAGAGAGAGAGAGAGAGAGAGAGAGAGAGAGAGAGAGAGAGAGAGTGTGTGCGTGGCTGTATTTACATTTATTAGATGTGAACAGAAGCAGGAAGGACAACCAGAGGGGAAAAAAATGTTTATTTGGTTCCCTTCACTGCAGTATGTTATATGTTATGTAATAATCCTATGTATTATATTTGGAAAGAATGCTAACACAATAATTATAGTAATGGTCAAAAGTTTGGGGAAGTCTCTTAAGCTCTTCAAGGTTATATTTATTTGACGCATCACTGTCAAGTGATGTGATGCTAATTTAATGCTTAAGAAACATTTCTTATTATTATCAATGTTGAAAACAGTAAAAAAAAACTAATTTGCTGTTTATTTTTGTGGAAACTGTGATACTTTTTATTTCAGGATTCTTTGACGAATAGAGCGGTCAAAAGAACAGCATTTATTTGAAATAAAAATATTTTGTAAAAATATAGATTCTTTACTGCTACTTTTGATCAATTTAATGCATCCTCAATAACTTTTTTAAAAACGTAATGTACTGACCTCTAATTTTGTACCACAAATATTTTTTTTTATTTACTCTGGTTTTAAATATTATATGTAAACCAATATGCAGTATGCACTGATAAGTGTTTTAAACAGTAATATGTTAAATTGTTGTAAAAAAAAAACTTAATGTTTAATTTTATTTACTTATTTTATTGAATTTATGTTGTATGTTAATTTGAGCGAGAGGTGTTCAGTTTTCATCTTGGCAATAAACATGGTTATCTTTAATCCAATTTGTAAAAAAAAAAAAAATGTCAACTTTTGTGTGTGTGTGTGTTAGTGTGATGTTCACCTAATGTTTAGGCAGGTAAGGGACTGAAGGCTGATGATGGTATCAGGAATGCTTTTGATGCAGTTGTGATAAAGATTCAGTGTTTCCAGGGAGACCAGATGACACACCTCTGATGGGATGTCAATCAAGCGATTCTTCGACAGATCTGAGAGAAAAAAAGACAGCTCAGTTAGCACTAGCACTTCAAAAAAATAAGAAAAAAGGTTAAAAAAGAGAAGTTAAAAGATAACCAAATAACACAACTTCACATTGCACTTAATGCTACATTTGTTGTTGTAGTACCCTAACTAAACACAAGGAGGTGCTTTCATAACAACAGATATCAATGAAAAGAACACTAACAAACAACTGAATGTGTGTGAAGTAGGGGATTCAAAGGTTAAGTATCCTTCCTGAACACACACACACACACACAGTTCGAAAGCCATAATTGGTAGTGCCCAAGCTCAGTTAGTATTTCACGTGCCTAAAGGTGATGTCATTGTTTAAATGATGACATTTAACAAATGTGTGTGTAAGAGTTTAACTACCAGATCATTTTATCAAAGTGATTGGTGTTTTACTTTAAGGCGATGTTTTTATATGAATAATATTCATAATATTAATGAAACAGTGCAGCAGTTGAATTTGCTTTGAGAGTGTGTGACTGAACTACTGTATACATTATGTGTGCGTTTATGATACAACAAATGACAACTCCACCACTGACCTATAGCCAGTTGTCACAACACATTAGTGTTTCCAAGGAAACCGTACACACAGAGACCGTGTAAGTGCTAATAGTAAAAGACAGTCCAAGCCAGACACGCACACACACACACACACACGCTGCATTATAAATAATGCAAGCCTATATATAAATAGGGGATAATACACTTCAGTATACATATAGACAAATAAGTTTGACAGAAAAACAAACTCACCCAATTTTATTAAACCGAACCAAGAGAAATAGTTCTGAAATGAACCCTAATAAGAAGTTCAGAGGATAAAAAAAAAAACATGTGATAATCAAACCATAACTGACTATTAAAAGCAGTAATAACAACTGGACTGGTGATACTCAAAATTGTATCAATACTAGGGATGCACTAATTGTGACTTTCTGGCCAATACTTATCAGCTTACAATTGTTAATAGCATGCTATGTGTGATAACACTCTTGAGAAAAAGTACACTTTAGCATACTTTACTATGCTAACGTACTTATTACATAAAAATGGGTTGCAAGACCATTTTGAGTGGGTTGCAGAGTGTGTAGCCAAACAGAAACAAAAAATTCTAAAGTTTTTTTTTTGATGCAAGACATTCATTTTGAAAGGCATACTAGAAAGCTGTTCTATAAAGACTTTGCTCTAAGCAGCATCTTGTGCATGACATGGTTCAGTATCTGCTGTCAGATGAGATGATGTCAGGATGTATATCCTTGAATGATTTTTTTTAGAGCTTTCACATGCGTTCAACACCCTTATTAAAGCCCATGTCCACACCAATACGTTTTCACTTGAAACGTGTATTTTTCTCTCGGTTTGGCCTTCCGCCCACACTGAGACAGAGTTGTAAGTCAATGAAAACGTATCCCTGAAAATGTACTCACATTTGCTGTCCGCAGCAATACAGGAGAGCAGTTGCGTTTTAGACCAAACGTATGGTGACTGAGTCCGACCTGAACGCATCAGTGATGGTGAGATATTTTGCCAAATAAAATCCTGTTTGAAGTATTGCGCGATAGCTTTATTTTTCCATCTGTATCATCTCAGTGAGCTTTTATGTGGTTTCACGCATGCACAGTTTTACAAAGGGTCTAAAACTATTTGTCCAGACTTTATTATTTAAAAGGTGTCTATGTTACAGCCATTTAATTTTAAGTGATTTTAAAACAGCCCATGAAGCTCTTCAACTCAAACATTGAGGTGAACATGGCAGATAACCTAGATGTGTCTTAGTTACTGGCTGGCAGAACAACTGATGTGCTGGAGGCAACCATTAAGGGCAAAGGGTAACCAACCAGTTCTTATGACAATTAAACATCAGAGTATTAGTTTACTGAAAGGAAAATATGATTGGACAGCTATGTGTACCACGAAACAGCCCTGTCAGCTCAGCCTATTCTCAGCTTCATGAGGGATGAACAATCATTTCATGATTTTAGGCCTGTAGGTCAAATCTACAGCCTATGCAGATAAGCCTTTAAGACCAACTAAACAACAAAATGAGGATTTAAAAAAATATATATACAGAGTTTGTTCAAGCTTTTCTAGAGAACATCATTATACATTGCTCTAAAACATCCCTTCCACTACTTTCAGGTACAGACAATATAGAGAGAGACAGAAGACAACACACAGACCCGGAAACGCAAGAAAACATGCCCGCATGAAGTACTGCAGGACAGAGCCAGAAGAAAAGCATTTTTTAAGAGTACATCAGTCAGACTCCTGATTTTCTTAACCATACAGACGTCACTCTCACAGTCTCTCGTCACCAATCTGTCTCTGTGTGAATTGTTTCTCAGTCTTGCTGAGCTGCAACAGCAGTCCTTGTTGAGGCTGTTTGTTCTGTTCAGAGCACACAATGGGCAGCGAGATGGCACAGATGGCATGGATTATCAGACTAACCCTGATGAAAAGCGCGTGCACACACCTCATTTGCAAGAGCATACGTGTGTGCGTGTACATTTATTAAGATAATATGATAGTAAACAGATACATGAGAAATGGAACAGGAGGGAAGGCTAGAAGAGAATGAGCCTGAATGGGAGCTACATGTCAACACATAGGCTGTCAAGGGAACAGTGATGTAAGAGGATTCTGGGAAATGTAGGTCTGTAATGGGAGCCTGTAGTCGGCAAAACCCTGAACTATGATAACTAATAAGATCCAAGTGCCCCTATTGTGCTATTGTGGAGGTCTCCTACAACAGGTTTATATGCATTAAAGTAGGGGTGTGTGAACCGACGTTTTTATATTGTGATCGATCTTAAGCGAATCGTAGAGATCATGATCTTTTATGCTCTCGTAATAAATACAGCAATGACTGCCTATTAGATGTCTGTGCTGACTAGTCAAATCTCCACTCGTTAAAAGCCTAAACTTAACGAGCAAATCAGTTAAATCATCCAAGTGACAGTCGTGAAATAAAGTCTACTGCTGTTAGAGCTATTAGAAGAGTTATTAAAAGTGTTATTAAAGAGTTATTAAATGATTTTCTTTTATTTGTAGCTATGTGGCACTCACAGGCGGTACACTCCGTTTTAGAGGGACTACTCAGCACTCATTTAAAGTTGATGTGTTTTTTCAACACATCAACAAATTATTTTAAAATTGAATTATTAAAAAAAATGAATTACTTTATATAAAATATCATTTTGATGTAACACAGGGATGTACGGGAATGTACTTTTTTAAACTGCAATTTTTTACAGTATATTGTCACAAAACAATAGCCAATGAACAGCGTTTTTTACTCAGCTTTTTTACACAAATAAAAACACTAATGTAAAAACTACAAAAAACGTTTACAGTGATATACAATTGTATTCTGTAAACTACATATTTGGCTTGGGGTAAGATTTTGAAATAGCAGCAGTATCTTATACACAGACAAAGACACTTCTGACTGAGTGAGTGAAGCTGATTGAATCTCTTCTTTCATTTGAGCTCTAATCCCTTATTCTTTCACTTCAACACTCTCATCACTGAAGTGGGAAAAGAACGTAGAAACACAGTCTGTCATTATGTTGCTCTGGGTGTGGCCTCATCCTGCGGCGTACAGCTGAAATAATCATCCGAGCATGTGTGTGTGTGTGCTTATGCACGTATTTACAGTATGTAATCAAACAGATGGTTCTGACTTAAATTTATATCAAGTGTGCACAAATGTTAAATGCACATGTACATGTTGAGTGGTGCATTCGTGATTGAGCATTTTCGGCCACTCAGCATTCCTCTGTGTGCCCACTCTCACTGTCATAGTGTGTGTGTGTATGTGTGTGCTCTTTGAGTTCTGTTGAATAAGCAAACTGTTTCTCTCTGACAGACAGTGGCAACAGACACTGGATGGGAGGAGCATGTGTGTGTGTGTTTCTTTCCTCTCATGTTCATACATATACAATACATCTAACTTCGGGAGGCACATATTATCGGAGCTCACAATTGAGAAGAAATCTGTAGTAATGGCAAAGGCTGCCCTTCAAATTGGGGATATCGTGGGTCAAGTACAGCATGGAAAAGGGGGTTTTGGGCTCAGTTTAGCTCCCCCTAAATGGCACAAGGCAGGCCCAGCTCAAAGGAGGAAGCTGGTAGTCAACGAGGTGCGAAAGCAGGAGGAGAGGATGAGGTGTATAAAGGCCATTTCCCAGGCCAAGCAGGGAGAGTGGATGCGATGGGAGAGTGTGGAACAACGCAAGCTGGGCTGGCAAGACCTTTGGTCAATGGAAGAGAGCAGAATCAGTTTCAGGTCAACAAATGATGTTCTCCCATCACCGCAGAACCTAAACCTCTGGGTAGGACAGGATTCATCACCTGCCACATTAAGCCACATTTTCACAGGATGTAAGGTGGCTCTTAGTCAAGGTCGGTTTACTTGGCACCATGACCCAGTACTGCGATGTTTGGCTTTAGCATTGGAAGGCAAGCATACTATGGTCAATAAGTTGCTGCCTGTATAGCAAAACATTACACGCAGAAGACAATATTCCCTCTGCCCAGGCGTGCAACCACCAAGAAAAGGTGATAAAACCAATTCTCACCCAGGACAACTGGAAGCTGCTAGGGACTGGAAAATGCTGGCTGATCTTGATCAACGGCTTATTTTTCCACCTGAGATTGCCACCACTAACCCACTACCAGATATTGTGGTCTGGTTCAGCACGCATTGTTCAACTGATAGAGTTAACAGTGCCATGGGAAGAAGGGGTAGATAAGGCATACAGTATATAAAGATAACCACCCAACACAACCCTTTCAACATACTTTTCTTAAAGGTTCTCTAAAAGCGATGTAGGGCCAAAACATTTTTTGTCACGTACAGCAAACGTCTCCTCACTATCGGCTAGCTGCCTGTCCCCTAAACACACTGTAAAAAAAATGTGGTCTCTGTAGACACCACAGGCTCCACAAACGGCAACAAAAACAATCATGTCTTACCCGGACCACGAAACCTAACAAACAGTGTTCCAGCCAATCACTGGCAAGAAGTATTTGAGGGTGGGTCTGGGGGTTAATGCGCGTGCACATGAAGTGGGTCAGTGTGAAGGAGAGACAAGCATCAGAGGGAAGTTTGAAAAATGCCCGAGACACGACCAAAGAGACGCCGTTCTGAAGAACAAATTAAAAAGAAGAAGGAGTCGGATAAAGAACGTGCGAAGTTCCGAATTTACATCGGTAGCAAAGCTTTTGAACGATGGCGAGAACTCCGGCGGCAGAAGGGCTTCCAGTGCGACGTTCACAATTATTTCAGGAAGCACGGAAGGGAGGGGGAGGAGATGAGATGCGGAGGAGGTAGGGTCTAGCTAGCCTCCGATTTGTTTGAAAATATTGCGAACGTCAACACCCAGGATCGCTAATTATGCCAAGTAAGAAATACTAATAATTGTAGAAATTATTTCAGATATTCTTTAGTCACTCTATGAACCGTTTTCCTTTGGATAGCATTGCCAGGGGAGTTTTTCCACATATGCAAAAGACTTATGTCAATTATATGAGCATTGTATAGACCATTTCAAAAGATGTAAACAATGCCGGTCCAGAAGCACTTCCTGTTTCAGTTTTTTAACACTACATAAAAGCTGGGATAAAATACAACCAACAGAACATTTAAAACTGAATCAAAAAGTTAAACAAACATCTTTGAGATGTTTTCTTTACATGTGAAATAAAGAAAACAGTTACAAACTGAAACAGGAAGTGCTTCTGGACCAGTGTTGTTTACATCTTGTGAAATGGTCTATAGCAAGGCCATAAAAATATTCAAAGATTAACTCAAACGAGCAAGAGAACTATCCAATGATAAAATATTTATACTACACACATATCACCTTCATCATTACACACACACACACACACACACACACACACACTTTGACCCTCTTTCTGGAGGTGGAGCTCTGATAAAGCGAGTGTCTCAGACTGTATGTAGGGCAGAAGAATCTGTGTAATAGCACAGTCTCAAGGACACAAGCAGCTGGTGTCTGTACTACTGTACCTTATATTAAACTGAACAGGTCACCGTTTACCAGGCGCATACCTTGGACAGCAAGGATACAATCATTTGATCAAAGGTGACAGTTAAGATATTCATAATGTTACAAAAGGTTATCATTTATATATATATATATATATATATATATAGACTGTTGTTTTGAACTTCCTATTCATCAAATAATTTGGGGGAAAAAGTGTATTACAGTTTCCACAAAAATATTGACAGTTTGACAATAATAAGAACTGTTTCTTGAGCAGCAAATCAGCATATAAGAATGATTTCTAAAGGACTATGTGACACTAAAGACTGGAGTAACGCATGGTAAAAAAAAAATACTACATTTAAATAGAAAAGCGTTATTATAAATTGTGAGAACATTTTAAAATATTACTGTTTTTAGTGTAATTTGATCATATAAATGCAGCCCAAGTGGGCTTAAGAGATGTTACCAACCCAAACTTTTGAACAAGGTATATGTATATGTATTAGGAGGTTTATTACTGTCCTAAATAAAAGGAGCAGTGTATTAAAAGGAAAAACAAAAGTCAGGGTGTGATAATGAACCATGTTTATGATGGTGTTCTGATGATGATGTGTTTTTCTCTCTAACCTTGGTCCGATGCCCCCATTTAATTTGTATTTCTTCTTACACCGGCATAACACAGGTTTATTCTGTAAGACAGAGGCAGGATGTTGTCTCCTCCCTGGCTCATTGTATGACAACATGTGCAGAAAAGGCCATTTCCTTCTGAAGAAATATGGGAAACACACACATGTACACACCCCTTCCCAAACACATGAAAACCTGTTTGTGTATTGCCTGCAAAGAAATCTGCTTGGGCATTTAAATGATTGCATTTTTTTTAAATAAGATGCTTTACTGTAAGACTGGCAAAACTGGAAGCATCTTCATTTCTTTGTTTCTCTCATGAGCAAAAACTCACCCAAGAATCTAAATGGTTTAATGTGAATGATTATCTTCGGGTATTATACATGTTTAGTATCATTTAAAATGTCAGGGTGACTGGTAAAACTGTCTCATTCCCAAAGAATAAAACGAAAGGTAATAAGGTTTTTAAGAGTTTAGAGATGACTGAAACACAAAGGGAGGTAGGCAAATGGTCTCCTATTCTCAAAATATGTAGTTAACCTCTAAAAGCAAATTCCCATGGTCAGAATGCTTCCATATGAAATAGGTTGTGTGTATATATAATGTAAAAACAATGCAGCAAAAGGATCGGGCTTTCTATATCTCAAATTAGCCTGTGAAAGTTGAGGGCCGCCAGGACTCTCAGCTTCATTTATTTCTTTATGTTGGGTTCGCATCTCTTCTCTTTATTCCAGAGCATTTGATGTTATTGTATTGATTATGTTTGAACTTTTGCTAAGTTTGTTTTAAGTCTCTTGTCACAAATCACTTGTTACAGAAACTGTAGAACCATAAACCATATAAAGGTTCATGTGCTACCACACTAAATGTGTGCTGAAGTTAGTCTTGTAAAAACAAAAATAAAACAAAGAAGTAAGCTAAAGGATAAGCATGACATGTGGCCAAATGTGTGAACTTGCTTGGCTATTCATGTGAGACCCCATTTCCTGAAAATGCCCTTACAAAAAGTGTGTGTAAGGCCGGAGACACACTGGTTGCGTGGCGTAAGCGTCTCAGCTGCGTGGCATGTCCGTTTTTGTTAAAGGGATACTACACTTTTTTTGGAAATAGGCTCATTTTACCACTCCCCCAGAGTTAAACAGTTGAGTTTTACCGTTTTCACATCCATTCAGCCGATTTTTTTATATTTAGAAGAGTATCAGTAACCAGACAGTTTCTGTCTCCCGTTAGTATCCCTTTAACAGGTGAGGGCTTGCACACTGCCAGCGTGACACGCGCGGAAAACGCATGCATGATAGAAATAGAACCAAAGCCTATTTTTCACGCGACACACAAGCGTGTCGGAAGTGTTTCCAGGCAAAAAAATAAAAATAAATAAAAAATAAAAAATAAATAGGAAGGAAACGATGTTTGTCATTTTGAACACTAATACATATTCATATTCATAAATTACATTTTAATGTTTGAAAGTCTAGGTTTTGACATAAATTCCGATATCAATGTAATTTAAACAAATAATAATTATACATTTTCAAATATTGCCATTATTTTTGCCTATATAATTTCATGTCATTTTTGTTTTTTAAACAGTAGAGGTGTCCACTACAGAGGTCATAATGTAAACTGTCCCTCTATGTCACCTAGCAGCAGCAGCGCCGCGTCAGACACGTTTCTGGTGTGCAAAGACACAGAAAACGCAATGCAGCCGCCACGCAACAGAAACGCCACGCTCACGCCACGCAGCCAGTGTGTCTCCGGCCTAATAAGCAATTGTAATCTGAATTCATGAACAATAGAAGTCTATGGTGGGACAACACATTCAATATTTCTCGTTTCTGTCATTCTCTTCTTTCTGACAACAACGTTCTTTCCAACAGCTGGTTTAAGGACTGTCACACAGCATCTGATTTTACAGCAATGAAATTTATTCACAACCATCATGCAATGCTGTGACACTCTAACAAAACTACAGAAAATGGCGTAGGTTGGAAAGCCATACTACAAGGGTACGAAGCAAAAACCCTTCAGGACACAGATGCCCCCATTAAGTCACACACACACACACACACCAACACATTTTTTTTTTTTTTTTTTTTGAAATCCTCATTAACAGGCCCCAATAGTGTTGGAACAGTAATGATTCAGATCATAATACGTTTCTAAGGTTACATTTATTTATGTTTGCAAATGCATCATTTAACGCAAAGCAAAATGAACCACAATTTTTACAGCATTTTTCTAGGTTAATATTAAATATTTATCATTCATGCTTAATCATAAAAACATTAATGTTAATTTACACAACTTGAAATCTTAACACAATAACCAAAGTTAATAAATGTTATAAATATTTTTCATTGTTAATTCATGATACTACTTGCTCCATTAACTAATGTTAACACACTGAACTTCACTGAAAAAAAAAGTGGCTCTCAACATTTTTAATTCGAGGGCCCTCATATTGGTAAGACATTTTCACAAGTATTTCTAAATTAATGACCACGCTTGTTTTCATACTTCGCTTATTTTCTCTGTGACTCATTTACATATCTGTTAGGTGTTGCATGCAAGTCTCTGAGACTCTGACACCAGAAAATAGAGAAGAGTCGACCCTTTGTGGCATGCATGTTTGCCTATCTTCCTTTCAGGTTCTATCAGTGAGTGTATGCGTTTGAGTTTTGTAATGTGACAGGTTGTTGCCATGGTGCATTAGCAAACACTCTGAAAGGTGTTGATGTAATGCATCTTTAATGCATAATGTTTATCCAAAGTGTTGTTGCCCAGAGATAAGACACACTCCAATATTTGGGGGTTGGAGAAGCCTATTTGTGTGTACAGTTGTGTGGGTTTTATCTCAGAATACACCTACCAAAATGTTTTTCTGAGACTCCTCTCTATACTTCGATCCTATTAGCAGTTGTCACGCTAAAATTAAACCCTGACCATCCGCAACAAAATACATGACTCAGAGAGCTTGTCAAAGAGAGGATTTGGGCTTGCATGCCCACATTTATGAAAATGCTATCATGTGGAAGAGGGTTTGTGTTGTGTGTATGCGTGTCGTATAAGTTTGTGTTTCTGTGTATGTGTGTGTCCCAAAAATTAAACAAATATGTGTACATTGTGTAACAAGGTTAGTATGCATGTGTGTGAGCTAATGTGTAACGTAATTGTGTGGGCTGACAGGAGAAAGAAGTAGGCGGTGAGAGAGAGAGCGCGATCGAGAAAAAGAAAGAGAGGGGGGATGGCTTCATCTAACATCATCTCTCACTTCTTCTACAGGATAGATGATCACAGCACAGGTAACATGTGCATGTAGGTGTTTGCATGTGAAGAGGAGTGTGTGGATCACACGCCACCTCACATGCTGCAAAAACAGACCAAACTGCATCACGTTGTGAGTGGGCCTGTGCTGCCTTTCTAAACTACAGTGCATTCAGTTAGAGAACACAGAATGGATCTGTTAACTTCTTCTGATGCATGTGATCTGTGCCTTGCTATCAGTGGAACTGAACAATAGATCCCACTGCACGGTTCAGCTGGTTAACTCAGTCACATTTTGGGCAATTTTACTAGGGAGACGGTTTGCAATGGACATGGACACGGTCACGGAAACACTGCACATTGTACATAAGCACAGTAAGTTCAGCGTTTGAGAGGAAAAAGTCAAACGCTGACAGAAAACACAACAATTTGAGTAAAGAAGAGAGTTTCTATGGAGTCAACATGCCACATATGTTAGCCAAACATTATGACACTTGTAAAAAAAAAAAAAAAGCTTAGGAATATTTGCAGCGCAATAAATGTCTTTACTGTCACTTTTGATCACTAGCTGAGTAAAAAAAAAAATTCTTTAAAAACAAATCTTACTAATCCCAAAACTTAAACAAATGTAGGTCTCAACAACTTAATGAACAGTGTTAAAGAAAAATATATACAATTACACACACTACTGTGCATTTAAAACAGGTATTGAACTGTGTGCTTTCACTTTCATTCGGGTTGGAATTTACAGAAAACTCCTTCTTGAAATGATAACTCCAATCACAACAAACAACAGGCATCTTCTTCCCTAAAAACAGAGCTCGAGGCCACAAAAAACATTTAAAAAAGTACACATATGGTTTTATTAGCAGTGGAAAATACCTAACACCACCCGTGGAACTCTGTGAGGCTTTCTTCATGTAAAATTGTAGAGGGAGAGAGTGTGTATGGCAACATGTCCCAGCTTGAAATATCTTGAATCAGTAAAAAAAAAAAAAAAAAAAAAAAAAAAAAAAACACGTAACTTCTGAGGAATCCAGAGCTATGGGGAGAAATGGGAGCTGAAATCATCTGTGGCACAGTCAGGCAAAAATCTTGAGGTCCTTTGAAACATATCTGAAATATCTATAAGGATGCAGAGTGACAGTAAATAATAGTTTTCCTAACTTCACCGTTTACTAATGGTAAGGATGATTTCATCTTTGTGAGCTGTGACACCATAAACAGCTCAAATGAGTTGCTGTTTAGTCACTTTTCATAATGGACTGAAAGTATAATTTATTTCCTGCATTAAAGTACTTCAGAAGAGCTTCCAAGAATGCTAGGAATTTGCCATTTCCACAGTCTGCCCTTTCCTGTTTCCTATTTTAGCTGCTCTCCTGCCTCCGAGCTGAGGGGAGTGCAGAGGAATTCATGGGGAACGGAAGCAGACCTCCAGCTCCGCGAACATTCCCAACTGTCATCTTGGCTTTTCCCTCTGCAGTTCATGACTGCTGACTAAATCTTTCCAGTGAATGAACTGTTCACCATACATTGAAACGTTCAGTTTATTTTGAAGCACTCAATTCATTGATTGGACCAAGTACTAGCCATTGGCAAGTAGTTCAAGACTGCTAAAAGAGTATGTTCTTCTATATAGTATGAATGCAATCTGGATATACTACTGTACATTTGCCATGTTGTCATTATCATGTGACCTACCGGCATCAGTTGCATCACTTCACTGTCATTCACAAATCCTCTCCCGTGGCCTCATGGGACAATACAGTGTCCATTATATTATGCACACTTTAAAATCTCGCCGGAACAGGGCATTCAGGTACTTTTTGCCTCTTTTATGAGTACTGTAAAATTGGATATAGCCTACTTCAGTCACATACTGTTTTTCACCAACTATATCCTAAAGAGATGTCAGATGTAGCCACTGTGTTAATGAGATTCAGCGGCTCTTAAAGACAGCTGGCAATTAATCTGGTGAGGTCCTCATTGAAACTCTACATTTATTTAGACTATTATTGTGGTCTTTTTCTATGACCAGATAAAAATCATGCTTAGTAGTAAATAAATAAAGATACTTTTTTGTAATTGTCATTTGAGGGGAAACGCTGTAATGACGCTTAAAGTCGCAATGACATGTGATAGATCTTTTCTTCCCTATTGTGATAGTGGTTGTAAAATGTGTGTTGCATTTAAAAATGGAGGATTTGATTGGATCATTGAATCCTTGTCATTTACTATTGCTGGGATCTCACGCTAGTAAACACGTCAACAGAATATTGAGAGGGAGGCCCATGAATAATAAAAATAATAATGATGTGCACAGAGAAATATATTTTACAAAATAGTGCAATATTCAATAAAAAATAAATAGATATTGATTTCGTGGCGACTTTAACAAATTGGTTAAGTGAAAGATTCACCACACAAAAAAACAAAGTGATGTACCGTACAGAAATACCTGAGTGGATCATTTTGCTTAAGAGATTCAAAAGATTCGACTCAATGAGATCCCTACTTCAGACGCCTCGCAAAGATGCATGACTAAAGTATGTAGACATCATCATACCAAGCAGAACACATAAAAGCATCAAATCAAAGCATTCTTTATTTATTTATTTTTTTTTAATAGGAAGCTCAAGTCTCTCCTCACGAGTGTGTCCTCAATGACAACTTCAATAGGTTGAAAGTTGATTATTTACGCTATGCAATTGTAAACAAAAGAGCCTAATCCCTAGATCCAATGACAATCAGTCTTCAGAGTTCTTACAAAACAAAACCCACAAATGCATTCATTTTTGGCATTGGTGTGTACCGGTAGGCTACTTATCCACAAACATGGAAATATAGGGGATTCCCATAGACAAGCTGGCCATAATAGGAAGTATAATAGTCAGTCCCGCGCGACAATAACAACATCCTCTCTACTTTCATCCCACACATCCTCAAAGCTATTTTGTGAGCGTGTGTAATGCATCTGGACATAACTGATGTGGCCCGCATCTTATCCCGGCCCAGGACTGTCCTGTCCACAACAACATGGGCTACTGCATGCTTTGTGCATGCTGATGGAGCATTTGCTTTGTGTTGGGTAATGCATAATTAAAGTTTCTAACAGCCAACAACACATTAGCTATGTGTCAAAGTCCGACAAGACATTTTGAGCAACATTCCTGTTTGAAACTAACGTTATATTCTCTGGGCTAGAGCATCTGACTGAGCAAGCGCGCGCGCACCGCGTGATAAACACAAATAAAGCATCTTCACTTTACCTGCTTCAACCGTATCCGTTAGGTCATAATTTGTTGCTGTCCGAGGGAATTCTTTCAGTTTTCTTGAGCTGAGGTTCATAAATCCAGAGTTCGCTGCATCCTCCAGAGCTCTCTCCAAGCCTCGGCTGAGAGGCAGGTTCGTGTTGGAGCCCTGTACGCTCAGGTTCGTCTGTAATGCGGCAGAAGTCAGGTGGGAATGAGGACGGGGCTCCGGTCCCAGCGTCGCCATAATTGCCCCGTCGGGGGAAAAAAGCTCGTCGAAAGGCTCTGCTATCGCTATATCCTAAAGAAAATGTGCCTGGTCTTGGCGTGCAGGGGGTGAATTTCCTCCTAGTGCGTTATCTGCCAGCCCAAAACGCGTCTGCGCAGTTTGTTTATGAAGCTGAGCTCGTGCCAATAAACCTGTTTACTGGCCATGACTATAGCGCCATCTGCTGTACGTTCACAAATAGCATATCATGCAATTGCAGATGAGAATAAAATACTATTAAAAATACGTCTCCAGGTGTAAATAGCCAGCGCAGTCTTATCCCAAGACGTCATATAACTGACGAGTCTACAGCGTTTCAGAGTGAGTGTTTCATTCTGCCTTGTTTTTGTAGAGTAATACGGTATGTATGTGTTTTGCTGGGGTGATATCAGGTAAATCAGGTTGTTATCTCATGACATCCTAATATCTCATCCTAATATTAATTGTGTTCTCTCATTTACTTTAGGAGCTACAGGAGCAGCTATTCATCAAAAAGCTTCTGAGTACATGCAGACTATCAACTGCATTTCAACGTACTATTTCATAATATTAACTATTTTTTCAGATGTGTTTAAGATTTAAAGTCTGGATAAAACAACATCTATAGACATTTACAATTGTCTATAGACAATCTATAAACATCCTATACTTTTTAAATAAGATCAAAAAGTATTGTCAGAAGTGGGATTCGAACCCACGCCTCCATTCGGAGACCAGAAATCCCGCTTCACAGGAAGGAATGAACCTTGAGTCTGGCGCCTTAGACCGCTCGGCCATCCTGACATACGTCATATATATGCCAATGAAGCTTATCTACCTTGTCACTACATTTCTTCATAAAGCTCTAAGATTAATAAAATCGGTATTGTTGATTCTGTTGTTTTTCCCATATCATACTAATTACTTTGATTGTTCTGAATATCAGATTTTTAAAATGTATTCTTTTACGACGCCTTCTCGTGCTCACATTAAAACTGCACCTTATCAAGGGATATAATATAAATCTCGGTTATATTTGTTCATTTCAAATGCTTTATCCTACGAAGCATGACAGGCCTGTAATCAGAAAAAGACGTGTAGCGCTAACGTTAGCATTAGGCTACATATAAGTTAGCGGTATGTGTGCGAAACCAAAGTCAAGTTTGGCGAAATCTTAGCTCCCACAAACAACTGAAAAGTGACAACACATGTTGTGTGATTTCTTGTGGGTTTTCATTGTAAATTCGCTTTTTACTTCTTAGTTTGGGATTATAAACATTCATACAATGACTCTATTTTATGGTTATAATTCATCATGAGAAATGTAAATTCACAAAATAAAAAACAAC
Organism: Cyprinella venusta; assembly: GCA_038021265.1. Classification (NCBI taxonomy): domain Eukaryota; kingdom Metazoa; phylum Chordata; class Actinopteri; order Cypriniformes; family Leuciscidae; genus Cyprinella; species Cyprinella venusta. Next base: position 22,836,455 of record CM075867.1, read on the forward strand.
AACAAAACAGCATTAGCAAAACAGTGAGCACTAGCATAGATATAATAAACCGGCAACATAGACACCCTATTGACCGCGGAGCGTACGTCAACGGTGCCGCCATATTGCGGAGGGCAACTTTATTATACTTCTCATAAAGAAAGTTTCGTTTCGTGTACTGCTTGGGGCTTTACAAATCGCCACACAATTGAAATCAGGTCTCGGGGAATTATATTTCACAAGCAAGACTGAACATTTGTTTCTGGTTGTATTTGGTCATGATATAAGTAGTAATAGTAACATTCAGAGGAGAAAAGCCGCAACATTATACCACTGTTATTGTGTGAAAAATGTAGTTTTAATAGTTTTTCAGTCGACAATGTAACATAAAAATGCCTGTCCTCAGCTCTCTCTGGAGCTTGCTGATATTGTTGAATCTGTTTCTATCCTTCCCCCACATTAATAATCTTTGGGCTTTGTTTCAAAGAAATATTCTCCAACTCTGCTTTTATATAATTTTGGAATGGGTGTGTTGATGGTCTGTTATGAAGCAAAATTTGGAAACTTTCTCATAAATATTTAATCACAAAATGAATCTTAAACTAATGTATAAATACCTTCCAATTACTATCTTGTAAAGAGGTTTAATTGTGATATTGGTATATTGAAACATGTGTTAAACAATTTTATTTTTCTTCCAACTGTGTGATGTCTTATCATAAGGAATATTATTTAATTAATCTGCTACTTAGCTAAATTTAGATGTAGACTTAGACTTAGAAGATTTAGATTTGGAAGAAATAAGCATTTGCTTTTTAAAGACAGATGTTCAACAACACCAAAAACAATACTGGGCCAAATTGGACAATTATTAGCTACTCTCTTCTCGTGTTATTTAAATATGAAAAACATTTTTAAATATTGAGGGGTTTTTTTAAACATTTTTCAAGAGGTTTCGATGATTTGTTCGAATGAAATGGTGATGAAAAGAGCCATCTTCAAGGAAATTGGAAAAATGGGGTGTCTATGCACTGTGCAGAGTCCCTCTGCTGGATATAAGGCTGCCAAAGTTCCGATTTTCCTTCAAGTGTATTATGCATGTGTTTTTATTTTACTGCGCTTTGATTCAAGTAAACATATTATTGTAACAACATATTACACTTTCTCACATTATTAATAATACAAAATATATGAATAAATATAAATTGTTTATAGTAGTCCATTCTAATATAAGGCAGTAATGCATTGTGGTTTAAATTCATTTGAGGGGTGCTAAATGGAGACAAAGCACCTTAAACAAAGCATGGAAATAAAGTATACCGTTATCGCAAATCACCCCAGACTAGAGTATCACAAAATTGGAGGCAGTGGAGTTCTATATGGCTTATCTACAGGATATGGTAATACTTCACAAGCAGGGCTTTTAAAGTTTCTCGTCACAGGCAGGGCTTTGAGGGCAGTGCAATTGGTACGTGTGCTTTAGGGGGCCCTGTGGTGAAAGGAAAGGCCCCCTAAAGGACCTCTACCTCGCATTTGGCCTCGTTTTACATGCTGCAGGATTTTGGGGAAATACTCGAATTCCAATGGCACCAGCAAAGGAGCACAGCCTTTTATACCCCCCACCCCTCCCAAAATAGTAACTGTAACCACACATGACCAGCCTCATGCAGTGTGGCCTCAGCGAGATGGGTTTCCTCTGGTGAGATGCTCGTCATGTACCGATGAAAGAGCAGCGGGGGTCTGATGTCAGAACACTGTAATGTTGATTCTGATTGATGGTACTCAGCCGCAGTGAGGGGTTAATGAAACTGTGCGTCTTTCTTTCCTTTTGTCACCATCATGTATATTCCTTCATTTCCAACATTTCATGCTTGTTGTCACTGCCATATATATATATATATATATATGTGTGTGTGTGTGTGGGTCAACATTTAAAAAAAATGTTGGATCAATGCCACATAGAATTAAGGCAGTTCTGAAGGCGAAAGGGGGTCAAACATAATAGTATGGTGTTCCTAATAATCCTTTAGGTGAGTGTAATAAGCCTAGGCAATTTTTCAAATGAAAAACCTTTGGGTCTAAAATTTATCAACATTCTCATCAGCTCCTTTCAAATGAGACTGTATACGTGGCTTAAATAAAAATGTTACTTTAACTTACTTGCTTACAAACAAGTTTACAAAGTCGTTGGGCGTTATGTCGAATGATGCTTTATCTTCGCTTGCGTGCACCTGTTGTTTCGACTGAAACAGGCAACGAAATCTCTAGAGCCCGAGTGATTCTCCTTAGCTCAAATATAACAGTTTCACTCTGTTTTTTCTTCTGTATTTCTAGTACTTCGCCAACAATTAACCGACTATACATGTTAACGAGGCGCAGAGAAAATATTAAACGCACACAATTGCTCTGTGCGCTTGCTAGGGGCAGGCATCTTCTTCATGTAAACCAATCGAATCAAAGGCTTTTCCTCTGGTCCTCGGGCTTCCTTGGTTACCACGCTAGCAACGCTAGACAATTTCACAAGCGAACACTATCACCAAACAAACACTGGTAACAACTTAAATAACTTGTTTTTAGACTAAACTTAACAATAACTTTTTTCCAAAGAAATTATTGTTGTTAAGCTATTGCGTGCCTGCGGATCGTTGGCCAGGTGACGTTTGTGAGTTTACTAAACACTTCTCTCACTGTGTCGACATCTGCAAGAAGATACGCACGGCGTTGCCAAAGCTGCTTTTTCATATTAAAAAGTAAAAACGACCAGTTTATTAAATGTAAATACGCAGTATAAAGTATTTGTATTACAAAGTAATACAAAGTGCAGAACACAGAGATGCCGGTGAGTAAAAAGTGCATTATTTCAGGCTATAGAGTTTGTTTACGTTAATAACTTGTTTTAAGTTGACAAACACTCTCTGAGTGTTGGTAAAGGCACACTTTCAAAGTATAATAATAGGCCTAATAATAATACAAACATCTTCCAGGGGTCATTTGAAAAAAGGAAGTCCCCGATGAAACAAGAGAAAATTGCGAGTCTTTTACCACAGATACAGAAGGTAAAGTCACTGATCCACCACATTTGTTTTAATCAAGAATATGTCTTCTCATTCAGCAAAAGAATTGATGGCTTGCGACTTTCAGGTTCGGTCAAAACCTCGGTGGCATGAAGCTAGCCCAAGCTTTAGACTTCAGGGACCAGCTCAGGAAGACCCACTTGGACCTTTGCTCTACAGTAAGAAATACAACACTTTGAATTGCAAACCAGACTATATTATCGATGTGAACATACTTCAAAATTCCTTTTAGGAGATGTGCAAGGAGCAGGGGTACAATGTCAGACTCGTCATCAAGGTCCACAGCATTTACAGACTAAATCTGGAGGGATTTCAAAAGTATCTTTCAGGCACCGTGGCCGTGACCAGCCCATGACGGATCGTGAACAGTTTCGCAGTACTCTTGTCAGCATTATTATGTGGGTTTATTTTCCATAAAGATGAGTTTTGGATGGCATTGTACCTATCACATATAATCACTAAAAGAACAAAATGATTTTAGGCACTCTGAAGATGCTACTACTACTTCCATCTCAAAAGACAGCTCCCCATCCACTTCAGGACCACCTACAGATGCAGAGAAGGACATTTTGGTAAGGGATGGCCTTTTATTCTGCAGATTCGTTTAGCTTCAGTTTCTAGATAATGTCTGCTTAATTAATGTAGCATGTCCTCCTGCTTTTTTTGTCACATACATTGTGTCTTGTCTTATGTCTTTCAGAGGTACTGCTGTTACATCCGCAGTGGGATAGACACAGATGACGTGGCAGCTATGGAGGATTCCTGGCTTGAGAATGTTCTTGCTTTAGTCCCAGAGCAACTGAAAAGTTTAAGCGGAACCATTGAAGCTGTCTCAGATGAGATAAGAGATGACTATCTGCTCAGCATCAAAAAATCCATTGGTACAGTCCTCTGTTTGGCAGATCTTGCTATTTGCAATGTAGACAAGAAGTTACAGATATTTCGGTGATATAAAGCATTGAGATTTTGGTGGAAATTTTTCTCCCAATGCAGATAAAAACAATCTGATGTTTTAGTCAAGATATTTATTCTCGTCCTTTGTAATTAATGATCATTTTTAACTGTTAATGTTTTATTTAGTTTTTTTTTCACCCCTTTTACCCCATATTTATTTTAACCGCATTCATACTGTCTCCATTTTATGACAGTGTTTGGTATGTGCAAGTATTGTAAGTGTTGTAGTCCTCCTTTATTTTGTCTATTCCTCTATTGTAGTGGATTTTGTGATGCGGGACCCCAGAGAGACTCAAGAGCTCAAGGCCGTAGATCTCCCCTCTTACAGACAGGAGTGAGTACTGCTAAATTCCTTTTAATGTTACAGTTTAGGTACAACATTAAAATAATAGGCATAAAAATGACCATAGCGCATTTTAGTTATTCTAGTTGGTTTATATTTGTCAAAATAATATAGATTCATGAGTATGAAAGCATTTTGTTTTCTGCTAAATTCAAATTCAGCGTATCTGATTTGTGATATACAGTAATGTGATATTTATATATTTATATTACAACCTCTGTGGCATGAGCACTTTAAAACTTTATTTTATTCCATTTCACTTATACCAAAATGATGGAAAAATTTTGAATTATGTTGTTATTATTATTAAATTCAGTTAATGATGGAAAATAGAAAAGTACTTCACTGTGGAAAAAAACAAAACAAAAAACAAAAAAAAAAACATTTGTAAAAATCACCTCTAACATCAGTGTCAGTGTCAATATTGTGTCATTCATTATGTATTAAATACCTATTAAATAGTGATTTTTATTGTAGAATGGAAATTATTCCAAAGCCATGGAAAAAAACATTTCTTCAGGCCCAGAAAAGAATGAGAACCCATCTTCACTCAATCAATCCCTGTATGCTCGCAGTACTGGATCTGTGGCAAGTGTCTTACAAGTAAGTAAAAATGACCTTGAAGATACGATTTCAAGACATGAAAATGTCCAAAAGCTGAATCTGCTGAACTTGCATTGTAGTAATAAAGCCCCTATGTGAAAAAGAAGTACACTTTAGCATGCAGTTCTTTAGAGTTAAAGAACTAATAGTATTTTTTATTGCTCTTTATGATTTAAAATGTACTTTAAAGTAAAACTTTTAAAAAATTTTACAAAGCACATTTTAACTGTGTAGTTTCGAATATAATTATGAAAGTGTATTCTATTTAAGTACATTTAATTTTCTGTAGAGTTTTTTATATACCTTCAAGATTTGAAGTGCTCTGCAAGTGCAATTTCAATACTTTAAGCACAATACTTTAAATCACAAGGGTGCCATGGGTGATGTCACAGATGTTATTCTCCATTTCATGATTGTGCTTGCCTCTGTTCTCCGCTCCTTTTCCATAATGTCCACATTGTCTTGTTCTCCTCTCCAGGAAATTGCGCCTTATTAATGTGGAAGCCTTCCACGATAAGCAGGAGTCTTTGGAGTTGTCCACCTTTGAGCAGTTTGTCAGTAAAAACATTGAAGATGCCAGAGAGAATCTTCTCAAAAAGTAAGCACAGTATGCTGTTTTTAGATGCCTGTCAATTAATAACTGACCACAGTAATCAAATTATCTGTGGAATTTTTATGGAAGAGGACAATAACTTGACAATCACAGACTGTACCCTGCAAAAACACTGCAATTATGATTGTTTCTTGTTTCTTTTTTTTTCTACTCAAACAGGTGGATACCAGAAGTGCAGCAAATCTTCTGTCTTGGTAAGAAGCGCAAACGGATCCCTAGCATCACTAGTGTTGCTCAACTGCAGTCTTTCTACAACTGTGTGGCTACGCTCATGACCTCCCAGCTCCAAAGCCTGGCACTGGAGTCCATTCAGGACTACACGCAGCTCATCGCCCAGGACCCTGTAAGATCTCCTGTACCTCTGAAACTCTTTACTATATATTACTTTATTATAGCGCTTTTTTGCTTCAGTGCATCTTTTGTTTCATTTTTTTGACTAACAATCCTTAAAAATCCCCATGGGCTATAAAGTAACTTGTTTTTCTCCCCCACTGAAAGCATTCAGTGCGAGCCTATGAGCATCCAGGGCTTGTCCTAAAGCTGGACTTGGACAAAAATACTATCAAATTTAAACCTGATTTCAAAGACTTTGAAGACACCCTGCTAAACATCTATGACATGATGCTGAAATCCTTAACTTTGATCCCCCGAGTGGAGAAGGAGCTGTACCAGGAATGGGTAAACATATGTTTTTTTTAATTTTATTTTACATCTTGCTTGTGCTATGTGGTTTGATAGCTGAAATATTAAAAGGGATCATATCATGAGAAATCCAATTTGCTTTGGTCTTTTGAGATAAAAGAGTTTACTAGTTGAAAAAAACTATTCAAAATGTCCTCCCCAGTGAAAACAGACCTTTTTTTTTAACAGAGTCACAAAGATTTTCTTTCGGAAACAGAATTCAGTTAACTTAGTTAGTTAACAGTGGCACAAACACTGTATATATTATAGTTGGTCTTCAGAGAGAGAGAGAAAGTATGTTATCACACCTCCTACAAAGATTACCTCTTGTAAATAATGCCAGCTGTTATAACCAAACACAAATGTCATTCCTTTAAAAAGCAGTCTTTAATCTGAATAAACTCTGCTATTTCTAGCCTGGTGTAGAAACAGACCCTACCCTGAAGCCCATCATCCTGCCAGAGATCTTAAAGGCCGAGCAGGAGAAGGTCAGACGGGTAATTCATGCAGAATGGGCTGAACCTTTGAAGCATATCCGTCTCTATGATAAGTATGCTCCATTGGTGTCCCAGCAAGCTGAGGATGATGTTACCCAGTTCCTGCAGGAGCAGCACTCCTTCCAGGAGCTGATGATGGAGGTGACCCGCTACAAGCGATTGGCTGAGGAAATCCAATACAGCACCCAGAAGGTTGATCTTTAGTTACATTGAGTGTACCTGTTCACGTTCTACTGGCTTTTGCCCACAGAATTATGATTGATTGAGAATCTTCATTTCTTATGTTTAGGTGGTGCGTTTGGGCATGTTTGAAGTCCACTCCGATGATCTGGTCCGTGCCCTCGTAAAGCGAGCGGAAGGTCTCCTGGGGAGACTGGTCACTCATATGTTGCAGGGTCATCAGGAGTTCAATAACAAGTGAGGCACTGACACATTTCTGAACAGTTTTGTCAGTAACCTGTTAGTAATCTGTCACATTGATCTCTAGGTTGTGCGAGGAATATGATACAATATCAAACAAAGCCCTCAGAACTCCATCAAACACACAGGAACTCATGGAACTTAAGGTAATGCTGACCAGCTCTATCACTGAACCATATTTGTTCAATTATTTGGACAAGAAACAAAGACCTTTCAGTATGTCATTTCCTGTTTTTCATTTATGCTGTAGGAATATGTGGTGAAGATTGAGGCAGAGGAGATGCCTCAGTTGGAAAATAAGCTCCAGGAGTCCAATAGCAGGTTGTGCTTCTTGGTGGATTATGCCACATTCTCTCTCACAGACATTCAGCTGAACAGCATGACCTTCCAGCGCCATGCACAAATGCCTTCCGTGTTCGATAAGCACCGCCAGATTATCAAAGAGAACACCAGAACGTTCCAGGACGGCCTCAAGGTACCAGAGATACCACACGCTGGCCAATCAGCATAGGGAACTCTCTAAAAACAATTGGTCAAACCAAACATGGAAGCCTATAGACAATGTCAACATGGCAACAGATCTTTAGACACACAACAGACCTTCAGATTATTCAACACTTTGTACATTAAACTGTATAGTTGATGAATAAGAACAACAATTAGGAAAAAAACAATAAGAGACCTCGGATCAAAAGAATCAAGCTTTTACTTTCACCAAAAACACAAGAGCTCTAAAACAATTCCAAACTTGCAAGATACAAATTTATAAAATCACCAAAACCACTTAATTCAATTATGTAGAAAAACTGCACTTTTATGTTCACTCCAACACTGCTACACTAATGCATGTAATAATCTGTGTTTTTAAATGATAGTTGAGGTGTGAGAGGGTTTTGGAGGATCTCAAGAGCTATGAACAGCAAGTGGAGGAGTTTATGACCTTTGGTGACATCTCTGAGCTCAGCAGGTATCTGAAAAAAGCCCAGACCCTCAATTCCAAACTGGACTTGGTTATGGAAAAGGTAAAAAAAAAATCATTCAGAGATTAAAAGAGAAACTGATGTTCTTGTCATTCTGAAATGCTTGAGCCAAAGCCTAGTCACACACATGTGCAGACAAAATAGATGTTTAGCACATTTGTCAATTGGATTTGTCAAAGAGTTTTAAAGTGCCTGTGAGGATGGCTGCTTATATCATTGCACCTGCACAAACTCATACACTCTTTTATTAATCAGATCAGAGGCTTCAACCAGGAGGAGGAGGCATATGGCTGGCCTGTCTCTCAGTACCCACAGCGCAAAACGGTTCAAGACCGTCTACTCCCTTATCTGCAGCTGTATGAGATGGCGGCTGAGTTTCAGAGCCAGCACCATCAGTGGGTGAACGGCCCGCTTGCAGCCGTCAACCCGGACAAAGTGGAAGGGGATGTGGGTAACTACATCCGCTCCTTGTACAAGCTTGAGAAAAGCTTCCAGGACTCACCCAAAGCTCTTCAAATCGCTACTTCTGTGAAAGTGGAAGTAGAAACTTTTAAGGAACACATTCCTCTAGTACAGGTACAGAGATATTCTTCTTTTCATTTGAGTCACCTTTTTTTAAGGTGTGGGGGAAATTGTGGTGTGATTTAAAAATGGTAAAATGTCTTAAAAAGAACTTAGAGTACCCAGAGTCTTGGTAGCGCAATGCATTATAAATTAGCAAAAATATTTAATAGATGAGCATTCAAGGGGCTGAAATCTGCTACGCTTTCTAGGGAATTGTGAGGGCAGTTTTTGTGCCGGCGTGCTCATTAATTATGGGGATGATTTGTTTCGGCAGGTGCTTTGCAACCCTGGTCTCCGTGAGCGCCACTGGGAGGCCATGTCCACAGTTGTCGGCTTCCCCCTCAAGCCCTCAGAGGAGGATTCATGTGTGGCCCAGTTTCTTCCCCTGCATCTGGAGGCTCACCTCCCTGCCTTTGAAACCATCAGCGAAGGGGCCAGTAAGGAACACGGCCTTGAAAAGGCCATGGAGCGCATGGCCAGTGAATGGGCAGGGATGGAGTTCACCCTTGTGCCCTATCGTGAAACGGGAACCTCCATTCTATCCTCGTTGGATGAGATTCAAATGCTGCTGGATGATCATATTGTCAAGACCCAGACCATGAGGGGCTCACCTTTCATCAAGCCATTTGAGGCCGAGATACGGTGAGAATTGGGAATAATTTTGAATTAGACACCTAAAATTTCCAGTGTCACATTTTAGGGGCTGTTTACGCAACACCATTTTCAACTCAAACGGAAGACTTTTTGGTAACGCAGTCCTTTTACAGTCCAGTTACCCATGTAAATACTATGTACTTATTTTAGTAACTACAATTACTGAGTAATAACTAGTACTAACTCTGAACCTACCCCTAAACCTACCCCTGTTCCATGTACTTACCTTATATTAGCCAGTACTTTCTAGGTAAGTACACTGTAAGTACACTGTAAGTACTGTACTGTAAAAGGAAGCGTTACCGACTATTCATGCTTTTGAAAACGGGTTTCAAAGTGCACGTTTTTTGAAAACGTCACCCTTATCATTTCCATGTAAACTACAAAAACGCAAATCTGTGAAAAAGGTGACGTCGTGCACATACGCAAGCCAGGGTTCCTGACTGCGACCAAAATGATCGCATATGCGACTATTTTTTGAGAATGTGCTAGTTCAAATTTGATGTGGTCGCATTTACGACCTGCCTTGCTTCCTCTAAATTTCGATTCGATTCGATTTTTTTATTTAAAAGGGACCATGTGCAATTAATAACATAAATGTAAACATTTGATGCATTACACCAGAGTTAGCCTTAGGCTAATTTACATCTGCAGTCCCCAGACACAAATAAATATAGATACATACAGCACAGAGTAAAATATCAACATTATTCAAGAATATATGGCATATCAAACATAAAACATCACACATTGTTCAAGAGCATATAACATGTACGTACTTAATGACCTCACTTACATGTACTTAATGACCTCATTTGCATGTGAAACAAGCTATTTTTTTCCACCATTGGGCCGAAACTTTCTAAGCAATCTTAGTAATGTTGACATTATCATTTCCTTTAAAACCTCTATGAACTAAATTGCTGGTTAAATGGCTTTAGTGACTCACAATTGGTCACATACTTTGTATTATATCTTGATTTAGCAGCACAAAAATGGAAAAGAGACCCTAACCATGTCAGTGAGGACAGATTTGTACAGAACGACATGGTTCAGGAATGATAATTCTTCAGCCTGATGGTAGAAAGTCGCTGGGTTTTAACTATTCGTCTTGCATGCATACATTGAATATGAATGTGTCTGTATGCATGTATCTCAGGGAATGGGAGGGTAAGCTGCTTTTGCTGCAGGAAATTATGGATGAGTGGCTGAAGGTTCAGGGCACATGGCTCTACCTTGAGCCGATCTTCAGTTCCCCAGACATCATGGCCCAGATGCCCGAGGAGGGACGTCGCTTTACTGCTGTGGACAAAACCTGGAGGGACTCAATGAAACAAGTCAGCTTGGTGAGTCAGAAAGCCCAAAATATACCATGAATTTGTGCTTTTTTTTAAATCTAGAAATGAGAATAACTCTAAGGAGAACTTTCTGACACATCTTTTGTGTAAAACTGTAGTGTGTTCTTGACAAATGAGAGAGCTTTCAGACACACTCCCAAACATAGTCACTCATCTCAGTCTCCGTGCTATAAGAGACATCAATATCTGTTGTCCTCCTCTAAATGAAAAAAAAAAAGTCGCTTGGCTGTGCCATCAAATAGGAATTATGGATTTTGTCTGGAGGGACTCAAATCTGGGAGTGTACAGAAAACAAGGTCGTCGTGCAGCACGAGGCACACAAGCTTCCCTCCACAAGGTTTGAGAAAATATGTGTCCATAGGTTCAAACAAACCTCAGCATCTTTTAAGGCAGTTAAAAGACACTTTTAAAACAGACCTTTTGCTAACAGTTGACAGACACTTTGAAATAGAAACTCACTAAAGTCATATAGAATATAAAATTCTTTGTCATGTAGAATTTCTTTATACATGAATCTAAAGCAATTCTGTGAAAGCATGTTTTTGAATAAACAGCTTTGTGCCTAAGCCATGATACTATGGACTGCAATACCAGAATGTCCACTTGGTGTCTCTCTTCATCTATGGTACCCACAGAGCTGTTTGTCGCCTCCAGATTTTATTTACTCTTTCCTAATGTGTTTCTAACTTTCCACATTTGACAGAAACAGAGATAAACATTCTGTAATTGAAATTCAAAATTCTTGGCTTCTTTAAGGATGTTTTCCTTTTGAATAATTCCTACACCACTTCACGATTTCCACATTAGGCTGGAAGCCAAAAATGGCTCTTCTCGGAAAAGCAAACATATATTATTTCAGCTGGAAGGCAGGTGCTCTTGCCTGTTGCTGCTTTACAGGAATGCTGGTTTCATGAACAGCAGTACATAAAGACATGCTTACAATATCAGTGGGGTGTTTGAAAGAAACATCAGCATAGATGCAGATCTGAGCCCAGTATTTATTTTGTTTAAAACACAAGTAGGGACATGTGAAGCTGTTCTGGAACCCGAGGCATGCTGCTACTATAAATGGTAAGGTATTGAATTAATGAAGGAAATGCGATCAGTAACTGTGAATATCTGGATTTGTTGAACAGCCCACCTGCATGTTTCTGCGCTCTGTGAAAGGAAGCGGATGATTTTCAGCATCTCTTCATTCAGGCGCATTCCAGCAGCACTTGCCCTCTTACTCAAAGTAATTCAGTGTGACGGAGAGGGAGCGTAATTAAAAGAGTAATTGGCATAAAACATCCCCTCTCTCTTTCATTAGACTCATGCAATGGTGTTTGTCATGTTTTAAAAGGGTTATTTTGTGTAGGCTTTGGTTATTAACAATCCCTCATTACTTCCTCTCAGTCCCTGTCAGAAAACTCAGGCTTTTCTTGTCATCCAAAAGTGATCGTAAAATCAATCTCTTCGTGAACGTGCAGTCTAGTCACCGGAGGTAATAGAAAATCAATAGCAATCCGAAAAGGGGGAAAAGCAATTATTATCTCTTTACAGGTGAGCAGCATCTGTGAGAGGTGGAAAGGGAGGGGTGGGTATCCAATTGTTTCCTCTCTTTAATGAAGGACATGGCCTTCATACAACCTTTGGAGGAGCGTTTGAAAATCAGACAGCAAACGATGGGATGAGTTTTCCTAGTGGGAGACACCTTTCATAAATGAACTCTTTTGTGAGAGCAGGGAAATATGGCTGTGCATATCCTCTTTTCATCACTGGATTTGTCTGAACTTTGGGGGCAGAGAATTAAAAGGAGTGTGATGCTGTTTCGTTACCCATGATTTTCATTCTTGTTGAGTTTCTCTACTTAAGGGCAGTTAAACTTGAAAACAGTTCACATGGTCCAGAGGCCTCCTTAGACATCGGCCTTATATGACTGGGTATGGTCAAATGTGCACTCTACTGATCTACTAAATTATTAGTGGTTCTTGCTATAGAAGCTTTTTCTCATACATACGGTATGGGATTTGAACAAACTCCTAAGTATTAAACTTGTAGCTTGCACTGGCTGACATGAATAATACCATGGGGCTTGTTGGGGAGAGGTGTTGAAAATGGTTGAATCCCGTAGATTTCCAGTGCATTGAAGGAAGAACCCAAGCAATATCTAAGGACTAGAATACTTTAGAGACTTGTTGGTGGTCTCTTTTAGCGTGGGGCAGTAAGCAACCACCTAGAACACCCTAGCAATTACTTAATACACCTATTAACTGGATACCAATGACTTGTAAGTCGCATACAACCTAGCATCACAGCAATATGTTTTATAAGCAAAAAAAAATAAAATAAAATGAAATAAAAATCTAGTTATTCCATAATTTATTTGAATTTTATAAGGCGTGGCTAATTGTTTTGCAAACTGTCTCTAAATGTTTCCCTTTGTGATATTCATTTTATGCATCACATGTGTTTCTCTCTTAGGACAAGCATGTCCTGGCAGTGGTGGCCATTGAAAAGATGCTAG